>JBCNJP010000009.1:68352073-68426979 GCA_039602395.1 Deinandra increscens subsp. villosa | reverse complement strand
GATCGGACCCCCGCTCGAACCCGACCCCAGTTCAATCGGGTTCGAGAGTCAGGTCTGGTCGGTCCGGTCCAGGGATCGGGTCTGGTTTGTCCGATCCGAGGTTCGGGTCTGGTTGGTCTTTTCTGGTGGTCGGATCCGGTCGGGTCCGGACGGTCCGGTCGGGTCCAGTCCAGGGGTCGGGTCTGGTCGGTCCGGTCCGGGTTCAGGTCTGGTCGAGGGTCGGGTCCGGTATAGTCTGGGGTTTGGGTCATGTCGGTCTGATCCGGGATTCAAGTCCAGTCGGACCGGCCTAGGGTTTGGTTGGTTCGGTCCGGGATAAGAGTCTGGTCGATCCGGTTCGGGGGTTGGGTCCAGACGTCCAGTTAGTCAGGTCTGGTAGGTCCAGTCCGGGGTTCGGGTCCGGGGGTTGGGTCCGATCAGTCCAGTCCGGGGTTCGAGTCCGGTCAGTCCGGCCCTAGGGTCGGGTCGGGTCCGGTCGGTGCGGTCCGGGGGTCCGGTCTGATCAAACCGGTCCGGGGTTCGGGTCCATCGGTCCGATTCGGGGCCGGCTCCGGGGTTCGAGTCCAATCAGTCCGACCTAGGATTCGGTCGCTCTGGTCCCGGGGTCGGGTCCCGTCGGTCCGGTCCGGGGCCCGGGTGCGGTCGATCCAGTCTTAGGGTCGGGTCCGGTCGGTTCTGTCCGGGGGTCGGGTTCGAAGGATGAACGAATGAAGATCAAAGTATATATATAATGGAAAACTGGAAACAGAAAGTTCGAAAACAACAAAATCATTTTAACGTTTAGTATTTTTATAACGAAAAACCATTAGGTTTTTATATAAAACAATCAACGTAAACGTTTTTCACCATTTAACACTGTTTGACTTTACACAAGACTTGTATCCTATATTTTCCTCAACCTTGATTCATTATCCTCCATGCATATTCATTTCCATGCATGATCAAATCCAATTGTCACCTTTGATCATATTGTCTTTCGTGATCAAAACCGACACCTAAACCATCACTTAATCAATTGCTAGTAAACATTCACCACCTTTGCTTAATCTTTCACTAATCATCCAACAATAAAGCAAAGACTATTCATGTACCTCATCATCATCACCTACACCACCTTAAACCAACACAAAGCCACCCTACACTCTTACACATCCACCCTACATGTACCATGAGAATCTTAGTTGATCATCTCTCTTCTCCTCCTTGCTCCCCTAGAACCCCCCCCCCCCCCCTTGCTCCCTCTCTCCCTTACGGTTTTGACAACAAAACCGCCACCACCTCACTCACTTGAACCAAACACTCCCTTATTTGGTTTCTTTCTTTCTTTTGTGGGCACCTATATATAGAACATTACAAGAAACCCTAAGAAGATCCTCCTCATTTGCTTCCACAAAAGAAACACACACACTTTTCTCTCCCTCCCTCCCCAACCGTCGGCCCTCTCTCTCTACTCTCTCTTTAGCTTTTCTTCACCAAAACATAAGATTACTTGAAGATCAAAGCTACTAGGGAACTCAAGGAAGCAAGATCAAGCCTCCATCATCCTCATTTTCGGTTTTCTCAAGTTAGTAGACCTTATCTCTTACTTTTCTACTAGTTTTCTTGTTAGATGAACCCTTGTATGCATCTAACACTCCAAACACAAGTCTTGGTTAAAAAATGGTGACTTTAAACTTGCATTTTCTTCTATGATGATAATAACTTACATGTTTATTCATACTCTTGTTAGATCTAGTAAATATTATGGTTCTACTAGAGATTTCATATATTTTGAAACCCTTGTATGCTACATTATGCAAATCCATAGAAAAACATGTGTTGATATGCTAGTATGAGTATGATATGCCTTAGTTTTATGAACAAACCACTAGATCCGAAAGTTATGACTCTTGGAACCCTAGGTCCGAAATTTTTAACATGTTAGAAGGTTGTGGATAGCACCATACGACTTATTGATATGTTTGGACGGCTAAATCTATAAAAATAACCTACTAAAAAGATCCGGAAACTATAGATAAATTAGGGCTAATTTAGGTCAGGAACTTTGACCCCTACTAAAGTTATTTTAAAGTATGTTTTTAGTCTTAAAAACCCTAGTACAAGATCCCTTTCGAAAATAGCAAAATTTGGGGAAAAACGGGACCAAAAACGGACGCTTTACGGGCCCGGAAAACCTATTTTTGTAAAGATATGCAAATAAAGGTTACAACTGATCTTGAACACTTTTAGGGACTTTAGATGACTTATAATGAGTTTACAAAGTGTTTTGGTAGTTTACAAAGCCTTAGAACGAGTCACAGGATCGAAACCGGCTAAATCGGACACATACCGGCAAAACTGACAAAACTAGAAAAGTGAACTCTTGAACTTGTAGATTCTAATTTCCTATGGCCATTATGATGAAAATAAATGTTTATTTATTATTTGGTCAATTTCTATAGTCATTTTTAGAAAAACCGTGAAGTACGGCTAAAACTGTCGTTTCTTCCTTTAAAACTCTTATGAACTCATATGATAATCACTTGGAAATATAAACTATTTCTAAACTAATAATTATAATGGATATAATTAATATTTTGATTATCAAGTAATAAATATTTATTTGCAATAAATATTTCCTTAAGGTCAACAATGTCATATCACATTAACGGGTTACCCTAACACCAAGACTTGACCAACCAAATTGGAGTGGCTTAGATGTCAACCCAATTTCTATGTTCTAAGTTGTCTTTTAACATTGTATAGGACTGCTTACTTGCCTACCTTACTGAATTACTTGTATTCAGGTGAGTTTTCACGGCCCCTTTCATTTAACTGTTTTAATACTTGGGGGAGAATTCATTACAAACATAAATCATTGCCTGACAAATAGATTACTTGTTACCTTATTGATTACATGATCTTTTCTAGTCCAAATCATATTGTACCATGCTTGTTCATGTTATGATAAAACCCCACTATTAGTTGAATCCGATTAATTTACAAACAGAAACGATGACTCGTGGATAGATCTATCGGGTTAACGCCCCTGCTCTGATTGGTAGCTCAAATCCTGACTCCGTGTTAATAGTCAAAAGGGTACATACAATTATATTTGGCCATGCGGTACTGTTGGACATAGTATCATGAGTGGGTAATCAGTTAGTTTCGGAATTCAAGGTTCATGGTAATTTATAAAACAATATCTAAACGAATTGTCAAACGATGGAATGATTATATCAAACTCTGCTTATCAAACTTTACTTGCATGTTATCTAAACCTGTGAACTCACCAACTTTATGTTGACTCGTTTTAGTATATGAATTCTCAGGTGATTGAACGTGCTGCATTCAGGACATCATATCATTTAGGACCTGCATTTTCTTATTCTGGAGTCATAGTCAAACTGAGCTGCTCTTTTGGAGATTTCATTGCATAACGCCTAACGGCGTCATGTTCTCAAATCTTTTGAAATATGATTGTTTTTGTAACAATTAAGACAAATATACTTTCACTACTATTTCCGCTACAACTTTCAATGAAACTCCATAATTTGAATTAACTTAACTTTATAAACGGCTCTAGTTGTTGAATCATCCAGAGGTCGTTCTATGTAATCTTGAATGTGATCCATTTCGCTCGCACCCGACACAATAATTACCGGGGTGTGACATAGGTTCGGTTGATCCGGCCCGGGGGTGGGGTCTGGTTGGTCTGGTCCGGTGGTCATGTCCAATCCGGGTTTCGAGCCGGGTCGGTCTGGTCCGGGGCGGATCGGCCTGGGGGGTCGGGTCGGATCTGTCCGGTCAAGGGTTCGGGTGTGGTATGTCACACTCTCAATTTCCACTAATGGAGTTTTACCTTGTGAGGTGTGATCCAGACCAGGTGCCGAGTCATTAGTTACATCAAATATAAGTTAAGGGTTCAAAATATAAATATATCTTCAAACGGAAATACCAAAACCAGAGTTTAAATTTTAGCGGAAGCACATAAAAGTAATGCCGCGCAAAACAAGCGTCCGGTAAGTAAATAACCAGTTAAGGTTGAAAAGATCTAAATACAAGTTCCCAAAATAAGATGTTTTAACCAACGTACGTGCCCAAAAATCAGATACTCCTAGCGTCCTGCAAAGCATGCACAAGAAGCATGTGTTAACTAATGTTGGTCTGTTCACTTAAGCACATAAGTATAATCTAGTATAAGTATGCAGTACAAATACAAAAGTCTTTATTCATATGTAAGTATGTATATTACAAGTACAGTCCATATCGTAGGTAGCGAGCCTAAGTTCATGTTACAAAAACGTTGAAGATAACTGAAAAGTGTAGGATTTCATCCTTACGTGTATTTGCCTTCCCCGTGTCTACTCGATCATGATAAGTTTAGGCTGACATTGTCCTCAGTCTGACCGCCTCTCGGGTGGTGCATCTTGTGCCCACTGAGTGGGGTTTGTCAGACCCCAGTAGTACTACCCAATATCCCCTCGCTATTTGCTACTAACAGTTCGATTATTAAGGACTTAAAAGATAAAGCATTTTACGTGAACATTTGATATATACTGGATTTCTACTTTAATCATACATCAAAAGTTGTTGTGTTATTACCCTAACCCGGGTGTAACGTGTTTGTGTGTGTTATCGTTCAAACCCGGACGTAACGTAAGAGGTTGGACATAGTATCTTGAGTGGGTAATCAGTTAGTTTCGGACTTCAAGGTTCATGGTAATTTATAAAACAATATCTAAACGAATTATCAAACGATGGAATGATTATATCAAACTCTACTTATCAAACTTTACTTGCATGCTATCTAAACCTGTGAACTCACCAACTTTATGTTGACTCGTTTTAGTATATGAATTCTCAGGTGATTGAACGTGCTGCATTCAGGACATCATATCATTTAGGACCTGCATTTTCTTATTCTGGAGGCATAGTCAAACTGAGCTGCTCTTTTGGAGATTTCATTGCATAACGCCTAACGGCGTCATGTTCTCGAATCTTTTGAACTATGATTGTTTTTGTAACAATTAAGACAAATATACTTTCACTACTATTTCCGCTGCAACTTTGAATGAAACTCCATATTTTGAATTAACTTAACTCTTTAAACGGCTCTAGTTGTTGAATCATCCAGAGGTCGTTCTATGTAATCTTGACTGTGATCCATCTCGCTCGCACCCGACACAATAATTACCGGGGTGTGATAGATTGGTATCAGAGCCAAGGTTATAGAGAACTAGGTTGCATACTAGAACTTAGTCTATAGCCTAACGCTTTGCTAGCCCCATCCCATGCATTATTTGCTTGCATTACATACATGCCTTACTTGTTGCATCTCTTAACTATTATAATTACACTAATGTAAGACTATTATTATGACTTGGAAACTTTGTCACAACATGTCTACCCCAGCATCAGTTGTACTGTCATCAGACTCAGAGACTGAGATCGAGGTTGTTCCAGCTCCACCATCTCCGACTTACGAGCCGTCGTCGCCCACTACTGACCCCCGCTCGCCTACGAGTGTGCTAGACTTTCTGGACGATGACGACACCGATTCTGACGACGACCCCGAGGAGCCGCCTTTCTTTGAGGTGGACATCACCGCCGCAGACCCTCCTGCTGACAGAGACTCTATTGTGGTTACTCTGAGTGCATCCCATCCCCCTTCTACTGTGCGTGCACCGTCCTTCCGTCCTTATAGGACCACACCATCTGGACCCCTCCGCATGTATACGCCGCGGAAGTCCGTCTTTCGTCGCCCCTCTCGTGGGATTCGCCGTGCTTCTCGTGTGGGATCTTCCCGTAAGAGATCGCGTACCCCGGAGCCTACCCATGCATCTACCGACCCGCTCTCGCTTCCCTTAAAGAAGCGAGTACACTTTGACGATAGCACTTACGAGTTTGGTGAGACGTCATCTGCTGCCGCCGCTAGGGTCACCCCTGCTGTCCCGGTCACCCCTGCTGTCCCGGTCACCCCTGCTGTCCCGGTCACCCCTGCTGTCCTGGTCACCCCTACTGTCCCGATCACCCCTGCTGTCCCGGTCACCCCTGCTGTCCCGGTCACCCCTGCTGTTCCAGTTTCCCCCTCTGCACCTACCACCCCCGTAGTACCCGTTGCACCCGCTGAGGCTGATTCTCCACCTATCCTTGTTCACGGTGTTGCCGTAGACATCCTGATTTCCTCCCTCTTTGACGGCATTGCTCGCCGTGATGCCGAGATTCACCGCCTTCAGGCTATCCTCCAGCTCCCACCTACCCCTATGGCTGCCCTAGAGATTCGTATTTCTGAGCTCGAGAGCCTCACTGGTTCCTATGTCCAGACCTTGGACACTCTACACACACTTCTGGGAGAAGTCAACGGCGTTGCCGGCGCAACCCTTGCTGCCGGTAACGCAGAACGTTTTACTGCCTCCGACGGACGTCGCTCGCCTACCGGTAAGTCAAATACACGATTTGATTGAGGATCAACAAGTAACAATTATGAAGAATTGTTTTCAAGAAGCCCTTGATCTCTCGTTACAGGTACTCGGGACTGCAGCTATAAAGACTTCATGAACTGCAAACCCACCCACTTCAAAGGCACTGAAGGTGCTGTCGAACTGATCTGATGGTTCGAGAAAACTGAACCCGTCTATCGTATGTGCAACTGTCCAGATGAATACAAGGTCAAGTACGCCACTTGCGTCTTCAGCGAAGGCGTGCTAACCTGGTGGAATTCCTATGCTGGAGCTTTGGGACAGGATCTTGCTTACTCTATGTCTTGGGAAGATCTAAAGGTGCTCATGAGAGATGAGTACTGCCCGCGAGAAGAACTGCAACGCCTAGAAGTCGAGTTCTGGAATCTCACCATGGTTGGTGCCGACATAGCTGGATACACGCGACGTTTCCATGAACTGGCACACCTGTGTTCCACTATGGTTACTCCTCTATACAAAAAGATAGAGAGGTACATCTGGGGACTTTTCCCTCTCATCCAGGGAAGTGTCATGTCATCTAATCCCGCTACCCTCCAGAGCGCCGTGCGTTTGGCCCACAGCCTGACCTACCAAGCCGCCCGCCAAGGTGCGACGTTCGCCAAGAAAGCCTCTGAATTTAAGTCTGCCGTTATTCCACCCACCTTCTCTAGCAGCGTCAAACCTGACCACAAACACAAACGTGGTCATGACTGGAAGAAGAAGAAACCTGCAGAGACTCCTGCTGCTGAAGTTCCAAAAGCCATCAAGGCTTACGCAGCTGTTGCACCTACCGCTGATGCAAAGAGAAATGGTTACACTGGCAACCTGCCCCTGTGTAACAAGTGTAACTTGCACCACACTCTAGACTACAGTAACATTTACTGCAAGAATTGCAAAGCTAAAGGTCACATCTATCGGGACTGTCCGAGTCGCGCGAACAAAGTTCAGACCACTAACACCTGCTACGAGTGTGAGAACACTGGTCACTTCAAAAGCGACTGCCCCAAGCTGAAGAAGCCAGGGACTGAAGTTGCACGTGGAAGAGCGTTCGTGCTAAATGCGTCTGAAGCACGACAAGACCCGCACACCATTACGGGTACGTTTCTGTTAAATGAACATTATGCATCCGTTTTATTTGACACCGGTGCCGATAAAAGCTTCGTGTCTAGTGATCTTAGCTCTATCTTTAATATCACCCCTACGAAATTAGACACTAAGTATATAATCGAATTGGCCAATGGTAAACAAATAGAGGCAAGTGAAATGCTCCAAGATTGTTTACTGGACCTCCTAGGACATAAGTTCAGCATAGACCTCCTACCCGTTCATCTCGGAAGCTTTGATGTAGTAGTTGGAATGGATTGGCTCTCCGCTAATCGTGCATAAATAGTTCGCCGTGAGAAGCAAGTCAAGATTCCCCTGACTGACAATGAAATCTTGACCATTCAAGGAGATCGTATCAACACAAAGCTCCATATCATTTCGTGCATGAAGGCTCAGAAATGCCTCCGAAAAGGTTACCCTGCCCTTCTAGCACATGTATCTTCCAAGAAATCCAAGGAGAAGAAGATCGAAGACGTTCCAATCGTTCGGGATTTCGCTGACTTGTTTCCATCCGATCTACCTGGCCTACCTCCACCTCGACAGGTAGAATTTCATATCGATTTGGTTCCTGGAGCCGCACCAGTTGCCCGATCACCGTACCATCTAGCTCCATCCAAAATGAAGGAGTTGTCGAATCAATTACAAGAACTTCTTGATAAAGGACTCATCAGACCGAGCTTCTCACCCTGGGGAGCCCCTGTCCTATTCGTCAAGAAGAAGGACGGATCATTCCGTATGTGTATCGACTACCGAGAACTGAACAAGTTAACGGTGAAGAACCGGTATCCTCTTCCTAGGATCGAAGACTTGTTTGACCAACTCCAAGGATCAAGCTTTTATTCTAAAATCGACTTACGCTCCGGTTACCATCAACTGAAGGTTCGAGATGAAGATGTCGCTAAAACTGCTTTTAGGACTCGTTATGGCCACTACGAGTTCCTAGTTGTGACAATTGTAACTTCCCAAGTTAGCTCCGTTAAGTTTTTCCGTTAAATCCGTCAGTTCCGTTAGACAATCTCCGTCAGCCATATTATAAAACAGTAACTAATGCGTGTCTAGACCGAATACGTCCATGACCTTTGGTTGATCACCGAACCCGTCCATATGTGCTATGTGTTTACTTACTTGCTACCATTACGTGAAATTATATGCAACATGTTTATTTGATTAAGGGTGTAATTGTGTGATTATCGAGAAATTGTGCTTGTCTTACTTAGAACGAAAATTGACCCTTTTGGGTAGCCAGCGAAACTACCAGGCGAAACTACAGTTTCGCCCGGTAGCTAAGGCATTTGGGCTACGGGACCAGTTTCGCGTGGCTAGCGAAACTGCCAGCGACACTACCAGCGAAACTAGCACCTGATATATAGAAAACCCAAGCCAACCTTCTCATTTTTACTCACTCCTCACAAACACACACACTTCTGCACTCTCCCTCTCTCGAGATCTCCGACCAGCAAGGAAGTAGCTCGAACCACAGAGATTCCAGCCCCAAAACTTCATCCATTTAAGCATTTGAGATCAACCGTGAGTCACATAAACCTCCTTTATGCATTCCTTGTATGTGTAACTAAAATGTATGCTCAAAATCCACATGCAATGACTTCTGCTACTGCTATGATGCTTAGGGATGCTAGACATAACATAAATTCTGTATCTTGACATGCCATTATGAAGATCCATGCTAGATTAGGCTACTTATGTGAAAATGCATTCTTGGTAAATTGATGACTAGAAACCATGTCTTAGGTGTTGAAATTGCTCACATGATGTTGGTAAACGTTTAGGTATGCTAGATATCGAATTGCATGTGATACAGAAGCTGTTAGAAAGGTTTTTAGTCAAATTTACGGGTTTTTCTAGCGACTAGCGAAACTGTGCCTTCATCAGGCGAAATTATGTAGCGAAATTATGCATATCTCCTTCTAGCGAAACTATGTAGCGAAACTATAGTGTCGCCGGATAAACCAACCAGACCTGCTCGAACGAAACTACCGAGCGAAATTCCCTGAACGAAAGTTCAAACCAGTTTCGGGCGAAACTAGGCTAGCGAAACTGTGCCAACAGTTTCGAGCGAAACTAGCCTAGCGAAACTGTGTCATCGGGTGTTGCCTAGCGAAAGTGCTGCCCGTGTACACGGCGAAACTGCCTAGCGAAACTGCTAGCGAAACTGTGACCAGAATCCAAACTTGTGCAATTTGTTTAAATGCCTTGCCATGACTTACACAATTATGCTATGATGAACATGTTTGATTTCTGTATTAAGTGAACCCCTGTTTATGATCAACCATCGGTATCGTGTGTCGTTATGTCGTGTCGTGTTTTCCAACGTGCTAATAGTTTTAAACACAACCTTACACCTAAGACCTTAATGTGGTTATTAGGTCCTCATTAACAATCATAACCGGATAAATTGAAGCTTAAACCGAGCAACCTAAGGTGAGTTCACTTACTGTTATAGTTGCATCCGGTAAGGGATGGCAACACGCGGTAAAGGTATTTCTTTACTTGAGTATTTATCCCACTATATCACATGTTCACTGAATTGCTTTATAAACAAAAGTCCTTACTTATCGGGCCATTAGTATTGAATAGCGAGGTAATGTTGAGTAGATCTACTGGGGATTGACACCCCCGCTCAGCGGTGCACAGGATGCACCCTCCCGACTGGCGGTCGGACTGAGACCAATGTTAGCCTAGGAACACCGTGATCGGGAAAGACACGGGGAAGGCAAATTACATAGGTGAATACCTATCAAATACCACGTCAGCTTTGGTTGCGAACGTTCAGAGGAGCATAAGCATAGGCTAGCTACCTAATGATACGGATAATACTTACATTTCTAAATTACGAATTTATTGCTTTACGATTCGTATACATTGTGGTCTACATGGTGTAGTGTAGACTGATTAGTGAACTCACCAGCCCTTTTAGCTGACACTTGATCGTTGTTTACTTTTCAGGTCGTTAGATGGATTCTGGGATGGCACGAGTGGCGGCAGTACTCTCTATCGCAAATCTTTTGGGAAATTCAAAATTTTAAACTTTATGAACATGTGTTTTGTACATCAAACTTGTAATCGCTTTTTATGCTTCCGCTGTACTTCTAAACTGACTTATGTACTTGTTAAACAAACTTCCCTCTACTTTAAATTTTAAAGCCTCTTATCTTTTGTTTAATTACTGTTATGGCTTGGTTGTAACTAAAGTCTTGAATCCTGGTCTGGCTCACACCCCACACAGTTATACTCCGTTAGTGGGATTTGGGGGTGTGACAGATTGGTATCAGAGCCATTGGTTACAGCGAACCAGAACATTTTTAAAGGTAAAGATTTCTGAACTGTAACTGTTTTTGAAAAGATTTTGTTACAACCCATTCCTCAAGAGTACTGCCCTGCGTGCCGAAGATGATCCTCATTCAGAATCCTTGTCTAATGTATAGCCCTAGCAAATTTAAATGTGTCGTTCATGTAAATAGATGTTTTATAAAATTTGTTTTAACGGAACTTAACAACTTTTTAGTATTGGATATACTAACCTTTGGAGGTTTTGCATCGATTTGCTAGAAAATCATGCCTCTGCGGAGAGCACCAGAAACCAACCCGGGAACCTTTACTGCTGCTCAAGTCCAAGACATGATCAACCAAGGCGTTGCTGCAGCCTTGGCAGCCGCTCAGCTCCAGTTTCAAGGACAACATCAGCATCAGTGCACTTTCAAGACGTTTATGGATTGTAAGCCCCTGGTGTTTAAGGGCGATGAAGGAGCTGTGGGCCTGTTACGATGGCTCGAAAAGTCGGAAAAGGTTTTTGTCATGTGTAACTGCCCGGTGGGGGATCGGGTGAAGTATGCTACAGGTACACTTGAGGATTCCGCACTGACATGGTGGAATGCTCAGATTCAAATGCTGGGAATTGATGCTGCTAATGCCATGACATGGCAAGAGTTCAAAGATGCGATTATGGAAGAGTATTGCCCCCGCGATCAGGTTAAGAGGTTAGAACTCGAGTTTGTGAATTCCAAGATGGTAGGCTCCGAGGTGGAGGAGTACACTGATAGATATCACGAGTATTCAATTCTGTGTCCTTCAATGGTCGATGCCGATTATAAAAAGATAGAAATGTATGTGGATGGGTTGGCTCCACAAATTCAGGGAATGGTAACCGCCTCAAACCCCCTTAATGTGCGGCAAGCAATCAGACTAGCACACAAGTTGACAGACCAAGCGGTGGCTCAAGGCACCTTGCCACCAAAGAAATCTCCCAAGACTGCTCTTGATGGGAAGAGAAAGAGTGAAGAGGAACCAAGTAACAACAATGCCGGTAATAACCTTGGAAAGTTTTCTAGCTCCCAGAACCAGAGCAAGAGGTTCGATAACTCTAAAGGTGGTTTCAACAACAGTGGAGGCGGTAATCAAAACCGCCAAGGCAGTAGTGGTCAGGGTTCAAACAGATACAGGGGAAAGGCACCCTACTGCAACAAGTGCAGCATACATCACACAGGTGATTGCAACCAACCTCCCTGTGAGCGATGTGGTAGGATGGGACATATGGCCAAGAATTGTCGGAGTGAACTACCGAACCGGTCAAGGGAGAACAATGATGGTCCTAGGGGATGTTTTGAATGTGGTAAACCGGGCCATGTGAAAAAGGATTGCCCCCAACTCAGGAGAACCGGAAACAACAACCACCACGATAACAACAACAACAACAACAACAATGGCGGAGGTGGTGGTGGAAACGGGGGAAACGGTGCTAGAGGACGAGCGTTCGTCATGGGTTCAGGAGAAGCAAAGAATGATGCCAACGTGATAACCGGTAAGTTTCTTCTCAATAACTACTTTGCAAATGTGCTCTTTGATTCCGGTGCTGAGAAAAGTTTCATTTCAACTAAGTTTTGTAAGTTGATAAAGGCCAATTCGAAACCTCTAGAAGCTAGGTACACTGTTGAACTAGCTAATGGTAAGCTTATTGATGCAACACATTTAGTCAAGGATTGTACCCTAGAACTCTCTGGCCATAAGTTCAGCATAGATTTGATGCCTTTCACCATTGGTAGTTTCGACATAATAGTTGGCATGGATTGGCTATCCGCGCGTCAGGCCGAACTCGTCTGCCGAGAGAAGATCATACGTATACCCACTGCAAACGGAGACGTACTCTCGATTCAGGGTGAGAAGGGAGGCACTGTCTCCGGAATCATATCGTACCTCAAGGCCCAGAAATATCTACGGAAGGGACACATAGCCATTCTAGCAACGGTTACGGATCAAAGCCTAGCCGAAAAGAAAGTCGAAGATTTCCCGATAGTTCGCAATTACCCCGATGTATTCCCAGAGGAATTACCTGGTTTACCTCCGAATCGACAAGTCGAGTTTGGAATCGACCTTGTCCCTGGTGCAGCTCCAGTTGCCCGAGCTCCTTATCGTCTGGCGGTGAATGAACTACATGAGTTGTCTACCCAACTGCAGGAGTTATTGGATAAAGGTTTTATCAGACCTAGTTCGTCGCCATGGGGTGCGCCTGTGTTATTTGTCAAGAAAAAGGATGGAACGTTCAGAATGTGTATAGATTATCGCGAGCTCAACAAAGTTACTATTAAGAATCGATATCCTCTCCCTCGCATCGACGACCTCTTCGATCAACTGCAAGGATCCAGCTACTACTCAAAAATCGACTTAAGGTCCGGATATCATCAACTCAGGGTCCGTGAGGAGGATATTTCAAAGACTGCTTTCAGAACGCGCTACGGTCACTACGAGTTCCTGGTTATGCCTTTCGGCTTAACAAACGCGCCAGCGGTGTTCATGGACCTCATGAACCGCGTATGCAAGCCCTACCTGGACCAGTTTGTTATTGTTTTCATCGACGACATCCTCATTTATTCAAAGACGAAAGAGGAACATGAGGAGCATCTACGGTTAATTTTAGAGTTATTAAGGAAGGGGCAACTCTACGCCAAATTCTCAAAATGCGACTTCTGGATTCGGGAAGTTCAGTTTCTGGGTCACATCGTCAATGAGCAGGGTATTCATGTTGATCCAGCCAAAGTTGAGGCAATCAAGAGTTGGTCTACGCCACGAGCACCGACAGAAATTCGACAATTTCTAGGGTTGGCGGGTTACTACCGTCGTTTTATTAAAGGGTTTTCTCAGATAGCTCAACCGTTAACCGCTCTCACGCATAAAGGCGTTCAGTACCGATGGGGCGACAAGGAAGAAGCAGCGTTTCAAACCTTGAAAGAAAAACTTTGTACCGCGCCCGTACTATCTCTACCTGAAGGTGTCGACGACTTCGAAGTCTATTGTGATGCTTCAATCCAAGGACTTGGATGTGTTTTAATGCAAAGAGGCAAAGTCATCGCTTATGGGTCAAGGCAACTAAAGTCGAACGAAAAGAATTATACGACTCATGATCTGGAGTTAGGAGCTGTCGTATTTGCCTTGAAATTTTGGAGACACTACCTATACGGTACCAAGTGCACGATATTCACTGACCATAAAAGCCTCCAGCACATAATGGGACAGAAAGATCTCAACATGAGACAGCGTAGGTGGATCGAGGTGCTAAATGACTACGACTTGGCGATAAAGTATCACCCAGGGAAGGCAAATGTGGTGGCCGATGCTCTGAGCAGAAAGGAACACGTAAAACCTAGAAGGGTACGAGCTTTACAGCTTACGATTCATGTAGGATTACCGGATAGAATCCGAGATGCTCAGAAAGAGGCCCTGAAAGAGGAAAATTTCGAGTCCGAATCCCTACATGGCATAGATGGAACTTCGGAGGTTAAGTCGGATGGAATCCGTTACTATAAAGATCGAATTTGGGTACCTCTACACGGAAACCTTCGAGAGCTAGTGATGGACGAGGCTCACAAGTCTCGATACTCGGTCCATCCTGGTTCGGACAAAATGTACCAACACTTAAAAGAACTCTACTGGTGGCCTAAGATGAAGGCGGAAATTGCTGCATATGTCAGTAAGTGTTTGACATGCTCAAAGGTTAAAGCAGAACACCGTAAGCCTCCAGGATTGCTGCAACAACCGACAATTCCCGAATGGAAATGGGAAGAAATCTCGATGGATTTCATCACGGGATTGCCCCGTACTCCTCGTGGAAACGACATGATTTGGGTGATCGTGGATCGATTAACCAAATCCGCCCACTTCATAGCCCTCAAGGAAAAAGACAAAACTGATAAGTTGGCACAAATCTATATTGATGAGATCGTCAAGCTTCATGGAGTACCTTTATCAATTATCTCCGATCGAGACCCCAGATTCGCTTCACACTTTTGGAGATCATTGCAATCAGCCTTAGGCACTCGTTTAGATATGAGTACCGCATACCATCCTCAGACAGACGGCCAAACCGAACGCACAATCCAAACCCTTGAAGACATGCTCCGAGCGTGCGTTATGGATTTCGGCAAAAATTGGGAAGCTCACCTGCCACTGGTCGAATTCTCCTACAACAATAGCTACCATTCCAGTATTGGAGCCGCTCCCTTTGAAGCTCTGTATGGACGAAAGTGTAGGTCACCGGTCTGTTGGGCCGAGGTTGGTGACAGTCAACTAACTGGACCGGAACTAGTATACGAAACGACAGAAAGAATTGTGCAGATCAGAAACCGTATGAAAGCCGCCAGAGATCGTCAAAAGAGTTATGCAGACAAGCGTAGAAGGCCATTAGAATTCGAGGTGGGTGACCGTGTACTGTTGAAAGTCTCACCTTGGAAAGGTGTCGTGCGTTTTGGAAAGCGCGGGAAGTTGAATCCCCGTTATATAGGACCCTTCCCGATAAGAGAAAAGATTGGAACGGTGGCGTATCGTCTAGACTTGCCACCTGAACTAGACGGAGTGCATAATGTATTCCACGTTTCAAACCTAAAGAAGTGTCTGGCCGACGAAACTTTGATAGTACCGCTAGAGGAACTTCACGTTGACGAGCAACTTCGGTTTATAGAGCAACCTGTTGAGATAATGGGACGCGAAGAAAAAGCACTGAAAAGAAGCAAGATCCCGATTGTCAAAGTCAGATGGCATTCAAGGCGTGGACCGGAGTTCACGTGGGAACGGGAAGACCAGATGAGAAAGAAGTATCCTCACCTGTTCGGTCAAGCCTCTGCATCAACCCAAGGTACTAGCTAATTTTCGAGACGAAAATTCCTTAACATGGGGAGGCTGTGACAATTGTAACTTCCCAAGTTAGCTCCGTTAAGTTTTTCCGTTAAATCCGTCAGTTCCGTTAGACAATCTCCGTCAGCCATATTATAAAACAGTAACTAATGCGTGTCTAGACCGAATACGTCCATGACCTTTGGTTGATCACCGAACCCGTCCATATGTGCTATGTGTTTACTTACTTGCTACCATTACGTGAAATTATATGCAACGTGTTTATTTGATTAAGGGTGTAATTGTGTGATTATCGAGAAATTGTGCTTGTCTTACTTAGAACGAAAATTGACCCTTTTGGGTAGCCAGCGAAACTACCAGGCGAAACTACAGTTTCGCCCGGTAGCTAAGGCATTTGGGCTACGGGACCAGTTTCGCGTGGCTAGCGAAACTGCCAGCGAAACTACCAGCGACACTACCAGCGAAACTAGCACCTGATATATAGAAAACCCAAGCCAACCTTCTCATTTTTACTCACTCCTCACAAACACACACACTTCTGCACTCTCCCTCTCTCGAGATCTCCGACTAGCAAGGAAGTAGCTCGAACCACAGAGATTCCAGCCCCAAAACTTCATCCATTTAAGCATTTGAGATCAACCGTGAGTCACATAAACCTCCTTTATGCATTCCTTGTATGTGTAACTAAAATGTATGCTCAAAATCCACATGCAATGACTTCTGCTACTGCTATGATGCTTAGGGATGCTAGACATAACATAAATTCTGTATCTTGACATGCCATTATGAAGATCCATGCTAGATTAGGCTACTTATGTGAAAATGCATTCTTGGTAAATTGATGACTAGAAACCATGTCTTAGGTGTTGAAATTGCTCACATGATGTTGGTAAACGTATAGGTATGCTAGATATCGAATTGCATGTGATACAGAAGCTGTTAGAAAGGTTTTTAGTCAAATTTACGGGTTTTTCTAGCGACTAGCGAAACTGTGCCTTCATCAGGCGAAATTATGTAGCGAAATTATGCATATCTCCTTCTAGCGAAACTATGTAGCGAAACTATAGTGTCGCCGGATAAACCAACCAGACCTGCTCGAACGAAACTACCGAGCGAAATTCCCTGAACGAAAGTTCAAACCAGTTTCGGGCGAAACTAGGCTAGCGAAACTGTGCCAACAGTTTCGAGCGAAACTAGCCTAGCGAAACTGTGTCATCGGGTGTTGCCTAGCGAAAGTGCTGCCCGTGTACACGGCGAAACTGCCTAGCGAAACTGCTAGCGAAACTGTGACCAGAATCCAAACTTGTGCAATTTGTTTAAATGCCTTTCCATGACTTACACAATTATGCTATGATGAACATGTTTGATTTCTGTATTAAGTGAACCCCTGTTTATGATCAACCATCGGTATCGTGTGTCGTTATGTCGTGTCGTGTTTTCCAACGTGCTAATAGTTTTAAACACAACCTTACACCTAAGACCTTAATGTGGTTATTAGGTCCTCATTAACAATCATAACCGGATAAATTGAAGCTTAAGCCGAGCAACCTAAGGTGAGTTTCACTTACTGTTATAGTTGCATCCGGTAAGGGATGGAAACACGCGGTAAAGGTATTTCTTTACTTGAGTATTTATCCCACTATATCACATGTTCACTGAATTGCTTTATAAACAAAAGTCCTTACTTATCGGGCCATTAGTATTGAATAGCGAGGTAATGTTGAGTAGATCTACTGGGGATTGACACCCCCGCTCAGCGGTGCACAGGATGCACCCTCCCGACTGGCAGTCGGACTGAGACCAATGTTAGCCTAGGAACACCGTGATCGGGAAAGACACGGGGAAGGCAAATTACATAGGTGAATACCTATCAAATACCACGTCAGCTTTGGTTGCGAACGTTCAGAGGAGCATAAGCATAGGCTAGCTACCTAATGATACGGATAATACTTACATTTCTAAATTACGAATTTATTGCTTTACGATTCGTATACATTGTGGTCTACATGGTGTAGTGTAGACTGATTAGTGAACTCACCAGCCCTTTTAGCTGACACTTGATCGTTGTTTACTTTTCAGGTCGTTAGATGGATTCTGGGATGGCACGAGTGGCGGCAGTACTCTCTATCGCAAATCTTTTGGGAAATTCAAAATTTTAAACTTTATGAACATGTGTTTTGTACATCAAACTTGTAATCGCTTTTTATGCTTCCGCTGTACTTCTAAACTGACTTATGTACTTGTTAAACAAACTTCCCTCTACTTTAAATTTTAAAGCCTCTTATCTTTTGTTTAATTACTGTTATGGCTTGGTTGTAACTAAAGTCTTGAATCCTGGTCTGGCTCACACCCCACACGGTTATACTCCGTTAGTGGGATTTGGGGGTGTGACACTAGTTATGCCCTTCGGGTTAACCAATGCGCCTGCCGTATTCATGGACCTCATGAATCGCATATGTAAACCCTATCTCGACAAATTCATTATCGTGTTCATCGACGACATTCTGATCTACTCCCGTAGTAAGAAAGAACACGAACAACATCTCAAACTCATCCTAGAATTGCTTAGAAAGGAGAAACTGTACGCCAAGTTCTCAAAGTGTGAATTTTGGATCAGAGAAGTACATTTCTTAGGCCACGTGACCAACGATCCTGGAATTCATGTTGATCCCGCGAAAATCGAAACGATCAAAAGTTGGAGCCCTCCAACTACCCCGTCTGAAATACGACAATTTCTTGGTCTTGTCGGCTATTACCGTAGGTTCATCGAGAACTTCTCCAAAATAGCCAAGCCCATGACCACTCTGACTCAGAAGGAGAAGAAATTCATCTGGGATGATAAGACTGAAGAAGCTTTTCAAACGTTGAAGCAGAAGCTATGTGACGCTCCCATTCTGGCCTTACCTGAAGGCAACCGCGATTTCTGCGTTTACTATGACGCATCTCATCAAGGCCTTGGATGCGTGCTTATGCAACGCGATAGGGTCATAGCTTATGCCTCACGTTAGTTGAAAGTTCACGAAAAGAACTACACCACTCACGACCTAGAACTCGGAGCCGTAGTGTTCGCTCTTAAGATATGGAGACATTACCTATATGGCACGGAATGCAAGGTCTTCACCGACCACAAAAGCCTCCAGCATATCTTAGACCAGTCGGAGTTGAATATGAGGCAACGAAGATGGGTCGAATTGCTCAGCGATTACGAATGCGAAATCTTGTATCATCCTGGAAAGGCAAACGTTGTAGCTGATGCCTTGAGCCGTAAAGATCGTGTGAAGTCACTTCGTGTCAGATCACTTGCATTGACCATCCACACCGGTCTACCCTCCAAGATTCGTGACGCCCAACTGGAAGCTCTTAAAGAAGAGAACATCAGAAACGAAGGCCTACGAGGTATGGACCGTCAATTCGAGATCAAACCTAACGGCGCCAGATACTTCATGAATAGACTTTGGGTACCTTTGTAAGGAAACCTCCGAAATCTGGTCATGAACGAAGCCCACAAATCCAAGTACTCAATCCACCCTGGTGCTGACAAGATGTACCACGGACTGAAAGAACTTTACTGGTGGCCCAACATGAAGATGGAAGTTGCCACTTACGTCGGTAAGTGTCTAACGTGCGCCAAAGTTAAAGTCAAATACCAGAAACCATCCGGTTTGCTTGTCCAACCGATAATCCCTAAGTGGAAATGGGAACGTATCACGATGGATTTCATCACCAAGCTACCGAAGAGCCGAAATGGTAACGATACTATTTGGGTTATCATCGACCGTTTAACGAAATCAGCTCACTTCCTGCCCATGAAGGAAAAGGACTCCATGGAACGACTAACCACCCTTTACATGAAAGAGATATTCTCCCGCCATGGGACTCCTGTCTTAATCATCTCTGACAGAGATAGTCGCTTCACGTCTAACTTCTGGCAATCGTTGCATGAAGCTCTGGGCACTCAACTTGACATGAGTACTGCGTACCATCCCCAGACCGATGGCCAGAGCGAACGAACAATCCAGACTCTGGAAGACATGTTGCGTGCCTGCGCAATCGATTTTGGTAAAAACTGGGATGAACACTTGCCCCTATGCGAGTTCTCATACAACAACAGTTATCACACCAGTATTCAAGCTGCCCCATTCGAGGCACTTTATGGTCGAAAGTGTCGATCGCCCATCTGTTGGTTTGAAGTCGGAGACAGCCAAATTACCGGCCCAGAACTAGTAATCGAGACCATCGAAAGGGTCTCGCAGATTCGAAACCGCTTGAAAGCCGCCCGCGATCGTCAAAAGAGCTACGCTGACGTCCGGCGGAAACCCCTATCGTTCGAAGTCGGTGATAAAGTTCTTCTGAAGGTTGCCCCGTGGAAAGGTGTCATCCGCTTTGGCAAACGTGGTAAGCTAAACCCCCGATATATTGGTTCATTCCAGATCCTTGAAAAGATCGGACCAGTAGCTTACAGACTACAACTGCCAACCGAACTTAGTAGTGTACACAACGTTTTTCACGTCTGTAACTTGAAGAAGTGCCTTGCCGACGAATCGCTCGTCATTCCCCTCGATGAAATTCAAGTTGACGAAACCCTTCACTTCGTGGATGAACCTGCTGAAATAGTCGACCACGAGGTCAAGAAGCTGAAACGAAGTCGAATCCCCATTGTTAAAGTTCGATGGAACTCCCAGCGCGGATCCGAGTATACTTGGGAACGCGAAGACAGGTTCAGAGCCAAGTACCCGCACCTTTTTCCCATCCCAGCTCCTGTAGACGGCGCAGTCTGAATTTCGGGACGAAATTCCTTCAACTAGGGGAGAATGTGACAACCCGTAAGTTTCCTAAGTCAAATCATATAATAATATGTGTAATTGACTGTTTCTGTGTGCATAAATCCGTGTTTTAGTTAACGTAGATAACGTAATATGCATCTATCCGTTAGTCTTGGTGTAACCCTAATTTAATATCTCGACAATCGACCTTAAAAACAAGAATATTATATATATGATCGGTGGAACTTCAATAATAAGAAACATTTCACAACAATATATGTATTCTAATATAGAAAGAGTTTTTATATTATCTCGTCACCTTTGTAGTATTTTGCATACGTTCAAAGTTCATATCACTTTTGACGTAAAATAATCATTTAACAATAACGTTTATCCATTTATTTACCGACTACGTCAAATAATAAATCATTTTAACGTTTAGTATTTTTATAACGAAAATTAAAACCATTAGGTTTTTATATAAAACAATCAACGTAAACGTTTTTCACCATTTAACACCGTTTGACTTTACACAAGACTTGTATCCTATATTTTCCTCAACCTTGATTCATTATCCTCCATGCATATTCATTACCATGCATGATCAAATCCAATTGTCACCTTTGATCATATTGTCTTTCGTGATCAAAACCGACACCTAAACCATCATTTAATCAATTGCTAGTAAACATTCACCACCTTTGCTTAATCTTTCACTAATCATCCAACAATAAAGCAAAGACTATTCATGTACCTCATCATCATCACCTACACCACCTTAAACCAACACAAAGCCACCCTACACTCTTACACATCCACCCTACATGTACCATGAAAATCTTAGTTGACCATCTCTCCTCTCCTCCTTGCTCCCCTAGAACCCCCCCCCCCCCCCTTGCTCCCTCTCTCCCTTACGGTTTTGACAACAAAACCGCCACCACCTCACTCACTTGAACCAAACACTCCCTTATTTGGTTTCTTTCTTTCTTTTGTGGGCACCTATATATAGAACATTACAAGGAAACCCTAAGAAGATCCTCCTCATTTGCTTCCACAAAAGAAACACACACACTTTTCTCTCCCTCCATCCCCAACCGTCGGCCCTCTCTCTCTACTCTCTCTTTAGCTTTTCTTCACCAAAACACAAGATTACTTGAAGATCAAAGCTACTAGGGAACTCAAGGAAGCAAGATCAAGCCTCCATCATCCTCATTTTCGGTTTTCTCAAGTTAGTAGACCTTATCTCTTACTTTTCTACTAGTTTTCTTGTTAGATGAACCCTTGTATGCATCTAACACTCCAAACACAAGTCTTGGTTAAAAATGGTGACTTTAAACTTGCATTTTCTTCTATGATGATAATAACTTACATGTTTATTCATACTCTTGTTAGATCTAGTAAATATTATGGTTCTACTAGAGATTTCATATATTTGAAACCCTTGTATGCTACATTATGCAAATCCATAGAAAAACATGTGTTGATATGCTAGTATGAGTATGATATGCCTTAGTTTTATGAACAAACCACTAGATCCGAAAGTTATGACTCTTGGAACCCTAGGTCCGAAATTTTTAACATGTTAGAAGGTTGTGGATAGCACCATACGACTTATTGATATGTTTGGACGGCTAAATCTATAAAAATAACCTACTAAAAAGATCCGGAAACTATAGATAAATTAGGGCTAATTTAGGTCAGGAACTTTGACCCCTACTAAAGTTATTTTAAAGTATGTTTTTAGTCTTAAAAACCCTAGTACAAGATCCCTTTCGAAAATAGCAAAATTTGGGGAAAAACGGGACCAAAAACGGACGCTTTACGGGCCCGGAAAACCCATTTTTGTAAAGATATGCAAATAAAGGTTACAACTGATCTTGAACACTTTTAGGGACTTTAGATGACTTATAATGAGTTTACAAAGTGTTTTGGTAGTTTACAAAGCCTTAGAACGAGTCCCAGGATCGAAACCGGCTAAATCGGACACATACCGGCAAAACCGACAAAACTAGAAAAGTGAACTCTTGAACTTGTAGATTCTAATTTCCTATGGCCATTATGATGAAAATAAATGTTTATTTATTATTTGGTCAATTTCTATAGTCATTTTTAGAAAAACCGTGAAGTACGGCTAAAACCGGCAAAAAGCACGTTTTGACCTAAAACTGTCGTTTCTTCCTTTAAAAGTCTTATGAACTCATATGATAATCACTTGGAAGTATAAACTATTTCTAAACTAATAATTATCATGGATATAATTAATATTTTGATTATCAAGTAATAAATATTTATTTGCAATAAATATTTCGTTAAGGTCAACAATGTCATATCACATTAACGGGTTACCCTAACACCAAGACTTGACCAACCAAATTGGAGTGGCTTAGATGTCAACCCAATTTCTATGTTCTAAGTTGTCTTTTAACATTGTATAGGACTGCTTACTTGCCTACCTTACTGAATTACTTGTATTCAGGTGAGTTTTCACGGCCCCTTTCATTTAACTGTTTTAATACTTGGGGGAGGATTCATTACAAACATAAATCATTGCCTGACAAATAGATTACTTGTTACCTTATTGATTACATGATCTTTTCTAGTCCAAATCATATTGTACCATGCTTGTTCATGTTATGATGAAACCCCACTATTAGTTGAATCCGATTAATTTACAAACAGAAACGATGACTCGTGGATAGATCTATCGGGTTAACGCCCCTGCTCTGATTGGTAGCTCCAATCCTGACTCCGTGTTAATAGTCAAAAGGGTACATACAGTTATATTTGGCCATGCGGTACTGTTGGACATAGTATCATGAGTGGGTAATCAGTTAGTTTCGGAATTCAAGGTTCATGGTAATTTATAAAACAATATCTAAACGAATTGTCAAGCGATGGAATGATTATATCAAACTCTACTTATCAAACTTTACTTGCATGCTATCTAAACCTGTGAACTCACCAACTTTATGTTGACTCGTTTTAGTATATGAATTCTCAGGTGATTGAACGTGCTGCATTCAGGACATCATATCATTTAGGACCTGCATTTTCTTATTCTGGAGTCATAGTCAAACTGAGCTGATCTTTTGGAGATTTCATTGCATAACGCCTAACGGCGTCATGTTCTCAAATCTTTTGAAATATGATTGTTTTTGTAACAATTAAGACAAATATACTTTCACTACTATTTCCGCTGCAACTTTGAATGAAACTCCATATTTTGAATTAACTTAACTTTTTAAACGGCTCTAGTTGTTGAATCATCCAGAGGTCGTTCTATGTAATCTTGACTGTGTTCTATCTCGCTCGCACCCGACACAATAATTACCGGGGTGTGACATAGGTTCGGTTGATCCGGTCCGGGGGTAGGGTGTGACGCCCACTCCTAGACTTGGCCCTAGGAGCGGTCACGCATCGGATTTACTCATGATCACAAGGTACAACAGAGATAACTAAAGCAGCGGAAATAAAAACTTTTATTCATATGCCAAGTATTACATAGTAAGAGAGACAAATACAAAAGAGAAATAAACATCTCCACGCCAGTTTTCAGAAATGTCTTCTCTTGATAGCTTGACATTGTCTTGATATTATATGCCACCTAGTTCCTGCTCACATCTCAGCCTTCCCTTTTCGATCTGAAGGTCCAGCCTCATCTGACATACATAACTTAACAAGTCAGCTTACGCTGGTGAGTTCTACGTTTTGGGAAAACTTTACCTTTCGAAGGCACTTAGGTTTGTCAAACACATTTCTGCAATTAGACAATCAAACACAAAGCATATAGCACACATATTCACATATTCTAACCTCGTGAATTGACTAACCTTTTGTTGCTTTGTCATACTTGTCTCATAAGTGCTATCTTAGGGAAATAGTGTTTCTATTTGCTTTACGAACACATCGTGTAGCAATGGTCCCTTTAGTTTTGACACTATATAGCTTTGACGATATCTGGCTTTGACGCCGCTTAGCTTTGACGCTTTCTGGCTTTGACGCCACTTGGTTTTGACACCATTTGGGACAACACTATTTAACTTCTTGTTTCAGAAGTCCCTTACTTACCGATCTTTCCTTGATTACCATTCTTATTCTATTCTACTAGAAACATCGAAATGGCAATCTATATTTCCTTTACTCATCATCGTACAATCATTAATATAACAAGCAATTATAACAATTGAGAATATTTTCACACAACGTTATGTATATCAGCCCAAAACGGTTTAAAGTATTTAAACAATTTAAAAGAGGGCTCATAGAACTCACCTTAGCGTTGCGAAGCTATTATTCTTGAGTTAAGTTCTCGTGAATCAGTTTCTTAATTCCTTTAAACGTAATGTCCCTATCAGACATCCTAAAGGTTACAATTCACATTTGGGACTTACCCCATTATCCCAAAATCCAACTCATTATTGGTTAATATTCTTAATAGTCAAAATGACCATTTTGCCCCTTTTACATATTTTGTTATATATCTTTCAAGTCTTTGCTCCTTAACGTTTACCGCTCGTGTTTCCTCATGACCGATCATTTGGCAGAATTACTATGAGGAATAGTCACGGGGTTTGGAATTTGGTGACGATCGTTACCGGCCGTGTAGGCGTCATTGACGACCATGAGGCGGAATTACTACAATCGTTGCACCGAGTAATTTAATTATAAATTACCAAAATTTGAACTCATATATACTTAATATATATGTAAACGTGTTACCATACCAAATTTCAAGTCCCCATATTCATATTCCGAAACCCTAATTACCCATTTTTCTCGTTTCTATAGCAAAACTCATTTTTATTCAAAACCATCTTAGGATATTATCCATTATGACATTTTATAATATCCCTTAAAATGGCAAAGCTTAATTCAAAACCGTTTACTCGATTTGGGTAGAATAACGTCATGAAAACCCTAACTTTGACCCGTTTACAAAACTCATACCAAACCTTCACCAATTCTGAAATAAACTTAGGGCTTTCTTAAAACACATCAAATTAGGATTACCTACCAAAATTCAGGTCCTAATTCCCACCCGATCATCCAATTTTACCCAAACAAGCTCAAGAACCCTAATTTGAGCATAGTTTTATAAGTTATACTCAGAGATTGATTTAGCCAAAACTGAAAGAGGTTATTTTAGACCTTACCTAATAATGCTTGACTGCAGAATTTCGGATCTTAACTCTTCACCGTTTGAGAGAATTGCTCGTTTGAAGATTCTGCGTTTTCTAGGGTTTTCTATGGGGTTTTTGAGTGAATTCAAGCAGATTATGTCGAATTGGGGCTGCTATATATAGCCATTAGAGGCGTCCCATGATCCCAACACGTGTATAGGTGTGTAATCAAGTTAATTTGACGCGTGGATGGTGATTTGGTGCTCAACAAGGCTGAAAACGTGGCAAAATCGCGACCAAAAACATTTTCTGCACCTGTAGCTGGCTCGCGTATCGCGCCAAGCCTGCCTAGGGGCTTCGCGATACGCCTGCCATCTTTGGCAGAATGACAGTTTTGGTCCCTATGGTTTTTATTTGCATTTCAGCCCCCTAACTTCTACCAAACTGTTATTTTATGCACCGAACTATTATAAAACATGATTAATAAAGTTTCTAAGGCTCGGGACACCCTTGATGATATACATATACATACGTATATATTTATATATATATATATATATATATCTTTTGATATTTTACGTTCTAGCCCCTCAAATTTTCCAATACTTATCATTTCATGTTATGGGTCACCTTAGGATATATTTCTACTATATCCTAAGCCTTAAATGTTCATAATAGTTATAGATACGTATGATATCCGTATACGTTTATAACTTTACATAAATTACACTTTTGGCCCTTCTACTTTTCCATTAGCTATTATCACATGTATGTAACTATCAATTCACACATATATCATCATGTTATTTGTATAAACATATATTTATCTCATATTTTACTTTCCTTACCGTTTAACTCATTCGTTTATACAAATTTCATCATTTTGGCCATTAAACACGTATTTCTAACACATGCAATTTATCTAATGCATAGTTTACCATTTTTATCAATCAAACTTACGTATTGATAATATAGACACGTATTTACTATATATATCATGTACCTGTGAAATTGGGGTGTTACAACTCTCTCCCCCTTAAAAGGGTTTCGTCCTCGAAACATGCTCAGCTCGAGAATAACTCGGGATGAGATTCTCTCATTTCATCTTCTCGTTCCCAAGTAGATTCCGAACCTTTTCTGTGCATCCACTGCACCCTGACCATCGGAATGGTCTTATTTCGGAGTTTCTTTTCACTGCGATCTAAAATCGCAACTGGCCTTTCCACATATGATAACTTTTCATCTACCTCAATTTCATCTAAAGGTACTATTTCTGATTCATCATATATACACTTTCTTAGATAAGAAACATGGAATGTTGGGTGAATCCCAGACAATTCCTCAGGTAGATCTAACTGATAGGCAACCTCACCTACACGTTCTACAATCTTAAAAGGTCCTACATACCTTGGGCCTAACTTGCCCCTTTTTCGAAACCGAATAATACCTTTCCAAGGAGAAACTTTTAGTAACACAAAGTCTCCAACTTGGAATTCAATTGGCCTTCTCCTCTTATCCGCATATGACTTTTGTCGATCTTGTGCCGCCTTTAATCGTGCCTTGACCACATCAAGATCTCGAGCCATATTTTCGACTACTTCTTTACTCCCTATTTCTCGTTGGCCAACTTCACCCCAACACACTGGAGTTCGACACTTTCTACCATACAACATCTCATAAGGAGGCATGCCAATACTAGCATGATAACTGTTGTTGTAGGAGAATTCTGCTAGTGGTAGGTGACTATCCCAACTTCCTCCAAAGTCTATTATGCAAGCACGTAACATATCTTCCAAAGTTTGTATCGTTCTCTCACTTTGTCCATCCGTCTGAGGATGATATGCTGTGCTAATATGTAATCTCGATCCCATATTCTTATGGAATTTCCTCCAAAATCGCGAAGTGAACCGATTGTCTCTGTCGGAGACTATAGACACTGGCACCCCGTGTTTAGAGATGATCTCCTTAATGAACAAACTAGCTAACTCTTCAGAAGAAATCGCCTCATGAATAGGCAGAAAGTGAGCACTCTTGGTTAGCCTGTCCACAATCACCCAGATGGTGTCATAACCTTTAGCTGTGCGAGGTAGCTTAGTTATGAAGTCCATCGTGATATGTTCCCACTTCCATTCAGGAATCTTCAAAGGTTGAAGCTTTCCATAAGGCTTTTGATGCTCAGCTTTAACCTTTGCGCAAGTCAAACACCTATTCACATATTGCATAACATTAAACTTCATACCTGGCCACCAATAGTCTCGTTTTAAGTCTTGGTACATCTTGGTTGCACCAGGATGAATTGAATAGCGTGACTTATGAGCTTCATCTAAGATCTTACCGCGAATCTCACCTAAAAGCGGTACCCATATTCGACCGTACCTAGCTTTAATCCAAACTCGTTTTCTTCCAAGCTTCCTGCTTGGCTGACCATTCTTTCTTTCTTGATATTCTCATCCTTAAGGGCTTCATATTGGTCCTTACGAAGTTGGATAAGAAAATCTGGAGTGATTACTAACTTATATGATTTCACTCGAAAAGAAGGATGATTCTCCTTTCTGCTTAGAGCATCAGCCACTACGTTGGCTTTACCTGGATGATACATAATCTCAAAATCATAGTCTTTAATAAACTCTAACCATCTACGCTGTCTCATGTTAAGATCTTTTTGTTCAAAGAAATATTTTAAGCTTTTATGGTCAATGTAGATAGTGCACTTAACTCCGTACAAATAATGCCTCCATATTTTGAGTGCAAACACAACTGCGGCTAACTCTAAATCGTGGGTTGGATAGTTTGTCTCATGAGCTAACTCCGTACAAATAATGCCTCCATATGTAATCTTGACTGTGATCCATTTCGCTCGCACCCGACACAATAATTACCGGGGTGTGACATAGGTTCGGTTGATCCGGTCCGGGGGTGGGGTCTGGTTGGTCTGGTCCGGTGGTCATGTCCAATCCGGGTTTCGAGTCGGGTCGGTCTGGTCCGGGGCGGATCGGCCTGGGGGGTCGGGTCGGATCTGTCCGGTCCAGGGTTCGGATGTGGTATGTCACACTCTCAATTTCCACTAATGGAGTTTTACCTTGTGAGGTGTGATCCAGACCAGGACCCGAGTCATTAGTTACATCAAATATAAGTTAAGGGTTCAAAATATAAATATATCTTCAAACGGAAATACCAAAACCAGAGTTTAAATTTTAGCGGAAGCACATAAAAGTAATGCCGCGCAAAACAAGCGTCCGGTAAGTAAATAACCAGTTAAGGTTGAAAAGATCTAAATACAAGTTCCCAAAATAAGATGTTTTAACCAACGTACGTGCCCAAAAATCAGATACTCCCAGCGTCCTGCAAAGCATGCACAAGAAGCATGTGTTAACTAATGTTGGTCTGTTCACTTAAGCACATAAGTATAATCTAGTATAAGTATGCAGTACAAATACAAAAGTCTTTATTCATATGTAAGTATGTATATTACAAGTACAGTCCATATCGTAGGTAGCGAGCCTAAGTTCATGTTACAAAAACGTTGAAGATAACTGAAAAGTGTAGGATTTCATCCTTACGTGTATTTGCCTTCCCCGTGTCTACTCGATCACGGTAAGTTTAGGCTGAAATTGTCCTCAGTCCGACCGCCACTCGGGTGGTGCATCTTGTGCCCACTGAGTGGGGTTTGTCAGACCCCAGTAGTACTACCCAATATCCCCTCGCTATTTGCTACTAACAAATCGATTATTAAGGACTTAAAAGATAAAGCATTTTACGTGAACATTTGATATATACTGGATTTCTACTTTAAGGCTACTGCTATATCCACCCGAGGATTTTACTGAAAACACCAAAACCAAACGGTCGTTTCAAGTGAAACGACCTTGAAACGACAGTTTGAACCAAAACGACCTTGAAACGGTCAATATAAAGGGGGGCCCCCTGAATTTTAAAGTTTCATCGTCGTGACACGTGGGGGCTGTTTCAACTGAAACGACCTTGAAACGACCGTTTGAACCAAAACGACCGTAGGAAATGAGTGCATTTAGTAAAACCTTAGGTGTCTATATAACAACTCTAATACTTTAATCATACATCAAAATTTGTTGTGTTATTACCCTAACCCGGGTGTAACGTGTTTGTGTGTGTTATCGTTCAAACCCGGACGTAACGTAAGAGGTTGTGTAACTCAACTTAAGATGCGCTGCTACAATTTAGTAAGACTTCGAGTCTTGCGTAACTACCGAGCACCTATCGATTTTACCTACGTAAGTGTGTGTCCGCACATGAGTAACATGGCCTAGATGACGGTATTGATATCAAGTAATTCCAAATATGACGTATGTGACAATTTCAATACTTGATAAAAATCGTCTGTTCGAAAGCAGTCAAAATTGACATTTAATCAAGGACACAAAGATTTATGAAAATCAATGTGCATATGTTATTCCAGATAATAAATATAGAGATGATCAGGGTAAACGTATGTGTTCATAAATATAAATATCGGGGCGTAGTCAAAAGTGTGTAAAATAAAACGTCAGTATATATATTTATATGTCGTGTCAAAATTTCAAGAGCTTAAAGAAAAATTTTAAAACGTTCGCATGTATATAAGTACATGACAATAAATCAAATATATCTATTTTTCTATGTTTAAAACTAATTTATATTAATATTAAAGAGACCATCAAATTTTAGTTCATTTAAATTATATTGTTTTCATAATATAAAAATTCAACGAGTACCCTAACGATGCAAACTTCAAGAGTCAAGATTTTATAGACATGTAATAGGAGTTTTGGGTTTTAGACCAAATAATGTTCGAAATCACTAAAAAAATATAAAACATCAAAAATGGTGGTTATGGGACTTGAACCCGGGACCTCAGGTTTGAAGCGCTAGACACTAACCACTGGGGCAGTGGTTCGTTTGTTAACAACCATGAAAAACATAGGTTTTATGCATTCAATGGCACTAGAACTGATTCAAGAAGCAAAGAAGGATAAAACTTAAAAAATGGAGGTGGCCGGGTAACCCAGGACCTTTATGTCCCCAGCGAGCACCTCAACCAATTGTGCTACAGAACCGATTGTGTTATGAACAAGTCAATTACGTATTTAACCCATCCTGTCCAGTCATCATCTTCTTCTCCAAACACTCCGATGGCCGGAAAATCATGAAACCAGAAATAAAGTGAAGGTAAACATGTGATTTGCATAAAGGAGTGATTGCCTCAAGTTGGGGATGAGTTTTGACGCGTTTTTAAAGCCGAAACGAAACTGAAACTCGAACCCGCTTCGAACTTGAACTCAACACCGGGACAAACGATGATGCTCCACTGGTTGTTGCTGTGCTTGCGATCACAAAGGTCGCTAAATGGTGCTGTTTTGGTGGGGATTCGGTCGGAATTCTCGAGTTCTCCGGAAAACTAAAAAAACGAGAGAGAAAGATATGTGTTTTTGTGTGGAGATAGAAAGCCAAATGATGGAGGTATTGATTAAGAAATCAATTGTTGTCTTAACCCAGTGATTAATCTCAATTGAATTGGATGAAAAGTCGTTACTGGAAATTGATTCGTGATATGGTTTAACGAGTAGGAGAGCTTGATCGTGTATTAACGCCCCTCAAACGAGTTTGAGCTCCCTCCTTCTTATACAAGTATGACACAAGGTTTAAGGTAATTGCATAAATGATCACTCAAGTTTTTAACATAGGAAAAAGATTCGGTAATTTGCAGAAATAGCCCCCTTTAAGTTTATAGAAAGATAACAAGACTAACGGAGGGTAACGGAACACGTAAATGATGGTCAAGCGAGTGTATGTCTCTCAACACCTATAACGTGTAACGTTTATAAGAAATATAAACTTTTAAATTCACATAAAATCATAGCTATAAATCCACAACTATACATTTTTAAATTCCTAAAAAATTATAGAAACATTTCGTGCGATTACATGACACATCGTCATATAAAGTCATAAAATAACATGTGTATATATATACATATATATCACATAAAAAATAATAAATATAATTGTCACATAAAATGACAAAATATTTTCATGAAATCATAAAATATAATTTATATAAAATTATAAATTATATACATTCAAGTTGGTCAACCGACGTCTAGACTCATATGCAGTGCTCGTGTAACTATTCTAGTTAACTGAGGTAACAGCCGTTTACTAAAAGATAACACAAGTTAGTAGCAGAGTTAACCTGGGGAAATTGCCAGTTGTCACATGGTCGGTTCGGGGTTCGGGTCAGATGCGGTCCGTCCGGTTCGGGGGTCGGTCTGGTCTGAGGTTCGGGTCTGGTCAGTCCGGTCCACGGTTCGGGTCCGGTCGGTCCGGTCCAAGGTTCAGGTCTGGTCGGTTCGGTCCAAGGTTCGGGTCCGGTCGGGGGTCGGGTTCGGTCGGTTCCGTTTGGGGGTAAGTCTGGTCGGGGGTTCGGTCCGGAGGTCGAGTCCGGTAGTTTCGGTCTGGGGGTCAGGTCCAATCGGTTCTGTCCGGGGTTCGGGTGGGGGGATCGGGTTCGATGGATGAACGAATGAATATCGAAGTATATATTGTTGGGTTATATAACAATTATCAATTAAACACGAGTACGCAGCGGAAAGAAACCTATGAATTAATCTAACTAACCGGATAGAACATGTTTACCTTATGAGCTCGGATTGACTTGATCTCTTGGAGGATTTAAAGCAAATCCCTCTACGATCGCACACACGACACACCAATGTTATGTGCTAGCACTTTGATCACGAACACCTCCACTCGAGATAGCCTTGGTCGAACCACACAAGAACCGAAACCCCCCTTGGGTTTTCTTGTTGCCGAATTCGAGAGAGAAGAGAGAGAATTAGGGTTTGCCTTTTATCAGATAAAAGCAGCCGCTAAACCTTAAACCCAGAGGGTTTATTTATAGTGTTTGGATACTTGGAGAACAAGATAGGGATAGGCATAGAGCCCTAGTCGAAATCGGCCTAGAGGCTTTATCCATATCCTTCTCTCAATTGTAATCCAAATCCAACTCTCTCTAATTACAACTAACACCCCTCTGTTAACAATTAACTGTTAGTTTTTAACGAAACCTCGTTAAATAATTCGTGATAAATATTAATTAACCATTAATTAATATTAATACATTTGGTGTCGAGATGTGTGACCCCGTAGGCTTGAATAGATCCGGACATACGCTTACTATTACATGATCATATCCCTACATATATATGTAATGAAAAACTGAAAACAAAAAACTAGAAAACAATATTATTTAGTTTTCTAATTTCAATTTAAAAACTAGAGAACAGTGTTTTCTATTTTCTTGGAAAACTTTTTTGAAAAATTGTAATTTGATCACGTTTTTTGTTTTACATCTGGAAAACATTTTTGGAAAACAGGAGGTGTTTTCCACAACTAAATGCGTGTTTTAGATTTTTTTTTTGCATCCTTATTCTCTTTTATTTCTAAGTTATGTTTTTTTTAAATAAATATTAACTATTGTATAAAAGTTTATAGAATTTGTTTTATTTTTGTATAACTTGCCAAATATAAACGATCGTATAGTCGTATAAGTTTTTAAAAAAAAATAAAGATTAAGTATTGCATAAAAGTTAATAAAATTTGTTGCATTTTTTAATAACTTACAAAATATAAATGATCGTGTAGTCGTTTAAGTTATTTAAAAATAAAGATTAAGTATTGTATAAAAGTTTATAAAATTTGTTTAAAATAACCTGTTCAACTTTTTAATAACTTACAAATATAAAAAGCTTTTAATAACTTACAAAATATAAACGATCGTATAGTCGTATAAGTTTTTTTTAAATAAAGATTAAGTATTGTATAAAAGTTTGTAAAATTTGTTTAAATTTTCTAATAACATACAAAATATAGACGATCGTATAGTCGTATAAGTTTTTTTTTCTAAATAAAGATTAAGTATTCTATACAAGTTTATAAAAATTGTTTAATTTTTAATAACTTACAAAATATAAAGGATCGTATAGTCGTATAAGTTTTTCTTTAAAATAAAGATGAAGTATTGTATAAAAGTTTATACCAGAAAGATGAAACTCTAATATAAATAGCTAAATGGGGCGTTTAGACCTAAATGCCCCATTAAGCCCTAAATACGGCGTTAATGTCAGCTCCAGATTATTCCCATATAATCACATTCGTCGTATGTTGTCAAATCGACACCTAAAATTAAGCCCCGTTTTGACCAAAATGGGGCGTTCAGGTCACCAGTAATTGCTTTGGGATTCGTGCAAATGATCGCCTGGAACTACTTTAAACCTAAACGGGACGTTTAGCCCTTAATGGGGCGTTAAACTCGGTGTCTGGGAAAAAAAATGAGGTGTCCGAAGATTAGGGCTACCATTCGTATTAGACTATCAACAACTATTTATTGTCATTAACTATACACATTGCTATATATAATGTCACATTTAAACTTATCGAACAACTCCCTCACCAAGGGCGAAACTATATTAGGCCCAAGGGATGCACGTTCACCCCTAACCTTGTACGCAAAGTGTGAATTATATATACGGTTTTTTAAATTTGTTTTTTTCTGTGATGAGAGTTATTAAATAAGTTCAATATAAAATATATTACCAATTAACACTTCTTTCCCAATAGTTTTTCTAAATCATGTTGAGCTCGTTCATTTCTCTTACCCAGGTTCGTGTCACACTCCCAATTTCCACTAACAAAGTTTTACCGTGTGACGTGTGAACAAATCAGGATATCAGTCCATTAGTTACACCAAACGACCTCTAAGTGATAGAACAAAAAATAAATAAAATAAAACTAATTTAGCTACCGCATGATCGACAACCATCTAAGGCCGTCATGTAACCCAATGAGAAGCCGATACTATTCCGTATAGCTTCTTATTATTATGTAGTAAATTATTATTTTACTATATATATATATATTGTTATTTTTTTGGAACAGATTTATATTGTTATTTCAATAAAAACACCTATTATGTTATCGTTTAAAAATCAATTGGACTGCATATGTTGGATTATGTAGAACTATTCCCATCCAACGATTATGGAGACAAACATGTAGTATATTTATCAAGAAATTATGCCTAAAATCAAATTGTTTATTTTTCTTATATTATACATAGTTATTTTATACATGGTTTTTGATGTTTTATTCTTTTTATTTTATTATTTTCTTATTGTAACATACGTGCTATGTTTTTTAGACATATAATATTTTTCATTTGTTTTTGCTTGATTTTACTAAATTATATTATTATGCCACGCTAGTAATAAAATATTAATTACGTGGGTATCTTGGTAAGTTAAAATTAGATGATTTGGAATGTTGCTTTTTGTCATGTAGGAAACGGAAGGAAAATAGAACTTTACATTTGTTTATTCCATTATGATACAACAAGAAAATTCTAGAGTGATGATTGTAAACCTTTCGCGAAAATATAAGGTAACAACCTTTTATAAATTGTCTTTTGCCGTTAAAAAAAGTAAAAAGAAAAAAAAAAACAAGGTTAAGGGATAGTATTCTCAAATTATTTGTATTTTAAACTTTTTGCAAATGAAACTATGGATACCTACATTCTATATTAAAGAAAATACTAACATGTTATAAACAATAACATAGGAAATAATAGTTTTTAGCAACGTGACGCTGTTGGTTGATGTTATGTGATATAAATATTAATTTTTATTATATTTGTTTAATATTCTTATATAAACAAAACAAATTTAGCATGTAATTTTTGGCCTAATAAGTAAAGTCATGTGAGTTTAGCAAAGTTTTGGAGGTAACATAGTTTTTAGGTCGTATGTTCAATACTTTAAGCATTTATATGGTTATATTTTTTTTCGATTTTCTTTACATGGCGTTACAATCTAGTTAACTACAAATACACAACATTCCCCTAGTCTTACGGACGCGAAAATTTCGTACATCAAGTTTTTTTAGCCTATATATTCCATAGAATTATTAAATAAATATTATTACGTACAAAAATAAGGTATCTTTGAAATTCACTATTTTAGCAATAAGGAGTGTAAAGTAGTGAAAGAATTAGGGTCAAACAAGTGGGCTTATCTATGAAGACCTGAAATAGAGAAGGAAAAAAGTTAAAGAATAATTGACATGGTTTACCGTATAAAGGTTTTAATTGCATAAATGACACTTCATTTTGAAGAAAATTGGTTTAACGCCAAGGGTAGGACAAGTAAAGTTTTCCTATGACTTCTCTAGATACGATTGTTTGTTAATTTTGAATTATTCTGAGCCACTAGTTATATATAAGAAAAACCTCCTTTAAAATTTTGTACATCAAGTTTTTCTTAGCATATGTATTTCATAGAATTATTAATTAAATATTATGTATAGAAATAAGGTATCTTTGAAATTCACTATTTTAGCAATAAGAAGTGTAAAGTAGTGAAAGAATTAGGGTCAAACGAGTGGGCTTATCTATGAAGACATGTTATAGGAAAAGAAAAGAAAAGTTAAGACAATTGACATGGTTTACCCTAAAACTTTTATTCACTTAAATGACACTTCATTTTGAAGAAAATTGTTTTAACGCCAAGGGTAGGACTATAAAACTTTTATTCACTTAAATGACACTTCATTTTGAAGAAAATTGTTTTAACGCCAAGGGTAGGACAAGTGATATACAATTGTTTATTAGTTTTTTTTTATCATTTTAAGCCACTAGTTATATGTAAGAAAAACCTCTTTTAAAATTCCGTACATCAAGTTTTTCTTAGCCTATGTATTCCATAGAATTACTAATTGAATATTATGTATAGAAATAAGGTATCTTTGAAATTCACTTTTTTAGCAATAAGGAGTGTAAAGTAGTGAAGGAGTTAGGGTCAAACGAGTGGGCTTATCTATAAAGACATGAAATAGAAAAGAAAAAAAAAGTTAAGACAATTGACATGGCTTACCCTATAAAGCTTTTATTCGCTTAAATGGCACTTCATTTTGAAGAAGATTGTTTTAACGCCAAGGGTAGGACAAGTAAAGTTTTCATATGACTTCTCTAGATACGATTGTTTATTAGTTTTGAATCATTCTCGACCGTTGATTATATATAAGAAAAACATCCTTCATAAATTTGAGTGATCCCCCCCCCCCCCCCCCCGCGGTGATATTAGTGGCTGAAATTGATACTACTAACATGATTCTCTATTTCACATAACCCTATTAACATATTTAATATTTTTTTAAACAATTTATATCAAATAAGGTTAAAAATAAATTTATTCTAATCATATTTAGTCACTTACAATAAGAATAAAATGTATTTATTCTATAACTAGGATAGAACCCGTATGTAATACGGGTTGAATCATTAAAAATATATATATAAATGATAATTAATGCATACCCTTCTTATTATCAGAATAACGTATTACATTCCATTAGATAAAAAACTAAAGTTATAATTCATAATATGGTATTGGTGACTTTACTCTCTTTATAAAAAATATATATTTAGGACATGTCTGTACTTGTATATTAGGAAAATGCAAGATAAACTTGATCATGTTTAAAAAACAATCAAACCCTCAATAGCGACTAACTTGAATTATGAATTGACAAACTTGAGACTTTAGGTCTATATAAAAAGTTAGATGAGTATAAAGTTTTATCAAAATTATAATGAGCACATTCTAAGTGTTGAGTATAAAATTTAAATTATAATCAAAAGATTATAATGTTGTTATCAATAAAAAATGTTATGTTGATATATATTATAAAACTTACAATTGTATTAGGCGCGATGTCTAAAGTTTTCAAATTGGATGAACATGGCTCATTTGATATGGTAGGAAAAACTATTTAATATTGGATATTATAAACATGATTTTTATCGCTTATGAATTTCTCTATAAATAGTATCACCCACAACGCAACGCTGATTGAATTTGTAAAATAGTATTAGGTATTCGTTAATTAAAATATTAAATATGATTTGCTCAATTATATTTGAAAACACACTAAATACATGTTTATTGGTATTTTATAAGTTTCTAAATATTTTTTAAAATGAAAATAACAGTTTAAATTATTTCTATATAAAAATAAGATGTAAATTAATATATGATTGTCATAATTCCATAAATATAAATAGATAAAATATATCATGATTATAAAATAGGATATAATTTCCAATAAAAAAAATTAATTAGGGAATAGATTTGGGAGGGAAAACTTTTGTGAGAATTAACATAGTGTTGACATGTGTCACCAATTGTAATTGTTTATTAGAGTAGGAAGATTATGAACCATATAGTTTATCATTACGGGCCTTAAAACGGGATGAAAATAAATTGAAACGTAACTATTAAAATTACTAAAAAACCCTAAAATATTAGTTCGTTTGGACTTTGGAGCACAAAATTGTTAGGTGGTGTTTGTTTTTCTGCAAAAGCTCTTCATGTCCTCTTATGTCTGCGCCGCGCAGACCACGCGCAGACATTTAGGTCTGCAGACTGTTTGTTTTCTCGAAGACATTTCATTAAAAAATGTCTGCGCAGGCTCTTCTTGGTGCAGATGTGACCCAGTCACTTCTGACATCTTCTAACATCTTCTAACCTTCTCTTTAAACTGTTTTTACATTAAAAAAAACATTTTTAAACAGTTTTTAATGTTTTTTTAATTCTTTTATAAAAAAACATTTTATTAAGTCCTTTTTAAAAAACTTTTTCTAAAAAAACTTTTTTTAAAGTTTTTAATATATTAAAAAACTTTTAAGAAACTTCTTTAACCACTTTTTTTTAATCGTCTTTTAAAAAAGTAAAAAAAAAACATTTTAAGCAATTAATTTTAAAAAATAAATTTTAAAATGTTTTTTTTAAATTAGTTTTTTAATTGTTTTTTAAAAAGTTTTGTCTTTAAAAAACGTTTTTAAACAATTATTTTAAGAAAAAAAATTTTAAAAATTATTAAACAAAACTTTTTAAACATTTATTTAAAAACGTTTTTAAACTGTTTAAAAAACATTTTTTTAAACAGTTTTTATAAAATATTTTTGATATTTTATTTAAAAGAAAATTGTTTAAAAAACAATTGTTTGCTAAAATATACGGAAAGAAATAAAATGATTGAATTATGTATAAGTTTAAAAATGATTTATTTAAGTTTTAGTTTATTTTAGCAGTCTGCATAAGTTAAAAAACAAACACTCTTCTTCTTACAGACTGCAGAGGTTTAGTCCACCTCTTCTGCTACAGATGTCTGCAGATGTGGTCCGCAGACTGCAGACATTTTACCTCTTCAAAAACAAACAGCACCTTAGCCACCCTGTTATGACCCAATCACACCCCTCTATTATTCCTCTTAAATTTAACTTTGTATATAATATAATTTCCAAAGTTTGCGCTTATTCCACCCGGTTTTATATTTAGATTGAATGATTGATTCATTATATTAACATAAAGTTAGTCCAAATGCACTTTTTAAGAAACTCGAGGGTTATTATTTTTTAGGCCATAAGGCCATTCGTAAAGTCTATCATACGATTCGGTATTATCATCTAACACATAATTTATATAGAATCAACCAACGCTATGTTGGAATTTATGCGTAAAACGATTATGACAATCGTTATACAAACATAAGCATTTCACAAGAATAGAAAATGAAAGTCTAACCGAACCGACGATCAAGATACGGAAGTATGATCACGAACAGCAACTCTATCAGTCCCTGCAAAACCTGAAGAACACAGAAACAAAACGAAAGGAACCGGGCTTGTGTTTGACACAATTCCCTTAAACAGATTCGACGTCTGTTCCCAGGGTACACCGGTTCAAAACTGTGTGTACAGCCGGACGAGATACTTGTCTGAAAAAACGGTCGGAATGAAGCAGCAGCAGCACGAGATCGTAGCAGCAGAGAAGAACGGATGTGGTTTTTGTGTGTGTCTCCTATGAGCCAATTCACGTGTTTATATACGAAAACAAAACACTAGATTAATGTCCCATAATGTCACATTAATCCATGGTAATTAAGCTCATTAACCATTGTAATGAATGGTCAGTTTGGAATGCAAAGGGTTGGTTCAATGAACCAAAATTCGTTCTAGAATCTGCTAAAAAGAAGGCTCTCGATAATTAGCAAAAACTGGTCACTTCTTGACCCCCGTTTTGGAGCTGCATTCGTGTCCGCAGGTCGCGCGGGCACGAGTTCAGAATTTCAACCCGAATTGCCATTTTTCGCACCCCCCCCTGCGCGAGGGTATGAGCTAGAGTAAAACATGACACAAGTGATGTCAAAGCCTTTGAGGTTTATCCTTATAAACCAATTACCCTTTTGTTCCCACACCAATGTGGGATAGCTCATATTTTTCCAAACTTGAACAAAAATTCTTTTGAGATAAACATCTCATTCACACACATTTTCCAACAATCCCCCACATGAATGGAGGTTGATCTCAGAAGTAACTTAATCCCGATCGAATTTCAACAGTTAAATCTTGCATACGATAGGTAGGTGTTACCCTTTGAACCTTCGCTCATGAAACACACTTAGTCTACTGGCTCTGAGTAGGCGGCGATGCCTTTGAACTCGTCTGCCGTTTGTGTAGGCGACAATGTGCTTCACACAAGACTCTCCTTGACAACATCAAGTCCTCATAGTTATGTTCGTTATGGTCATGAACATTAGCCTGGTTCTGCGAGAGCTCTTAGGTATTGTGCCCCCTCTCAATACCCTTCGAAGCGACCCCCACTTCTCTCTCACATAGGTGATTCACCACGTGTGGCTGCCTCAGCTGAATCATTAAAAGCCATATGCTTAACCTCGTACTTGTCACTTTTAGGAATGGACTAGGAGATGTATCGATTCCAATTATACATCCCCTTCTTAAAGTGCGTGGAGTTATCAATTCTTCCCCCACAGTGACCTCACTAGTTCATACAATTAGGTTGTCCTATTGAACTCAGATCTTGGGATCTCCAGTCAACTGAGTTAGGTTTTCCTTCATATGAACTTTAATCTTTCAAGGGCTTCAGTCCCATTCCCATGGACGACTTCTGAACTAACTCTCTACTTAGGCCTTTTTGTCAGCGGATCCGCAATATTATCCTTTGACTTCACATAGTCAACAGTGATAATTTCAGTAGAGATTAGTTGTCGTACCGTATTATGTCTACGTCTTATATGTCTATTCTTACCATTATACATTGTGCTATGAGCTCTGCCAATTGTCGATTGGCTATCACAATGTCTACATATGGCCGTTGCCGGCTTAGGCCATCTTGGTATATCCTCAATAGACGTAGCCATTCTGCCTCTTCACCAGCTTTATCTAAAGCGATGAATTCTGCTTCCATCGTGGATCTACAATAACCTTTTGTTTTGAAAATTTCCACGATATGGTTGCACTTCCAAGTGTGAATACATATTCACTCGTTGCTCTGGAATCATTCGTATCGAGTATCGTATCAGATATCGTATCAGATATCGTATCAGATATCCAACTTGGATCACAATGTCCTTGAATCACTGTTGGATATCTGTTATAGTGCAACCCGTGTTCCTTTCTGTACCTTAGGTACTTAAGTAACCTAATCACACAACTCCAATGAGTTGAACTTGGATTACTCGTGTATCTACTTAGCTTGCTTACAGCGTATACTAAGTCTGGTCTAGTACAACTCATCAGATATATCAGACTGCCAATAATTCTTGAGTACTCCAAGCAGGCTCTCCTCTATTCTTAGCTAGATACTGACGCGTGTCAGTTTGTAGTTCTAGCCACATTAGAGTCATTGCAAAAACCATTTGCAAAAGCTATTTGCCATTCCCATAACTTCTCAAGAATTTTAGTCCACATAGTGGGTTTGACTTTAAACAAGTCCACTTTCATTTTATGTGTTTTTGAATTTCCAAAACCACATTTGTCATTCCCATGTCTTTCATGTCAAATCTTGCATCCAAGACGTCCTGACATTACTTACATCATTGATCATATCATCTGCATAGGAGCTAGCGGATCTTTCCCTGGGATGCCAACCACTCAGTTATCATAAACTAGATGGTTCCCACAATTCATCAAACCAACCAAGATAATTTGCATCCAAGATTTATAATCTTGATCTTGCAATAAGTACCCTTTGTGACCATATTATAGTCTTTTCAAGGTGAACACATCCTTATGACTATTATGTACTCCACTTAGTCATGTGATTTCAATCCTTATTGCCAAACATATATATCAAATGCAAGCCACCCCCACATTTAAGTGTTATTAGATGATATCCAAATGGGGTGATGAAAGGTTCTCCCTTTCTCTATGGTTATGCCATTTCAACCATCACACTGGTTGTTTCTCAAATGGTCTCTCTCCCCCCACATTGCCTGCACTTTGATAAGCTTTATGTGACATCACTTATTATCACACTTTGAATAATAAATGTATCATTACGGTCCATAACTTCAACTCATTATATATATTAGCTCACGAGTGCTTTAGAGTTGATGTAAGCAACACATGCTTTTCCCATAAGTATGTTCACACAAGCATCTCATACTTAGAATAGTTCTAAGTTAACCTCTAGCATAATTCTAGAAATTATGGAAGACCCACATGAGTCCGGAACCACCTTTCCGAAAGAACCTCACGATTCCGGAACAACTTATCCGAAGGACCACACAAGTCCGGAACAACCTGTTCGAAAGAGCCAGTGGTCCGGAAGAAATCAAATTGCTATAGGCATCGAAAACTAGGTAATATCAACTTTAATGATCTAGTCATTCAAGTTTTCCATAGTTTATATCATGTTCCTTAAACCGAATGTAGATTACATTTGAAATTTGTCTATACACAAAACAAGTATTGTGTTCATGTGTGTCTTGAATGTTATAGTTGATTAATCATCACAATCAACCAAGTGCTAGTCTAGCATGCTTTAGACTGCAATATGTTAGCATGTGAACAGAAGATGCATCATTCTGATTCATCACAACCTCAATGGATATCACAATATCCATTTCCTACATTCACACATTCATTTAGACAAATTCGTGAGACTAGACCAATAACATTGTGTACGTCTCATATGTATGTTACAAAGCCATACATAACATATTATTCGGTTTTGAGATCATAACCTATTTGCCTTAAGTACGTATCCAAAACACCAATGAAACTCGAAGGCCTCATCATGAGCATTAATTCGATTAAACTTGGTGAGTGCATTCATAACCAATATGAATAAACCCAGGATACACTCACTAGGTTTTGAGATGTTCAAACAAATTGACACTCAACAGCCCATTGCACACGCGGTGCATCATCCCTTGTTTTCTAGAACTATTCATTTTAGGATACTTTCCCAAATGAAGACCAAGTCATCAAATAGTTCAACAGCATTGAGGTGGTAGACGCATCTACTTGACCTTCATAAAAATCCGAAGATTTATAATTTACAATACCATATATTGTAATCCATAACAACAAATCTTGTATTCATACTTCACAATTCACACTGTGCATCCGTATTATGTTGAACACATCAACACTACAAGATATACCATTTCGTGTATTTTAATACACTTTATCATCTACCATTGTGTGGGGTGTTACATATATGATTTACATGTTTAATTTAACTCACAGGTGCAACTGACTTATTGCACTATCTAAATGGAAATAATTTGAATAAACGTTTGTAATGTAAATCTCAAACATCAAAGCAACAAACTATTTTATTAAAATAATTTCAAACCATAAATCATAAACACTTATTCCAAAACATAACAAAGTCTTATTTAGACCAATTATTTCATAACGAAATAAAGTCTTATTTAATTAAAACATATAATCATATAGTGTTGCTATCCCCAACACTATCGTCATCAGATATCTCGATGACCTCTTTAACATCACTCCAAAGAGTTAAGCGATGTAGTCCTCCTACAACAGTTCCTACCGCATGGAACTTAACCGAATTCTGATGACGAAACATTCTCCACGAATTCGTTGATGCAAATAATATCGAGTAACCATCGATATTCAACTTGCTCAAAGAGATAACATTCTTCTTGATACTGGGCACATGGAAAACATCTTCCAAGGTAAGGGTACATCCTGTAGACACTTTTAATTCTACAGTCCCGATCCCAATCGCCTTGTGTTTAGTGCCATCTAGCATCATTATGCGATTTTTTGACAACACGATATTCCTTAAAGGAATAACGATTAGAGCATGCATGAATCGTTGCTCCAGACATTATGAACCACCCTCGACAGGCAATCACTCGAGTCATTCCTGACATTGAAGGAGTGAATCCTAAGATATTTCCGTGAGTCCTATCTTGAGGTACCCCCTCAGTAGAACTCCACGTAGTTATCTCTTCATGTCCTTGTTTCATTTTGAACAAAGTTGCTCAAAGCAACACCACCAAGTCATTATACATCTATATTTCATATAGATATACTTTAACTCAATAAATTTGAAAACAACACCAAGTTGTTTTTCATAATTGCTATTTCTCACAAGATTAGCAATGAGATTCAACGAATTTTAACACCTTGTTAAATTCTTTTGATGACCCATTACAAGGGTTGTAAACATAGTAGACCAAAAACCCTTTATTAATAAATAATAATAACATATTAAATTATTAATGATCATCACTATCACATCAAGACATGTTCTTAATTACATCATCAAGACACGTTCTTAATTACATCATCAAGACACGTTTAAAATACAACTTTATATAAAGTTCGGTTTTTAAAACTTCGTCATTTGTAGCACTCATGTTGGACAATAACATTATAAATCATTTATACATTTGGTATAAAACATCTAGTTGTAACACGCATGTTAGAACCAACAACTAGATACAACACACGGAGATTAAAACCGTTTTACTACAGTTATATTGTATCACCATAATATGTGAATTTAAAAACCATTCTCCAATTTAGAGAACCAACAACGAGTGCTTAACAAAAATTAAGTATATATCAAGAAATCAGAGATTGTTTCACAATCTAAGAATCTGTTTAAGTTTGTTGGAATCTATGCGTAAAACGATTATGACAATCGTTATACAAACATAAGCATTTCACAAGAATAGAAAATGAAAGTCTAACCGAACCGACGATCAAGATACGGAAGTATGATCACGAACAGCAACTCTATCAGTCCCTGCAAAACCTGAAGAACACAGAAACAAAACGAAAGGAACCGGGCTTGTGTTTGACACAATTCCCTTAAACAGATTCGACGTCTGTTCCCAGGGTACACCGGTTCAAAACTGTGTGTACAGCCGGACGAGATACTTGTCTGAAAAAACGGTCGGAATGAAGCAGCAGCAGCACGAGATCGTAGCAGCAGAGAAGAACGGATGTGGTTTTTGTGTGTGTCTCCTATGAGCCAATTCACGTGTTTATATACGAAAACAAAACACTAGATTAATGTCCCATAATGTCACATTAATCCATGGTAATTAAGCTCATTAACCATTGTAATGAATGGTCAGTTTGGAATGCAAAGGGTTGGTTCAATGAACCAAAATTCGTTCTAGAATCTGCTAAAAAGAAGGCTCTCGATAATTAGCAAAAACTGGTCACTTCTTGACCCGAGAAAACCAAACCGAAAAAACCGAATCCAAATAGAAACTGACGGATTTGGATTGAACTTTTCTAAAATCCGAAATTTCGGATCGGTTTCGGTTTTAGCTAAAAAGAGAATCCGAAAAAACCGAACCGATCCATTTAATTATTGAAGGGTTTCAAATTTCTTATATTTTTATTTATAATCATTAGGATCTTTGAGTTTTTCAGATTAGATTATTATGCAACTTCAATTTTTGTTTGAATGTCCATTTAATGTTTGAGATTAGATTGTTAAAGATTTGTTTGATTTTGGATTATTATGCAACATTATGGATTCTTGAGTCTTTGATATTAGATCGTCAAAGATTTGTCTGACATTGGATCATTTTGCAACGTTATAGATTTTAAAGTTTTGTTTTGAATGCTACTAATAGTTAATTAATCTATTATTGAAAAGTAAGTAGACCCAAATTTAATACTATTAGTTTTTTTAACCCAAAAATTTTATGGATTTGAATCCAAAAAAACCGAATCCAAACCGTAAAAAACCGAAAACCAAGATCCGTGAAACCGAAAAAACCGAATCCGAATGGATTTGAAAATTATAAAATCCGAAGTTCGGTTTTGGATTCGGTTTTAGCCAAAATCCGATCCAAACCGATCCATGCACACCCCTAATACAAACTATTCATCTAAGTTGTGCTTAGAGAGAGAGAGAGAGAAAGAAAATAGTTAAACTTTTATGTTTGTTGTTATATAGCAAACTATTTAGTTGATTTGTTAGTTTCTTCTTGTTACATTTAACTAAACGAGTTAGAATGTAATACTAAATAACAAATTAATTTTTGTATTTATAGATTCATTATTATTTTTATTAGTTATAAAATTTACTATTGTTTAATGCAATTAATCATTATCCTGTCTATATTTACGAGTCTTTTATTAAGTTGTTCTTGGTATAACCAATTGAAACTTAATATTGTTTTGTGTGGTAACCCTATTTATTAACATACTAGATTATATACCCATGAGTTTTATGAGGTTATGTATAAAATTTTATCACATAATACATGGGAATTAACATCGATCAATAATTCAACCATATAACATTTTTCAGAATTGTTGTGACTTAAAAAATTAGAATGAGATGATTATCAAATTATGTTTTGACACTGAATAACCAGATTCATAAACACTTATCTCATGTACTTGAAACTGGTTATATCATAGTTCCTACGCATATACAAAGCTTGGACTTATTATCAAAAGTAAATTTTAAATAAACAAAATGTCCAACTACTTCTAGTAAGAAGCTTGGCGGAAGAATATGAGGTTAAACCCTCATTTTTTATAAAAAGAAGTCAATCCGAAAGTCAATGGAGGCATTGTCATACTTTGCGGCCACCTTATTAGCTTAGGCTTCTTAAAACACGTTAAAACGCTTATAATGCCTTCAAATTACAAAACTGACGTTCTCTCTTAACGAAAACCTGAAAACTCCATGATAAAAGATATGAGTGTGTAAAACAGTTCTTAATCCTTAATGCAAAAGAGTAATTTGATTCAAAATCTTGGACCAAATCATCAGTCTTATGAGCCTTACTTACCATCACAAGTTCACAACCTTTAATGACATTCCCAAGTGTCGGAGACTTCAGCCCAGTACAATGCAAAAGAGTAATTTGATTCAAAATATTAAGGAGTATAAAACGTAAAAGTCTAAAAGTCTTGTGGTGAAAGTATAAAACTATAAATATATACTAAGTTAAGTGGTATAAAACGTAAAAGTATAAAAGTCTCGTGGTGAAAGTATAAAACTATAAAAGTATATTAAAAACGAAAGTAGAAAAGTTAAAAGTTTCGTTGCCAAAGTAGAAGACAACAGAACCTCACTACTACAAAAACTGCTTTCCTTGACACGCGAACGATGACACTCGATAATTCTTGACGTGCAAAAACTGAAGTGTCAAAATAAAATGTCATTTATAAGTAATTTCTAAGAATTCATGACGCGCATTTTTGAGTGTCAAGAATTTCTGTCATATTTCAAAAAAAAAAACACGGAGGACACTTAAAATGTGCGTGTCAAGAAGTATCCGTCGTTTTATAATTTTTTTCCCGCCATTTTTTCCCCTAAAATTCACACTCCCGCTCACTTATTTTTTTCCCCAAAAAATTTGCCCTAATTCCCAAATATACTCTCTCTCTCGCTCTCGCTCTCGTCAAATAGAAGATTGCCGTCCCAAATTTGCTCTCGTCAAAGAGAAGATTGCAGCCGGAAACACGACAACCACCCTCTCCTCTCCTCTCCTTCTCCTTCTCCATTGACAACCACCTATTTGTGCCGGTGTTACAGTAACCAATCATGTCGAGTGACGGCGCAGCGGCGGATGTTAGCGGAGCAGCGGCGGAGCAGCCTCATAGGTTAGACAAGAAGTGGACCTTTTGGTTCGATAACGTATCCAAACCTAAACAAGGCGCCGCTTGGGGGAATAATCTTCGCGATGCTTACACCTTCGACACCGTCGAAGAGTTTTGGTGGTAAACCCTAGTTTCATGCTCAATCTGTATTAATCGTCTCTCTAATTCGATTTAGCGTTTGATATTTCTTTCGATCTAGATTTATAAACCCTAGCTGGTACGAAATGTATAGCTATCCGTAGATTAGATTTGTATCTGATATGTTATTAGCATTTGATAAATCCTGGCATATAAATCTGTTGTTCTAGTCATATAGTTAGGCGTATGTGGTGCTATCAGGATTCACATAGCATGACTTTGTGTATATGGGTGTGCCATGGGTTAACTTAAAAAGCTGTGGTTTGTACTTTAAAGCAAGGGTAATCTAGTTTCGATCCTCAAAGGGAGTGGGACAAAGATGCTTAACAAGTCAGTATACAAAGGGATACTGGAATTCAAATCATATGAAATCAGAAGATAACAAGATGGTCGGCCGAATTCAAGAGTGGCTAATCTTCTAACAATACTGCCCTAGACACTAAGCAAACTGATGTAAGTTAGGCTTTAAACTGCCCATAATTAGCCCACGTCTCCACACTTTTGTCCCCCCTAATTTTGTGGATCATAACTGCTACCCAATAGGAAGTGGCCGACCCATTGGTTGCTTTCGTATAAGGAGGTGAAACATTATCAGAGTTTCTATTAATTGATTACTGAACACGTTTGACTTATATTTAGGGGTATTGAACAGGTCTTGTGATATCAAATGTGTGTTCTTTCTATCACCTATCACCTTTTGTCCCCATCTTTATTCTCTTGAGGCCTTGAGCTCTCTTTTTCTTACAATTATTTACTTGTACTGAATGCAGATGAGCATTGGCAGAAAATGGAAGGAAATTATAGACGTAACAGACAAGATCACTTATAACTTCCATGTAAACCTCTCCCATTTAGCTTTCTATTTAGTGTCTCACTTCATATATGGTTCTTTGTTTTTAGCTCCTTGCTTTACAAATGGATTGGTTTGGATTATGTTATATCTATAACGAGTCATGCGGGTAAAAAAAGCTTACTTTGGATTATGTAACCCTGCTTGGTTACAGTGCTTAGGGAGCCTGCAAGTTTGGTTTCTGTGAGTTCTTCAAGAAATACTATGACATTGCTGGCCCAGAGTATGCTACAAAGTACAAGACTTTGATCTACCTGGTTGGTTCTGCATCTGCTGAGGTGATTGCTGATATGGCTCTTTGTCCCATGGAGGCGGTGAAGGTTCGTGTCCAAACACAACCTGGATTTGCCAGGGGTCTTGGTGATGGACTTCCTAAGTTTGTCAGATCTGATGGTGTACTTGGGTACGCTTGTTTTTATTTATAGTATGGCTGGTTACCACTCCATTTTATAAAATTTGTGGTTAAAGAATCCTACTAATCTGTTTTATACAAAAATAATTTTCCAAACTTCTGTTGCTTTTGGTGATGCAGCCAAAAAATCTAGAATTTTCAGCTGGTGGTGTTTTAACCCTGGGGTTGCTATGGAAGAATTTGCCAAAAAGAAAGTTGGATCTATAGTATTGACATCTGGCACTTTATCCCCTATGGACTCATTTGCTGAGGAATTGAAGCTGTAAGTTTATATCCATATGTTTTCCTACCTCATACATATATCAAGTGACATCATGGACATTGGAATCCTTGCTGCTGCTGCTCACGCTGCTGCAAATAACAACCTGTTCACCACTTATTACAATCCTAGGTAATTAACATAGATGGAAAGTCTTAAATGCTTCGATTTATTCATAAGTCTGCTTTTATTTTAGAATGCAATTGTGGCGATTTCTTGTTATTCTGGACAGCTCATATAGCCCTTATAATCTGATTGATACAAACACTTTTAGAAATTTATGTGTTTGTCAATAATTATACCAAAAGTTGGATTAGCATGTTAACCCAATTGTTCTTGCGAAAGTTACAAAGTATTCTTTTCCCTTATTTGTGAATCTGTTGATAATTAAATCACTTATTTCTTGATATTGAACAGGAGAAATTTAGTATATGCAGTCAATCAAGATGCCGAGGATGCATTTAAAAAGACGGTGGAACTTGACAGGCTTATAGACATGTTGAAAAATGCAAGTGATCGGGAAGTAAGCACACACTTCTTTACATATTCATTAAACCGCTACTATATGTTTTAAATTGTTTATTTTCCTTGGTAACAGCTTTCAACACTTGTAGAAAATATTCTCACTTTCAATGAGGGTTTTTGGATACAACTTGCAGCTAGAACAAACACTAGAAATCTGATGATGATAGAGTACATGTTTATTGTTAGCATACTATTTTTCCATTTGTAAACTTATGTAAACTTTGTAATGATTTGGTTGCTATATATATGAATTGTATTATTTTGCTATAAATAGTGTACTTTATTTTGTATTATCAGGTAAATTGTCATTTAATATATGAAATAGTGATTCTACTAAAAAACAATTTTTTTTTAATTTTTTTTTAAATCCATGACGCGCAAAAATGTGTGTCATAAACAGATTTATGACGGGGCTTCCTTGACGTGCATTTTATGACACGCATTGCGCGTCATAAAATGCGTGTCATCGTTCGCGTGTCAAGAACTTCTTGACACGCATTTTGCGCGTCAAGAAGCTTCTTGACCCCCGCATCCTTGACGCGCATTTGCGTGTCAAGAAGGCACCTTCTTGACGCGCAATGCACGTCAAGAATGCCAGTTTTTGTAGTAGTGCCTAAAACAAAAAAAAAAGTTTGAAAGTTAGAGTGTAAAAAAGTTAAGGGGTATAAAACGTAAAAGTCTAAAAGCCTTGTAATGAAAGTATAAAACTATAAAAATATACTAAACACGAAAGTAGAAAAGTTAAATGTTCCGTGGCCAAAATAGAAGACAACAAAACTTAAAATAAAAAAAAACTTTAAAAGTTAAACGATAAAAAACGTAAGAGTTGAAACATATGTGGCCAAACTATGAAAACTAAAAGTTTATTATTTCGCTAAGAAAAAAAAATAAATTGTAAAAGTTTAGGGTAGAAAGCGCCAAAGCACCAAAGTCACGTGACCAAAATTTAAAAAACAAAAAGTTTACTATTTACCTTAATTAACATTTTATAACTTCTTATACAATTAACTTGAATATTTTATAATTATCATATTCATATCTTCCGTCGTTTCACCCGCATCAAATTAACCCTACATTGCCTTCGCCAAATTCTCATCACCGTCTCCTTCCAATCCTCCCGCACCGTCATGGACCATCCATCACCATCTGAATCCTTTACTCCTTCACATCCATCGCCGTTTTCCACACCCAATCGCCCCCTACAATTCTTCCCCCCACCCTGTCGATTTATCATCCATCGCCGTCAGACGCGTCTACCATTTCAAACCCTTCTTTAAAGCACCTCCCATTCCGTCGCATCTCTAAATTGAATCATCCCTTCAACCGTCGCGACTTCTGGACTCAACCGTGTATTTGTATCTCCCCTCCCCTCTTTCATTTTTTATATTTCCCTATGCCATATTCTCCATTTCCATATCATCGCTTCATCATTTGTTGATTCTCAATTACTATTACTGGTATTATTCTACACTCATTCTTTTCAATTTCAAGCACTAAAATCACATAAATAAGGAATTTAACAGTTATTGCATTTTTTTAATCCCTCGTCACAATTACGCCGTGTACACCCTATTCGCGCCCTACAAGCATTCCCCCCACCCTGGCGATTTATCATCCATCCCCGTCTGAAGCCTAGGCACATTCAAATCGTCATTCATTTCTCAGGCGCGAAATTACGAATTTGTTTGTAAGTTTGAACAAGATTTCTCTCTGGTATGGTTTGTTGCTTAATTATTCTCTCTTATTTAAATATTTGAATAATGGATAACGATATATTAATATATTGTTATTTTTTTATGATTCATCTTAAAATCCTTTTATAACTTGCAATACAGATGTGTTTGGATGTTGTTAGTCGATTTCAGTGCTACCATACTCGAGATTCATAATCAGTTAGTTTTTACCAAGAATGTGATTAGTCAGATCCTAGAAGATACAAGAATTAATAACCATCATCTGATTCATAAAACTGCTTATTCTTTATCTTGATATAATTAGAACAACTAACCTGTTATATTAAATCATACTCCATTAACCAAATAAGGTAATTTCTTCTAATTTTCTCTATTGTTATCAATACTTACTTTTGTTGGTTGATGTACAGATTCACTCACAGGAACCATCATTTCCAAATGTTTCTCTTATTCTTCTATGGTAATTTTCTTCTCCCTGTGTAAGACACGCCTAATTCAAAATTTTTTATTCAAACATAAGTTTCCTACTGCTTGCTTTGATTCATATTGTTTTATTACATGATGTTTTCTTCTAATCTGGTAGTACATCTGAGCTGTTTGTAAATCTTAAAAAAAAATTAAAGTATGTTTATAACTTCTGTCATTCAAAATTACGCGGAAACATGATTCAATACCCTTGACTGGTTTAGCCATTTCATATTTTCATTTGCTGCAGTTGTAGGAATTGATTTTTGCAGTCAGGGACTACATTTGTTGAACCACTTGAGCAAGGTAATGTAGGCATTGTTAGTCAAAACACACATCTTAGTAGTTATAGCTACTCTGTCAAATAAATGTTTAAGTGATGTTCACAAGTCACGACATCGATGATAGCAGCGTTGATGTGCCAACGGGTCGACCTAAGTTATTTTATTTTATATTTTTAAGGAACCTACTGAAAATTTCCATTTCACAATGTGTATAGATCCCTCATCTCTCTCCCTCCCTAATAGAATGCTTAAGGATATGAGGTTTCTTTATTATTTTTCAGTTTCAATAATCCGAATACTCAAAATTGTCTTCATTTTTAATATTTGTTAGTAATATTTCTTCCTTAGATCCATTTCCTTTTCATTTTTCCAATATGTTTGGTAATGTACTGACTTTGGTTTGGATCGTTAACTATGTATATTAATGAGGAACAAAATGAGGCATGCTATTTTTATTATTGCTTGATGACACCATGTAGTTTGATTCTTTAATGAATGTGTACTTTATTTTTGTTTATTTACATCATTGATAGTCTTTTTGTTGCTATATAATAATGTTGCATCATGCCGGACAAATCTGTGGACTAATTTTAGAAGGACTATTGCTCTGTTCAATATTTGAAGCACTCGCCAGTCCTTTAGCAAAGGTAAGTCATTCATACATTGGGAACTGAACAGTGGCGGATCCAGGAAAAAATATCAGGGGTAGCGGGGACTAACGGGGGTCCGGGGGCAGCGCCCCCGGAAAAAAATTTTAGGTAGTTAACGGGCTTTTAATCATATTTTTAAGGGGCTTTTGATCATATTTTTAAGTAAAAACCATAAAATTTCTTCCAGGGGTCGCGAAAAATTCGTTTCAGGGGTCGCAAAATACCAAAAACGTAAAACCCCGAAAAAAATTCCTTCTTCGCGTTAACGGTTCAGGGGTCGCGGGGGCTACCCCTACCCATAGGGTAGGTCCGCCCCTGGAACTGAATGCACAACTGTCAACTAAGTCTGTTTTGAATTTAACTGCCAAGTCCAAACGTTGTAACCAATTCAGTTTGTGCTTTTATGAATATGAAATTGTGATGGACTCATTTTATTATTTATAATTTTGTTTGGGGTTACATGTACTTAAATGAACTGTTTCTAAATGGAAATTATCTCTATTATGATGGCCAACAACTCTATTTTGTGGTATGATTTTTATAATGAAGAAATATAATCTGTTCATATATATTGTTTCTAAATGGACACATCACTATTTACATGTATTATTTTCACTGTAACTTCTGTGAGTTATTTCTTTGTACAGTACTACAGATGTTGAAATGGTTTATTAACAACTCCAACCACTTTGAAAACATTCAAATAAAATTGAACGTTGTTACTTCCCTGTTGTGCTTAAGTAGTGAGGTTCTTCTTAGTAAATTTGTTTATATTGTTATTATTTGGTTGCTTAGACTATGAAATTAACACTTTGGGGGGTAAATTTTGGCATAATGGTTTACTTGCTTATTGGTTGTGGCTTGTATGTTCAGAATTTATGCTTGCATGGAATTAGATATTGGTTTGACATTGTTAAGGATGAAATTAATAGTTTGCTATTTTGATATTTTTTTAAGATGGGTTAATTGTCATAAAGGAAGATGATATATGCATAGCTAGATCAAATCAGTTGATAAACTTCAGTAAGTGATTGTAATCGATTCTTTCCAATCTGACATGTCATCACTTGTCTTTACATTCACTTTTAATGCTGTAATTAAGCATTATGCATTTATAGAATGAGGAATTTGTTCTTGTAAACCTTAGATCTTTAATTATCTATCTATATTATAGTGACATGTTAATTTAGTTCAATTAGTTTTTATTAATGTCATCTCTTGATTTCATTGTGGCATTCCTTCATTCTCTTAAACTCACTATAGATTGGTTTAGAATCTCTTAAGGAACGATCCATGTTCACAATTGGTAATTTGATTGCCTGTGGATCTTCATATATAAAAAGTGAATTGATTGTCTATGTTATAATAAGTTCTCGCGTCATATAATTGTGCTAGAAATTAGAATACGTTTTGAGTTATTGATTTGATTACTATTAATTTTTTCTTTAGCTTTATATGGGTGCAGAGTTTACTAACAAATTTGAAACACAGTTATTAAAAAGAGATCATGGCGGCAATGACTAGCTACCGTGTTGATGACATGAACAATAATATGTAGCGCGGATCGCAACAAATTGATCAATAAACCAAATTTGTATTCTATTCTGAAGCAGGCTGATCCTAAGAAAGAGTCGAACACAACATGGTTTCGAAATAAAAAGCAAAGTTGGAGCTGTATTTCTTATATGTATGCATTTATTTATACATTCTTTACTAATAGAGTTTATTGATTCCTTCTCAAGTCTTGAGTCTCATTGATTAACAAAGGGAGCAGTTTAGCAAATGACACCAATAAGTTACTGTACTGAATGATATATAGCTTCATATTTTTTTAATTATTTACGGTACTCAACTCATTTACATTAATGTGTAAAATTGTTGGCCTAACCCATTTACGTTAAATATAACAATCGATTGCCTATTGAACAACATGCATTTATAATTCAATTATATATTTTTTTTATTCATGACATTAATTAATGGGTAATAGAGTAAAAAAAAAATCAAAACTAACTAAACTTTTTAGGTGTAAACACACTTACCTCATAATAATGATTAATGTGTAAATAGAAAAATCAGGATTATTTATAAGCTAAAACACGCGGTAACGCGCGGGTTTGAAATCTAGTTAATCTATCAAATTTCATTGTATTATTATACTCCCTATACGGTTGACTCGGAAAAAAGTTCAAGAACAATCTTTTTGCCAATAGTAACAATATGTAGAAGTGCATGAAATAAAAATGCAAGTTATTTGACAAAAGAAAATGCGAAAGCATACAATACAGATGATTAATGCATCTTTCTTTTATGTAATTCCAACGCTGAATCTTTCTTTTATATAATTCCAATGCAGAATGTTAAATTACCATCACAAATTTGAAACTGTATGATAAATTATTAAAAAATTAACAGCAAAGTACCATTTTATCTTTCTTTTATATAATTCCAATGCAGAATGTGAAATTCCAATGCAGAATGTGTACCAATATTCAAGATATTCATGGTTTATTTCCCGCACTCGAAGAAGTACTTGCCACTGTTTTTTTGTCAACACAATCGGGCCGTATAAAACTTACACGTTTTAACCCAAACACGTTTCGAGATGTGGGCATGTGGCTAAACGGATCTTTGAAGTTGATATTATACACTGGAAGCTCTTATTTCCCCTTCTTGCAGCGGTTTCATTTTATATTGCCTCCTTATTATAGCTTTCGCCTCAGCATCCTTAACCCTAACTATATCCGCGACCCTAACAACAGCTCCGTATAAAGGATGACAACATGACCGTGCTATTTGAACAAACACAATTGATCCTTTGATGTTCATATCATTTCTCTTGATTTTCCAGATATATTCATCAACCTACATTAAAAGAAAAATACCAACTACCATTATTAGCAAAATATATTCATCAACAACAAAAGACAACACATAAACCTAATAATCACACCCTTCTTCGAAACAACATATTCTATTGATACTTACTCTTCATAAACATATGGTAGCCTGGTTTGAGGACTAATGTAAGCATGTAAGCATCATCATCATCATCATCATCATCTATACCGCTTCATCCTTTCAACATTAAAATAGATTGTGTTATCACAACACTAAAACCGCCAATTAGCAACGAGAACCAAAAATCCAAATAGTGAAATTTAACAATTAACAATACCTAGTAAAAAAAAAGGTTAATAAAGAAGAGGAATAGAAAGCACATACCTTCACAACAGCAAGCAATGCGAATCACATATTTCAACCTCCAAAACAAAACTAAATCAAAGTTAAAAAAAGAAAATTTTGATATTTAAATGTGTCTTCATGCACACATACAATTAGATTTATTGACTATGGGTTAATATATTCATAAAAAGTTGTACTTTTAAGGCGAATGCTTAATTCTAGTTGAGTAACATTATAAAAGTAACAAATCAGCTTTGATCAGGATTGAAAACTTTAGAGTTGGTACCAAGACAAGCAAATAAATCAATTTTAACTAAGATAAGTAAACTGGTATGGTGAAGTTAAATGACATTATAATTGTAACAGATCGTAACGGGGCATTACATGGAAACCGTTATCAGTTAAGATGTTATCAACTCAACTACGACAAGTTAATTAGTTAACTAATTTAATTTATCTTACGTTCTATAAAACACAATCAGTTAAGGTTTAAACAAAACAAACAGGAATTAGTGTGTCATTAGGATTTCGCTGATCAAAACTTCGTAATGAAGCGTTATAGGGAAAATGACTCGTATGGAGCAGAGTTATAGATTTCAAAACTTGAACCATTACGAGTCACTACATGGGTAAAGGCTCGTTTTCGTTTCAAAAACTTAATCCCTAACGAGTTGTTACAGGGGTAACGACCCATTTTCGTTTCCACGGTCAGTTTAGACCGAAATTAGGTTTTGACAAGTGAAACTAATAATTTCATTTGTTTATTCTAGCACACACAGTTAGATCTATTATGACCAGATTAGGGTTTCTTAAAACCAAGTCATAAAACGATTTTAACGAACAAGATTAGGTTAATTTCGAAAATACGTTAGGGTTTTAGATCACAAAAGTATTTTAAAAGTTACAGTTTAAATCAGATTTTCAAAACAGAACTGATTAGGGTTTTAGATCTAAAAAATGTGTATGATTGAAAAACCGATTTTTGATTGTGTGATCAGATCTGGTTTCGATAGAATCATTAATAGCAAGATAGATAACGAAAACAACATAAGAAATCGATTAAGCAACATTCTCTGATGCTGCATGTTGAACGATTCATCTAACATAACATGATAAACATGACAGAAATCTAAAGATGACCTGGTAGTCCCGTGACTGTGGGCATGCTTGTAGAAGCCATATGATCTGATCGAGTTCCCGTTTAGGGTGTATGGTGATGATGGTGAACGTGGGGTAGCTCACGAATTGTAGAAAGCCAGAGATGAGGGTCACGACTTTGGGAGAGGTGATAAGGGTGTTGAATTCCCTCTATTTATACACCGAAGGGGAAACCCTAATTTAGTTTTCGTAAGGGTAATTACATCCATCAAGAAAATACCAATTAGAAAACATAGGGTTATTTAGGTCAATGATTACATAAGATAAATTATTACGTTGGACCATATTTAAGACGGGTCTTACAAACTCTCCTTCGAAATGTGAGCAACAACAATTTAACTTCTTGTTATACAATTATTTGAGGCAACTCTCTTTATCCTAAAATTGAAACATGATCATCAAGAATGTATAAGAAATAATTTAATTATTTAATTATTTAATAAGCTAAGTTTGATACGTAATTCAATTATTTAAAGGTTATGGGTTGACACTTAGGCATGTTATAGAGATGGTTCAAGGCTTCAAACACGTCAGGTAACTGTTTGAACCAAAACGAGAACGGGTCAGGCTTCAACCAAAACGAGAACGAGTCAGGCTTCGATGATTTGGATCCAAACAAGTTCAACAACAGCTCCAAGATCTGATCGAACTAGCGAGTTCTCATGCGCAAGGGAGGTTTTCGACACGAATAGTAGCGTGTTAAGGCCTTAGCAGGGCAGGGAAGGGAATGATGCCCTCTGAAGACCCTACGATGTGAGAATAAATATCGAAGTTTGATTGGAGAAGATGAAGTTGTAAGTGTATGTGGAAAAGCATGAAAAAAGTACCTCAGATGACTTATCTATTTATAGTTGAAGATTAACGAGGTTCCCTTATGATGTCAGGTGCGAGCGCGTGAGAGTGTGTGAACCTTCTAGTAAAGGTCATGCTCGATTCATGTTGTACGCTTATTGGCTGAGAAAATCATATTGCGACGATATGTGACACATGTCTTAACTTCCTTCTGGCCTCACGTGGAAGTGGAGTCTATGGGGTCAAGTGATGACCCACATGAGGGCCCATTGGGAAGGTCCGGGATTCTTAGGCCTTAGGGGTGGTCTGCGGTCAGCCTAACCGAGGAAAATTGAATCTAGTAACCAAGTCAAAACATATAAATATCTTAGTAATGAACGAATAATGGGTAACCGGTTACATACTCCACTATTATGCAATCTAATAGAAATCTTTGCTAACTCACCTTCAAAATATGAACATCAAAAACTTAAGTTAACTTTCTATCATACACTAATTTGAGGTAACTCTCTTTATCATAAAATTGAAACATGATTATCAAGAACATATAAGAAATAATTAGTTATCTCAAATATTTTCACAAAAAGACAAATGGAGTTTTAGCAGAAATGCTCCTCTTTTTAGTTGTCATTTATGATAAGACAAGCCTAATCTTGCATAATGAAATGAAATCCTTCATATCAAACTATAAGTAAAACACAATATGAGTAGCAATATGACTCATGTCAGAGAAGATGCGGTTCTAAAAGATCCACTTTTCGATATCACCTCGGGAGCAGTCAAACTCTTTGTATATAACCAAGGGGCAATTGTCTCAATGGTATTTGGGGGAGGGTTGAGTTTCTGACTGAGAAGTGAGGGGTTCAATTCTCACAGGGGGTTTTCTGGCAGTGGAGCAACTCCCATGAACTGGTGTCTTTGTTGAATGCAAGACTGATGTACGAGCTTCCCCATAAGGGATGTGTCAGTCTCTGTCATCCCTAAAGTGAAGATGGTCGGGTGGATGGTGTAATGTCTCTGTCAATGATCTGAAATTGCCATTAAAAAAATAAAAAAATAAAATAAAATAACTCTTTGTATAACTTTAAAAAAAGAGAGCCCATGGAAAAGAGGGCTCATATTGTCTTACCCCCTTACTCTTGGGCCGGCCTTGATTTATTGTTAGATCCGTTATTTAATTATCAAACAGTGAAATTTATTAAAAGTGAACTAAATTGTTCCATATTGAATTTACATGGTGCAATATATAAAAGTAAACCTTATAAAAAAAACATGTGCAAAAAATCTCTGTCAATCTTCCTACTCCAACAATTGTTAACACATGTCAACAATAGATTCATTCTCACAAAAGTTTTTCATCCCAAATCTACTCCATTATAAATTCTTTTTGATTGGAAATTATAATCCCATTTTATAATCATGATATAATTTTATCTTTTTATATTTATGGAATTATGACAATTATATATTAATTTACATCTTATTTTTATTTAAAAGTAATTTTTAGACTATTATAATTTTCATTTTAAAATATATTTAGAAACTTATAAAATACCAATAAACACTTATTTATGGGTGATACTATTTATAGAGAAATTAATAAACGACAAAAATCGTTTCATGATATTCATTATTAAGTAGTTTTTCCTACCATATCAAATGAGCCATATTCATCCAATTTGAAAATTTTAAAATCACGACTAATACAATTGTAAGTTTTCTAATGTATATCAACATAACATTTTTTTATTGATAAAATTATAATCTATGATTATAATTTAGATTTTACACTCAACAATCAGAATGTGTTCATTATATATAACTTTGATAAAACTTTATACTCATCTAACTTTCTATACAGACTGAAATTCTCAAATTTGTCAATTCATAATTCATGTTATCCACTATTCAGGGTTTGATTGTTTTTTAAACCTGATCACGTTTATCTTGAATTTTCCAAATATACAAGTAGAGACATATATATATATATATATATATATATATATATATATATATATATATATATATATTGATAAAGAGAGTAAAGCCACCAATACCATATTATGAATATAACTTTAGTTTTTTATTTAATGTAATGTAATACATTATTTCGGTAATAAAAAGAGTATGCATGAAATCAATTATATATATATATATATATATATATATATATATATATATATATATATATATATATTTAGTGATTCAACCCGTATAACATACGGGTTCTATACTAGTACTTTTATATAAGTCAATTATTTTACATGTTAAATAACATTATTTATATATACAAAATCCATGCATTCTTTATTTTTTAGAGTGAATTTAAAGATGTTTTTATAGTGAAATTAAGGAGGCAAACATGAATCAAAGGCATAAAATAAAACTCTTGACTAGTTTTTCCAACCAAGAAAGAAGAAGCGTAGCATTATACATATGAAAGCCACATGACTACAATACTATAAGCATAATAGATCCAAGAAAGCAAATACTGAAATAAACATAAAAATCTTGTTCATGCTCTAATAAGACATACGAATAACCAAATCTTTAACGACCCGTTCATAAAGTAACACTTAATGTTTAGTTAAGTTTAACTCTAATCTATTATAAATCGGGTTCCTACCTAAATAATTAATTGGGCTTATGCCGTAAATTTTTTTTAATTGGGATTAAGTTATTTCTGTAGCAGAAACTTGATGTAAAAGTTTTGGTGTTTGCTAGCTAAGGCTAGCCACTATATAATAAATCATTGTTTAAAAAAGTTGGGCTTAAGTTATTAACATCGTTGCTTTAAAGGTTAAGTTAAAGTCTAAAATCAGTAAGACTAATTTTGAAGAAAAAAAAAAGATGATTGACAGCTGTGGGATTTGAACCCACGCCCTTTCGGACCAGAGCCTAAATCTGGCGCCTTAGACCACTCGGCCAAACTGTCTGTTGATTTACTTTTTAATTTTATTTAAATAGGTAATAATCCTGTAGTTATTCATCTTGTTTCTTGCCAGATATATTATCTCATCGGGACTCCTCTCAGTTTCAAAGTAATGGCAAAAACCGATCAAAGTTAACTTTAATTTCTTTTTCCTTTCATATATTTCAAATCCAATTTATTCGAGTTTCAAATAAAAGTTTTATGTTTTTTTTCTAGAACCAGACACATACATTCTAATTTATATTATCTAAAATGTTAGACATCTTTTGGTCTCCCTTTAGTTACTTTCACTTTAATGTCTACTTTAGTCTTGTATTTATGGTTTCCTTTATGATTGTGTTGTTTAGACTTCCGTTTTGTATGTATATATAGCTGGTCATTGCCTCATTGTAAAGCAAGCAACTTTTCATCAATAATAAACTATCATTTGAGCCTTTTTCATGGTATCAGAGCTTTGCTCGGTCCCCTAAAACTCTTTCTTTTTCATCATGTCTGATAGGGGTGTGCATGGATCGGTTTGGATCGGATTTTGGCTAAAACCGAATCCAAAACCGAACTTCAGTTTTTACAATTTTCAAATTCATTCGGATTCGGTTTTTTCGGTTTCATGGATTTCGGATTTCGGTTTTTTACGGTTTGGATTCGGTTTTTTCGGATTCAAATCCATTTGAACTTTTGTGCTGAAAAAAACTAATATTATTAAAATTTTGTCTACTTATTTTTTAATTATAGATTAACTGACTACTAATAGTATTCAAAATAAAACTTTAATATTCATAACGTTGGAAAATGACCCAATCTCAAACAAATACCTTCAAACAAATATTTAACGATTTAATATCAAAGACTCAAGGATCCATAATGTTGCATAACAATCCAAAATCAAACAAATCCTTAAAGATCTAATTTCAAACACTCAAACGACATTCAAACAAAAATTAAATTTGCATAATGATCTAATCACAAAGACTCATAGATCCTAATAATTATAAATAAAATTATAATTTGAAACCCTTCATTGATTAAATGGATCGGTTCGGTTTTTTCGGATTTTCTTTTTAGCTAAAACCGAAACCGATCCGAAATTTCGGATTTTAGAAAAGTTCAATCCAAATCCGACGGTTTCTATTTGGATTCGGTTTTTTCGGTTTGGTTTTTTCGGTTATTTTTGTTTCGAGTCGGTTTTTTTTGGATTCTTGCACACCCCTAATATTGTCTGATGATAAAGGTGATAAAGGTAAGAATGCCCAAGAAACCCAAAAACTCACCAACCTGACCAACATTACAGGTTTTGTCAGCGTGAAACTCAACATGATAACTATTTCTCATGGAAGCATCAATTCATCACAGTCCTAAAGACCATGGGACTTCTCGATCACCTGTCAACAGAACAACCTGAATTATCGGGGAGTTCCTGGGATCAGTCTGACGGGCTGGTTTGTGCCTGCATAAATGCTACCATGTATCCTTCCATCGGCCATCTCGCTATCGGAACAAAGAATGCTGCCCAACTATGGAAGACACTGGAAGAAACATTCTTTGATCAAGTTTATGCCAAGAGGTCGCAATACAAAACCAGTTTCAACTTCTGAAACAAGGGAATCAGGATGTTACTACCTTTTGTGATACTGCCAAGAAACTGTCGCATCAGCTTTAAGCGACCGGAGAGAAGGTGCCAGAGGAGGATCTTGTTCATCAGATTCTATACGGGTTAAACCCAACCTTTGAAAATCTTGTTCTTAGTGTTCAGAATTTAGAAAAACAACCCACCTTTGTGCAGTTAAGATCCAAACTCCAGATTCATGAAGAACGTGTGAAGCATCAGCGCCAATCGGTACCTGCACCCCTTCCTACGGCCATGATTGCTACTCACAACGGAAACCGACCGCAGGGGCCTCCAACTCGCGACCGTGGACCATGTCAGATCTGCAAAAAGAATGGTCATGAAGCGCCTACCTGTTATTATCGTTACTCGTATTCCCCGACCGGACCTCGCAACCATAATGGTCGAAACTTCAACACTGATAACAAAAATAACAGTCTTGATCAGAGAGGAAATGGACGTAGCGGCTATCCTTCCCGGAATTTTGGACGCGGCGGTGCACACTCTGGGCAAGGCAGGAACTTCGACAATCAAAAAGAAAGAAATTTCGAGAATCAAAGACCATCGAATAATCCTCAGGCCATGTACACTGTCGTGAATAATTCTTCTGGTTCTACTAATAGTGGTTGGATTTTTGCAGGTGAAAGAGAGAGAGAATATGGGAAACCCTACCTTCAATGCCATTCCCCCAAACTTTAATGTTGTTCTCCCAAACTTTAATCCTATTCCTTTATTTTCACCAAACCCTTATCCTAATCCCATAGATCCACTATCCATTCATCCTGACCCATAAACCCTTCCTAATATACCCCCCACTTCTACGCCAACTTAGCCCAAGGCCCTCCCCTTTTGGTCCATTTCATTACCCCACAGCCCAGCATTCCATCGGATCCCTTTCTTAGCCCACTCTCTCACATTAAACAAGAACCATTTGAGCCTGCTTATTTTCCAGCCCCCACTCACCATGGTCTGAATTTTCTTGACTCTCAACCACCAAGTCCTCCACATCATGGCCTCTATGCTAACACCTCTGATTTCAATGACTTATGTGCTCGTCTTGATGCTTGGATTCCTGACTATGGGGCAACATCACACATGGCTATCTCTACATCTATGGTTGACCAAGCTACTCCCTACCTTGGTACCGAACACGTAATTGTTGGAAATGGTACCGCTCTTCCTATAACTCACATTGGTGAAATGACCCTTTATTTATCTAATCACAAAATCATACTTAAACATATTTTAATTGTTTCCAAATTAACCAAAAATTTAATCTCAATAACTCAACTTGTTCTTGACAATCCTATTTCTATTAATTTCTCACATCTTGGTTTATCCATACAGACTCTCCAGGGGCAGCTCATCCATCGGCTTCAACCTAAACCCTTCCAACTTTATGCTCTCTCAGCTATGGCAACTCAAGACTACAATCTATGGCATAGTCGACTAGGGCATCCCTCTATTTATGTTTTTCAATCTATGTCTTTTCCTATTTTATGTTCTACTTTAAATAAACCATGTAATGCATGCAATACATTTAAATCTACTAGATTACCTTTTTTGCCTAATTTAAAACGTAGTACACACCCACTTCAAATTATTCATTGTGATATATGGGGTCCTTCTCCTGTTGTTTCTCGATCCAACTATCGTTATTTTATCATCTATATAGATGATTTCAGTCGCTTCACCTGGATGTATCCTCTAACCTATCGATCTGATGCTGTCGACACGTTTCGATATTTCAAAAACTTGGTTGAAAACACCTTTTCCACTACCATTAAAAATCTCCAATGCGGTGGTGCTCCTGAACTCACTCAAGGCGCTATGTCTCAACTTCTCTGTGACTCGGGTATATATTATCGCATATCCTATCCTTATACCCCCCCCCCCCAGCAAAATGGAGTGGCTGAACGGAAAAACCGCCACCTATCTTAAACGGCTCGCTCACTTCTCTCACATACCAATCTATCCAAATCCTACTGGTATGATGCATATGCCACCGCCACATACTTAACCAATCGCCTGCCGTCAAAGCACCTTAATCATCACTCTCCATATGAACTCTTATTTAAAGTCAAACCTACCTATCTTCACCAGCGTACCTTTGGGTGCCTCTGCTATCCCTTCCTAGGCGACACTCGTCCTGAAAAACTATTGTTAAAATCAACTCCATGCCTCTTTGTCGGGTATGCGGGCAATCATCATGGATACCTATGTCATGACCCTCAATTTGGCCGCACGTATACATCTCGCCATGTCAAATTCTATGAAAAGATCTTCACTATTCCCACTCCAGAGTCTCAACCCACCCCTACTGTTACCTTCTATCCCTCGGTCATCCTTCCCGATCATCCCTCCTCGAACACCACACCACCACCCTCCTCTCCGAACTCTCCAACCTCCAATTCCCCGCCCTCATTTTCTCCTAACATCGATATACCTTCCCCCTCTACATCCACTCCTGCCGACACCCCCTCCCCATCTTCCTCCTCGTCATCATCACCTAACACTTCACCCTCACCACCCCCCATTCCCACTCATCCAATGGTCACTCGTACTCGTGACAACACACGCAAAACTAAACACTTTCTGGACTTTGTCCAGTATAGCGCCACCGTCTCTCCCACCACTGAACCATTTACTCTAAACCAAGCTAACAAGCACCCTGAATGGCGTGCTGCCATGACCTCAGAACTTCAAGCCTTACACCAAAAAAACACCTGGATCCTTGTCCCCCCCCCCTCCGTCCAATGCCAATATTATTGGCTGTAAATGGGTTTATCGAATCAAACGTGCTTCTGACGGCTTGATCAGCCGTTATAAAGCCCGTCTCGTTGCCAAACTTTCCTCTGCTTTGCTAAGTTTTGGATTCTCGCAATGCATCTCAGACTCCTCCCTCTTTGTTTATCACAAGGACTCTATAACCTGCTATATCCTTGTGTATGTCGATGACATTATCATTACAGGCACTTCGCCTAAGTTTGTCAACACCATCATTGATAATCTTCACTCTCGCTTTGCCCTCAAAGACCTTGGTATCCTCGATCATTTTTTGGGTGTTCAAGCTACCTTTCAAGACGACACCCTTCATTTATCTCAACACCGCTATCTCTTTGAGTTACTTCATCGTACTGGTTTAAGCCAGTGCAAGTCTCTTCCCACTCCCGTCAGCCCCAGACGTCAGTTATCTCGCCACTCGGGAACTCCTCTACCTGATCCATTACTTTATCGCAGCACTGTAAGTGCCTTGCAATACCTTGTTCTCACTAGAGCTGAAATTTCCTATGATGCCAGCAAAGTCTCTCAGCTTCTACAATCACCGACTAACATTCACTGGATCGCTGTAAAAAGGATTTTGTGCTTTCTCAATGGCACTGCTCATCATGGCCTTACTATCCGACGTGGTTCTACTGTATCTCTTCATGCCTATGCTGATGCTGATTGGGCAGGTTGCCCTGATGATCGTCGCTCCACCACTGGTCTTTGTGTGTTCCTTGGCCCCAACCTGATAAGCTGGAGCTCCAAGAAACAACGCACTGTGGCACGCTCCAGCACTGAAGCTGAATATCGTGCCCTTGCTCATACTGCAACTGAAGTTCGTTGGATAATGTCCTTGCTCTCTGATCTCCACATTCAACAAGATCATGCTCCCACCATCTGGTGTGACAATCTGGGTGCCACATATCTTGCTGCGAATCCTGTTTTTCATCAACGTACCAAACACCTCGAAGTTGATATGCATTTCATACGTGACATGGTGCTTGCCAGAACTCTTCAAATTCGCCACATCAACACCAATGCCCAACTCGCAGATATTCTCACCAAAGGTATGTCTACTGCTCGATTCACCGATCTTCGGTCCAAGCTTCACGTCTCTCCGGTGGTTCAGCTTACGGGGGTGTGTTAGACATCTTTTGATCTCCCTTCAGTTACTTTCACTTTAATGTCTACTTTAGTATAGTACTTATGGTTTCCTTTATGATTGTGTTGTTTAGACTTCCGTTTTGTATGTATATATAGCTGGTCATTGTCTCATTGTAAAGCAAGCAACTTTTCATCAATAATAAACTATCATTTTTCTAGAACCAGACACATACCTTCTAATTTATATTATCTAAAATCCACTTAAAATACTTATATAATAGAGTTTGAATCCTTAGTATTAATTGAGGGGGATTTCCCATCGGGTCTTTTGGCAAATAACAGTTTTATAGTTTTATTAAAGAATGCAAAAACTGATCAAAATATAGACTCCATCCTTGATCTTACATCAGGCATTTTATCATGTTTTATTGTTTTGTGGGCACCATTTTATTAGATTGGATAATATATATTATTTGTTACAATTTAGCGAGGATTATCATCACTTGAGAACATTGGCGAAGCTTCACCGAAAATTTTGCGGGGGAGAAAAGTCACAGATCCTAATCCCGCCGGGGGGGGGGGGGTGTCTCCCCCCCCCCCGGGCACCACTATCCTTCGTCAATGCTTGAGAATGTTAATTGTAATTACTTGGATTAACTTTTTTTCTTTAGAGAAGTTTATAAGAAAAAAATTATAAGAAGAAGTAGAGAGAAGCTTAAGAGGTTAAAAAGAGTTGTAAGAAGAGAATAGTATAACATATAAAATGTATACAAAGAGGTGCATTTTTCTCCTTACATTCATGTGCTATTTATACTACAAAGTTAGGGGACAAGAAGACATAGACATTTAATGTTGAATGTAAGAATATGAGGTCTTGTGTGTAAGAAAAGTCTTCATAAATGTTAAGTTGAAAGTGGTGTGCATCCATATCTTTATTTAGATACTTATAATACCCCCCCCCCCCCCCTTGGATGACACATTTCACACTTAGGATTCGACTTTGAAACCTGGCTCATTAACAACCTTACTAAAGAAAAATCCAGTGGGAAAAAAAACTTTAGCTAAGGAATAAAGAGTGCAGTGCTCCCCCACAATTTGACATTTGTACATCATCATATTGTATGTACATGTCGCATTTCAAAATTATGAACGTGTTTCCTGAAAATCGATGTATGGGGTGCTTTAGGGAAAATATCTGTTGAGTTGTTGCTAGATTGGATATATCACATTTCTACATGGTTGTCTTTGATAAGCTCTTGAGTGTACGAAAGAATCTAAGCGGTATATGATTTGTCTTATCACTTTTGATATAGCGTTCTTTCATATGCGAGAGACAAGCCGCATTGTCTTCATAGATTGGGGTTGGACGTCCTTCTTTCTCTAGCCCACAGGAAGTCAATATGAGTTGCGTCATACAAAATAACGGTCAACTACGAATAGTTGGTGAGTAAACATAGGTTTGGTGTACTACATAGATTAAACATGCGAGCAATAAGTCAAGTGCAATCGAGTATGATAAACTAGATATGAGATAGAGCAAATATGAGTGTATGAACCAACCTTGACAGTAAGGCTTCCAATCACAAGGCGCCCAAGCCAAGGCAGGCTAAGTGGACTTGTCAAATCAATAGATCTATTATCGTAACCCTGACCTTGTATAATTAATGTCACATGGGTTCGTTCTAGAGGTCGTTCAATCGTTCACATCGTTCAATTATTCACATAGATCAATCGTTCACATCAATAATCCACACAAATTTAACATACAAGAACACACATAGCACATAGAGTTCGCATGTAGTTTTTGAGTAAAGCATATTGAATATGAGAATTGAATACAGTACATATTGCACCCCAAAACGTTCAAAATAAAGAGGGACTATGAATACTCACCTAGAAAAGGAGACACGAATAGACAACGACACCACGTAACGGAACGATTAGACCCGAAGACAACCTCGACGACTAAACAAGACGGATGAATAAATATATAAATAAATAATTGAAATTCACGACATAATCGACTCGACGACTTGTTGGTGATTTAATTATGGTGATAACGTACAATCATGGTCATGAGGTAGGTCATTCTTAAACTACACATGCGACGGCAAACAGTTTTAGATAAAACTATTTATTTTTACGATGCCTCAAAACATATTTATTTTTCATGGAATCGCATAGGCCACAAATATTAACCAAGAATTAATTTAATATTAATCTAGACATAAACATATCATATAACAATTATGAAGTCATAACCAATCAAATATATATATATATATATATATATATATATATAGGGAGAGGATCATTTGAGAACCAATTTGATTTGAGAACTAAAAAGAACTAATTTGAGCCACAAGTTTATTACATGTATCCCCCCTCCCATGAATTGTAGTGGTCCCCCCCCTGAAATTTGTGGTTGAGATTTAGTTCTCAAAAGTTCTTAAAATAAAAAGTTCTCATTTGAACCTAACCCTATATATATATATATATATATATATATATATATATATATATATATATATATTGCAAGATTAATTATCTTTAACCTAAACCCTAATTTAAATAATTCTAAGCGATAAAAAATCCAATCTCTTTGCAAGCATGTCATCCAGATTATTTATTTTATGACTAATCATGCATAAATAACCTAGATCTATCATATGCCATCATCAAGCAAACCAATTACATGGATCTAAGCAATCATGTACAAAATATATATTTATTTTCCATTAAAATTCACGAAGATGACATCTTTTATCAACAAAACCCTAGATCTATCACCAAAGTCACATCTTTATGTTGAATCATGCATAACAATGTAAGCTTTAACAATCTTAACCAAGATCTATCAAGTTTCAAGAAGATCCAACAAAGATTCATCATAAAAATCAAATAAAATTCAAATATTCAAGCTTATTGCATGAAATCACTAGATCTATCATGTATTACTTAGATCAAGACTAAAATCATGATAAAAATATGATCTTGATCATAGCATGGCAAAGAAACAATAAGATGGGAGCAAGATTCGAGTAAACATACCAATAGTGATGAAACCGACAAAAAACTAAGCCTCAAATCATCCAAGACGGGCTTTGAATCTTCAAAAATGGAGGTTTAGATGAAATACAACCGTCATTCACGTTTTAGGGTAAATAGGGTTGACGAAAATGAGGTTTAGGTGGGTAAGGATGAACTTATAAAGCAAAAAACGAATCCTTCACGTCAGATGCAGGTCGCGGACCACGAAGGGGAGCAGCGAAAGTGTCGTGCACCGCGAGCCGGTCCGGACCTGTCTCCCCTTTGACTTTAGTTGACCAGCACGTAAATTCGATGTTTTGGCCACAATAATTAGGGTTTTGGTTCCCCTTTTATCACCAATGGATTCAATTCATCATTCCCACTAACATAGAGTACAAACATGACATATAACATTTCTCAAATATCAATGAAAATTAAATAATACGTTTATGGTTGGTTTTACCGTTTTCGCTCTAGATTTTTCGTTCTGTATCGTTTTTAAGCCCCGAGATGTGTTCGGAACGAATCTAAAAATACTAACTAAACCTAGACCTAAACCTAGACCTAGACCTAGACACACCTAAATTTTACCGAAAATCCTAAAACTAACCGAACCCTAAGGCAAGTGTACCTGTCGGATTATAGTAAAGCTAAGAAAGACGGGGATTATCGAACCCTAGGGACACTAAACTAGCTAGACTCAACCTAGGACCTAAGAAATGAAATTTGAGTGGGTTTTGGTTTTGTGAGATTTAATTTAACTAATCTAACTAACTAGCAACCGAAATGAGAAACTTAAGGAAACAATCAGATGAGGAAAGGCACCACCTAGACATAGACTCCTATTTGAAAATCACAACTCAACCCGGTTTTAGCAATCTAGATGACGGTTAGTTCCCTTTTAAGTTCTTCCTAACAGATAATCCTACGCTCGGACAAGAGTTCACCTTGTGGGTACTTCCTACTTTAGCTAGACTTAACCACCTCTGAACCTAAACTCGGGCACCCTAAGCTAGCAGAAGCTACCACTAAATAACTGCGAATGACTCGGGATAGCAAATCGGGAAACTAACCTAGGGAATTTCCTTGTGGGAAAGTTTGGTTCTAAGCAATTTACCAACCCGACTACCGAATGACTATCACCCTTTTAAGGTTATTTAAAAAGCATCACACAAGAATCAAATAACTAATTACCAATTAATCCTATGACTACAATTAAGCAATCACGTTAAATTGCAAGCATAATCTACAAGTTAAATACTTTACCCAAGTCGGAAGACATCCGCAAGCAAAGCAAGGTTTACTTGATAATTACTAATCCAAATCTAGTACACATATGCATCATCACTGCAAATTAACAGAATTGAAAAGATCATCAAACATCGATCAGGTAACTAAAACCGAATTAAAATCGTAAATCTCAAATAGTTGTCACAATAGTCTATGTGGTTGCAAATTACTTAGCCAACCACCATGATATGGTCACAAACACAGAAAAGTTCTAGAATTTGTAAACAAAACATAGTCTTGATCAAGAAATTACAAGAATTCAATGGTAAAGAAAGAACCGCGTGAATGATTTGATGATGAATTTGTCTCCCCGATCGCTCTCCACTTGATTCCAGCCCTTCCTTGTCTCTGAATATCGCCTCTGGCCTCTTTCTATTCGTCTCCAGCCGAATAATGCCGAATGAAACCCTAAAAGTCAATTTTAAAGGCCGATTACTTCTTTTACAGATTAAACACCTCCAAGCGTATCACTTGGAGGTTCAGAACTGGGACGCGATACGCTTCAAGTCCACAATGCGACAAAATAGTCGCTGCCTCAAATCCGCACCGCCTTTATTCTTTCTTCTTCAGCGCGTATCGCGCAAAGGATGTATCGGTCCATGCGATATGCTTGGACCTTCTTTTTCAGCTTCTTTGATTCTTCTTTTCTTCTACTTCCTCTAACTCTCTCTCTGGCCTCAGGAAATGAACTATTATCTATAAAAACACATAAAAACATAAATAAGACTCAAAGACTCATACTTTACTAAAGACAAGCTAAAAACAATGAAAACGACTCAACTTTGACTAAAATATATACAGAAACGACTCAGAAAATGAGATGTGTTTGCAACACATCAAACATCCCCACACTAACTCCTTTTTTCGTCATCGAAAAATACCGCAATGGAATCATAACCAGGACTCAACCTCCAACGTATTTCATTTTTCATTTTTCACAATTTCAATTATATTTTCAGTCTTATAACCTAGTTTGATTACTAGTATTTATGTCCGACTAAACCCAACCACCAACCGTTCAGCCTCAAATGCATCAAATTAATTTATTTATTTAGCTATCATTCAACTCAATGCATCCCACACTCAAAAATTGCAACTTTACCCTAGTCCCGTCTCAAGATTCAAGACACAGGTTAAACCATTTAGATTTTCCTACCCTAGTATTTAAAACTATATATGTCTCTAAAATGATGGAATAATGGATGAATGGTCTGCTAGTTTGAGCTATAATATATATATATATATATATATATATATATATATATATATATATACATATATTAGAGCTTCACCTAGAGGAGCATCCAGTGAGAGTGAACCCGATAGGTAGCACATAGGTTATTTAGCCAGCTCAAACAGAAATAGAAAATGGAACATGGAATTTTTTCAAGCGCCACCAAAATCGGATTTATTTAAGAGATATATACACTTTTAAATACTAAGGTACCTATCCTCTATTTTTGACAATTTGGTTCACATCACTCATAATAAGATGGGAACCACTAAAATATCCTAATTTCATTCACTTTTATGATTTATTATATTTCTTATGATGCATAAGGATTTTTAAGCTTAATTAGTTAGCTGGGCCTACCAATACATCGAAACTAGCTATAGATATTACATCTAATTAATTATTTATCATTTATGCGCATTATTAGAAAATTGATCCTGATTATACTATCATTTTCCATTTAATTGTAGCCAGCAGATTCTCAGACATTTTTGAACAATTTTTTTATTATTTTTTTTGTTTGGATTTTTGGACAAATTATGACTCAAAACAAACCAAAAATAAAACAAGACACAAGTCTTCCCATCCCCGCAATTGAACTACACATCGCCCTCAAGGTGGAAGAGAATAAAATAAAATAGAAATAATAATAACACACACGAACGATAAAAATAAAAAAAATGCAACGAAAATTAGAAATAAAAGAACATAAACCGGAACGGACTCCCCTGATTATTGATTTGGATGAATGGCAGCGCGAGATCGTATCCGCAGGTCCTCCATTGAATTATATAAGCATACCAAAGCGTGAATATCATAGGACCTGTAAACCGACAAAACAAAAACACACACTCGACGAAAAATGATTAAACACGAAAATGTAAACATAAATAAGAACAAAATAAGAGAAAAATAAATTGAAACGGTTCACCTGGAACTCCAGAGACTCAGAACATGGATCATAACCGAGCCGGAACAAATTCAGTAACGAGAAATAAGAAAAATTAAACATTTAAAAATATTCCTGCATTTCTTCTCTAGGCGTATCGCCTACAGAACTTGAAATCCTAGGCGATACGCCTAGAACATCAAAACAACCGGACCCCGCTCGAACCGTCCACGCGTATCACCTGAACCAACCACCATCCTGCGCGATACGCGTTGCACGACTTTTTCAGAATTTTGGCCCCAAAAATTTTCTATCTCTTTTGCTCTCCAATACATCCTCTAGTCGAAATTGTCTAGCCAAACCTGCATTTTTGACCTCTAAATTATACCTGAACAATTCCCCACCTCATTCCAATGTTCGTGAACCTCCTGAATCACCTACAAACAACGAAAAACACAAAACCAAAAAATGCAAAATGCACGAAAACCAAAAATTTCAGAAAATAAAATACACATTTACAAAATATACATCCCGGCACTTAATCAATTAGCACAATACAGCAAAACAACCTCCCAAACCATCCGGAGGCTTGGATTTTACATCCTTCACCACAAAACAACCGGTTTGCACCCGGTTTCTATCCTGCCAACTACCAACCAACCTACTAACTAACCAACTATCAATAATCACTAAAAACCACGTCTTTTTAACCTTCCAATGTTTAAAACGACCCGGAAGAAATCTAATCTTACCAAGAAAACTCAACTCCGAGTCATGGACACACTTAACTACTCCTAACTTCCCCACACTTGGCCTAAACTCTATATCATCATTTAAAACATCTAGATCTCCAATTGTGGCCTTTCTAACCTCCATTTCAACTACCAATTCACTATCCACACTCTCCAGCCCTCCGGGTTCTCTTAACTGGTCACTTAACACCTCATCAACTATCACATATTCCCGGAGTCCTCCACACACTTAGGCTCTACCAACACCTCACTCTCAACTACCTCAAACAATTTAACTACTGTCTCGTCCTCCACCTCACCGGGTCCTCCTAATGGGTCAAACTTTTTATTTTTATCAACTAATTCATCTACCCCCCCCCCCCCGGTGTTCTCCTCACACTCATTCTCTTCTATCTCCTCATCCTCTAACCGATTTCCAACCACCACTAGATCGATAAATGACATAAAAGTACCTATCAGGCACACAGATTCTATAGCAGTCTCCTGATTACCAACCTTAAACATCACACTCTCATTATCAACTCTTAGAGTTATGGTACCCTCAAACACATCCACTAAAGCACGGGCGGTCCTAAGAAAAGACCTACCTAGAATCAAAGGGCAACTAGTGTCATGATCACTATCAACTACCACAAAGTATATAGGGAACAAAAAATTATCAACCTTAACAAGCATATTTTCCACTATTCCTTTGGGTCGCACAACTGATTTATCAGATAAAGATATATTCATGCACGTAGGGGATAAATCTTCTAATCCTAAGTGCTTAAAAACAGAAAAAGGCATGACATTTGTAAAAGCACCCAGATCAGCCAAAGCATAAGTAACAGAAGAACTACCAAATATGCAAGGAGTGTAAAAGTCCCTGGATCGTTTAATTTCTCGGGTAATTTATTCTGAAAGGCAGCTGAATAATTAGCATCAAGAGTTACGTCAGACAACGATTCAAGTTTCTTTTTATTACTTAACATATCTTTCAAAAAATTTGCATACTTAGGAATTTTATTTAAAACTTCAGTAAATGGTAAAGTAATCCTAAGCTGCCTAAGAATATCAAGAAACTGACCATATTCGTGTGCATTTTTCTGTTGGATTAGACGTTCAGGATATGGCACACTTTTCAGATCCTCTGCTGTAATCGCCTGACTCGCAAATCGCACTCTCTTCTTCTCTTTTGCTGCCTCCCACTTTGTAAAACGCGTAATCGATCTTGCTAGTGCATTATTACAATCGGATTCGGACACACAAGGTAAATAATCTTCTTTATATTGATCACAGCTTGTAAACAGAGAGTACACAGAGTATTCAGGTTACACTTTGTAAAACACACACT
>JBCNJP010000009.1:68295795-68351573 GCA_039602395.1 Deinandra increscens subsp. villosa | reverse complement strand
TCCGGCGGCGAATCTACGGTGATCATGACGACGATCTCTCCGACGATCAGACATTCTGAGTGGCCTGGTGCTGCTGATACCACTTGATACGGATTCGTACAAGCGGAGCTAGAGACCCTAGCTCTAGATCTGCTGCAGATGGCGATTTCTTGATAACCAAGAAGAAAAATTCTTATTAAAATTACTTCACCAATCCAACCAAAGGTTACAGTGTTTAAATAGCAAAATACGGAAGCAAATTAACGATAAACATAAAAGATACTAAATCTCCACACAATTAGGAAAGTAGATAAACATGCAAAATTTGAAAACATTCTTGGATAAAAGGTTGGATTGGGCTACCGGCCTTGTGCTACCCGAACCCGGTCTCGTCTTCAATTCGTAATCCATGCAGTGTCTCTTGGTGCATACCCGGATCCGTATCAACAATAATGTTGAAAATAATAATGTTGATGAAATTGAAAACGAATTGATAGAATGTTTGAAGATAATGAAAATCAAAACCCTATTGAAGAAAATAATGAAAGTCATAAAAATTCTTGTGATAATGGAGCTAATTGCAATATTTTTGATGTGAGAGTTTGGGATGGTTTAGATTCAAAAATGAAAGATTTACTCGCAATTAAGTGGCCGTTTAGAGAAACTAATCTAAATTATCCAAAAGATAAATTAGGTAGACATTTCTCTTGCTCATACTATATACGTACGCTACGAAATGGTGATATTGTTGATCGAAAATGGTTGGCATACTCAAAAGAGGTTGATAAAGTATTTTGTTTTTGTTGTAATGTTAGCATCTGAGGTAAAAAATGCAATAATTAAAAAAATCAAAGAGACAAAATATTTTTCGGTAATTCTCGATTGCACCCCCGATGTAAGTCACAAAGAACAAATGACTTTAATTATAAGATGTGTTGATATGTCTAGTGCACCTATAAAAGTAGAAGAGTATTTTTTAGAGTTTGTAGTCGTAGATGATACATCGGGTTTAGGTGTTTTTAATGTGTTACAAGAAGTGCTAAAATCTCTTAATTTAGATATAAATTATGGAGTTTGCAAAGAAGATGGATATGTTTCCAAATGTTTTGCTTGCTTACAAGATTTTGCTAACCATACCAGTCACGGTTGCATCGGCAGAGCGGAGTTTTTCAAAATTAAAGTTATTGAAGACTTATTTGCGGAGTACCATGATTCAAGAGCGGTTAAATGGGTTAGCAATTTTAAGTATTGAAAGTAGTTTTTTAGCTAATGTTGATTATGCCAAACTAATTGAGGTTTTTGCATCAAAAAATGCACGTAGACATCATTTAGATGATTTATATGTTGTAATTTAACTTTAAGTTCGAAACTTTTTATTTAGTTAATAAAATCGGCGTGGGGATGAGCCGGCTAGCTTGACTAGGTTCCAAACCCTTAAAACTTTGTGTTGTACTATTTAAAGTTTTTAACAGGGGCATATTTTCGACTCGCGCCCTGAGCATCCAAATTCTCAGGACCGGCCCTGTCAATGGGTCATGCATGGTAATGTGATGACCTTTGGTGCTAGGGATGTTGTTTTCACGAGACTCAGTTTTGCTATTCAGAAAGACTTGGCGGCGCAGCTTGTTGCCCGCCTCCCTTGCCCCCCGAGGTGATTGTCCTTTTGTATTTGTTTTTCTGATCATTTTAATGTCATATCGAATTTTAAAAGTAAGTCAATTTATAATGTGTCCTTATATTTGGGTACATTTTGATTATATGGAGGATTGTGTATTTAAATTTGAGGACATTTTGATGATGTGGCTTGCTGTTAGTGTGAGAATGTTATGTGGCATTGAAACAATTTCTTTTATTATATAGTAAGATAAGATAAAATAAGATAAGATTTTGACCTTGATGTGGCTTCCTGTTTATTGGCCTTGATTTACGTTTGTTTTTCTGGTGAATAAAATGTTGCCATTAAAAAAATATAGTAAGATAAGATAAGATAAGATTTTAATTTTAATTTAATTAATTTAATTAATTTAATTTTAATAGTATTACAGAAAAAACCGTGCCTGTTTCTTTTGTTCTTTTTTTTTAAGTAGCAAATAAACTTGTTTAACAAAACTCAATTTACATTCTTAATTTCCATCCATTGTGGTGTACACACAATGAACCAGCTTCCGGCCATCTAGATTGCAAAAGGACAAGGGGGAGGGGGGTAATGGTCGGCTTGTTTCGAGCCCACACCAGACCATCGATGTTGAAATTTTGGTCGGGAACAATAGATCGAACCTGTCCACCGCCCCTTCCCCTTTCCCTTTCCATCCAATTCTGACGTACGTCTTTTGTTTTCTTCCCATTCTGATTTCTTCGTCACTATTTCAGCCTTTGTCACCCATGCGCATATACATTGATATTGACACATTCTCCACCAAATTTTTCCATTTTATTTCTTGGCGTTTTATACTACCAAATCATAACAACATTTTATAGGATAATATTGTTTATTAGAAAATTGAGCAAGAAATACATTAAACTCATACGACTTAATTCAGAAAATTCCAAGAGGAGACAGTTAAAGCGTCAATCAATCAGCTAATTCATACGGGATTTGGTCTGTCGTATTTTAAATGGGTAATTTTTCATGATAGTTGTTTACCCGTCATTTAATTGTAATAGTGTTTTTTATGTGCTTAACTGTGACTTAGCTTTTGAAAATCTATGTATTTTTCATAAAATCTATGTATTTTTCATGATAGTAATCAAGTTCTCTCAAATTTTTTTATGATTTTTTTAATTTTATTTTTTTCTAAAGTTCTCTAATTGGCTTTAGGTGTTTTATTCTTATATATAAACATGTTTATAAATGTTAATCTTTTACACTAAAAGGGTAGTGAAATATATATAAAAATTGGTTATTGTCTGTTGATTTTTTTACATGACTTAAATTAAGGCTCCAGTTATTGCCACACACACTTTTGATAATCAGGGGGTGGGGGTGGGAAGGCTCCAGTTATTGCCACACACACTTTTGATAATCAGGGGGTGGGGGTGGGGGTCGGAGGGGGGGGGGGGGGTTGAGCAAACGGCTTAAATGAAATTTTGTTGAAATCAAGGCTTCGAAGAGTCATTTTACCGTTTTTAGACAGGGTCGTATGGACCCAAACAGATGTGAGGATTTTTTTTTTTGCGCTTCATATTTTGAATTTTATAAATATTTTTAATTATTTAATTTTATAAACATTAAAAAGATCTATTCGCTATTGCCGATAATAACCTTAGGTTATTTATGACGAGACAAAGTAAGACGCTCTGTAACGTTTTTATGCATATCCTTCATAACTTGCAAATGGGTTGTAGCTTCTGGGCAAACTCCTAGATTACATGCCTTGAAACCATGATCACATTCCACACATAATTCTTGAGGTAAACTTTTAATTCGGATAGCATTGTTGGTCTGGATTCACTTGACAACTTCACAAACAACCTTACATGGCAGGGTTGGTGTTATCTCCTCCACTAGTACTGGAGGTTCATTGAATAAATATTCGTACCACGACATCTCTTAAGATTTTATAAATTGATTGACAAATGAATTTAAGGACTATAAGAGATAACTGATATTGAATATGAAAATAAACGATTACTTAAACGATCGATTGATCGATATATATATATATATATATATATATATATATATATATATATATATATATATATATATGTTTGAATAAAATATTATATCAAATCAAACCATTCACCGTAATCGATTGTTTTATTTTTGAAATTTGTTCACACGGTCGTTTGGGGCTGCACGACTTGTTCTTTGGCTTGTTTGGCCTCACACGACCTGTCGTAAAAACATTGAAATGACCAGTTTGCAGCCTTTGATGTCGACCTAAATTTCTTAGGGTCGTTTGGGGCCGCACGACTAGGCCTGTAAACGAACCGAACGTTCAGCGAACGTTCAATTGAACCGTTCGGTGGGAAGTTTGTTTATGTTCGTTTATTTAATAAATGAACGAACACGAACATAATTTTTCATTCGGTTAATTAAATGAACGAACTTGAACAAATGTCACGTTCGTTCATTTATGTTCGTGAACGTTTGTTTATGTCCGTTTATTTATGTTCATTTATTTATGTTCGTTTATGTTCGTTTATTTTCATTAATAAAATATTATAAAAGATTTTTTTTCAATTAATAAATGAGTATATTTTTTGTTGATTTCCCTTCTCGTCCCTCCCTCCCTTGCATTAGGGTTTTATTTCAATTTTCTTCTACATATTTGAACTACTAATCTAAACTTATGTATTTTTTTATTTCTTTATAGGTTTGGCTGATGCAACGTGGATGATTTTTTGAATGCAAAGTGGATGATTTTTTGGAAGAATTTTGTGAATTTTGGAAATAATGAACCTCTTAACTATTCATTTAGATGTGTTTCTTTGAATTTAAACTAGTTTCTGGTCGTTTAACACATGTTTATGTTCGTTTACGAATCTGTTCGCTTATGTTCATTTATCTAGCTGTTCGTTATGGTTTTGCTCGTTTATGTTCGTTTATGAATCTGTTCGTTTATGTTCATGTTCGTTTATGTTCGTTAATGTTCATGAACTGCTCATCTACGTTAAACGAACGAACATAAACGAACACGGACATTTCCATTTTCTTAACGAACGAACAGGAAAAAGAAAATTATGTTTGACTAATGTTCGTGTTCGTGTTCACTTAAAAGTAAATGAACGGACACGAACATACCCTTGTTCGTGTTCGTTCGGTTCGTTTACAGGCCTACACACGACTGTATCAAGTCGTGGATATTACTTTTGTGTGTGTCAATATAAACTCCCTAGAAAAACTCATACTTATAATATATATTAACATCTTTTTTTTCAAAGAATCGCAACATAAAACATATAATTCTGTTATTTTCATGGTTTTTTCTAATAATGCACATGTGCCTATTAAAAAAAATTCATACGTGAGCTATACATTAATATTTTAAAAAAGAAAATTGTACCATAAATCTTGTAATTCTTTTATCTTCTATTTTGAAAAAAGATTTAATGTATTATAATTTTTTTTAAATACACATGTGTAGTATAACTATTAGTTATAGTGCATATGTAGCATTGACGTTACTACTATAATGTTTTAGTATTTTTTAAAGGTTTTTAACATAGTAATGATAATTTTGCACATGTGTAGTATAATTAATACTTATAATGGATATGTGCACTATTAACAAAATCACAAATGTCAATTGTTTAATTTTTTTCCAGAATTAAGAACAAAAGAATTCTAAGATTTTTGATGCAAAATTTTAAAAACAACATTAACGTATGAAGAAGTTATAAATGTTTTAGTATTACATATATACAAATTTTATTTCTTGATTTCATGGATAAATATGTTACTAGTTTATAATACATTCTTATCGACTTTCATGATCGTTACGATTTTGGCTATGTGTCATCCTCGACTTGTTTTGGACTTGATTATTTCATCACATGTCGTCGTTTGATCTCATTTATTATTTACCGTTATTCTAGACTATGTCACTTTTGCTTGAACCCACACTTACATATATATGCTCATTAGGTGCTCGACAAATCACACACGACCCGCAATTTACTAAATTTGTTGTAGTGCACCCTAAGGTGAATTTCACGGCCCCATTTAACTGTATTAAATCTCGTTGGGGGAGATTAATGTGCATGAACTGCACAACTGAGATAATTAGACTTTTATATATGACCTGAAGTACTTGTAGCATACCGTATCAACAAAGACCTTCTTTATGGTACCTTTAGTATTAATGACGATAGCGGAAATATATTACAGTACTACTAGGTCTGACTGGCCACACGTGGGCCAGTCTTTCTGACACGATTGGTTATCGAACGGGTGTTATATTCGTCATATATTCAACAAGGAAAAATGTATTCAACTGTTAGCTTGGGTGACCACCAACGTGCGAAGTTTCTTGAACATAGCCTTGCTAGCTATTTGGTATATATATTAGTGATTATTCTCATCGAACTTGAATTGTTTTAATAAACATGTGAACTCACCAACCACCGTGTTGACACTTTAGCATGTTTATCTCAGGTTGTAGATGTTTGAGTATCGTGATTACGTATGCATGAGTCTTTGAAACACTTTCAGTGCCTTTGCACAAGCTAGGTCACCTTGGGATACAATGTTTTAACGCAAATGCTTTTGTTGTGTTATGCTTCTGCACTTGTAAAACTTTGTATTTATATTTTGAATAAATTGTAAAACATTTTTATTAACTGTTGGTTGTTTAGTGTAACTAATGGACTGAGATCTTGGTTTATCACGCTCACTATGGTGGTATTCCGTGCGTGGATTTTTGGGGGTGTGACAAATTGGTATCAAAGCTCATGGTTACAGCGAACTAAGATTTTTCGTCTTAGATTGTAAGTGTTTTGCATTACTTGCACACTTAAACATTTTTCTCATGCATCGTGAAGCCCAGTCCTATATGCACCTGGTCTACAATATGTCATTTTCATCATCTAACCCTCTTATACTCACGATGAGGAGCCTATTATTCTTGAGTCGTCTTCAACATCTCTGAGTCATGTATCTCTTACATAGCGTCAATGGACGACGAGGCGTCAATTCAGATCGGAGGATCACGTCTTCACTCTTGATGAGCCAATTGTTGCTCGGGAATATTTTTAGATTTTATACCAGAGCGTAGTACCCAGACAATGGACATATGATTACATATGGAAGGTGGTGTAATACCTCTTCTTGTCATTAATCTTTAATCTTATCTTGGGAGGTTCTTTTTATACTTGCTCTACATATACCTCTAAACTCACTTGGTCAGGGTATGTTATCATGATGTGCTAGTAGCGCGATCATTCAACTTCACCAGAGGCAACATTATATGAATTCAAGTGGTTTGCCTATGGGGAACTTATATCTACTTTTGTTACCCTGATTGGTCTCACATTTGTTCTGACATTTTAAGATCCTTCCCTTCTCGTTCCTATCGGTTTGTGCGTTGAAATAGTGCAACTTGGGTACAACTCCTATAACCTCAACGGTACCTGATGTGAGCCGGTTAAAATTTTCTCTTTATATACCGGATTGTGAACAAGTTGGTATGCGTGGTAGCTATTCTAAAATTTCGAGATAAGCTAGGGTCATTGTGACATGCCCTATTCAAACCTTATTGAACTAAATTTCTGGCTGGCTCGTGCCAAGCGGTTCATTCCAGATAAAGTGAGCATTCTATTCTCAAAACTTGTCTCTTTAACGACTTCTGGTCAAGATAACCTTGGGTTAACGACCATATTCTTGGTACCCACTCCAAGGATACCTCAAATATACTCCACCATACCTGGTAGCTGAAGTAAGAGGAACTTGGGTGATCATATAGGGTAAATTACAGTTACCGGTGCACACGTAAATATAATTTGCAGTGTATGGAAATCCTGGAGAATCCTACTCGGAAAGCTGATGGATATAAGGGATACAAACTCTTATTTTTTAAACCCCATGATATTTGAATGTCAAACATGTTGGGCTCAACCGGATGTTGAAGTCATCTATCTTTGTAAACGCTATCAAACCTGATCTGATCCCTTTTACGTATATATTCTACTTCATTCGAGAACCCTTATAAATAAATTGGGAATATCAGTCCTTGACACCGTTTCACTCGTGTATTTCAATGAAAAGTCTTCCTTAACTGCAAACAGTCTCGACGAAACCTTTGACTTGTTTGAACTCTTCCTGAATCATAATTCTACCCTAGCGACTTTACCTACCATATAAATTCCTGAAACTTTGTGATAGTGATGTATTTGGATATACGTTCATTGGACGAATACCGAGGCAACTTTGGATAAACGAATTGAATAAATCACATACCGCGAGCATTGGAGCATATTGCTCGGCTAAAAACTCTTGTGAAGTGTCCCTCTGAAGACTCATACCCTCTAGTTTTTTCCTGGTGTGAACCAAAACTTATTGCCAATAGTATCGCCACAATTATACAAACTCCCTATCTCACCACAAGAATATCTTTCCCTAATGGGGTAGTGTTAGTGAAAATTCTTCCTGGTTGAGAAGAGAGAAGAATTGAGCGAGTTGAGAAGTGGGAGGAGGCTTGGCTTTTATAGGCAACTTCTGGAGTTTGGCACGGGCTTGCTTAGTTTGGCACGGGTCGTGTCATGTCAGGGAGATGATCCGGTATCTTCTGTCCTCAGGGGCACGGGCCGTGTTTTTTAGAGCATGGGTCGTGCCATGTAAGGAGGCTTCAACACGGGGCGTGATGGTCAGAGACACAGGGTGTGCTGACTCAGAGGGAAAATTCTGTAGATCCGGGTCAGGCACAGGGCATACTAGGCTAAGCACGGGCCATGCTAAAGTAATGAAATCCTAAAACTTGCATTTTTCTTCACTTTTCTACTAGATTATCCTCCTTTTGATATTTTGGCTTTAGAAAACCTGAAAAACTATAAAGAAAACAAAATCGCTTTGTTTTGATGTTAGTATCTAGGTTTTATCCCGAAATGTGGGAATATTTTGTTGGAATATGCTCGTGTCATAATATATAGTCATATGGCTAGACACATATGAGCCTATGGGGTCACACACAAATACACAGAGATACCAAGAATATATATAATGTATATATTTGTATTTATATTATGTATATAGACACCTAAGGTCAAGAGGTTATTTAACGGACCTTGATTGTTAAGTTGGACTTAATGATTTATCTAGGATGATTAAATAATTAGCTAACCTAATTAGTTTAATATCTTAAGTTTGTTCCATTTAAATAAGGAAAATTGGATTTAAATAATCCCAACTTTTGATGGTTGGCCAGCAACAATCCCACCTTTAAAAATCACTCTGACTGGTCCCAACTTTCAACATATTTACTTGTATTGGTCCCGTCGTTAAAAAAAGTTAACACCGTTAACTTTTTTATGACATGGCAGTTGATGTGTTATTTATTTATTTTTTTTCTTTTTTTTTGTTTAATACACCTGTCAACCCATCCCTCTCCGCTCACTTCCTTTCCACCCTCTTCTTCCCCACTCTCCTTTTTCTCGTAATCCACTTTTCTTCACAATCCGACCAACAACGTCGGTCCCTTCTCAAGTTCAATTCCACCCTCACAAATTGAATAGTTTAAAACATGTGGAATGAAGAAAACAACATCTGCAAACTTCATCGGGATTGTTTGCAACTCCGACGACGAGGTTAAAGAAATCAATCTTCCACAGCAGCAGCTCGCCGGAACACTTGCGTTTGATTCACTCTGTTCACTGAAATTGCTCGAGAGAATATCCCTTGGATCGAATCTTCTATCCGGGATTACGAGTACTCGTTTATTGAATTGCACAAAAGTTGCAGTACCTTAATTTGGGACGAATTTCTTCTCCGGTGAAGTCCCGGATTTGTCATCGTTAACTCGAATCAAGTTCTTGAGCTTGAAGCTCAGTAGGGTTTCCGGCCAATTCCCGTGGATATCGCTCGAGACTTTGACGAACCTCACGTTCTTGAGTTTAGGAGACAACTTGTTCGACGAAAGTCCTTTCCCTCTGGAAATATTAAAAGTACAGAATCTTGATTCGATTCTCTTTACCTTACTAATTGCACCATTGGAGGAAGTATACTCGAATGGATTGAAAACCTCACTTTGTTACTCTCTGATAACAATCTCGTCGGAGAAATTTCGGTGTTACAAAGCTCAAGAACCTTTAGATGCTTGAGCTCTACAACAATGGGCTATCCGGGTTCTTTCAGTTGGGTTTTAAAAGGGAGAAAATAGGATAGGTTGACAGGTGTATTAAACAGGAAAAGAAAAAAAATTAAATAAATAACACATCAGCTGCCACGTCATCAAAAAGTTAACGGTGTTAACTTTTTTAACGACGGGACCAATATAAGTAAATATGATGAAAGTTGAGACCAGTGGGAGTGATTTTTGAAGGTGGGATTATTACTGGCCAACCCTCAAAAGTTGGGATTATTAAAATCCAATTTTCCTTTAAATAAAGGGTGAAGGATTAGGGACTTAATAGTAAGTTGTGGTAAATAAGGATACTATATAATGTCCTTATAGACCAAAACCCTAATCTCTCCTCTCCTCCTCCTCTCTAATTTTTGGCCATCATCCTCCATGGAAGATTTAAGTTCATTTGTTGATCAATGGTGAAGGACTAGCATCCATTGGTGATCGAGGACGTGTAATGTGCGTATCGCATAAAGAAGCTTTTTGGTTAGAGCGTGGTTTCGTCATTAAATCTTAAGCATTCGCAAAAGGTATTCTTGTAGTTTTGATTTCATGTTCCTCATATCACAATATGTTGATCCTGGTGTAGTGCCTAATTTATTCCACTGCATTGTTGTTTTCTGAAAACCCTAAAAGCACTAACAGTGGTATCACCAATGTTTTAAAAACCGGTTCAACCGGTTCAACCGTCAACCGGTCAGCATACCGGTTTTTTAATCCCCGGTTTTTTGGACATAACCGGACCGTTTTGAACCGGGCGATTTTCCGGTTTTTTCCGGTTCAACCGGTCCGGTTCAACCGGTTTTCTGACAGCTTTAAAAAAATTTTTTTTTTAAATTTATTGTTATTTTTTATTATTTTTTAAAGTTTAAAACTTATATATTCTTATGAAATACCTATTTGGTATTATTTTTTAGTGGATTATCATTGTATTTTAACTATTTTCGTTGTGGTGTACAAATTTATTAACATTTTTATGAAAAAATATATATAAATCCCCTAACCGGTTCAACCGGCCGGTCTAACCGGTCCGACCGGTCGAACCGGTCCCGGAAAGTTTTCCGGTTCAACTAAAAAACCGGTTTTTAAAACATTGGGTATCACAGGCCATCATATTGGAATATGATGAACCCTAATGATTATCGATAAAAAATGTATTTTTCCAGAAGCCATAATCATAAAATAAGTTGTTATTTTATTGCAGATCCGCAAAAACATGTTTTTTTTTGCGGACATCCGTCTGAGATGGGTCGTTCTGACGAAACGAGTCGTTTCGACAATAAGTGCATCGCAACGAGCTGTTACGTGGTAACGGGTCGTTACAATATATATTTTATTTTGAATGTGCAAAACCGATAAAAACCTTGACCCGGGTGTGTTTTTTTTATTCTGTCTTGATTATTTGTTGTGATGTTTTGGTTTTCTACTTTGGCGGCCATTGTTTTTCGGCTTAGTATTCTATGTATTTCCTTAATTGTAGCCATTGTTTGAGCATTCTTTGTATTTTATATTTATTCTAGATTAGAAATATTTTTATATCTTATTGTAATTGATATGAAGATCCAAAGATGGTAATAGAATCTGAAGAAAAGAAGATTTTCGTCACTGCTGTTAAGGCTGTATGAAAACACGTTTTCCCAAAAAATTGGCGATTACAAAGTTGCTTAAATTTTACATGGAGGTTCCCAAGACATAGGGCTACAACATTGCAAAAGGATTCGAGAATTGGGGAAGACTCTTTCCACGAGTTTTTGGGCCTGCAAGCTGCTGCAATTTTCGAGACAGATTTTAGTAAAATTTCACATTTGGGCTTCACTTGTTCTTGATAGTCTTGGAGCAAGTGGGAGCCCACTATGGGTTTATGTAGGCCAGTCCTAGTTGACCATCTTGGCCCGTCGTGATGGCCCACGAGGCCAAGCATAGGATTTCATCGGTTAAGGTTTTGCACATCTGTATATATGGTTTTGAATGTTGGTTGTGTTTTATTTATGTATTACGAATGTGTTCTAAACTAAATGAAGTAAAAAAAATCAACTTTGAAAACTAAGTTTGAAATCGGTTTTAAACTTTTTAAATACCCGAGCGTAACGGCTCGTTACCATCAAACGAGTCGTTATACCTCGAAGAGTCCTAACGGGTCGTTACATAGTAACGAGTCATTACGACATATTTGAATTACAATACCCGTAATTAAATTTAAGTCGCGCCATCCACTTTGATTGAAAACACTCGCAGCTTCTTTTCGTCATAAACTAGGTGGGACATTGGGAATTATAAGTCCCGAGGTAATAATTATCTATGCGTCAGACCTTAGATTTTATAATTACATATTTTCAAATTGGATGACTTAATCGAGTACCCTAACCAGGTGAGACGTTGTACCCGAGGCAAAGATGGGACAAACATGCCAGTTTGACACTACATGCCTGTTCACTAGTGCCATCGGTCCCATAAGATCTAAGAATTGCACATGTAATGCAATTGGTCAACATGACCTACCTATCAAATTTATCATTAAATGCATATGTCAAACGCATGCACTTAAAATAAAATATCGATGAGGATCTTAGCCTTTTAGTAAAATTAATATTTATATAAACAAAGGGTATTTAATTTTTTAAAAGGATTATTATCGAAAATACGAATATTAAAACTTTGAATGAATTGTAGATGTCATCATCCACCGAACTTTCCAAATCTACTATTAGGTCAGTTCTTGAAAGAGAGAAATTGACCGGGATCAACTTCATTGACTGGTATCGATAGCTAAGGATTGTCCTTAGGGCCGAAGGGAAGTTGCATCATGTGGAAGAACCCCTACCCGAGGCACCTCCTGCCACTGCTACTGCAGCTGTTCGTGCTGCTCATGCAAAAAGGGTTAAAGAACAACAGGAAATAACAACTCTTATGCTAGTGAGCATGACCCCTGAGATCCAAAAGAACTTAGAGGAACTCACAACATATGGGAATTGTAACTGAGTTGAAAACTATGTTCAACAACAGGCAGAGCAGGAACTGTTTAAAACAGTTAAAGCATTTCATGCTTGTAAACAGGAGGAGGGCCTATCTGTTAGCTCTTTTGTGCTAAAGATGAAGGGATACCTAGACCAAATGGAGTGACTTGGCAACCCCATGCCTCAAGTCCTTAGTGTGAGCTTAATTCTTACCTCACTATCCAAGGATTATGATCCGTTTGTGATGAATTACAACATGCATAGCATGGGGAAGACGATCTCTGAGTTGCATGCTATGCTAAAGCTTGCAGAACAAGGGATGCCCAAGAAAGCACCAGAGGTTCTAGAAATGAGGACTAGAAAAATCCACAAAAAAAGCAAACCACAAGGCAAGGGCTACAAAGGCAAGGGTAAGCAAGTTGTTGCTCACGCCCCCAAGGTGAAGATCCCCCCACCTGCTAAAAAGGAGCACCCAACAAAGGACTCTACTTGTCATCATTGCACTGGAGGAGGAACTTCCGTGCCTACTTGGCAGAGTTTAAGAAGAACAAGGCTAGTGGGACTAGCGGATCAGGTATCTTCGTTATAGAACTCTATACTTTTCCTAACTATAAATCTTGGGTTTATGAAACTGGTTGTGGCACTCACATTTGTAATAATACCAAGGGTCTAAGGGGAAGTAGGCGACTGGAGAAAGGAGCTTTGGATCTGTACGTAGGCAATGGAATGCGTGCAGCGGTCAACGCTATAGGGAGCTATGATTTAATCCTCCCTAATGGATTGATTACTGTGTTAGACAATTGTCACTTAGCACCTACTATTACTAGGGCTGTTATTTCTTCATGTCGTTTGAAAGACAAAGGTTTTTGTCATGTTTTTACAGATTTTGGTATTTCAGTTTCTAAGAATAATTTACATGATTTTAATGCTATTCCTCGTGATGGTATTTTTAAAATTGATATACATAATCTTGTTTCAAACAATAGTTCTATATACACATGTAGCACCAAGAAAGCAAGCCGGAATTTAGATTCCACTTTCTTATGGCAATGTCGTCTAGGTCATACACTACGTCAAAAAGTGGCTTTGGCCACGGTTTTTTTGATAACGCATAGCCACTGTTTTGAAAAAAGCGTGGCCAAAGGTAAGAAATTCTCGTTTTAGCCACACATATTGTGTACCCGTGGCCAAATATATAGCCTTTGGACCCTTTTAGCCACGTATTTTTTTGTTTATGTGACAACAACAATCAGGTGCAGTGGCTTTAGCCACTGTTTTACAAAAACATGTGGCACTTATTTGTCACACTTAAAAAAGAGTGGCGAAATGCACCAAACGGCCACGGAATTTTTATGATTTTTTATTCGTGTGACCAAAAAGGAATGTATGGCCACGCTTAAATAATGTTGTGTGACGGAAGAGTAGATTTTATTACTTAGTAAATTAAAAGAAAACAAAACTATTTATGCGTGGCTAAATGTGAGCAATGGCCACGCTTTTTACTTAGTTATGTGGCTAAAAGCTAGTACATATGGCCACTGTTATTAGGTTGTGTGACTAAATATTAGATGACTAATGGTCACGGTAGGTTGTGAGTGACAAAAATCTATTACCTATGGCCACATATATTAACCGTGACTAAATGGTAGGTTGTGAGTGACAAAAATGTATTTTATGGTCACGGTAAAATATTAAATGCGTGGCGAAAAATAGAAGATTTGTTTCCCTCTAAAACAACGCGCTTTTTTCAATTGTACCATTAATTCGAGCGGGTTAAAATCTGCTACCCTATATATCATCATCATTGTTATTTTCCTTTTTACCGCCATCCCTTTCTTGATCTCAAATTCTCTACACCAATTCTCTCAAATTCTCTACACCAATTCGTTTACACCAATTCTTGTATCAAATGGCCGATAACAACGCTCCCTTAATTACTGGTATGTGAAGCATAACCGTATTTTTTTGGTTTACAGTAACAGGAGAAGAAGATCCTTCAAGTCCCACAAATCTGTGATTAAATACAACGATGAGAACATCCTGAAGCAACTATATGCGCAGAAGATTCCTGATTGTTTTGCCTACCATGTTGAGACAGCGAAATTATTTCGTGTCCTTGATACAAAATTCAATGAACCCGAAGAAGAAGATGAAGAAGAAGATGAAGAAGATGAAGATGAAGAAGATGATGAAGAAGATCATGAAGAAGCAGATGAAGCAGATGAAGAAGATGAAGAAGAAGAAGAAGAAGATGATGATGATGATGATCATGATGATGACGATGCAAGTTCATCAGGATCATACATATCCGAAGATTGCAGTGATCCGGATTATTAATTAATGGATGTTTGTGTTTAATTATGAACAAATTAAGAACAATAGTTTATATGTTTATTTAGTTATGATATTAGTAGTTATAATATATATATGATGGTTATAATATATGTTTATCATGTTTGATTATCTTGTGATATGGCCACTCATATTAAAACATTGGCTGCGTGACAAATTATGACAAATGGTCACGGTATATTAATTTTAGGTGGCTAAAAGAATACCAACAGTCGACACGGCGCTTGTAATCATGATTATTTCATTTACTTTTTCATTTACTTTATCTTTCAAATCTCCATCTACCACGCCCCTCGAGTATCGATATATACTATCTCTGTATCAGTTTTCATCATCATCTCCACCATGACCCTTTTCTCCCAGTCTTTCTCTTTCTGTTTTTCGTCCATCATCGACGGCAAAAAATGTGGAATTGGCATCATCCGTATGTGGAAAACGGTAAGTTATCATCTTCATCACTGAAATTCGATTGAAATTTTCGTCTCAGATTTGGTAATTTTATCTTGTGCAGGGAAAGATTGCACTCTGTATCTCCTGCGAGCAGATTTTAAGTTATTGTGGAAACCATGGAGACGAGGAGTCTCTAATGGTTCATACAAATGCTTTACTGCGAGCAGATTTTAAGTTATTGTGTAATTTTATAACAGTCAGCAGTAAGGGCACATGTTGAGGTTTGCAGGACTTGTATTTTTCAGGTGCTTCTCTCCCTTTTGGCCCCATGAACCCGATTTCTCTTCGCCACTTCTTCACCATTTTCAGTTGATCAGAAGCAAGTGCATGTGAGAAAGCAAAGAGGGACTTGTTCTCTCTTTTCACTTGATCAGAAGCAAGTGCATGTGAGAAAGCAAAAGAGGGATTTTTCTTCAGCCGCTTCTTCTCCATTTTAAGTTAGTAGTTTTTCAGTTGTAATTTTATAGATCAATGTATTAATGGAATCATAACCTTTGGATTATGTATGTAATTGTGTTTGTTAAAGCAGCAGTTGATTTTGTTTGTTTATTTTTGACTTTTATTGACTCTGGTTTGGTCAAAGAGAGGAGACCTGCAGGCACAATAAAAAAAAGGAAACACTTGACTCAAAATTAAGATCCATAATTATATATATTCCAGAATACATAAAGAAAAAAAAAACAAATATTGTTGATACTGTAGTTTGCTAAGATTCAAAAACATTACAATGATGATCAATTAACCGTTGTTTTTTCGTAATATCATTCCAGTACAGTCAGCTCTATGGTAAACATTGTGACGTGCATCTACGGATGGCAATACATTATCGTTGTGAGGAAAAACTACCGTACTAAATTCTTCATTGGCATCGTCTTCATAATAATCTCTGTAATTTCTGGGAGGTGTCATAAAGACAATATGCAGTTTTTTATCCAGCTGGTCTTTGACGTAAAACAACTGTTGTGCTTGTGACGCAAAAATGAACGGGTCCTCCTTGTGACCTAGTCTTTTAAGGTTGACCAAAGTGTAACCAAGACTATCTTTTTTGACCCCCTGTGTATTCTCAACCCAGTCGCACATAAATAGAGGGATGGTTTTAATATGGTAATCTAGTAGCCATATCTCTTTTAAAACCCCATAGTAAGGTTTTTTTCCATAGGTTAAGACCTCGTTAGAGATGTGCATGTCATTTACCTCTACACCAACCCCGTTGTTCTGGTAAACCCTACCGTCTCGAGATTTTGTACGAAATGAATAGCCATTGATGTCATATACTTCATATTTCCTCACGCTTCTGTGCGGACCATGTGAAATCCACCTAACGGTCTCTGATATAGTTTATGGGGACTCCGCCATCTCCTTTTCAACCTGAAATTCATAGTAGGTTCATCAGGAGAGTTCATTAGGAATAGGAAGATTATACCTCTTCCAAAAATAAAATAAAGTTGTTCCGGACAACTCAGGTCAGTTGTTCCGGAAAGTTACAGTTCATCCGGAATTAAAACTATAAGAAAAATAGTTTCAGTTCACCAGGAAGGTTATAGTTCATCCGGATAGAAAATAGAGTTATTCCGGACAACTCAGGTCAGTTGTTCCGGAAAGTTACAGTTCATCCGGAATTAGAACTATAAGAAAAATAGTTTCAGTTCACCAGGAAGGTTATAGTTCATCCGGATAGAAAATAGAGTTATCCCGGACAACTCAGGTCAATTGTTCCGGAAAGTTACAGTTCATCCGGAATTAAAACTATAAGAAAATAGTTTCAGTACACCAGGAAGGTTATAGTTCATCCGGATAGAAAATAGAGTTATCCCGGACAACTCAGGTCAATTGTTCAGGAAAGTTACAGTTCATCCGGAATTAAAACAATAAGCAAATTTAACTGACCTTGTTGCGTAACCATTTACCAAATGTTGTGCTCTGCTTCTTAGTCAGGTCATTTAGTCTACTACCAGGATGTTCCTTTTCCAAAAATTTCATGTGTTCTCTGCAATTACATGAATTGAAGTTATCTATAAAAGTTTATAATTAATTAAACAGATAAAAAAAAGTTAATAATCTAAATTACTTACTCGATATAATGCTCAATTTCAGGCGTATTTAGCAACACAAATAAATGCGCTTTCGATAGGAGCTCTGGAGAGACTTCAACTGATCTACCAGCTGACCCAGGACTTCCATCCGCACTGCTATGCTTTTTAGTTGGAACACCAATAGTTGTGATGTTTTTTTGGTATTCGCTGAGAAACTCAATCGTTTCTTCTACAATGTTCTCCTCAGCAATGCACCCTTCTGGATAAGTTTTGTTTCTCACGTGGCCCTTAATTACCTTCATACACCTTTCAAATGGATACATCCATCGAAAGCATATTGGGCCACATAATTTTACCTCCCTAGTAAGGTGCACCGTCAAATGAAGCATAACATCAAAAAATGATGGCGGGAAATATTTCTCAAGCAGGCATAGTGTGACACAAAGATCTGCTTGCAATTTGTCTAGCTCTTCGACGTTGATCTCTTTGCTGCATATTGATTTGAAAAAAAAACAGAGCCTTATAATAGCATATCTTGTCGGTTCAGGCATGACTGACCGAATTGCAATTGGCAGAAACTGTTGCATCAGCATATGATAGTCATGTGACTTGAGCCCCACAAGTTTCTTGTCCTTTAGACTAACCAAACTAGAAAAGTTAGAACAATAGCCTTGTGGAACCTTCAAGTTATACAACGTGTCACAAAACTTTTCCTTTTCATCTTTTTGTAACGTGTAACACGCTGCAGGAAGTACTATGTTGTTCTTGTTATGTTTAGGCTGCAACTCTGGTCTTAACCCCAAAAAGTTCAGATCCTTTCTCGCATTCAGTCCATCCTTCGTCTTTCCGGGAAGGTTGAGCAGAGTTCCAACAAGACTCTCAGCCACATTCTTTTCAATATGCATGAAATCAATGCAATGTTGGACACTATTATGCCTCCAGTATCTAAGTCTTCGAGACCATATATTGAATTTCTTCCAATATGGTGGCTTCTCTTTGTTCTTTCTTTTTCTCTTATCAATCTTCCCCCCTCTTCCGGTTGAGGTCTCTGGGATTTCTGAATCAGTACACCTTAATCCCTTTCCCCATTTGTTCCTGATAAGTTGAACTTCTTCGTATATCTGTTCTCCGGTCATAGGATCAACAGCAACTTCCAACTCTTGTTTACCATTGAAGGCCTCGGTTTGCTTTCGGAAGACATGCGTATATGGTAGATATCTTCTGTGACCAGCATAACACTGCTTGGCTGAGAAAGGAAGCCTAATGCATTTAGTTTCTTCCCGACATACCACACAACCACGGAATCCACTGTACGGGCAACCACAAAGTGTACCAAGTGCAGGGTAGTCATTAATCGTCCATAAAACAACTGCACGCATAGTAAACTGTTCTTGCGCATACGCATCATATGTTTCCACACCTGCCTCGAATAACAACTCTAAGTCATCAATTAATGGTTCCAAAAACACATCAATATCGTTTCCAGGCGCTCCCGATATTAATAACGAAAGCATGATGAACTTTCTTTTCATACACAACCATGGTGGAAGGTTGTAAATGACAGATAGAACCGGCCACACACTGTGATTCCTGTTACCTCTATTTACGTCGACCCCATCAGTTGAAATGCCAAGACGAAGACTTCTAGGATCGTCAGCGATTTCGGGATATTTGTCATCGATGGCTTTCCATGCCGGTGAATCGGATGGGTGTCGTAACACACCGGGTGTTTTGGAACTGGTGGCATGCCATCTTAGATCCTCCGCTGTGGTTTTCACTTGAAACAGTCGTTTCAATCTTGGAATGATGGGGAAATACCACATTACCTTTGCAGGAGTATTGTCGTATAGTTTCTTAGTCCTCTCATCCACCTTCCACCTGGACTCACCATAAGTTGGACATACATTTAGGTCCTTGTTCTCCTTCTTGTACAGAATACAATCATTGATACACACATGTATCTTGGTGTACCCTGCACCCATTGACTTCAAAATCTTCTTGGCCTCATATGTATTCTTCACAATCTCATTACCTTCAGGTAGCATCTGTTTCAGCAAAACTAAAAGTTCATTAAAAAATTTATCTGATCCTCCATGCTTAGTCTTCAAGTTCAGTAGTTGAACCAAGGCAGATAACTTTGTGAAGGTATGGCATCCTTCATACAGAGGCTTCTCAGCATCCATGAGTCGTTCTTGAAACTTCTCATGGTCCTCATCGAAATTTTCTTCAGTAGCTCTGACCATTTTTATTGTTTCGGCTGCATCCAATGGAACTCCGGAATCGAAAAATGATTCCGTGTGAAGCTCCTCTCCTGCGGGCTCGTCTATCTCTCCATGTTTAATCCACTTTCTATAAGTCTGATCGAATCACTTTGAAAATAAATGAAATTCTACATCATCAACCTTAAAAGAGTAATGGTTTAGACAATTAACACAGGGACATGGAATTTCATTACTCTCCAAATTGGTAACTGCAAACAATAAGAATGATTTAACTCCATCGGCATATGATTGCGTGGTTCTACTGGTTTTCATCCAAGACTTATCCATGTTTGTTTTGCTAACAGATACAACAACAAATTAAGATGATTAAAAACGATCAATACTAAAAATCCTTTTCAATAATCTTTACTGTGAACCTGTTTATTGGAGAAGTAATAGAACTGAGGGAAAATTCTGTCGATTGATATGTGAAATTTTCAATTGAGTTCGCTCTAATTACCCCGCCTCTTTTAAAATTTAGCGGGCCCAGTTAGAATCATATTTAAATAAATTAAAACGAAAATTACTCTTGATCCTGAGAAACTCTAGTTCATCCGGTTCTATTACTGAATAACTCTTTATAATCCTGAAGAACTCTAGTTCATCTTCCCTCAATCCTCATGAACTCAGTGGGTAATTTTGACTTTCTTCGTTTAATTTTGACTTGTTAATTTGATTTTTGAGATCGTGTGACAGTAATTTCGGATAATTTTAGATCGTGTGATTAAAATATTAGTGGTTTTTTGATATCGTGTAGGAATTTCAGTTGGAGAACGTGTGAAAATAATTTTTGTAGGATAACCAAAAGTCCAACAATTATAATGTGCAGTCCACATGAACTCAGTGGGTAATTTTGAAATTAATCAAATAAGACCTATGGTATACTCTAGTGATTACACATCTGATAAGACGCATACTCAAGTGATTTGCACATATAACCATACCACTTGATCAGTAATGAGAAACTTCTCACCTCCAACATCAAAACCTTTTCAAAATCCTTATCAAACCTTTTCTCAAAATCCTTAACAAACCCTTTCTCAAAACACTCAAATCCTTCTGAAAATGGCAAGCTTGAAAGAATTAGTTGAACATTATTTGCAGATAAAGATTGTTGCTACCCTGGACAGGTACGAGGTGATTATCAGGGCAGAGAGACAGAGTGTCTTAGACGGGATGGCCCTGCTCAACCAGGTACTTACAGAGCCACCAAGTCCATCAAGATACCAGATGGCTACTTTTCTGGTAGAAGAGATACGCGTCTCCGATGCCAGACTTCAAATGTTGGTTCAACAGAGGCAAGAAGCAATGAGTAGGCATTTGGAGTTGATGGAGGAGATGGAATCTAGGTTCCCGTGAACCTCAACCCGCAACTGCTCTGTTTTTTTTTTAGGAATGAACATGTAAATTAGGAAACAATTTTGTGTATGGAATTGGAATCAGTAGTATGAAATCCACTTATTGTTATATACTTGTTTATCTATTTTTGTTTATTAAATCAATCTGTTAAACAAAAACCCTAATCCTCGAAAACAGAGACGATCAACAATTGCAATCCGATCAACAACTCATGCAGAGACGATCAAAAACCCTAAACACAAAAAAACAGAACGCCCATTTCCGATTGAAAGATGGAATTTTCATTTTCAAAATTAGAAAACTAGAAAACATGTTCAAATCAACTGTTTTCTATCTCTACATTACATTAGATTTTCGTCGACGATGCGTTGGAGCAGACGGCGACGGAGGTAACGGAGGAGAGGTCGAGCGGTTGTGCGTATAAACCCTAGAAAATGAACGCCCATTTTCTTTTGTATATATTTGGAAAACGAAAATATAAAACAGAAAACAGAAAACAGTAAAAAAGGTGTTTTCCATTTTTAGTTAAAATTTAGAAAACACTATTTTTGTTTTCCTAGAAAACAGTAAAAAATGTGTTTTCCATTTTTAGTTAAAATTCAAAAAACACTATTTTTTGTTTTCCTTGTTTTCTTGGAAAACAGAAATGGAAAACACCCCCTGTTTTCCACAACTAAACGCCCCCTTAAATTTTGGGGAATTATAATTCTAAATAAATTATATAAAAAGATTTAAGATAAAAATTAAATAATGGGTCAATTTGGGGTCAAATGGGTCAATTTGATGTGTTTAGGACCAATGAGTCCCAATAAGGTGTGTAAGTAACCAATAAGTTGTGTTTAGAACCAATGATGGCCCAATTGGTGTGTATGTAACCAATAAGTTGTGTTTAGAACCAATGATGGGCCAATAAGGTGTGTATGTAACCAATAAGTTGTGTTGAGGACCAATGAGACCCAATAAGGTTTGTTTAGGGGAAACGAGGGTCAGTTGAGACCAATGAGTCCCAGTAAGGTGTGTATGTAACCAATAAGCATGTTTAGGACCAATGATGGCCCAATAAGGTGTGTATGTAACCAATAAGTTGTGTTTAGGACCAATGAGACCCAATAAGGTGAGTTTAGGGGAAACGAGGGCCAGTTGGGACCAATGAGTCCCAGTAAGGTGTGTATGTAACCAATAGGCATGTTTAGGACCAATGATGGCCCAATAAGGTGTGTATGTAACAAATAAGTTGTGTTTAGGACCAATGAGACCCAATAAGGTGTATGTAACAAATAAGTTGTGTTTAGGACCAATGAGACCCAATAAGGTGTGTTTAGGGGAAACGAGGGCCTGTTGGGACCAATGAGTCCCAGTAAGGTGTGTATGTAACCAATAAGCATGTTTAGGAGCAATGATGGCCCAATAAGGTGTGTATGTAACAAATAAGTTGTGTTTAGGACCAATGAGACCCAATAAGGTGAGTTTAGGGGAAACGAGGGCCAGTTGGGACCAATGAGTCCCAGTAAGGTGTGTATGTAACCAATAGGCATGTTTAGGACCAATGATGGCCCAATAAGGTGTGTATGTAACAAATAAGTTGTGTTTAGGACCAATGAGACCCAATAAGGTGTATGTAACAAATAAGTTGTGTTTAGGACCAATGAGACCCAATAAGGTGTGTTTAGGGGAAACGAGGGCCTGTTGGGAACAATGAGTCCCAGTAAGGTGTGTATGTAACCAATAAGCATGTTTAGGAGCAATGATGGCCCAATAAGGTGTGTATGTAACAAATAAGTTGTGTTTAGGACCAATGAGACCCAATAAGGTGTGTTTAGGGGAAACGAGGGCCAGTTGGGACCAATTAGTCCCAATAAGGTGTGTATGTAACCAATAAGCATGTTTAGGACCAATGATGGCACAATAAGGTGTGTATGTAACAAATAAGTTGTGTTTAGGACCAATGAGACCCAATAAGGCGTGTTTAGGGGAAACGAGGGCCAGTTGGGACCAATGAGTCCCAGTAAGGTGTGTATGTAACCAATAAGCATGGTTAGGACCAATGACGGCCCAATAAGGTGTGTTTAGGGGCAATGAGGGTCATTTTAGGATACAATTATCATTAAATTTATTGCTTAGTATTCCATTTTACATTTAAAGATTATTTTAAAGGTATGTTTAAAATAAAGTTAAATACGATTTGCGTTCCTGTGGTTTGGTGGTTTTAACTTTTTGAGTCCATGTTAACTCTTTAAAATTCAAGATAAATATTAACGCAAATCGTATTATTTGAGTTTATATTAAATCCGATAAATGCTGTCACGTCCTTATTAGCTGAGATGTTTTCACCCGGATCGATCCTATTAATCCCCAAATTACTTCCCACCATTTTTCAAATTTCCCAAAATTCATTGATCAGTTCCTATTCAACTCCCTCTAACCAAAACTTTATCACCAAAATGATTCATTACTCTCTTCTTCCATATCACTAAAAGTTCATCTACCTAATTGATTGATCAGTTCCGGATTCATCACACTATCATTTTCAGAAGATCACTACCTAATTCCCGTCAGTATATATTAATTTCACTGTCATCTTCAGTAGATCATTTTCATCTCAATTATTTCATCTTAATTATTCCATCGCATTTATTTCATTAATTCTCTATTTATTTCACTGTCATCTACAGGATTCATCTGATTTAACAATGGAAATTGAAGGTGAAGCATATGACAATTAATATTATTCGGAAGATGATGGAATGTATAACAATGCCGATCATTTGGATAATGAAGAGGAAATGGATAACAATACTGACGATGATTCGGGTGAAGAGGACATGGAAAACATTGATGCCCAAGTCGAAAATGATGCCCAAGTTGATACCCAAGTAGTCGACAATGAGAATGTGGAAGCCTCTGCTCCCCAAGCAAACAATAGGGGGATGACGCGGTTGGTACAGTGGCGTGCCAGATTTGAGAAAAATGGTGAGGAAAAATGGCCACTAACATTTGATGCGTTGGGAAGGGTTGGCGGGGTCCATAGAGCAAAATTTTCGAGTTTTATGGGAGACATTGTAAGGGCAGGGGTTGGATTGAGGTATCTAGAATGGAGGAAGGTGCCAATAGAAGACAAGAACAAAATGTGGGCAGCGATTCAGGTTATGAAACAGATTAAACATTTTCTCATATTAGGTTTGTTATTGAATTCCATGCGACTAAAATATCCTGTCATATGTTATTTTTATAGAAATATTTCAAAATTGATGACTGTTGAAGGGGAGCTATAATGGTACGGCTTGGTGGGTTGCTAAGGAGTTTTAGAAGAAATATGTTGGAAAAACACATTCGTCCCAACCTAGCAAAACCCACCGTGCTTGAGAAAGTTCCAAAGATGTATCGCACTATTGTGAAAAAAGAAGACTGGGACAGATTTGTAGCATATACAAGATCTGAAGAATTCGAGGTTTTTATTCAATTCAAACTGCAGATTTCATTAAGTAAGCTAATAAGTGTTAATTAATGAGATTATAATTATATATCCTACTGTTCTGTTGGAAAGGCTGCGTCAAAGATTGGAAAAGAGGTTCGAGCAAATTATACTTATGATCATTCAATGGGGCGGGGAGGATACGTCTTTCTGAGAGAAAAACTGGTAATAAACTAAGTGTGTTACACCCAGTCATGGTTAAGAACGTTTATGTTTCAAGTCTGATATATATTATTATTATAATACAAGGTACAAAACAAAGAAATTGCAGCTGATGATTGCCCCTCTCGAGCGTTTATGTGGAGGAAAGGAAGGGTAAATAAAGAGGGGGAATACAAAACCCCTGTGGTGAAGGGCATAGCAGATGATATAGTAAGTTTAATTGCTATATATATACCTAATTATTCACATGTTAAAAATTAACAGCACCTCATTAAATTAACTAAATTATATTACTGCAGGCCGAGAATGAAACAAAGATAAATGCGGGATCTGTGACAGTAGAACCGGGAACGGATGCCCTGACACTGGTCCTTGGCAAGGAAAGGGGTGGATACCTAAAAGGTATTGGGTATGGAGTGACTTCCCGTGGATATTGGGGTGCTCCAAAAGGGCGATCGAAAGAACGGATCGAAAAACTTGAGGCGGAACTAAAAAATGAAAGACAGCTGCGTGAGAAAAAGGATCAAGAGGTTGAGCGCCTCACTGATATGGTTAAATCACAGGATGAGAGAATTGATAAGCTTATGGCGGCTATGGAGTCTGTGATTCAAGATAAACAAGTTCATAGAGCGTCTGTAAGGGACAAACTATATATATATATATATATATATATATATATATTTATTTATTTATTAATTAATTAACTAATTGAATTAATTGTACGTAGGACATGATCAATTCTGCGCGCAATACATCGCGGAAACAATCTACTAAATCAAACTCATCTCAAAGGTCGGCCGATAAGGTACGGATTTGAAACAGTTCTGAATTTGAGTTGATCTGGAAGATTCTAGTTCATCTGGATGAACATGCGTCTCTACTTATAGTTCATCCGGATAGTTAGAGTTCATCCGGATAGTTAAAGTTCCTCAGGATAGGTAAGGTTCATCAGGATAGTAAAAAGTTCATCAGGATAGTTAGAGTTCATCGGGATAGTTAGAGTTGATCTGGAAGATTCTAGCTAGTTCATATGGATGAACATGCGTCCCTAGTTATAGTTCACCGTGTTGGTTATAGTTCATCCGGATAGTTAAAGTTCAGCAGTATAGGTAAAGTTCATCAGAATAGTTAAAGTTCATCAGGATAGTTAGAGTTGTTCCGGAATATAATTAATAATTAACTGTGCCGGCTATGATAAGTTCATCAGGATAGTTAAAGTTCATCAGGATAGTTAACTAATGTTTAGCCGGTTATGATCGATATGATTTTATTAATTAATTGAATTGTAGGTCTCTTCTGCGACTCTATCACAACACACTCCTCCATCTACAACAGCGTCGCAAAAGGAAAGGGTAACTATTTTAATTTACACAATTGTGTACTTCCCTTATAACTAATTGCTATATGATCATTTAATTAAATGTTGATGCTGTCTTTAGGTGAGAAAGAGAAAAATGACAGAAGCAGCAGCTGCTGCAGCCAGTGATGCTGGGGCATCAGAGCAGGAAGTGGTATATATATATATATATAATTAATTTAGAAATTTGACAAATCGCTTTGACGTTATCGTTAATTAATATATATGTTACTAATCAGTTAATTACATGGTGTCAATTTAGGAAAAGAATAAGAGACATGCAAAACATGCAGCTCGTAAAGTACCTCCTAAGAAGAGTGATCTTCAGTTGGAAAAACCAAATAATTATGATGCCATTGCAGCTGCTATCGATCTGCAGCCAGTAATCCAAGAGGTATAGATTAGTATATACCACAATTTTTGTATTCTATTTTTTACTTTAATTAATTAATTGTTTATATATATGCTATAATTAATAATATTATTATTATTATTATGTCACTTCTGATCAGGGGAGCTAAACTGCGACGTTGCACATGGAATGGGATCCACTGAACGTCGTGGGAATGGCTGAATTATTACCAAAACAAAAAGATGAGAAGATTCATGGAAGTCCATTAGCTCCTGGTTGCCGTAGAATTAGAGTTTATCAGGTCAAAAAGGGTGCAACATTTTTACCATTCCCAGTAGATGGTAAAACAACGCTTTCGGAGGTTGAAAATAAATATATTATTGCATGGCCGATGAACCGAATGATCCTTCATTCTAATAACAAGTCAGATAGATCACAGCCGGTTGATCATTCTACGGTTCAAATAGTATTGGAACAACCACAGGTAATTACTACATTAATTAATCGTATCCGCTAATTAATTAACTTTATATATATATTATATATATCTGATCGGTTTTATTTGTCATGTTTCCAGGTAAATAATGATCGGAAAAAGATGTAGAAAGTAGTGTACGTAGCACCAAACCAGCTGAAGAATCAAAATGTGATAAATAGAAAAATCACACGGCACCAGCAGAAGCAGCTGATCAGCACGGACAAGAAATTATAATTAATTATTATAGAAATTAAACTTTGATTAGCTAGTGTCGTATGTTATCTTTTTGAACAGCGTCATGATTAGTGTATGTACATTAATTTTTAATTATAATATATGATTTTTAAGGTTTCTCTATACTAATTAATTAATATATAATTAATTGTAATTAAGAAAATATATGTGACCATATATATAATACCAAAGGCCACACTTTTTATATTTTAACGTGGCCGTTGTCACCATTTGGCCACGCTTATTTGGACAAATTATCTGATTTCAACTACCCTTTGGCCACTTTTTTTTTCCAATTATATGTGGCTAAAACACAAATATACGTGACCATATAATACCAAAGGTCACGCTTTTTATATCTTAACGTGGTCGTTGCCACCATTTGGCCACGCGTATTGGGACAAAATATCTGATTTCAACTACCCTTTAGCCACTTTTTTTTTTCCAAATATATGTGGCTAAAACACAAATATACGTGACCATATAATACCAAAGGCCACGCTTTTTATATTTTAATGTGGCAGTTGCCACCCTTTGGCCACGCTTATTGGGACAAAATTTATGATTTCAGCAACCCATTTGGCCACGTTTTTTCATATCATATGTGGCTAAAACACAAATATACGTGACCATATAATACCAAAGGCCACGCTATTCATATTTTAACGTGGCGGTTGCCACCCTTTGGCCACGCGTATTGGGACAAAAATTATAATTTCAGCAACCCATTTGGCCACGTTTTTTTATAACATATGTGGCTAAAACACAAATATACGTGACCATATAATACCAAAGGCCACGCTTTTGATATTTTAACGTGGCCGTTGCCACCCTTTGGCCACGCGTACTGTGACAAAATGTATGATTTCAGCAACCATTTGGCCACGTATTTTTATAATGTATGTGGCTAAAACACGAATATACGTGACCATAAACTACCAAAGGCCACGTTAACCAAACACATGTGGCCGTTGGAACCCTTTCGCCATGCTTTTCTGAAGAATTGTTTGATTACAACAACAAATATTGGTACCCTTTAGCCACGCTTATAGGTGGCTTCAGCCACTGATATTGTAACGTGGCCGTAGGGTACATATGGTCACGGCACCTATGGTGTCGTTTGGAATGGGAAAAAAAAAACGTGACAAAACACCTTTTGTCACGGTTTTTTTCCGTGGCCAAAGGTGAATTTTGACGTAGTGATATAAACAAGAAACGTATTTCAAAGCTGCAACACGATGGAAGCCGGAATTTAGATTCTACTTTCTTATGGCACTGTCGTCTAGGTCATATAAACAAGAAACGTATTTCAAAGCTGCAACGCGATGGGCTTCTAGAGTCAACCGATTCTGAATCGTTTGACAAATGTGAATCTTGTATGTGTGGCAAAAAGACGAAAAAGCCTTTACTCATGTAAGTGAAAGGGCCAATGATCTACTCGGACTAATACATACTAATGTATGCGGCCCGTTTAGAACAAAATCTAAGACTGGTGCTAATTACTTTGTCACTTTTACTGACGACTTTAGACGTTATGGTTATGTCTACTTGATTGAACATAAACATGAAGTTTTTTAAACGTTCAAAACTTTCCAAAGTGAAGTAGAAAATCAACTCAACAAGACTATTAAAGCACTTCGATCTGATCGAGGAGGCGAGTACATGAGTCAAGAGTTTTCAGACCACTTGGCGAAATGTGGGATTGTCTCACAATTCACTCCTCCATATACACCTCAACATATTGGTGTATCTGAAAGGAGAAACCGAACCCTGCTAGACATGGTTTGATCCATGTTCAGTCTGACTAGTTTATCATTGTCCTGGTGGGATTATGCCCTAGAGACTGTTGTTCTCATACTCAATATGCTTCCTACCAAAAAGGTTGACAAGACACCATTTGAAATATGGCATGGGAAAGTCCGTAATCTGTCTTACTTAAAGGTCTGGGGTTGTGAGGCTCTCGTGAAAGGAGACACACCAAACAAACTTGAGCCCAAATCTGTCAAGTGCATATTTGTAGGATACCCAAATGAAACAATGGGTTAATATTTCTACTACTAGCCTGAAGACAAAGTGTCCGTCGCTCGGCATACTGAGTTTCTTGAATGAAATCTCATTTTGCAAGAAGCATGTGGGAGCTCAGTAGAATTTGACGAAATTCAAAGCCAAGATGCACAACCTTTAGCAAACACTAGCAAACATCAAAATGAAGTAGCACATACTAATGCCCTACCTCAGACTGATGTCGTTCCCATTCGAAGATCCACAAGGATACCTCATGCACCTGAAAGATATGGTTTTTATATCGATGCTGAGGAGTAAGAGTTAGGGGATCATGGAGAACCCTGTAACTATCGAGCTGCATTGTTGGATCCAGAATCCGATATATAGCTTGATGCTATGAATGCGGAAATGCAATACATGAAAGATAATCAAGTCTGGACCTTGGTTAATCTTCCTCCGAACAACAAGACTGTTGGAAGCAAGTGGCTTTTCAGGAAAAAGAATGACATGGATGGAAATGTACACACCTATAAAGCTCGTCTTGTAGCAAAAGGTTACACTCAAACCTACGGGGTCGACTATGATGAAACCTTCTTGCCAAGCTATTAGGATTATCTTGGCCATAGCAGCTGTAAGTACACGAACGGATCTTACTACTGCATGATTCGATCAATACTATCAACACGGATGTAAATAAGGCTTTGCTTTATTGATTTCACTAAGAGATGATCACAAAGAGTTCTAGAGAGAGAAAACACACTCAGTTACACACACTTAAGAGTGATAGAAAATGTCAGAACTCTCAGAAGTAGTGAACTCTCTCTAACACGAACTATTTATACTAAGTCAGTTACCCGACGTACCAACCAACATACCATTGGTATGTTGGTCAGCGTACCATTGGTATGGAGCTTGGTACGTTGCCCTTAAGACTCATGCTCTGATCTAGATACGATACACGAGACACTTAGTAGCATAGGAATATTCTCTAACAAACTCCCCCTTAACGTGTAGTGTATCTATGCTAACTAAACTTTAGTTTTCAATCTTCATCATCATTTCATCTGATCTTCAACTTGAAATTTCTTGTCAGCTATAGAGCTTGCATGGCTGGATCACTCTTGAATAGTCTTTGAACCTCAAGATCCATTTGTGAAAGATACTTTAAACTCCCCCGTTCACCATGCTTGAGTCTTGATAACATAGAAACCTGCAATTTCAGAAGACAGAAACGCGGCTTTCTTTTTCCTTTTAAAAATTAATTTAATCTTGGCGCAAAATTTCTCTTCGAGAATCCAAGATATAGATTTGAAAATTTGATTTCGTATCACATGTCGATCGGTCGAAACTAAAGAAGAAACAAAATCTTTTTGGCTTTTTGAAACTTTATATCAAAACACACTGATTTTTTTTTATTCTTCTAAGTTTATGCTAAAACACACCTAAAATCTTTTTGGACTTTTCAGGTATGAAACATAATTGCAATACAAAAATGAAATACTGAATCACACACTATTTTTGTCTTTTGCGAGAAAGATCACAACTTCGGATCATATTGAACATAACATGCTGAACTACACTTCAATTTCAATTACTTCAGCACACAAGCCATGTTGATTACTGGTATACTTTGTCCATCTTAAACTCTGACAAAATCATACTCATAACATTTGGATATGTTATTGTACTGATTAGATTTGCTTTGACCAGTGTACCCCACACTATCAGACATACCTAGATATGAATTTACTTATCACAAATTTGTGATTTCACTTGTGATTTAACACATAGTGATTGACTTCATGATATCGTCAACTGTGTTCCATGCAAAAGAAATAAGAACGTTAAATCGTCTATCTTAAGGTCGATCTTTCGATACACAGATAAGGCCTCGGATTTAACAAAATAAGAAAATAAAAACAAGTTGAAATTGTATAATTCAAAAATAATCAGGTCGGTCTTATTAACACGCAGAGAAAGTTCGATGAATTATACGAAACACCAAAGAAAATAAAGCAGAACCTTAAATGAACAACTATCAGATCGATCTTGTGGATACGCGGTGATAGTCCGATCATTTAAGAAAATAAAGAAAATAAAAATAATTAAACAAGTTTAAATTTTTGCAAAATGAACATATGTATACACAGTGACTTCTTATTTTCTTCTTCACACGTCTTTTCAATATCATGAGATACGCTTCAAGATGTTGTCCACTTGGTCAAGCAGAGTCAGAAAAATAAGCTAACGTACCATCATTTCCCAATCATGTCGGATACAATTTCTCATTTTCAATGTTTTTGTATTTTTCTGTTTTTCTCCCCCTTGAAATGAAAACTCTATTTTTGGATTTTTCATTTTAACAAAATACAAAGACACTATTTTTTGGTTTTTCAATTTTCTCCCCCCTAAACTACATACGAAATGTAAAAGAAAGAAAATTGATCGTTCGATAATGATACCTTTCAGTTTGAGCTTTCAGAAAAACTTTCAGTTTTGTAACATGAAGCAGTAAACTTCAATTACGCAGGAGACTCCACTATCAGTAACTGCTCGAAGCTTGAACTTCACAATCATCGACATGTCTTCTTGAAGAAACCTGCACACTGGACAAAACAATTAGTTTTTAAATGACCCGAAGCACACAGCTTCTGGTCGGCCAGTCTCTTCTAGTAAAATCATTTGCAGCTTTGTAAATCATTTTAGGTCGCCACTGCATTTTAACTGTTTCAGTTTGAACTGAGTCATCATCAGGTGATGAACTACCAACACTTGAATCATATTTGAAAAATGGTTTCTTTTGAGATTTAAAGTGTGAAGGTGTTGGCTCAGTTGAAAATCTGCCAGATACATCAATAAATATGGTAGATTTATCAGTAAATAATATTTTTAAAATTTCAGGACAATTTTGTGCCATGTGGCCTTTTCGGCGACATTGATAGCACAAGCGATATGATCGTTTTGGTGTCTGTTTGTCCAGAAATGCATGACACACATCATTAGAGTCAAAATTATCATAAATATCATCAAACACTTGAAATCGGTTCGCATGAACCCATTTGGAAGTAGGACTTCGAGGAGTAGTATGTGAACCAGATGAAGAAGACTCTTTGAATTTTTGACCAACTCTTGAATGACTTTCAGAAGACTTCTTCTTTTGTTGTTGACCCCCGAATCCTTTTTCCATGGTAGATATGAAAATCTGAGCCAAATGATAAATTTAATCCAGATTGGTATCCTTCTTTTCTTTTGGAATCTTCTTTGGCATATTTTGCTTGTCTTGCTTCCACCTTTCTGATTGTTACTACCCAAACCTGAACGTTTGTAACCCGGTAGCTTTGACACTTCGACTTGAGAACCAGAAGGACCAGCTTTAGCAGCTTGAGTAAATTTAGCTTTAAGACCCTTTAAGTTGTTTGCTTTTACCAACTCAGCAGCAACCTGTTCATCAGACACCTTCTCTTCATCTTTCTCACTTTCCATTTGCTTGTTAGATCTTTCATAAACAAATTCAGAATAATCTTGTTTTGCATCAGAATATTTGACATCAACCAGAAGATCAGTTTGAATAACCGGTTGTGGAATTTGATTATGCTCTTCTCCTCCAAAAACTTTCTTGAAATTCGCATCTTTACACAAGTAACTTGTAAAAGAATGTGAATTCTTCAGATTATTCAATTGTCGATTTAGATCTAGAACCTCAACATTTAAATATGATATCTTCTTCCGCGCTTCTCCCAAGGCTTTTTCAGAATCAATTAACTGCTCGAAAAACCCTGTTGACAAAGATTTTTCTCTTCTCATATTATCATGTGCATCATACACTTCTTGTGTAACTTTATCGACCCTCTCTTTATAAATCTCAATATTCCTTGTCAACAACTTGTTTTCTTTTGTCAAGTTTGTGACTTTATCTTGTAATCCAGAATGTGCCACTTGATGTTCTTCTTCCAAAGCAGTGACTTCATCATAAGCTTTCTGAATTTCATCATAAGATTTCTAAAGTAAATCCAATTTTGCTTTTGATTTGTTAAGCAAAGCATCAAAGTCTTCTGTTACTTCTTTTGCTTCTTTCTCCCATTTCTCTGCAGTTTTGATAATATCTTCTTTATTAGCGAGCAATGTTGAAATCTGGGTCACCAACTCTTCATTTTCATTTTGCAATTTCAAAATCTGTTCTTTATCTTCAACACACAACCCTTCAAATCTTTTCCGAAACTCGACAAATTATTCCATCAACACACTCTTTTCCTTGACTAAATTCTCATTTGTGATACCACTTGTAAATAAACGAACGGATCTTACTACTGCATGATTCGATCAATACTATCAACACAAATGTAAATAAAGCTTTGCTTTATTGATTTCACTAAGAGATGATCACAAAGAGTTCTAGAGAGAGAACACACACTCAGTTACACATATATTTTTTTTTATCTTTACAACCTGTTCATTTTTCTTTACAATCTCATCAAAAACTTCACATATCTTCATGAAACTTTCCAATTCTTCTTCCTCCTTTTGTTTTCAACAATCAAATCTTACTTTTCTTTAACCAATTCCTGAATCTTTCTTTCCTTTTGAGAACAGAAGTCACAAGTAGATTCATAACCACTAACTTCAGAATCAGAATCACTTGATTCAACTTGTCCATTTGCCATTAACGCTATATGTGAATCATCAGTGAAACTAGTTTCAAACATATTTTCCATTCTAGCATCATTTTCTTGATAGTGACAAACAAAAGCAGATTCATCCGGAATATTATTCTCAAAATTTTGTGCCCAATCATCAAAATCTTTCTGAGCCATCATAGCTATTTTATCTGAATTAGACTTCTCAGATGACGATTGGTTGCACTCATGAGCAAAATGTACGAACTTGGACCATTTGAAATATTTAAGCTTCGACTTATCCAAACCAAGTTTTTCTCCTTGAATAATAGATTTCTTTCCATTTTTCTTCATAAATCTTCTTCCTCTTCAATTATCATAGCAAACTGGCAATCCAAATCTAAATTATTCAACTGATCATCATCCAACTGATCTAAATCGTATCCAAACAAACCAGCTTTACCAATTTGACTAAATATTGACCCAGAAGTAGATGATATGAAAGCAGAGAACAATGCAGCTAGATCTTCAGTGGTTTGAGCAAGAATATAATTGTTTGTTGATTTATCAGCAATAGTAAAACTACAACCTGAAGAATAACTAGAATTGTCACACTTCCCAGCAAGAAAAGCTGTTGGAGCAGGATTTAGAATTGAACTAACACTTGACTTAGCTTTAGCATTCATGGTGGCATAATTTTCTCCAAAGTACAATTCAGGATTCTGAACAGAAGGACTTGCTGACTTTTTCAAAATCATTTCCATTTCACGAGCTTGTAATTTGCTTGTCAATTGATTGAATGTCCAACTTGAGTAACTTGGATCATTAGTTAACATCATAACATAATTTTTCCATTTATCAGGTAAAGCTTCCAGAAACTTCTCTTTTAACTCATAATTCTCCTTTTCAACTTGCACAATCTCAAGTTCATTTATTAATGTGAAAGCCTCGCGATCAAGTCCGACACTTCCTCGGAATCAAAATCACTAATCATCTTTGGCTTTCTAGCACTTAGCATTGGATACTCGTATTCATTTTCAATCGGAATCCAACAATCAACATCTTGAGAAAAAATGTATGATTCAAATCGTTTCTTCTAATTATGGTAATCCTCTAATTTTAGCAACTTGGGAACTTTATTAGTTGTTCCTATTTCGTTATCATAATTCATCATGATTTTCATTGAAGTCTGAGCTGCTGTAAATGCTTGAAAAGCGCTCATTTTGAACTTAAAAATCGAACGTCAAAACTTCAAACTCAAAAATGAAGGTCTTAGAAGCGGATTTTGGGGGTCGAAACGGAGGGTACTAACCGTTAAGTGAGTAAAAGTGTAGATCTCGTCGAGACGGTCGTTTTGGCTGGTATTAGCTCCCGTAACTCTAAACGGAACTCAAGTTACTTCAGTTTTAGTAAACACTACTATTTTGCCATCGTACCAAAAAAATCCTCTCAGCGTACCAAATCATTGACCACCGTACCAATATCTCTGACCGTACAAAAAACTCAGCGTACCACAATCTCAGCGTACCAAACTAATCGGCGTACCAATGAACAGTAACATACCACCGTTGAAGATTGCTTTGCATACCAATCAGCGGACCAAATGGTATGTTGTAACCGCTCCGTACCACTATTGAAGATTGCCTTGCATACCAGCAACGTACCAGTCAGCGTACCAACAATTCATCCAACGTACCACGACATTCAACCAGCGTACCAAACTGAGATTTTTGAATTTTCACGAATTTGAAGGTTTTGTACTGTGAATTGCAGCAGTAGGTAACGAAAACACACTAGGAATGTTTTGCAATAGAGTTTGGCATCAGAAACACTCAGAATTGAGAAAATTGATGAAAAATGATCAAAACCCACTTTCTCTCACTATAAAAATCTGAATTTGATCAAATCAAAGCATTAGAGCAACCTGGATTGCTCTGATACCACTTGTAAGTACACGGACGGACCTTACTACTGCATGATTCGATCAATACTATCAACACGGATGTAAATAAAGCTTTGCTTTATTGATTTCACTATGAGATGATCACAAAGAGTTCTAGAGAGAGAAAACACACTCAGTTACACACACTTAAGAGTGATAGAAAATGACAGAACTCTCAGAAGTAGTGAACTTTCTCTAACATGAACTATTTATACTAAGTCACTTACCCGACGTACCAACCAACATACCATTGGTATGTTGGTCAGCGTACCATTGGTATGGAGCTTGGCACGCTGCCCCTAAGACTCACACAAACGCTCTGATCTAGATACAATACACGAGAGACTTTGGGAATATACTCTAATAGCAGTGTACTATGACTATGAGATTTGGCAAATGAATGTCAAAACTGCCTTCTTAAATGGACGTCTTGACGAAGAAGTCTATATGGTTCAACCAGAAGGATTTGTCAATCCAAAATATCCAGAATGGGTATGCAAGCTTCAAAGATCCATTTATGGATTGAAGCAAGCGTCTGAAGTTGGAATAAGAGGTTCGATGAGGAAATCAAGAAGGTTGGTTTTACTCAAAACCCTTATGAGCTATGTGTATACATGAGAGCTAGTGGGAGCGTTGTTGTTTTTCTTATCTTATATGTCAACGACATACTACTCATGGGAAATAACGTTCCAATGCTACAAGATGTTAAGTCCTGGTTTGGAAAGTGTTTCACCATGAAAGATCTGGGAGAAGCGGCGTATATTCTCGGAATAAAGATCTATCGTGATAGATCAAATCGGTTAATAGGTTTAAGCCAAATGTATACATTGATAAGATTTTAAAGTGATTCAAAATGGATGCTTCCAAATGTGGGAGTCTCACTATGCAACATCATGTAAGCTAGTAAGACTCAAGGACCTTCAACACCTGATGAGGTGAAGCGTATGAAGGGTGTGCCTTATGCTTCAGCAGTAGGATCCATCATGTACATAGTGAGGTGCACTCGGCCAGGCGTAGCATTCGCTCAGAACCTTACGAGTAGATTTCAATAGAATCCAGGTGAAAGTCACTGGACTGCTGTAAAAAACATACTAAAGTATCTTCGAAATACGAAGGATATGTTTCTTGTTTATGGTGGAGTCGAAGACCAACTCAGTGTTACTTGCTACACTGATGCCGGTTTCAAAACAGATCAAGATGATACTCGATCGCAGACCGGTTATGTCTTCGTCATGAACGGAGGTGCTGTTTTTGGAATTGTCCCTATTAATGAAAGACCTATGAATATGTACTCTGATAACTCATGTGCGATAATCATAGCCAATGAACCAGGTGTTCAAAAGGGTGCCAAACATTTTCTAAGGAAGGTTCACTACATTCGCGAGGTAATCGAAATGGGAGAGATCAACCTACTCAAAGTTCACACAGATGACAACTTAGCTGACCCTTTTACGAAGCCGATGTCTTGTACCAAACATGTCGAGCATGCTAGGAACATTGGGCTTCGACCAGCTAGTAGTTTTATGTAAATCTGTTTTAGTATTTGGATAATTAGAATGTTAAGCGGTTTATATATTAATGAATTGATATACCTGGTATGATCGTTTTCATTTATATCTACCGTATTCTATTTTTGCATGTTTATATCCATGAATGATATAATTTTCTGTTGTTCTAAATTGTCCTTTACCTGTTGATAATATGGGAATATCATCAAATTAAGGTAAATGTGAGATGTGTTGGTGATATTCATTGCTGAATGAATATTAATTGATGTTGTCCACCAAACTCACATGATGTTTATGTTGATAAACATAGGACTGACCCAACCCACGAGAAGTCACTACGCCGATGTTGTCGATAGTGAGTCTCGTAAATTATTAAGTCACTCGTCCTTAGACTTGCGATGCAAGCAGTTTTGTATGACTGGAGTGTTGTTCTTTGATGTGGTTAAACGTTGTCCTGAATAAGGCTGCTATAAAAACCATCTTTAGGAGCAACATGAAGCCCATATCGGACATGTGCAGTCAAGATAGGATTTGTTCCTCCACATAAAATGGAGTCAGATACTACTGGGCCCCTCGATGATTTGAACAAATGTATGTTCGGCTATACCCAAAGGTAATTAAGATGAATCTTGATTGATTTGGTAATCTAGTTTAGTATCATGATCGAGAAACAGAATCGTTGAATACATTAGAAGACACATGATCCATGTCTAATGTTTAACACAGTATCTGAGGCAAAGGGATGACTGATTATAATTTAACTATTTAAAATGAGACGTTTTTGAAACTATCCTCATGTTGCTAGACGCTAGCCTTTGCTTGTATGATTACTGGTTATTATGACGTGCGCAAGTGGGAGTTGTTGGAATATGCTTGTGTCAGAATATATAGTCATATGTCTAAACACATATGAGCCTATGGGGTCACACACAAATACACAAAGATACCATGAATATATATATTATGTATATATTTGTATTTACATTATGTATATAGACACCTAAGATCAAGAGGTTATTTAACGGACCTTGATTATTAAGTTGGACTTAATGATTTATCTAGGATGATTAAATAATTAGCTAGCCTAATTAGTTTAATATCTTAAGTTTGATCCATTTAAATAAAGGGTGAAAGATTAGAGACGTAATAGTAAGTTGTGGTAACTAAGGATACTATATAATATCCTTATAGACCAAAACCCTAATCTCTCCTATCCTCCTCCTCTCTAATTTTCGGCCATCATCTTCCATGGAAGATTTGAGTTCGCTTGTTGATCAAAGGTGAAGGACTAGCATCCATTGGTGATCGAGGACGTGTAGTGTGCGTATCGCATAGAGAAGCTTTTCGGTTAGAGCTTCGTTTCGTCATCAAATCTCAAGTATTCGCAAAAGTTATTCTTGTAGTTTTGATTTCATGTTCGTCGTATCACAATATGTTGATCCTGGTGTAGTGCTTGATTTATTCCGTCGGGTAGTTGTTTTCTGAAAACCCTAAAAGCACTAACATATTTTAGTATAAAAACATGTATAAATGTGTGTACATTAAGAGGTGAGGTGCTTAAACAACTCGAATACTCAAGGATTATTGGCAGTCTAATGTATCTTATGACGTGTATCAGGCCTGATCTATCTTATGCCGTAGCCTAGGCTAAGTAGATATACTAGTAATCCAAGTGCTACGCATTGAAAATATATAAAGAGGGTGTTGACACAAGAGACTATGTCCCGCATTATAACCGAAATCCGACTGTGATCGAAGAGTGCCGTGATGTAACTGGATATCAGATACAAAGGATTCCAAATCGACAAGTGGGTCTTTGTAAATAGATTCCCAAGTCTTGGTCGTCGCTTCACTTTGTAGTAACATATGAAAAACCGTGTCATCATCGATTGAGCACCAAGAGCAGGACGGGTTTTGAACATCTACACCTCTCCTAGCCAATTCGTACTTTGTAAGGATATGATGTAGTGCCACTTTCAAGGTAAGTATGTTAGCTTTTCTTAGTAACCAAGCGAACCATTTGTGTTTATAATCGAAATTTCACTAGTTGTCTTCAATGTTTTTGCAAACAAAGGAGGTAGAAAATGTCAAGTCTTTGCTCCCAACCCAATCCCATTTATCCGAACCTTCCCTGAAATTATACCCACTAATTCGATGAGTAATAAGAGATGATTCAGTCAAGGATAGCGTCCTCTTGTTCCATTTCCAAGTTGAAATTCTTTTAGCATGCTGAAGGGGGATTCTCTGTTTAACCGTTCCATTGCCACGATGGATACTGATCTTTTAATGTTCCAGCCGATAACCACTAGTCGTGCCAAAAACTAACCATGTTTCCAAAGCCAGCACTCCTTTAATGTTGCCACCAAAATCGACACCATCTTCAGGAAATTTGAGAATGGTGGTCAGTATGGGCTTCCAATAACCTGATATTTTCTCCATATAGGGAAGGAACCATGTTTTCTAGGAGAATGATGAATCGCAGATATTACTTTGCACCATAGAGCCGAGCTATTTGATTTGAATTTCCATCCCCACATTGACAGTATTGCAAGGTTGGCGGCACGAAACCCACCGATTCCAAGCCCATCATTAGCTTTCGATGGAAGTACGTACTTGGTCCCAGGAGATCCAAGGGATATTTTTGAGTTCTGAAGTCCCCCCCCCCCCCCCCCCCCACAGACACACACACACCCACACACACAAAAAATCTGTTCCGATTGCCTCAAGTTGTTTGATTACAATAGCTAGTGCTCCTAAGAGAGATAAATAATATAGTGGTAGACTTCCCAGCAAAGATCTAAATTTTAAATGACTAAGTTTTTAACAAGATAGAAGCTTCAAATGAATAAAGTTTTATATTTTAATGTTAGGTAAAATACTAGATATTAAAAATATAAAATGAACATAAATAAACGAATATGAATGATTATAAACTGACGAACATAAACGAACAACTTATCGAATATTCACGAACACCTTATCAGATGTTTACGAACACAGATAAACGAACGAGACCTCTATTTTTCCATTCATTTAACTAAAAGAACAAAAAATTTTCCGCCGTTTAAGAAAAACAAACAAAATTTATTATTTATTTTTTTGTTTATTCACTAAGGGCACTCGGTATACATGCGCCAAACGGCACAATAAATGCCTTTAACGGTGCCAACCCGCGCCAACACCCCCCCCCCCCCCCCCCGCGTTGAAGCCCGGCGCCAAGCGGCTGCGCCAATGTTATGGCCCCCGTTGAATCCAATTTGAACGTTGCCATCGTTCAAAAATCTTACCGTTGGACTTGATTTAATTAAAAAAAAATTATTTACCTATTTTACCAACTCCACTATAAAAACTCCCATTTACTCATTTTTTTTACACATTTATTTTCTACTCTTTTCTTTCTCTAACCTTTAAAAAAAACCACCATGAATCCCAACCACCCAAATCAAGATTCTTCAGGCAACACCCAACCCTTCAATCCAAACGTTAATCCATGGCATTTACGAATGTGGGGGGGGGGGGGGGGCAACCAAACCCGTTGTACACGGGTCAAACACCTTCAAACGTCTACAACCCCAACCCCTTATTCTCAAATTACGCTCAATGGGGGCAATTCCAACCCCATCCCGCTTTCTCACCGACACCACCACCTACTCAATCACAACCTCAAACACCAAATCTCGACCAAGAAGATGACGACGTGGAGGTTATCCCCGAGACCCAAGTGTCGGAGCAGGTTCGGAGAGGCCGAGGTAAAGGGAAAAAACCAATCGAATGATTCCAAGAAAAAGAAGGACGGGTGCCATGGAATACCGAAGAGGAGTTACATCTTGTTCGAGCGTATATCGATACATCGGAGGACCCGAAACATGGTATTTTTTAAACATAATTTAAATCTAGACTTTTTTTTCTTATAATTTAGAAATCACCTACTAACGTTTCTATATTTATATTTTCTAAATAGGTAACTTGCAAACTAAATATGCGTTTTGGGATCGAGTTAGCTTGAAATTCCACGCTAGCAAGAAGGCGGCCGCGAGACCCGATGAGATCCCGACATTTCGCAACAACGACAAACTTAGCGGCAAGTGGACCACCATCAACAAAAAAGTTGCCAAGTTCCATGGGATTTTTGTGGGCGTGGAACGAACCCGTCTAAGCGGTGCGAGCGACGGCGATTTGATCCATATCGCCGTTAATCGATACAAAGACGACAACAACAACTCGGCACCTCTTCTTCAACATTATCAAATCTTGAAATCGTCTCCAAAATTCGATGAGATTGTGGAGGTCACCAACGCTAGCAAGAAGCGTTCCTCGACCGATCGCGATAGTCACATGGGATCTAACTCAACGAGACGGTGCAACATAAACTTAAACGAGGATTCGGTGTTCGAGGACGAAGATGAAACGCAACCTCAACAACAAGAGGTTCTGCAAAGGCCCGTGGGGAAGAAGAAGTCAATTCGTCTAGAAAATGAGTTCGAAATGGACGAGAAAATGAACGCGCAAATGTCGAGGTTTAACGCGGAGCATGAAAAAAGAACCCAAATTCGTGAGAAAAAATTACGTCTTCTCGGTATGGATACAACGAACTTGAATCCGGAGCAACGAGAAATGATTGAGAAATAAAAACTAAAAATCATGGCGGAGTTACGTGACTAGTAGTTTTTTTTATTTAAATGAAGTATTTGTAGTTTTTTTTTTTGGAATATTTGTAGGTTTTATGTTTTTTAAGAAATCTATTTGTAATTTTTTTTATTTTAATTATTTAAGTATTTTTTAAAATTTATTTTAATTATTCAAAGGCCATAAAAAAACAAAAAAAAACCAATTTGTAGTCATTAAAATAATTTGAAATTAAAAAGAAAAATAAAATAAAAAAAGTTTAACACCACATGGAGTATCGCTCACCCATGTTAAACTTTCAAATGTGATGTTAAAAATAACGTGACGTCTATATGACGGTGTTAAACTTTAACATAACATAGGGCATACCCCATGCGACCATGCCCTAGACTAACAAATACAAGTGAACGTCCCATCTAAGAGTTCATAAATTATCTGCTAAACGTTCGTTAATTTACACGCCTATTTATGGGGTTTGAGTTCGTGTAATACATTTGCAATGCTCATAAAGCTTTTAATAAATATAAATTTATAACATGTTTTCCACACGTGGACATCAACTAAGGACACACTCATCACAAGAGAATATATATATGCCATGTTTGTCCGAAGCTACCACCGAGGTGAAGCTTAGTTGGGTGATATTTAGGTTGCGTTTGGTTGTGGAAAACGTTTTCCAGTTTTCCATTTTCAGTTTTCTAGAAAATGAAATGGGTTTTCCATTTTTAGAAAACACTTGGAAAATTTTGAAAACGCGATCTAACCAAAAGATGTGTTTTCCATTTTCTGGAAAATAGAAAACGGAAATTGGAAAACAATGCAAAACTATTTTCCAAATTTAGTTAAAAGAATGGAAAACTGTATTTTCTGTTTTCTAGGAATTTTTTTTCAGAAAACTATCACTAGAACGCGTTTTCTGTTTTCCATGTTTTCTTAGAAAACAGAAATGGAAAACACCCCATGTTTTCCACAACCAAACGCGCCACGTACATGAAACCGATTCAGACCGTCAAAACCATGCTCTTGAGTCTTGACCACTCGACATGACAGTGATTTGACTACTCATCACGTAACCGGTTCGTCAATATTCTATATTTAAAAAGATTCCTTTGAACTAGGAATGTAAGTATGTAACTAGTAGTTTAATGAATCTAAAAAGAAAAGGTTTATAAATGGGATTGTAAACCTTAATATTAAAGTTTAGTTATGAATGATTTATGAGTAGAGGAGAGAAAAAATTATTGTTCATCACAATATTTGAGGAAAAAGTTGTTGAATTTCTAAAATTTAAGGTTTGAAGAGATAAAAAATATAACAATAAAAGTATAAAAAATATTATTTAATTATGGCTGTGAGTGGAAGAGAGAGATAAAATAATAATAAATCCATGAATTATAGGGATGAGGATAGGAAATGGATTGTGAATGCTCTATTTGTTATATTAACAAAAAGAAAACACCTCAAAAACTTTAAGATTATTTGTTTTGATTTTAAGAATTTTTGTTATAAGATAGGTATGATCGTCATTGAGAATCTTCGAAAATTATGAGGTCTTAAACGAGTATAAAATTCGGTCTCTAAGATATAAGTTTATTATTTTATTACTGTTAAAAAATCTTTCAAACTTCATATAATATAACTCAACATTGTACACTAACGAGAAATATGTAATCCGCGCTTTGCGACAACGAATCAGTGATGACACAATTTTAAATGTCAAAATATAAATAAAACTAATATATCATAACACCTAATATTTTAGCAAGTTAGCAAGAAGATTATCTAGTTAAATAGAAAAAAATAATGTACAAATAAACAAGTTGACGGTAAACAAAAGTAACTGAAAAAAAAATGTAACAAGCGATACGTGCTAAGAAAATCAAAATAAAAGATAAAATAATAAAACAATAATAGAAAAGTAAAAAAAAAGAGATAGGGGTTTGTTTTACCATACGTATTTTTCTCACCACACCAATTTAAGTGATTTATTCATATAGTTTTCGTCGCAGAAAACAAAATGAATTCAAAAAATGGGGAATGTAACTTTTTTTTAAGTGCAAACATCTGGTTATCTGAAATTTAATATGGCAAACGATGTTACATGTGGCACGCTGCGATCACAATCCGTGCAGGTAACCAAGACCCTCTGTGTTACACATCCATCTCAGAGGAAACTCATCGTCTAAAGACCCAATGTGGTAAAACCTCTGACCTACCTTTATAATATTCTATATTTTCTACGTTAGGTGGGATTTGAACCCTTGACCTCCACTTTGGAAGGTAAAGGGATATCCACTCCATCAATTGGTAAGGGATGGGGAAAGGTAACTAGGTAAGGTTTTACACAAATCCGTTTGAGTTAAACCGGTTTCACACAATAAGAATTAGGAATTACAAGTTACAACTTGCTCCAAACCTATGGTTCTTTAGGGTGATAGCAATAACGTCCCGTAGGGCTCGGTGAACTTGACGTGGCAGCATGGCGCTTGGGGCCACCGCTGCGGTGGTCTCGGTGCGGAGGAAAAAGGGCAGATGACGGGCACTGCTCCCCGACCTCCATCCCTTGCAATTTCTTTGAGTTGTGTTTGCCCTAATCTTTCTCTCCCTTTCTCAATCTCCTCTTTATGTCTTATTTTTTATTTTTAAATTAATTTAAATAGATTAAAATAATAATAAAGTAGCAAAATGAGAGGTTAAAAAGGTGATAGAAATCTATTTAATTATATATACATACAATGAAAATTAGGATAAATAGTAACTATTACATTTTTCATATTGGCCCCAAAAGTTTTAGTGTTTGACATTTTTTTATTCTAAGTATTAACACTTTAACACTTTGTTTTTTTTTTCTTTAATGAAGTTTGGCATATTGACATTTTCTACCCTAAACATTAACACTTTGTTTTTTTTTTCTTTAACGAAATAATAAACTTTAGGTCTTCATAGTTTAGCCACATATGTTTTCATACTTTTAAAGATTTTTTCTATTTTAAGTTTTGTGGTATTCTACTTTAGCCGCTAAACTTTTAACTTTTCTACTTTCGTTTTTTAGTATACTTTTATAGTTATATACTTTCACCACGAGACTATTAGACTTTTACGTTTTATACCCCTTAACTTTTTAACTTTTATTTTTTAAGTTTCGGCAACCACATGCACAAGATTTCCTCCATGCTCTCCCTATTGATGGGCTGGGCCAACACATGTCGCCCTTCGAGTACCGGGCCATTCTCAAGTATCGCCTCATGGTCCCCCTGTTCCCTATGGATGAAAAATGTCCCGTCTGCAACAAGGCATGTATGGATTCGTTTGGGGAGCACGCCGTTCACTGCAAAGAGCTCCCGGGGTTTAAATATCGACATGATGTGGTTCGGGACGTTCTGTTTGACATTTTCCGACGGGCTGGAATCTCAGCCAGGAAGGAAGCTCCTGTTAACTTTCTGTCTGACCCCTCTAATGGGCGTTCCTCCCTGAGGCCTGCTGACGTACTTGTTTTTGGATGGCAGAATGGGAAGCATGCTTGTGTCGACTTAACGGGGGTTTCTCCCCTTGTGGGGCTGAGGGCCAGTACCTTCGTGGCAGGGCAGGCGGCGTCTAGAGCGGCTGCAGGGAAGGTGAACAAACACGAGAAAGCGTGCATCGAAAACCAACATGTGTTTGTTCCCTTCGCCTTTGATACATTTGGGCATCTTGAGTCGGAGGCGGCTGCCATGTTGCGCCGAATTCAGAAAGTCATGTACGGGAATATCGTGGCCTCTAGATTGAAGAATGTTGTTTTCATACGTCTAGGGTTTGCTATTCAAAAGGGGCTGGCGGCGCAGCTTGTTGCCCGCCTTCCCTCCGGGGTGACTTGAATCTTGTACGTTGTGTTTGTAAGCATTGTTTGCTTTATTAATGAAAAAGGTATTTCTTTTTTTAAACGTTTTTTACTTGAACTTATGTTGTCTTCTACTTTGGTTACGAAACTTTTAATTTTTCTACTTTCGTTTTCAGTATACTTTTATAATTTTATACTTTCACCACGAGACTTTTAAACTTTTACGTTTCATACCCCTTAACTTTTAACTTTCATTCAGCATACAAATTCAACACCGCAGCAACACGCGGGGTGGTAAACATCTCGTTATATACAATAAAATTTGGTGATGAATAGTAGAGTTTTTGTTCTTTTTAGATTGGTCACAAAACTTTAGGGTTTTGGAAGTTTCTACCCTTTAAACACTTTTTTTTACAAAATAGTAACTTTTGGTTTTTATAGTTTAGTCACATATGTTTTATACTCTTACGTTTTGTATCCTTTAACTTTTAAAGTTTTTTTTTTGTTTTAAGTTTTGTTATCTTCTACTTTGGCCACGAAACTTTTAACTTTTTTACTTTCGTTTTTAGTATATTTTTATAGTTTTATACTTTCACTACAAGACTTTTAAACTTTTACGTTTTATACTTCTTAACTTTTTAACCCTCTAACTTTTAAAGTTTTTTTTTTTGTTTTAAGTTTTGTTGTCTTCTACTTTGGCCACAAAACTTTTAACTTTTTTACTTTCGTTTTTATTATATTCTTATAGTTTTATACTTTCACCACGAGACTTTTAGACCTTTACGTGTTATACCCCTTGACTTAGTATATTTTGATAGTTTTATACTTTCGTAACGAGACTTTTAGACTTTTACGTTTTATACTCAACTTTTTAACCCTCTAACTTTTAAAATTTTTATATTTGTTTAAATTTTTTTGTGTTCTAATTTTGCTACGAAACTTTTAACTTTTCTACTTTCGTTTATAGTATACTTCTATAGTTTATACTTTCACCACGAGACTTTTAAATATTTACGTTTTATACCACTTAACTTTTTGACTTTCGTTTAGTATACAAATTCAACCCCGCAGCAACGCGCGAGATGGTGAACATCTAGTTGAGTAAAAGTGAAGAGATTACGCGATATGCTGTTGAATCGGAAAAAATAATATAAAAGATGAAAGATGGGTATCGGAGATTCCCTTAGTTCTATATAACCGATTTCTAGAGACCGAACCGGATCCGTTGGAACTAAGTTCTTTCCCCACCGTTGGGTCCACATATCAGGTCGTGTCATTGACGGCAGCAAGCAACAGCAGCAGGAGGTGTGACCCCACCATGGTCCCCTTTTTCTTCTTTCTTAATTCTTATTCACACCTCTCTCTATATATTTCCACTTTCCAAATTAATTAAACCACATATTATTATATTAAACCAGAGAAAAGAGAAACTAAGAAGAAAAAAAAAATCTCGATCGATGTCTCTAGCAACAAGCTCCGAGCCCACGGTGCCACCAATGGCGAAGCGGCTCAAACCACAGACGGACCCAGACCAGAACCCGGTCCATTGCCCACGGTGCGATTCCTCCAACACCAAGTTCTGTTACTACAACAACTACTCCCTCTCCCAGCCACGCTATTTCTGCAAGTCTTGTAGACGTTACTGGACTAAAGGTGGGACCCTTCGCAACATCCCCATCGGCGGCGTCTCCCGGAAAAGTAAGAAACTCATGCCGTCTCTCTCCGCCACCCAGCGCCGCCGTGAACTGCAACCGCAACAGCACTCTCAGTACTACGACAAGTTAGCCATTTGTATGTATCTTTTGCATGTTGAAGTATAAAGATTTACTACATATATATGATCAATCTGCAAGCAAAAATATAGAGTATTTTAGGTAGGAAGGAAATCACATTTTGGGTTATCGTGATTGATTGTTAAACAGGTTGGTGGGTTCGATCCGTTTAGATAAACGGGTTATATAAGTTAACCCGAGCACGAACGTTTTTTAAACATGTTAAATATTTCATTTCAAAACATTGTTTTTGTGTCGCGTAGAGAATTGTCAGCTGGTTATTTGTTTAATTCATTTAATTAAATAAATCAAACCCTCAGCCCATATATTTAGCTCATTTTACTAAAAAAAATATATATTAGGGCAAGTGTAATTGTTAAGTGAATAACAACGTCAAGAGCACCGCCACTAGGGGCATTTTGAATTTTTGAGGCTTCCTCGTGGTTATATAAACATTTAAATTCAAAAAACCATCATTCACCTTATACTAACCCGTTAACTAATTAGTTATATTATCTCATCAAATCCTATTTGACATACCTACTTACAATAATAGTGTTTCGTTTCTCTATCTAATTGCTTACCACAGGTCAATTATTTTTTTTTCATAAAATTTTTAACTTGTTTTTAATTATTTTAAATTATTTACCTTTGTAATTTGCACAATTTGGGTTTTTCATGTGACAAGGTATAAATTGTTTTTATTTATTTTTAATAATTTTATAAGTGTTTCTTAAGTTTAAGTTTAGTTTGTTAATTTGCACAAATATAATGAAAGATCACGGTTATACAAAGCAAATACGTGTAACAACGTGCATACCGTAACATCTAGCTTATTAGATCATCAGAAATTTTTAACATGTATAATTTGTATGTTTATTCTAGTGTCACATGGGACTCCGATTAACCGGAACTCGATCGGTCTCCAGCTTTCGTACCCATCATCACCGGCGCCGTTCTCTGAGAACCCTGATTTTATGTTTGAAGATCTCACCATTGATTTCATGGAGAGCGTTGATGGCGGTAGAGATTCCGAAGGTGGTGCTTACTTCCGGTCAATGGTGGCGAGCGGCGGGTACGGGTCGGATACGAATAATATCCACGGGTCAAGTGCGTTTGGAGAAATGACTTCCTACTATGATGAGCATTATGAGAAGTTGACAAATGGAGACGATGTGAAACCAAAGTTGTTGGATTTGGGATGGCGAGATCAAACTGGTTGTCATTCGGATCTTCATGGTTCGGGTGTAGGGAAAAATGGGCCATCTGGATGTGTACTAGATATTGGGCCGTCGTGGGCCGGGTTGATTAATGGGTACGGGTCGTCGTCAACAAGCCCACTAGTATAATGATTATAAATATGAGTTTACTTTTTTTGTTAATTTTTAAGTTTTTAATGTTATATAAACAGTAGCCTTTTGTTTGGTGAACGTATTCGATTCTCCACACCGTTTTTCCTCAACTCTAGCTCAAATGACCGTTAATTTGAGGTTTTTATTTTTTTTCATTTCTAAATTATTCATAATCAGGTAAATTGCTAAGTCAAAAATATACATGTAATACCAACTTGACGATTTGAAAATCAGGAAAAGTAGAAAGTGGCGATATTCATTCGTCGATCCCCTCGCCCCACATTATCTACACCTTAAAAAATTAAGCGACTTGTTTCAGGTATCGTATTAAAAGCAAAAGATAATCATGTCTATATATATAGCTCGACTTCGATACTTAACGGCGAAATTCTTCATGTTTGAGTGTTTATTGAATCGGAGTATAATTTGACACAACTTAAGTTTCTAAATCACCAGACGGAATAAATCTTACATCCACATTTCAATTAAATAGTAACAATGGGAGACAATCATAATTAGAGGATAGATCCGTTTCTACTATTTGGACCATCCGTCGATTTTTTTACCCGCAAGAACAACCTGAAAGTCATTGTGGTTCAGCCAAAATCCTTGGAGAATCACAGAATAATAAAGCATTTATGGCACCTGAAGTCTGTTATGACACGTGTCATGCATTCGCGCGCTTAGCACACGTCAACAGATCTCAGCCCTCCGTCTCCAACCACCTTCTAGAAATCCACCCGCGCCCACGAACAGCGCAAATACACGTTCCAGTCGAAAGAACTCTATTTCCAGCATCGAGATTAAACAACAATAATGGCAAGTATCTATTTATTTTTCTAAAAAAATAAATAAGGATAGAAAAGGGTTTGTTTATATATTTGTTTCAAGAATACTTTGCATTGACCATTGTATACGTATACGTGTTTTAAAAGGAAAAGAAATACAAAAGGGGCATTCCGAGAATCGAACTCGGGACCTCTCGCACCCAAAGCGAGAATCATACCACTAGACCAAATGCCCACTATATCTACTGTTAAACTCTAATACAAAGAAATGCTGAATAACGGACCATCAATAATCAATTCATCAAAACTTCAAAATTCAAAAGGAAATAAAACCTATAAAATGTATTTATTTATATATGTTCTTCTGTTTTCACAAAACTAAATATATTGAGAGATGTTATATATATGTATATTAATACAAGTATCTTTTTGTTTAAACTATGATATGTAACTGGTAATATAATTGGTTATCATTTTTCTCTTTTCTATTGAATATGGTACGTATCAATATCATTGCACGATTCTCTACTCCATGTATGATGTACGTATACTATTTCTACATATTAAACATGAGTGAACAAATGAATCTTAATTTTGATTTTAAAAAGCTCAACACACCAAGACAATAGGAGATGGAGGCGCACATATGATGTATACGAGGTATAACATATTCATATATTTTTTTTAGCTTAAATTTTCAGATCAATGACGATGGCATATTTCATCACCCACCTGATCATAATTCTGTGCATCTCCGATCCAGAAGAAAACCACCTCAGCTATCATGATTGGTTATACGGGACCTAACCAAAAGAAAATGAAAACCCTCCACAAGCTTAACCATGTTTCCCCGGTGCCATTGGGGTAAACCACATTGGCAATATTTTTATACTCAACAAAAGTCTTAAATGTACATACTAAAATATTTTAATATGATTCTTTTTAAATAATCTTTACGTGTACAACACAATATAAGAATACATACGTCCATATACAAAAGACGCTGAGTCACTCAATTTCTTACCGCATTAGGTGATGATTTGGATTTAACTGGTAAGTAGTAACTTAAACTTCATAGTTCATATTTATCATTAAAGCATCACAGAGAACTCTAAAGATTTTTGGTGCTTTAGATAAGATAAAATAAGGAGCTCTAATATATAAAATCAAAAACCGTTGAATATCTTAGTGTAATTTAAGATTGCGTATGACATTCAAACAAGAGCTAATGCACACTTGCTTGAATGTCATCGGAATTAACGGGGGATCCAAGGGAGCTGCCGCCCCTATCGTGGTTCAAGCGGCAGAGCACCTGGCTGCCCGTGATTTTTTATTTATTTTGAACAAAATCCTCTATGAAAAATGCATTAGAATTTTATTTCGGACCAAAAATGCATTAATTAATACTTAAGGGACCGAATATGCAAATTCACTCAAAATACGAATAGATAACTGCAATTATCTATACGTTCCACCCCCATCTTTTACGTATTATGATTTCTGATTTGATCGATCAATTCTCTACAAAACACAACACTTAGATTCCATACGTATTCTTGAATTGAATCTCGATTTTATCAAATCAAAGATTGGTATCCACTCCAATTATTTGATCTGAAAGTGTATCACGACTTTAGATTTATCCGGTGTTTTGCTATAAAAATTACGTTTTCCCTAACAAAAACTCATATATTTTTTGGAGTATGATCTATCATACTCCCACTTCTAAGCTACTCCACAAACTAAGTTACACCTGATGAGGATAGGTCAAGGCTAGACATGCAAATGGCTTAGCGGATACATTTCCGATGATAAAGCCCTCAAGAGCAAGTGTCGTATAAAGAACAAGTCGGAAATGATGCAGTTGCGGATGGGCAAGACGCAAGTGCATCCAACTAGCTTATGAAGATGCGACTCTAGTAGCTCTATAAATAGCTCACTTATTCATCAGTAATGTAACTTTAAGTTCTGGAAAATTACATATCCACTATATATTTTCCCCCAATTGTACTCGAATAGATAAGTATCAATAAAACAATCAATTCATCCATTATTTTCCATTAAATAGCTTGATCCTAGTTGAATTAGAATCTCATATCTACGTACGGTGATGAGAGAAGTAGAGAATGAAAAATTAGGGGAAAATATATATTTATATGGGGCAAGAATTTTGGATCAAAATAACCGTTTGAATTTAAAAAATTCAAAACAAAAAACTGAAAACTCTCCCCTCAAATTAATCCCCAACTGACACGTGTACTGGCGGGTATAAAAAGTACTCGAGTACAATTCAACATGCAAGACACGCCTGACAAGTCAGTTATTATCTACACTTGCAGGAGCGTTCTTTACAATAATACTTTAATATTCTCGTGAAAATGTGACAACTACATTTGCAGAAGCGATCTGTTTTAAAGACAAGTGAAATTTTATGATCTGTTATATCATGCTTTACAAGCATTTCCTATTGTGATCTTTGCAACTTAGTCCTTAGTCATTTCTACAAAACAACATAAGGACTAGGGAGACTTGATGACCAGATATATGAAATAGTTAGAAATGGAGGAAATTTTTTGATCTTGGGAATCTATGATTAGCACAAAGAAGGGATGTGTGTTACACTCTTTTTTCCTTAGCATCGGTTTTTTCCCACAGGGTTTTTCCGAGCAAGGTTTTTAATGAGGTAACAAGTCTAAAACACATGGGGACCTAATGAAGATGATCGATAAAATCTTTCAAACTTATCGGAAGTGCAAAATACTCTTAAACCTCTAGTCCAATAATTATTGCTCGAATAATCAATGGACTAGGGGGACTTGATGAGGATAGGTCAAGGCTGGATATGCAAATGGCTTAGCGGATACATTTCCAATGATAAAGACCTCAAGAGCAAGTGTCGTATAAAGAACAAGTCAGAAATGATGCAGTTGCGGATGGGCAAGACGCAAGTGCATCCAACTAGCTTATGAAGATGCGACTATAGTAGCTCTATAAATAGCTCACTTATTCATCAGTAATGTAACTTTAAGTTCTGAAAAATTACATATCCACTATATATTTTCCCCCAATTGTACTCGAATAAATCAGTATCAATAAAACAATCAATTCATCCATTATTTTCCATTAAATAGCTTGTTCCTAGTTGAATTAGAATCTCATATCTAAGTACGGTGTGATTTTGTGGTTCATCAACACCATTGCTTTGTTTGAAACCTAGAACCTCCAACTAAGATGACAAAACCTCTACCAAGTGGGCTAGTCCAAAACAATTAACAAAATTAACAAATGTATTGTAACAAAATATTCGAATTTAAATAGTTAAACAAATTGTTAGCTCTCCTAGCATTTTTAGTTGCAAAGCTTTTGATTAGCTCATCATAATACGTTGGTTTTTATCGAGACATTGTGGATTAATCGTAGTTTCTGAATTAATCATAACAATGTAAATTACTAATTTGTAAGTACTTACATTTGATCATAGATGCAAGAAACACAAGAACTCTAAGATAAATTTCATAAAAGCACAAGAGCCTAGAAACAAATTAGAACCAAAATCAAACACCAAGAGCCTAGAAAATAAATAATATTAATTTTTTCATTAACCAAAAACTTTAGTTTTTAAAACTTTAGTTTCAACAATCAACATTGGTGAAAATTTAAAAAAGATGTGAGAAAGATGATCTACCTTACACCTTGTAACCAAACCCACTTCTCTCCATCACCTTGACATACGATTTCAAAATTATCTTCATATGGTGTTTTGTATTTTTTTTAGTTAGCGGTAAAAGTTATACAATACTCACCGTCTATTCGTCTAAATCCAAAATCCCCTCTCTTATAAGTGATTAGTGATAAGTGAAAAGTTATTGTTTTATCAAAGTAAGTATTATTGATTATAGCTGCAGGGCCGGCCCAATGGGCCAAGCAACTCAAATAAGGGCTTGGGGCTTCCAAAATTTTAGGGCCTACATTTTAGAAATCTAGGCCAGAAACGATATATATTAATGTAATGCGGAAAAGCTGCAATCGTTTCTACTAGTTCAGCTGGCGAATGTTGCTTCATTCCTTAACACGACTTCTTGGTTTCGAAACATTTTTTCAACGGTTTTGTATCTTTTTCACATCTTTAGGGAATCTGGTCCAATTATTATTAAATTTTAAATTAATGCGTCAAAAAGTTACAATGTTACCTACTAGATCAACCGAGAAAGGTTTTGACCTTGCTTTATATGTGTTTCTGTGTTCGAAACCCCCTTTCAACATTTTATTTTTTTTTATCCTTTTTTCCTTTTACTACTATGATAGTTTCAATTCTCTATACCGATTCTAGATAAAAAAAAATATTCTTCCCAAATAAGGCAAACTAAAGTGATTATGGGCTTGCTATCTTTCACATATTTTCTAAAACAATCCATCATGGTTTCTTTTTTTTATTTCATATATACTTGTTTTTTTTCCTATATTTTTTTATATTATGCTTATTAGAAGTTAATTTTATTTGATGCTTCACATTGTCTTGATGGTTTTGTATTTGGATTTTTTTTTTGCAAATCAAAATGATAATATTTCAACACTTATGATTCTTTTATCCTGTTTGCATAGACATGACACTAGTTCTTTTATAGCAGCTCAAAAGATAATTTTTTTATTAAACATTTTATATTTATTATATAAAAATGTCATGCTAATTTGAAATCAAAAGTTATGAATTTGGTTATTTAGAAAATTCAAAAGAAAAGTAAGACTTAAAGCCCCAATTTTAGGGTTCGTGGCCTCCAAAAAACTTGAGCCATCCCTGTATAGTTGCGTAACAATCTTGTGTTATATTTGATTGGATTAAACAAAAAAATTCTCCCCACTCTTCTAAGGATTTTCTCTATTCTAATTTAGTTACATTCACAAGAATATGAAACAACCTGTCAAATAGAAAGATTATCAATATATACACTTCCCGCCTTCATGGCTCGATAACCGTTATTCAAATCGTTACTCAAATTTTAAGATAATGAATGAGTTTTATATGGTTTAACTAACATCTTTGACCCGTCTTAATAGTCAGTTAGTCACGTGTTCAGATTGGATATCAACTCAATCAGATCAGAAATATTATTATCGGGATTAAACTCATAACATACACTCTAATAGGCTTATATCTCTACGACTACGAATTAGGTTAGTGTTCTAGAATATATAATGATAACCACTCAGAAAGTCAAGTTACTCCATGTCACTAACGTCCAAGTTGGTAGAGATCTACTACCCACGATGCTAGTCTTATGTCTCCTAAATTTATATTAACCGTAACATGCTCAAAAAAGATGCATCAGACATCAGTTATACATCTAGCAAATCCGTATTTAAAGTTTGGGAATTGGTTTATTTCTTCCATAATCGTGAAGTAAATTGAGTGTCTCTATCTAAGACGATAGATACTAGCATTCTGTGACGGGCGATAATTTCCTTAACGAAGATATCGGCTAACTACTCTGAAGAATGCTTCTCGCGAATTGGTAGGAAGTGCGCACTATTTGTCAATCTATCCTGTCACACCCCCAATTTCCACTAACGGAGTATAACCGTGTGGGGTGTGATCCAGACCAGGATCCCAGACTTTAGTTACAACCAAACCATAACAGAATTTATAAATTAACATAAAGTTTTAGTTACAGTCCAAAAAGTAAGTTTAACAGTTCAGCGGAAGCATAAATAAAGTTTGCAGTTATGGTGTTACAAAACGATGGATTTAAATATTTGAAATTTCGGGTTTTTCAAAAGGTATCCATAGGGAGTACTGCCACCACTGATGCCGTCCATGATCCACCTAACGACCTGAAAAGAAATCAACAATCAAGTGTCAGCCAAGGCTGGTGAGTTCACTAGAGCGGTCTACACGCCACATGTAGACCTAATGTATGAATAAAGAAAGGTAAAACACAATCAATAATCATAAGGCCAGTAAAGTTCCATATCGTAGGTAGCTAGCCTATAGTTATGTACACCTGAATTGTTCGTAGCCGAAGCTGACAATGTTTTGATAGGGGATACCTATAAACCTTGCCTTCCCGTGTCCATCCGGATCATGGTGGGTAGGCTAACATTGATCTAAGTCCGACCGCCAGTCGGAGGGTGCATCC
>JBCNJP010000009.1:68275295-68295295 GCA_039602395.1 Deinandra increscens subsp. villosa | reverse complement strand
GAGAGGTCCCGAGTTCGATTCTCGGAATGCCCCTGTTATATTTTTTTCCCTTTTAAAACACGTATACAATGGTCATTGCAAAGTATTCTTGAAACTAATATATAAACAAACCCTTTTCTATCCTTCTCTTTAAAATAAATAGATACATGCCATTATTGTTGTTTAATTTCTGGAAATAGAGTTTTTCCAACTACGCGGTACTTCCAGAATGAAATCAGAAAAGCAAAGAAGGGGCTGTTGTTGATACTTGTTTCATTTGGTCTAGTGGTATGATTCTCGCTTTGGGTGCGAGAGGTCCCGAGTTCGATTCTCGGAATGCCCCTGTTATATTTTTTTCCCTTTTAAAACACGTATACAATGGTCATTGCAAAGTATTCTTGAAACTAATATATAAACAAACCCTTTTCTATCCTTCTCTTTAAAATAAATAGATACATGCCATTATTGTTGTTTAATTTCTGGAAATAGAGTTTTTCCAACTACGCGGTACTTCCAGAATGAAATCAGAAAAGCAAAGAAGGGGCTGTTGTTGATACTTGTTTCATTCAAAACTGGTGAGTAGTGGTTTTCTTTTTCTTTTTTCCACAACCAAACTCTCTATATTTATTCACTACTCCTACTCCTACAGACTTGACGGACTTAAGGAGGGATTTTCTTTATCTCAACCAAAAATGCAAATCATGATCAATGAACTTCTTAATGCCGTGGAACCCGGATGGCAAGAGGCTTCAGCAAGAATGGAGAGTAGAGTGTAGTGCAATTAAGTGAAGTGTACCGTCACCAGAAATTGAATTAGAGAAGAAAGATCGTAGCGTAGCTGTATAGTAGAAAAGTACTGAGCACATTGATGCATGACACGTGTCATAATAGATTTCAGGTCCCATAAATATTTGATTATTCTGTGGTCACCCAAGGATTTGGGTTGACCCACAAGGACGTTGGGGTTGTTCTTGCGGGTCAAAAAAGATCCACGGATGGTCCAAATCAGCATAAACATGGAGTTTCTAGAAGATGGTTGGAGAAGGAGGGCTGAGATCCGTTGACGTGTGCTGAGCGTGTGGATGCATGACACGTGTCATTAAAGATTTCAGGTGCCACAAATGCTTGATTATTCTGTGGTCCCCAAGGATTTGGGCTGAACCACAAGGACGTTGAGGCTGTTCTTGCGGGTCAAAAAAGATCCACGGATGGTCCGAATCGGTAGAAACGGATCTATCCTCTTCCATTATGATCGTCTCCCATTGTTACTATTTAACTAAAATGCGGATCTAAGATTCTTTCCGTCTGGTGATTTAGAAACTTAAGTTGTATCAATTTATACTCCAATTCGATAAATAATCAAACCGGAAGAATTTTGTCTTTAAGTATCAAAGTCAAGCTTTATATAGACAAAGATACTTTTGTTTTTAATACGATACCTGAATCACGTCACTTAATTTTTTAAGTGTAGATGGTGATAGCCAGTGGCGCATGCACTTGAAGAGTATGGTGCCATGGGGGGAGTGGAACCGTGAAGCCCAACATTCCTTTAGGAAAAAATGTAAATTTTAATGATCCTGGCCCAATAGTGTTTGAATTAGGAGCACTAAAAAAATCATATTGGCCCAATCGGTCAATCCCACTACCCAGTTCATTTATGTGATTATCATAAAGAAACAAAAAACTCTAAACAATTATCAATTGCTGAGTTTTAACTTTTTACGTCACTAACTTCACCAAGAACCGCCTTGCGCTTCCGACCCCCCGTCTCCTTCATTAATTCATTTACTGCAAGTTATTCATGAACTGTAAGTTAAAATTTTCAACTCTTTCTTAAGTATTATTGATTGTTTAATATTTGATTAATTAAAAAATTGTTAAATCTTTAATTGAATTGCTAATCAGTTGTTGTTGCCTGTTTTCCACTGCCAAAGTCTTTAGAGATTTTTAAAAACTTAAAATCTTTAATACTTTAACTCATTTCTAATCAATATAGTTAGTTTAATTTATACTAGGAGCACTTTTAGATATTCAATGTTTAATGGAATATCATTTGTTTGTTGTTTAACAATTTAACGCTTTTAATTTTTTGTCGTAATTTTTTACCGCCAAATTATTTGATCAACTCGTTTTTTTAGCGATTTATATTTTGCCCCCCTTGGATAATATTTATGTATTCGCCACTGGTGATAGCGATAACAAACCTTCAAAAAAGGCTATAAGTTCAAAAGAGCTCATCGGTGAATTTCCTTTCAACAATCCGCATGGATTTGAATAGTAAGTTAGTAACAACAAACGGGTCATTACAATGGGCGGGTCAACACCAGATGGACTCAAGGTGGGTCACCCATGATGGAGGTTGAGAAGGACATGCAAACTACACCCACCTAGCCACTTCTATTGGTTTTTCTTTTACCCATTTTCTTTTAGTTACCTACTACGGTTTCTTTTATTTATTTAGCATGCAATATTAAGATGTTTTCTTTGCTTAAAAAGTAGTATTGTAGTTTTATATTTCCTATTAAATAGTACGTGGCCACGTGGGGTAGGATAGTAAATTCTATATGTAGCTGGCTTGATCATGAACGAAGGAGGTGGTGAATTTTGAGTTAAAAATTTATTGTGTGTTCTCTGTGTTTTTAGGGTTCATAATCTCCATTGCTAATCCAAGTTTAGCATCTTGGGTGGTGTTCTTTGAAACCTATACTCGAATCTCGATGGTGATTTTCTGTATCTGATATTCAGGTAGGAAGCTCTTCGATTCAAGTTGGGTAGTGAGTTTGTATCCCAATTCGATCATCGTCTATCTTTTTTGTTTTATTTTCCAATCATAATCATTTCCGCAACCGGATATACAACAGATGGTGTGAGGCGAGGGGATCGAAGAACGGTTTTATCAATCGGGAATATCGCCCCTTTCTACTTTTCCTGATTTTCAAATCGCCAAATTGGTATTACATGTATATTTTTGACTTAGCAATTTACCTGATTATGAATAATTTAGAAATTAAAAAAAATAAATAAATAAAAAACCTCAAATTAAAGGTCATTTGATCTAGAGTTGAGGAAAAACCGTGTGGAGAATCGAATCGGTTTCGATCCGGTACAATAACCCATCGGATACGTTCACCAAACAAAAGGCTACTGTTTATATAACATTAAAAACTTAAAAATTAACAAAAAAAGTAAACTCATATTTATAATCATTATACTAGTGGGCTTGTTGACGACGACCCATACCCATTAATCAACCCGGCCCATGACGGCCCAATATCTAGTACATACCCAGATGACCCATTTTTACCAACACCCGAACCATGAAGATCCGAATGACAACCAGTTTGATCTCGCCATCCCAAATCCAACAACTTTGGCTTCACATGGTGTCCATTTGTCAACTTCTCATAATGCTCATCATAGTAAGAAGTCATTTCTCCAAACGGACTTAACCCGTGGATATTACCCGTATCCGACTCGTACCCACCGCTCGCCACCATTGACCGGATGTAATCACCAGCCTCGTAATCTCTACCGCCACCAACGCTCTCCATGAAATCAATGGTGAGATCTTCAAACATAAAATCAGGGTTCTCAGAGAATGGCGCCGGTGATGATGGGTACGAAAGTTGGAGACCGATCGAGTTCCGGTTAATCGGAGTCCCATGTGGCACTGGAATAAACATACAAATCATACATGTTAAAATTTCTGATGTAATAAACTAGATCCTGCTGCATGAGTGTTAGTTATATGTGTCTGTTTTTTATAACCCTCGATCTTTCATTATATTTGTGCAAATAAATTAAACTCAAACTAAAAAACACTTATAAAATGATCTAATTTAAAAAACAATTTTGAAAATTAATTAAACATACCTTGTCACTCGAAAAGCCTTAAATGAGTTACAAAAGAAAACATTAAACACTTTTAGAAAAAAAGAAATATATAACAGACACATGGCAAGCCGTGATTGTATATTTTTTTTAACGACAAATTTGAATTATCGACGAGGACATTACACCACTAACAGATCATTTTCAATCCTCATCAGAAGTAAACTCACCGCTGGTAAGAAAATCCCCGTTCCAACATATAACCATCATTATTTATTTTTTTATTACAAATGGGATTTAAACCAAGACCACATGGTAAGCCATGATTAGATAAGAAACACGATTCATTGTAATATGCATTTTGTTTATAGTAAAATGAGCCAAACGGTTCGATTTATTTAATTGAATGGATTAAACATATATGACCAGCTTACGACACAAAAAAAATGTTATGGGTTTTAAAATGAAATATTTAACATGTTTAAAAGGCGTTCGTGCTCGGGTTAACTTATATACACCGTTTATTTAAACGGATCGAACCCATAAAAAAATAAAAGAAGATCGAATCAATAACGATTAACGACTTTAACTGATCCTTTTCTTTTTACACTCTCCCAACCTTTTGTTTGCAATCAACCATGATAACCCAAAATGTAATATCCTTCCTATCTAAAATCCTTCCGTATGCGTACGCGTGTGTATGTATATTCATATATATTTGCATAATATATATGAAGACAGTTCACAGAAAAGAGTAACCGAGAAACTTTATATTTTTGCTTGCAGATTCATCATATATATGTTAAAATTAAATAAATACTTGAAGAAAAGATACATACAAATGGGTAACTTGTCGTAGTGCTGTTGCGGTTGCAGTTCACGGCGGCGGCGCTGGGTGGCGGCGAGAGACGGCATGAGTTTCTTACTTTTCCGGGAGACGCCGCCGATGGGGATGTTGCGAAGGGTCCCACCTTTAGTCCAGTAACGTCTACAAGACTTGCAGAAATAGCGTGGCTGGGAGAGGGAGTAGTTGTTGTAGTAACAGAACTTGGTGTTGGAGGAATCGCACCGTGGGCAATGGACCGGGTTCTGGTCCGGGTCCGTCTGTGGTTTGAGCCGCTTCGCCATTGGTGGCACCGGGGGTTCGGAGCTTGTTGCTAGAGACATCGATCGAGATTTTTTTTTTCTTCTTAGTTTCTCTTTTCTCTGGTTTAATATAATAATATATGGAGTTTAATTAATTTGCATTGGAAGGTGGAAATATATAGAGAGGGGTGTGAATAAGAATTAAGAAAGAAGAAAAAGGGGACCCTGGTGGGGTCACATCTCCTGCTGCTGTTGCTTGCTGCCGTCAATGACACGACCTGATATGTGGACCCAACGGTGGGGAAAGAACTTAGTTCCAACGGATCCGGTTCGGTCAAGGGAATCTCCGATACCCATCTTTCATCTTTTATATTTTTTTCCCGATTCAACAGCATATCGCGTACTCTCTTCACTTTTATTCGTAACGAAATGTTTACCACCTCGCGCGTTGCTATGGGTTGAATTTGTATATTAAACGAAAGTCAAAAAATTAAGTGGTATAAAACGTAAAAGTTTAAAAGTCTCGTGATGAAAGTATAAAACCATAGAAGTATACTATAAGCGAAAGTAGAAAAGTTAAAAGTTTCGTAGTTTAGAACACAAAAAATTTAAACAAATATCAAAATTTTAAAACTTAGAGGGTTAAAAAGTTGAGTAATAAAACGTAAAAGTCGAAAAGTTTTGTTGCGAAAGTATAAAACTATCAAAATATACTAAGTTAAGGGGTATAACACGTAAATGTCTAAAAGTCTCGTGGTGAAAGTATAAAACTATAAGAATATACTAAAAACGAAAGTAAAAAAGTTAAAAGTTTTGTGGCCAAAGTAGAAGACAACAAAACTTAAAAACAAAACGAAAAAAAAAACTTTAAAAGTTAGAGGGTTAAAAAGTTAAGGAGTATAAAACGTAAAAGTCTAAAAGTCTTGTAGTGAAAGTATAAAACTATAAAAATATACTAAAAACGAAAGTAAAAATGTAAAAAGTTTCGTGGCCAAAGTAGAAGATAACAAAACTTAAAACAAAAAAAAAACTTTAAAAGTTAAAGGATACAAAACGTAAGAGTATGAAACATATGTGACTAAACTATAAAAACCAAAAGTTACTATTTCGTAAAAAAAAAGTGTTTAAAGGGTAGAAACTGCCAAAACCCTAAAGTTTTGTGTCCAATCTAAAAAGAACAAAAACTCTACTATTCATCACCAAATTTTATTGTATATAACGAGATGTTTACCACCCCGCGTGTTGCTGCGGTGTTGAATTTGTATGTTGAATGAAAGTTAAAAGTTAAGGGGTATGAAACGTAAAAGTCTAAAAGTCTCGTGGTGAAAGTATAAAATTATAAAAGTATACTGAAAACGAAAGTAGAAAAATTAAAAGTTTCGTAACCAAAGTAGAAGACAACATAAGTTCAAGTAAAAAACGTTTAAAAAATAAAAGTTAAAAAGTTAAGGGGTATAAAACGTAAAAGTCTAATAGTCTCGTGGTGAAAGTATATAACTATAAAAGTATACTAAAAAACGAAAGTTGAAAAGTTAAAAGTTTAGCGGCTAAAGTAGAATACCACAAAACTTAAAACAAAAAAAAAACTTTAAAAGTATGAAAACATATGTGGCTAAACTATGAAAACCTAAAGTTTATTATTTCGTTAAAGAAAAAAAACAAAGTGTTAATGTTTAGGGTAGAAAATGTCAATATGCCAAACTTCATTAAAGAAAAAAAACAAAGTGTTAAAGTGTTAATACTTAGAGTAAAAAAATATCAAACACTAAAACTTTTGGGACCAATATGAAAAATATAATAGTTACTATTCATCCTAATTTTCATTGTATATATATAATTAAATAGATTTCTATCACTTTTTCAACCTCTCATTTTGCTACTTTATTATTATTTTAATCTATTTAAATTAATTTAAAAATAAAAAATAAGACATAAAGAGGAGATTGAGAGAGGGAGAGAGAGATTATGACAAACACAACTCAAAGAAATCGCAAGGGATGGAAATCGGGGAGCAGTGCCCGTCATCTGCCTTTTTTCCTCCGCACCGAGACCACCGCAGCGGTGGCCCCAAGCGCCATGCTGCCACGTCAAGTTCACCGAGCCCTACGGGACGTTATTGCTATCACCCTAAAGAACCATAGGTTTGTAGCAAGTTGTAACTTGTAATTCCTAATTTCCTATTGTGTGAAACGGTTTAACTCAAACGGATTTGTGTAAAACCTTACCTAGTTACCTTTTTCCATCCCTTACCAATTGATGGAGTGGATATCCCTTTACCTTCCAAAGTGGAGGTCAAGGGTTCAAATCCCACCTAACGTAAAAAAATATAGAATATTATAAAGGTAAGTCAGAGGTTTTACCACATTGGGTCTTTGGACGATAAGTTTCCTCTGAGATGGATGTGTAACACAGAGGGTCTTGGTTACCTGCACGGACTGTGATCGCAGCGTGCCACATATAACATCGTTTGCTATAATAAAATCTCAGATAACCAGATGTTTGCAGTTAAAAAAAATTTACTATCTCCCCATTTTTTGAATTCATTTTGTTTTCTGCGACGAAAACTATATGAATAAATCACTTAAATTGGTGTGGTGAGAAAAATACGTATGGTAAAACAAACCCCTATCTCTTTTTTTTACTTTTCTATTATTTTTTTTATTATTTTATCTTTTATTTTGATTTTCTTAGCACGTATCGCTCGTTACATTTTTTATTTCAGTTACTTTTGTTTACCGTCAACTTGTTTATTTGTACATTAATTTTTTTTCTATTTAACTAGATCGATAATCTTCTTGCTAACTTGCTAAACTATTAGGTGTTACGATATCTTAGTTTTATTTATATTTTGATATTTAAAGTTGTGTCGTCACTTATTCGTTGTCCCAAAGCGCGGATTACATATTTCTCGTTAGCGTACAATGTTGAGTTATATTATATGAAGTTCGAATGATTTTTTAACAGTAATAAAATAATAAACTTATATCTTAGAGACCGAATTTTTATACTCGTTTAAGACCTCATAATTTTCGAAGATTCTCAATGACGATCATACCTATCTTATAACAAAAATTCTTAAAATCAAAACGAATAATCTTTAAGTTTTTGAGGTGTTTTCTTTTTGTTAATATAACAATTAGAGCATTCACAATCCATTTCCTATCCTCATCCCTATAATTCATGGATTTATTATTTTTTTATCTCTCTCTTCCCCTCACACCCATAATTAAATAATATTTTTTATACTTTTATTATTATATTTTTTATCTCTTCAAACCTTAAATTTTAGGAATTCAACAACTTTTTCCTCAAATATTATGATGAACAATAATTTTCTCTCTCCTCTACTCATAAATCAATCCCATTTATAAACCTTTTCTTTTTAAGATTCATTAAACTACTAGTTACATACTTACATTCCTAGTTCAAAGGAATCTTTATAAATATAGAATATTGACGAACCGGTTACGTGATGAGTAGTCAAATCACTGTCATGTCGAGTGGTCAAGACTCAAGAGCATGGTTTTGACGGTCTGAATCGGTTTCATGTACGTGGTGACGTGAAGGAGACGGTGAGCCGGAATTCAGTGGAAAACCTAAATATCACCCAACTAAGCTGCACCTCGGTCTCGGTGGTAGCTTCGGACAAACATGGCGTATATTCTCTTGTGATGAGTGTTTCCTTAGTTGATGTCCACGTGTGGAAAACATGTTATAAATTTATATTTATTAAAAGCTTTATGAGCATTGAAAAAGTATTACACGAACTCAAACCCCATAAATAGGCGTGTAAATTAACGAACGTTTGAAGAGTCAGCCTCTCATGCTCTCCTCTCCTGCTCGATGGCCATGAGCATGTGGTCACAGATTTCTGGATGGTGCAAGTTTATGTTCAAGACCAATGGCTCAATAGAGGAATTGCTATCTAATATTGAAGAGGCCCAAGTCCCAGATAAAGAAAAGAAAGGGCTAATAGGTATTGAAGAGGCATCATTATGGGAAATCTGGAAGGCCCGTAATCGGAAAGAGTTTGAAGGAATAAATTCGCATCCGGGTATAATATTAGACGACATTAAAACCAATTGTTTCCTATGGCTTAAACATCGGGCCAATGTGTCTGACCTAGATTGGGACAGTTTCCGTATTTCCTTTCATATGTAACTTTGTTTTTATCTCTAGCTCCTTGCTAGTCTTAATAAAATTTTCGCCGTTAAAAAAAAAAAAAAAAAAAAAATTTAACGAACGTTTAGCGGATAATTTAGAAACTCTTAGATGGGACGTTCACTTGTATTTGTTAGTTTAGTAAATAAACAAAAAATAAATAAGAAATTTTGTTTGTTTTTCTTAAACGGCGGAAAATTTTTTGTTCGTTTAGTTAAATGAATGGAAAAAAATAGAGGTCTCGTTTGTTTATTTGTGTTCGTAAACATCTAATAAGGTGTTCGTGAATATTCGATAAGTTGTTCGTTTATGTTCGTCAGTTAATAATCATTCATATTCGTTTATTTATGTTCATCTTATATTTTTAATATCTAGTATTTTACCTAACATTAAAATATAAAACTTTATTCATTTAAAGCTTCTATCTTGTTAAAAACTTAGTCATTTAAAATTTGGATCTTTGCTGGGAAGTCTACCACTATATTATTTAGGAAAATTGGAATTAAATAATCCAAGTTATTGGGTATTGGCGGATAATAATCCGAGTTCCAATATTGGCCTACAATAATCCCAATTATTTAGGTCTTGGAATTCATTGGGCCGCCGTTAATTTTTCACTAACTCCGTTATTTGTGTGCTGACGTGGCACATGCCACATCATCAAGTATGATGCCACATCACCTGCCACATCAGCAAAAATGATGCCACATCACCTGCCACGTCAGCAAGTACTAGCGGAGTTAGTGAAAAATTAACGGCGGCCCAATGAATTCCAAGACCCAAATAATTGGGATTATTGTAGGCCAATATTGGAACTCGGATTATTATCCGCCAATACCCAATAACTTGGATTATTTAATTCCAATTTTCCTATTATTTATCTCTCTTCAGAGCACTAGCTATTGTAATCAAACAACTTGAGGCAATCGGAAGAGACTTTTTGTGTGTGTGTAGGTGTGTGTGTGTCTGTGGGGGGGGGGGGGGACCTTCAGAACTCAAAAAGATCCCTTGGATCTCCTGGGACCAAGTACGTACTTCCACCGAAAGCTAATGATGGACTTGGAATCGGTGGGTTTCGTGCCGCCAACGTTGCAATACTATCAATGTGGGGATGGAAATTCAAATCATATAGCTCGGCTCTATGATGCAAAGTAATATATGCGATTCATCATTCTACTAAAAAACATGGTTCCTTCCCTATTTGGAAAAAATATCAGGTTATTGGAAGCCCATACTGACCACCATTCACAAATTTCCTGAAGACGGTTTCAATTTTGGTGGCAACATTAAAGGAGTGCTGGCTTTGGAAACATGGTTAGTTTTTGGCACGACTAGTGGTTATCGGCTGGAACATTAAAAGATCAGTATCCATCGTGGCAATGGAACGGTTGAACAGAGAATCCCCCTTCAGCACGCTAAAAGAATTTCAACTTGGAAATGGAACAAGAGGACGCTATCCTTGACTGAATCATCTCTTATTACTCATCGAATTAGTGGGTATAATTTCAGGGAAGGTTCGGATAAATGGGATTGGGTTGGGAGCAAAGACTTGACATTTTCTACCTCCTTTGTTTGCAAAAACATTGAAGACAACTGGTGAAATTTCGATTATAAACACAAATGGTTCGCTTGGGTACTAAGAAAAGCTAACATACTTACCTTGAAAGTGGCACTACATCATATCCTTACAAAGTATGAATTGGCTAGGAGAGGTGTAGATGTTCAAAACCCGTCCTGCTCTTGGTGCTCAATCCATGATGACACGGTTTTTCATATGTTGCTACAAAGTGAAACGACGACCAAGACTTGGGAATCTGTTTACAAATACCCACTTGTCGATTTGGAATCCTTTGTATCTGATATCCTGTTACATCACGGTATTATTCGATCACAGTCGGATTTCGGTTATAATGCGGGCCATAGTCTCTTGTGTATCTCAAGTACCTCAACACCCTCTTTATATGTTTTCAATGCGTAGCACTTGGATTACTAGTATATCTACTTAGCCTAGGCTACGACATAAGCTAGATCAGGCCTGATACACGTCATAAGATACATTAGACTGCCAATAATCCTTGAGTATTCGAGTTGTTCAAGCACCTCACCTCTTGATGTACACACATTTATACATGTTTTTATACTAAAATATGTTAGTGCTTTTAGTGTTTTCAGAAAACAACAACGCGGCGGAATAAATCAAGCACTACACCAAGATCAACATATTGTGATATGACGACATGAAATGAAAACTACAAGAATACCTTTTGCGAGTACTTGAGATTTGATGATGAAACGAAGCTCTAACCGAAAATCTTCTCTATGCGATACGCACACTACACGTCCTCGATCACCAATGGATGCTAGTCCTTCAACTTTGATCAACAAACGAACTCAAATCTTCCATGGAAGATGATGGCCGAAAATTAGAGAGGAGGAAGATAGGAGAGATTAGGGTTTTAGTCTATAAGGATATTATATAGTATCCTTATAAACCACAACTTACTATTAAGTCCCTAATCTTCCACTCTTTATTTAAATGGATCAAACTTAAGATATTAAAATAATTAGGCTAGCTAATTATTTAATCATCCTAAATAAATCATTAAGTCCAACTTAATAATCAAGGTCCGTTAAATAACCTCTTGATCTTAGGTTTCTATATACATAATGTAAATACAAATATATACATAATATATATATATATATATATATATTCATGGTATCACTGTGTATTTGTGTGTGACCCCATAGGCTCATATGTGTCTAGCCATATGACTATATATTATGACACGAGCATATACCAACAGCTCCCACTTGCACACGTCATAATAACAAGTAATCATACAAGCAAAGGTTAGCATCTAGCAACATGAGAATAGTTTCAAAAACGTCTCATTTTAAATAGTTAAATTATAATCAGTCATCCATTTGTTTCAGATAGTGTGTTAAACATTAGACATGGATCATGTGTCTTCTAATGTATTCAACGATTCTATTTCTCGATCATGATACTGAACTAGATTACCAAATCAATCAAGATTCATCTTAATTACCTTTGGGTACAGCCGTACATACATCTGTTCGAATTATCGAGGGGCCCAGTAGTATCTGACTCCATTTTATGTGGAGGAACAAATCCTATCTTGACTGCACATGTCCGATATGGGCTTCATGTTGCTCCTAAAGATGGTTTTTATAGCAGCCTTATTCAGGAAACGTTTAACCACATCAAAGAACAACACTCCACTCATACAAACCCGCTTGCATCGTAAGTCTAAGGACGAGTGACTTAACAATTTACGAGATTCACTATCGACAACATCAGTGCAGTGACATCTCGTGGGTTGGGTCAGTCCTATGTTTATCAACATAAACATCATGTGAGTTTGGTGGACAACATCAATTAATATTCATTCAGCAATGAATATCACCAACACATCTCACATTTAACTTAATTTGATGATATTCCCATATTATCAATTGGTAAAGGACAATTAAGAACAATAGACAATTATATCATTTATGGATATAAACATGCAAAAATAGAATAAGGTAGATTTAAATGAAAACGATCATACCAGGTATATCAATTCATTAATATATAAACCGCTTAACATTCTAATTATCCAAATACTAAAACAGATTTACATAAGACTACTAGCTGGTCGAAGGCCAATGTTCCTAGGATGCTCGACATGTTTAGTACAAGACATCGGCTTCGTAAAAGGGTCAGCTAAGTTGTCATCTGTGTGAACTTTGAGTAGGTTGATCTCTCCCATTTCGATTACCTCGCAAATGTAGTGAACCTTCCTTAGAAAATTTTTGGCACCCTTTTGAACACCTGGTTCATTGGCTATGATTATCGCACATGAGTTATCACAGTACATATTCATAGGTCTTTCATTACTAGGGACAATTCCAAGACCAGCAATGAATTTACATATCCAAACAGCCCCCATCGCATCTTCTGAAGCAACTATGTATTCAGCTTTTGTAGACGACATTGTAGTCGTGCTCTGCTTCGCACTTTTCCAGTCAACAGCACCTCCGTTCATGACGAAGACATAACCGGTCTGCGATTGAGTATCATCTCAATCTGTTTTGAAACCGGCATCAGTGTAGCAAGTAACACTGAGTTGGTCTTCGACTCCACCATAAACAAGAAACATATCCTTCGTATTTCGAATATACTTTAGTATGTTTTTGACAACAGTCCAGTGACTTTCACCTGGATTCTATTGAAATCTACTCGTAAGGTTCTGAGCGAATGCTATGTCTGGCCGAGTGCACCTCACTGCGTACATGATGGATCCTACTGCTGAAGCATAAGGCACGCCCTTCATACGCTTCACCTCATCACGTGTTGAAGGTCCTTGAGTCTTACTCAAGCTTACATGATGTTGCATAGGGAGGCTCCCACGTTTGGAAGCATCCATTTTGAATCGCTTCAAAATCTTATCAAGGTATATACTTTGGCTTAAACCTATTAACCGTTTTGATCTATGACGATAGATCTTTATTCCAAAAATATACGCCGCTTCTCCCATATCTTTCATGGTGAAACACTTTCCAAGCCAGCACTTAACATCTTGTAGCATTGGAACGTTATTTCCCATGAGTAGTATGTCGTTGACATATAAGATAAGAAAAACAACAACGCTCCCACTAGCTCTCATGTATACACATAGCTCATAAGGGTTTTGAGTAAAACCAACCTTCTTGATTTCCTCATCGAACCTCTTATTCCAGCTTCGGATGCTTGCTTCAATCCATAAATGAATCTTTGAAGCTTGCATACCCTTTCTGGATATTTTGGATTGACAAATCCTTCTGGTTGAACCATATAAACTTCTTCATCAAGACATCCATTAAAGAAGGCAGATTTGACATTCATTTGCCAAATGTCATAGTCATAGTACGCTGCTATTAGAGCATATTCCCGAAGTGTCGATCAGAGCGTTTGTGTGAGTCTTAGGGGCAACATACCAAGCTCCATACCAATGGTACGCTAACCAACATACCAATGGTATGTTGGTTGGTACGCCGGGTAAGTGACTTAGTATAAATAGTTCGTGTTAGAGAAAGTTCACTACTTCTGAGAGTTCTCTCATTTTCTATCACTCTTAAGTGTGTGTAACTGAGTGTGTTTTCTCTCTCTAGAACTCTTTGTGATCATCTCATAGTGAAATCAATAAAGCAAAGCTTTATTTACATCCGTGTTGATAGTATTGATTGAATTATGCAGTAGTAAGATCCGTCCGTGTACTTACAAGTTGTATCAGAGCAATCCAGGTTGCTCTACTACTTTGATTTGATCAAATTCGGATTTTTCTAGTGAGAGAAAGTGGGTTTGATCATTTTTCATCAATTTTCTCAATTATGAGTGTTTCTGATGTCAAACTCGATTGCAAAACATTCCTAGTGTGTTTTCATTACCTACTGCTGCAATTCACAGTACAAAACCTTCAAATTCGTGAAAATTCAAAAATCTCAGTTTGGTACGCCGGTTGAATGTCGTGGTACACTGGATGAATTGTTGGTACGCTGAGTGGTATGTTGTTTGTACGCAAGGCAATCTTCAACAGTGGTACGGAGCGGTTACAACATACCATTTGGTCCGCTGATTGGTACGCAAAGCAATCTTCAACGGTGGTATGTTACTGTTCACTGGTACGCCGATTAGTTTGGTACACTAAGATTGTGGTACGCTGAGATTTTTGTACGGTCAGAGATATTGGTACGGTGGTCAACGATTTGGTACGCTGAGAGTTTTTTTTTTGGTACGCTGGCAGAATAGTAGTGTTTACTAAAACTAAAGTAACTTGAGTTCCGTTAAAAGTTACGGGAGCTAATACCAGCCAAAACGACCGTCTCGACGAGATCTACACTATTACTCACCTAACGGTTAGCACCCTCCATTTCGACCCCCAAAATCCGCTTCTAAGACCTTCATTTTTTAGTTTGAAGTTTTGACGTTCGATTTTAAGTTCAAAATGAGCGATTTTTAAGCATTTACAGCTGCTCAGACTTCAATGCAAATCATGATGAATTATGATAACGAAATAGGAACTACTAATAAAGTTCCCAAGTTGCTAAAATTGGAGGATTACCATAATTGGAAGAAACGATTTGAATCATACATTTTTTTCAAGATGTTGATTGTTGGATTCCGATTGAAATTGAATATGAGTATCCAATGCTAAGTGCTAGAAAGCCAAAGATGATTAGTGATTTTGATTCTGAGGAAAGAAAACTTTTTGCAAGAGAGAAGAAAACTTATAGTTTTCTTACAATGGCATTACCTAAGGATTTGATGCATCAGTTTAAGAATTATACAACTTCTAAGGAATTATGGGATGCTATTGCAGAAAGGTGTAAGGGTAATGAGCGATATAAAAAGACCTAAAAGAAATTTTGAAGAAGAAATTTGATAATTTTGGACACTATGAGAATGAGAAAGTGTCGGACTTGATCGCAAGGTTTTCACATTTAATAAATGAACTTGAGATTGTGCAAGTTGAAAAGGAGAATGATGAGTTAAAAGAGAAGTTTCTGGAAGCTTTACCTGATAAATGGGAAAATTATGTTATGATGTTAACTAATGATCCAAGTTACTCAAGTTGGACATTCAATCAATTGACAAGCAAATTACATGCTCGTGAAATGGAAATTATTGTGAAAAAGTCAGCAAGTCCTTCTGTTCAGAATCCTGAATTGTACTTTGGAGAAAATTCTGCCACCGTGAATGCTAAAGCTAAGTCAAGTGTTAGTTCAATTCTAAATCTTGCTCCAACAGCTTTTCTTGCTGGGAAGTGTGACAATTCTAGTTATTCTTCAGGTTGTAGTTTTACTATTCCTGATAAATCAACAAACAATTTATTCATGCTCAAACCACTGAAGATCTAGCTGCATTGTTCTCTACTTTCATATCATCTTCTTCTAGGTCAATATTTAGTCAAATTGGTAAAGCTGGTTTGTTTGGAGACGATTTAGATCAGTTGGATGATGATCAGTTGAATAAGTTAGATTTGGATTGGCAGTTTGCTATGATAATTGAAGAGGAAGAAGATTTATGAAGAAACATGGAAATAAATCTATATTTCAAGGAGAAAAACTTGGTTGGATAAGTCGAAGCTTAAATGTTTCAAATGGTCCAAATTCGTACATTTTGCTCGTGAGTGCAACCAATCGTCATCTGAGAAGTCTAATTCAGATAAAATAGCTATGATGGCTCAGAAAGATTTTGATGATTGGGCACACAATTTTGAGAATAATATTCCGGATGAATCTGCTTTTGTTTGTCACTATCAAGCAAATGATGCTAGAATGGAAAATATGTTTGAAACTAGTTTCACTGATGATTCACATATAGCGTCAATGGCAAATGCACAAGTTGAATCAAGTGATTTTGATTCTGAAGTTAGTGGTTATGAATCTACTTGTGAATTCTGTTCTCAAAAGGAAAGAAAGATTTAGGGATTGGTTAAAGAAAAGCAAGATTTGATTGTTGAAAACAAAAGGAGGAAGAAGAATTGGAAAGTTTCATGAAGAAATGTGAAGTTTTTGATGAGATTATAAAGAAAAATGAACAGGTTGTAAAGAAAAAAATATATGTGTAACCGAGTGTGTTTTCTCTCTCTAGAACTCTTTGTGATCATCTCTTAGTGAAATCAATAAAGTAAAGCTTTATTTACATTTGTGTTGATAGTATTGATCGAATCATGCAGTAGTAAGATCCGTTCGTGTGCATACAAGTGGTATCACAAATGAGAATTTAGTCAAGGAAAAGAGTGTGTTGATGGAAGAGTTTGTAGATTTTCGGAAAAGATTTGAAGGGTAGTGTGTTGAAGATAAAGAACAGATTTTGAAATTGCAAAATGAAAATGAAGAGTTGGTGACCCAGATTTCAACATTGCTCGCTTATAAAGAAGATTTAATCAAGACTGCAGAGAAATGGGAGAAGGAAGCAAAAGTAGTAACATAAGACTTTGATGCTTTGTTTAACAAATCAAAAGCAAAATTGGATTTACTTCAGAAATCTTATGATGAAATTCAGAAAGCTTATGATGAAGTCACTGCTTTGGAAGAAGAACATCAAGTGGCACATTCTGGATTACAAGATAAAGTCACAAACTTGACAAAAGAAAACAAGTTGTTGACAAGGAATATTGAGATTTATAAAGAGAGGGTGGATAAAGTTACACAAGAAGTGTATGATGCACATGATAATATGAGAAGAGAAAAATATTTTTCAAACAGGGTTTCTGAGCAGTTAATTGATTCTGGAAAAGCCTTGGGAGAAGCGCGGAAGAAGATATCAGATTTAAATGTTGAGGTTCTAGATCTAAATCGACAATTGAATAATCTGAAGAATTCACATTCTTTTACAAGTTACTTGTGTAAAGATGAGAATTTCAAGAAAGTTTTTGGAGGAGAAGAGCATAATCAAATTCCACAACCTGTTATTCAAACTGATCCTCTGGTTGATGTCAAATCTGCTAATGCAAAACAAGATTATTCTGAATTTGTTTCTGAAAGATCTAACAAGCAAATGGAAAATGAGAAAGATGAAGAGAAGGTGTCTGATGAACATGTTGCTGCTGAGTTGGTAAAAGCAAAGAGCTTAAAGGGTATTAAAGCTAAATTTACTCAAGCTGCTAAAGCTGGTTATTCCGGTTCTTAAGTCGAAGTGTCAAAGCTACCGGGTTACAAACGTTCAGGTTTGGGTAGTAACAATCAGAAAGGTGGAAGCAAGACAAGACAAATATGCCAAAGAAGATTCTAGAAGAAAAGAAGGATACCAATCTGAATTAAATTTATCATTTGGCTCAGGTTTTCATATCTACCATGGAAAAAGGATTCGGGGGTCAACAACAAAAGAAGAAGTCTTCTGAAAGTCATTTAAGAGTTGGTAAAAAATTCAAAGAGTCTTCTTCATCTGGTTCAGATACTACTCCTCGAAGTCCTACTTCCAAAATGGGTTTATGCGAACTGATTTCAAGTGTTTGATGATTTTTATGATAATTTTGACTCTAATGATGTGTGTCATGCATTTCAGGACAAACAAACACCAAAACGATCATATCGCTTGTGCTATCAATGTCGCCGAAAAGGCCACATGGCACAAAATTGTCCTGAAATTGCAAAAATATCATTTACTGATAAATCTGCCACATTTATTGATGTATCTGGAAGTTTTTTAACTGAGTCAACACCTTCACACTTTAAATCTCAAAAGAAACCATTTTTCAAATATGATTCAAGTGTTGGTAGTTCATCACCTGATAATGACTCAGTTCAAACTGAAACAGTTAAAATGCAGTGGCGACCTAAAATGGTTTACAAAGCTGCAAATGATTTTACTGAAGACACTGACCGACAAGAAGCTGTGTGCTTCGGGTCATTTAAAAACTAATTGTTTTGTCCAGTGTGCAGGTTTCTTCAAGAAGACATGTCGATGATTGTGAAGTTCAAGCTTCGAGCAGTTACTGATAGTGGAGTCTCCTGCGTAATTGAAATTTACTGCATCATATTACAAAACTGAAAATTTTTCTGAAAGCTTAAACTGAAAGGTATCAGTATCGCACGGTCTATTTTCTTTCTTTTACATTTCTTATGTAGTTTAGGGGGGAGAAAATTGAAAAACCAAAAAATAGTGTCTTTGTATTTTGTTAAAATGAAAAATCCAAAAATAAAGTTTTCATTTTAAGAGGGAGAAAAACAGAAAAATACAAAAATATTGAAAAATGAGAAATTGTATCCGACATGATTGGGAAATGATGGTACATTAGCTTACTTGTCTGACTCTACTTGACCAAGTGGACAACATCTTGAAGTGTATCTCATGATATTGAAAAGACGCGTGAAGAAGAAAATGAGAAGTCACTGTGTATACATTTGTTCATTTTGCAAAAATTTAAACTTGTTTAATTTTTTTTATTTTCTTTATTTTCTAAAATGATCGGACTATCTCTGTGTATCAACAAGATCGACCTGATAGTTGTTCATTTAAGGTTCTGCCTTATTTTCTTTGGTGTTTCGTATAAATCATCGAACTTTCTCTGCGTGTTCACAAGACCGACCTGATTGTTGTTGAATTATACAATTTCAACTTGTTTTTATTTTCTTATTTTGTTAAATCCGAGGCCTTATCTGCGTATCGAAAGATCGACCTTAAGGTAGACGATTTAACGTTCTTATTTCTTTTGCATGGAGCACAGTTGACGATATCTTGAAGTCAATCACTATGTGTTAAATCACAAGTGAAATCACAAAGTGTGATAAGTAAATTCATATATGAGTATGTCTGATATTGTGGGGTACACTGGTCAAAGCAAATCTAATCAATACAATAACATATCCAGATGTTATGAGTATGATTTTGTCAGAGTTTAAGATGGACAAATTATACTAGTAATCAACATGGCTTGTGTGCTGAAGTAATTGAAATTGGAGTGTAGTTCAGCATGTTATGTTCAATATGATCCGAAGTTGTGATCTTTCTCGCAAATGACAAAAATAGTGTGTGATTCAGTATTTCATTTTTGTATTGCAATTATGTTTCATACCTGAAAAGTCCAAAAAGATTTTAGGTGTAGAAGAATAAAAATAATAAAAAAAATCAGTGTGTTTTGATATAAAGGACCAAAAAGCCAAAAAGATTTTGTTTATTCTTTAGTTTCGACCGATCGACATGTGATACGAAATCAAATTTTCAAATCTATATCTTGGATTCTCGAAGAGAAATTTTGCGCCAAGATTAAATTAATTTTTCAAAGGAAAAAGAAAGCCACGTTTCTGTCTTCTAAAATTGCAGGTTCTATGTTGTCAAGACTCAAGCATGGTGAACGGGGAGTTTAAAGTATCTTTCACAAATGGATCTTGAGGTTCAAAGACTATTCAAAAGTGTTCCAGCCATGTAAGCTCTATAGCTGACAAGAAAT
>JBCNJP010000009.1:68079350-68274795 GCA_039602395.1 Deinandra increscens subsp. villosa | reverse complement strand
CATACATTGCTATTGAACGCAATAGATTAGATTACTTTGCACAAAACCAAAATGATCTCCGAACTGACATTCTGCGAGGTGTCGAGGATGCCATCAGTAGAGGTGATACTGAAGGCCGTAATATTGGGAAGAGGATTATTCTTCCTTCTTCTTTTACGGGAGGCCCCAGGTACATGTACAAACACTACCAAGATGCGCTCGCCATTTGTAGAGTGCATGGGAACCCACAGTATTTCATCACCTTTACATGCAACGCAAATTGGCCTGAAATTAAAAGAGAACTAGAAAAGACACCGCTACTTTCAGCCCAGGATCGTGCTGATCTCATTGCCAGAGTCTTTGAGATGAAGGTAGATGCATTTGTTGCTTTTCTAAAAGAAGAGAGACCCTTTGGTGTCGTTGCAGCAGGTATTCATAAATTTGTTCGTTTCTTTCCGTTTAACAAAGAATGTTCTATAGAGCCTTATCACAAACATATTTATCCCTGTCAGATCTCTACACCATAGAGTTCCAAAAACGAGGCTTGCCACACTGTCATACGCTTTTATGGGTCACAGAGCCATTTAGGATTCGAAGTGCGGACCAAATTGATGCCTACATCTCTGCTGAGTTTCCTGATAAAGAGTTGGAGCCTGTTTTGCACAAGATTGTAGCGGACACCATGATTCATGGCCCGTGTGGATTGTTGAACAGTGGTGCCTCTTGCATGCAAAAGGGCACGTGCTGTAAGAATTTCCCAAAACAGTATGAGAATGTTACAAGGATTGACGATAAAGGTCGTGCCTTTTATAGACGGAGGAAGGGTAGCACAAAGATTGAAAGGGCAGGGGCTCTTATTGACTGTGGGTACGTGGTTCCGTATAATAGACGCCTATCATTACGCTTCCGTGCGCACGTAAATGTAGAGCATTGCGGTTGGAGCATGATGATCAAGTACTTATTTAAATATATATCCAAAGGTCCTGACCGTGTTAGGTATTCAGTTAGCTCTAACAAAAAAAAAAGGCAATCCTGGGTCGTCATCCAACGATGATACAATCGACGAGATCAAAAACTTTGTCGATGGTCGCTTTATCTGCCCGCATGAGGCAGCATGGCGGATCTTAAACTTTCCAATACACCATAGGGATCCCGCTGTTCAAGCGCTTTGTGTCCACCTACCAAACCAGCAAAATGTGACATTCAGGGAGAACACTTTACTACAGGACGTTGCTGCGAACCCTATGTCGAGGAAGACAACCTTGACTGAATGGTTGCAGTGTAACCGAACAAGCTCCGCTGGCCGCCATCTTAAGTATGTTGACTACTTGAAAGAGTACAGGTGGGATTTTAAATGTAAGACCTGGATTAGACGGACTTCAAGAAAAAAACCAAGTATTGGTAGGCTGGTTTACATACATCCTACCAGCGGTGAGTTGTTTTATCTCAGAATGCTGCTCAATCACAAAGCTGGTTGCACATCTTTTAATGACATTAGGACTGTCTCTGGTGTCGTTCACGAGACATATCGTGCTGCCTGTGAGGCCATGGGCTTGATTGGGGATGATACAGAATGGGCGCTAACGTTTGAAGAGGCGGCGCTATGGGGGACTGCCACTGAATTAAGGTTCCTGTTTGTGCAAATGCTTCTTTTTTGCGAGGTGACAAATCCTGTTGTTCTGTGGGATGAACACTGGCGTGCAATGGGTGATGATATTGTAGAGCGTATTTGAAACCAAACGAATGTAGACCCAAAGTCCATACCTGAGAATGACATTCAGCAGCAAATCCTGTACGAGCTAGAAAAATTGTTGAACACCAGCTCATCTTATTCAACACTTTCTAATTATGGGCTTCCAATGCCACAAGGTGATCTTCTCGAACTTATTAATAATCGGGTGTTAATGGAGGAAAGGTGTTATGACAAAGAATATCTTGTATTGGAACACGAGAGGTCTAGAGCTTCCATGCATCCAAGACAACTGCAAATATATGAGACGGTAATGCAATCGCACCATCGCAAGACCCAGGTTCTTCTTTTTATTTATGGTCACGGTGGCACCGGTAAAACATTTTTATGGAGCACCATCATTAGTGCTATCAGATCGGCAGGCGACATTGTCCTTGCTGTGGCTGGATCAGGCATTGCCTCGCTTCTCTTACCGTCAGGCCGCACGGCACATTCACGATTTCAAATACCCATTGATGTTAACGGACGAGTCCGTGTGCAATATAAAAAAGGATAGTCCTCTAGCAGGTGTTTGATGGGTTTACAAGTTTTGTTGCAGGTACTTTAATGGAGGTCTCGACGATTACGATCGTCGAGAGGTTGAAGACAACCTTTCGGATTTACGATCCAAGTTTACGATCGGCATTTACGACCGACGATTCCGATGCAGTTTACGATCTATGATTACGACTCTCAGCGTTTACGATCGGGCTTTAAGAGTTTACGACTGGGCTAAGTGTTTCCGACTGAACCGAGTTTGAACCCGATCGTGAACTCACTTTTTAAATCGTAAACCCAATTTTGGATCGTAATCACTTGTGTAAAATCATAAACTCACATAAATATAAATGAAAATCATAAACACCTAATATTTTTTTGGAATCTCATTAAAATTAAGTTAAAATTAATGGTGTTTGTGAATTTTGTGTGCTTAAATCAATTATTTTCCCTAAAAGTTTAAATTGGAATTTTGTGAACTTCAAAAGTAAAATTTGATTTTCACTTGAACTTCTACAAGGGTTAATAAACTTCATTGCTCTTTAACGAACAAGTCTGATACATGTGTCTTGTCTCTCTCAGATGGCAGACGACATGCTTGACGAAGAGATAAAGTTTGAAAGTGATCACTGCATCCCGACGTATCTTGAAGACCCACCTGAGAAGCATATGGAATTATTTTATTCACTGGTGGCCGGGATTAATATCTGCAAGATAAACCATGCCCTGAGATCAAGTGTGCTGATTGATGAGCAGCTTGTAAGGGAGTTCTGGGGATCTGCTAGAGCCGATGCAGATAAAACAACAATCACTGCAACAATTCAGAACAGGAAGATAGTGATTCAAGAAGATGACATCAGAAAAGGGCTGAACATCATTGATAGTGCTACTGATCCGATTGAGTATCCGAAGGAAGTTGTGATAGCAGGTGCTCAATCTCTGGGATATGAAGGAAAGTTCCCTCCCATCTTCAAGAAGTTGTTGCCGCACTACTGGAGGTGTCTGGCTCACTACTTGCAAAAATCATTTCTGGGAAAGAGAACTAGCTTTGATCAGCTCAACAAACTGCATGGAACAGCATTTGTCGCATTGGCCTTGGACTGGAAATTCAATTTCTCCAAGTTGATGTTGTTGGATTGGATAGGCAATGCTGACCTGAGTGCCCGAGAACAGTTCCTGATGACTCCAAGATTCGTACAGATGGTGGTCATGAAGAAATATCCCATGATTGAAGAGAGGGTGGAAAAACTGGATATTAAGGTGATGGATTGTGGAGTGTTTGGACTACAGACCCAAGACAGAAAGGGTAAAAACAGTTTTGAAGGAAGGCTTAAATGGGTCAAGAGGGGTGCATTTCCCGAAGTGGCAAGGGAACAAAAAGTTGAAGAATCTGAACCTGAAGCCGATGTGCCAACTGTAAATGCATCTGTTGTTGAAGATCAAGATATAACAGCAACTCCGGCTGTAAATGTGCAAGAAGAAAATGTGATGGACGACTTCTTTGCTGATCAAGGGAATATGGATGATGATATCTATGGAGATTTGGAACCAATCAATCTTAAAAGATCAAGAGATGTCCTAAACTCATCTTCTAGTGGTGACTCCATCCCTCAAGAGTTTGATATTCAGTTCAATGTGAATGAGATGCTTGAAGAGCCTGTCCCCTTCCGTGAACCATCTCCCAGGAAGAAGACAGATCCAAGAAGTATCCGATTCAAGTTCACAAAGACTAGCTCAAGTCTGTTGATGGTCCATCCAACTGAGTCTAGTTCTCAAAGTCAAACTGCTCAAGAAGAATCAACGGTTCCAAATGTTGAAGATCAACCTGCCCAGGTTCAGACTGAAAGCCCTCTTCTGAGTGAACGTAGCCTTGTTCATGAAGAAAGACAATCTCTGGAGGTTGATAACACTGTTGTAGTTACCAGCCCTGTCAGAATAAGTGCCTCTAGTGGAACAAGTTTGCCGCCAACAGTTATTCCAAGTTTCCGTCCACTTCAAGCTGCTGAGCTACCAATTGAGATGAGGATAAGTGCAGAACCTCACATAAACTTTCTGATGTCTCAGAACAGAATTAGGGAGACTGAGATAAAAGCACTCCAGGCAGAAAACAGAAAACTGAAAGACAAGGAGGTGGCTGACAAGAATAGAATGAAGTATCTGTATGAGACTTTGATGGAACTGAAGAAGAAGTTTGGTGATTTGAAAAATGTTGTGGAGTCAAATACTTCAGGTGCCCCTGGTCAAAGTTCATCTCAGGGTGTGCAAGGTACAGAAGCAGTAAATGTGGATGATGGAGATGACACTATCGAGATGTCTAACTATGCCCGAAGTGGAAGGGTCATCTCCAAAGCACCAGAAGGTCACGACAACTGGTTTAAGGAATTCTTTCAAGGACCAGCCCCCACTCAATACACCCTTGATGTTGGTGAAAGCTCTATAGACAAAAAGGGGAGTCGTGAAACTATTATGTGTTGGCACTATGATATAGAGAAGAAGCTGTTTGCTGTGATCCGTGACGGCTACATTCCAGTAGAGTACTATAGAACACGTACCCAATTTCATTCATGGACTGAGCCTGAGATTAGAAGTCTGCTTAGAGCTCCATACATCAACAGATGGAACAGCACCGAAGGAGATCTTATTCGAAACAATCTGATGAGCCAATTAGAAAATAATTTTACAAACTTTGAGCTGAAGCAAGTAAGATGGGTCGAGACTGGAACTGACCCAGAAACTGGTGAGCCGATAGGTGAAGCAAGGAGACCACCCACCAAACGCACAAGAGTGATCAATATGTTGGATGAGATCGAAGACGGTACCTTAGTCAAAAGCTTTGACTGTTGGTGTTATGATCCAACGACTCACGAGGTGGTGGTTCTCTGCAAAAGAATGAGGCAATTTCGTTTCTACGATCCGGTCGATCTGCTGAGATTTGGTGAAAAAGACATCAAGCTCCTAGCCTCCCAACCTATTCTCGGTGATGAGACTGATATGGAAAATGCTGTAAGGGTAGGGATCTTCCATGGAACGGCTAATCGGATCGTGGCAAATGGATGGTGGTCGAACAATGTGCAGAATACTTTCAGATTCGATCTGCAGCTGCCATAGGTGATCTAATGGTTCATGCCTAGGGGAAGATTGTTGGGCTATATATATTAGAGGCATGAACATTAGTTGTGGGCTTGTTAGTTATTGGGCTTTTAGGCTTAGTTAGATTATATTTAGGCCATGTGGGCCGATTTCTAGTGTTTATGATTGGGCTATTTGTGTTTATGATTGGTCCTAGGGTTTTTGTAAGGGTAGTATATAAACCCTCATGTTTATGATTATGATAAGCTTTTGAAAAAACTGTTTACGATTTCTCTCTCTCACTTTGGTGTTTACGATCAGTCACCATTAGCTTCAAGTTTGTAGTATTTCACATTCAAGATTCGATCTTTCTTATAGATTGTGTCTCTTTCTTCTACATTCTTCTTGAATCAATCACATACGAGGATTCCGCACTCGTTTGTGATTAAGATATCGTGTTTGGTTGATATTCGGACATACACTTGGAATGTGCTAATTGTGGATTTATGTGACTTAACATGTGATGATGATATGATATTATCATGAAATTGACTCACATGTAGTAAATATATAATTACCGGAAAATAAATAACTATGTCAATGCATGTGTATGATCATGTAATTGCTTGGATATGTGTTCACATACATACTGTTAGTCTAATTAGTTACGAGTTATACGTATGTACAAGCCCTAAGTCTCCTGTCTCGATGGGAATGACAAGACTTTGTGAAATCGCCCCGTCGAGCTCACATCGTATATATGGGATAATGTCGTAATAATTATGACGCTTCAATATTTGTCATGATATAACATGTTATATATAATATACGTGTTAGGATACATATAGCAAACCTAAATTTGATCACCAATGTGTATTCGAGTCCACTTGTCTATTGTTCGCGTGTTGTCGGGATAGTCGGTCAACACAGTCAACACTCACATTGATATGTGTCTTAGGTGAAGTGTAAGGGATTCACTGTTATCTTTCGGTTGATTGATTTAAATACTAAATTACACCCTAAGGTGAGTTTTCAACCCCACTTTTTAACGTATTATGCTTTTGGGGTAGAAGACATGTGGTATACGATTTCTATTGAGAAATACTAAATGATATCTGTTGAGAAATACTAAACGATTTAGGTTGAGAAATACTAAACAATTTCTGTTGGAGAAATACTAAACGATTTCTATTGAGAAATACTACATTTTTATTGTATATACTATTTGTAACCCATAGAGGAAACATGCCAAGGGATTCCTTCCACAATTCGTGTACCATTAGTATCAAGTGGATAACGGGGAAATGTAAAACAGATCTGTTGGGCTTGACAAACCCTGCCCTGGCTGGTCGCTCTAGCCCCACCTCCTTCGGGGGTGGAGAAGGGGTATTATATCGTCCCAAATCGGGGTCATGCTCGGCATTATAGCATGGCTGGAAGGTAGATTCTTAAATTTTTTAGGAATGGGGACACAGGGCCTATGGTGTTATAAATAATGTGGTCTAGCTAACCCAAGTATATAGAATGCAAAACTATCTTTTTCAGGATGTGTGATTCCTGGGTGAGTTACGCCTTATGGAGGGCAACTGGTTAACTCACTTTTTAATTAAATCATATTTATTTACTTTCTTAAACTCCGTGAATTCACCAACCTAATGTTGACACTTTACATGTTTATTCTCAGGTCTTTAGGAGAAGCTAAGGAGCACGTTAGGATCATTCATATGGTCATTGGATGGTTTGTAATAAATCAATCATCTTTTGTCGCCTTGGGCGAAAAGACACTTTAAACTCTTTTATTTGGTTGTCGCTTCTGCTAAACCTAAAACTTAAACTTGATTATGTTACGATGCTTCCGCTTTACTTTGAAAACCTTACAACTCTAATAAACTATTTGATACTTCGGTATCCAAACTTGGTTTTAAAACTTTGAGTCGAGCATGTAGAATGTTCGAAGTGTCTGACGAATCAGATCCTGGTTTGACTCACGCCCCCGTTCGCGGTGACTCCGCGGGTGGGTTTTGTGGGGGTGTGACAGATTGGTATCAGAGCTCCTCGGTCATATTGAACTTAGGATTGCATTGGATCCAACTATGGCTAGAGTCAGTTAGACACACATTTAAACGCACATATACGCAGTTTGCGCATCTTACTATTATATCTATGAGTATATGTATATACTATATTGACTATTTGTGGTACTGTTATTTCTATCTCTATTTACATCACATCATCGCATCTACCTTCTGTAATGTTTGTTTGAATTAACTGTTTAGTTATTCAAAAAGTAATTACTCACTGTAATACACATGGGATGTATATTGCAGGCATGGCTTCGAGAGACTTAGCATCATCGGACTCATCAACACCAATATCACCACAAGGGAGCAAAGGGAGATGGCCTTTGGGAGAGTCCAGGGCATCTGCACCAGTTATCTCTGAGAGACGGCTGGACACTAGAGACTGGAGGACATACCCTGCTTATGTGGACAATATGTTGAGAGTGCACTACATACCTGCACTCGTTATGGCTCGTAGTACTGCTCAGATGAGGGCTACGCCAGCCCTACCGGCATTACCCTGCACGACAGAGCGAGAGCTTGCGGCACTGGTGGCCGACTACTCTGCGCATCAGGATTATGTCACTCGTGCTGTGGGAGATGTCACCAAGCTTCAGGTTGGAGTGGGTGATGTCGATTACCATCTTAGGACTGTTATCACTCGGTGGAGACAGAGCCAGGAGCGCCTGTCTAGCCTAACACGACAGAATGAGGACTTGCAGATGAGGTTTTATGTCCGAGTGTGATGGCCGACGCGCAGGGTGATATCATTCAGCAGTTACTCCTTCGGGTCCAGCAGTTGACTGCTCGAGTCGCGACAGTCGAGGTCGGGTTGTGTAACATCACAAACTTTGATAATACCTGAAGAATACGTGACTAATGTGATAGATACATATGATATATGTGTTAGATAGCTAAACATGATAAAACGGATAGAAAATGCAAGTTTACCCATTATCGGGTAATAAACTGATAAAAGATAGCATTTGCATGAATGATACACGTATTGATAAGGAAGTGAGGTAGATACGTGTTTTATATCAAAGATCTGTTAAAACACGATACGGATCGTTTCCAGATCATATAAAAGATAGAGACGGAGAAATCTAGTCATTAACTGTGTCAAATGGTTACAAACCGAAGAAGTATAGAACAATGAAGCACCAGGAGAGGTTGGACAGATCTCTCCTCTCAACACAAAGACAAATGACCAGAAATCTAAATTGAAAGACTAAGCTTCACCTATTTATAGGTAACCTGTCCAGCGTACCATTTGGTACGCAGCAGCGTACCAACTGGTACGCCACAAGGTACGTTGGCAACCTAGCTACAATTTACAATCTATACAATTTCACAATTCGCACAGTAATGACCACACCCAGAACATGCTCTAACAAAAGATAATTGATATATATGATGCTAACGTAGTTAAACGGGTAATATGATAGAAATAGAGGATAGCCGAGAGAATATGGCTTTACGTGATTACATTATATTAGAAACATGTGTAAAAAATTGTTTGAATAGCATGGATGCATGTGAAATATTCATTTGATGAATATATATGTGGAAATACGTGTTTAATTAGTTAAACGTATACGCAATAATTAACAAGAACTAAAGGGGTAGAAAGTGTAATTTGTGTAAATATACATATACATATATATATATATATGTGTGTGTGTGTGTGTGTATGTATATTATCTTATGAGACACGAACCTTCGAGGATGCTAGAAATATGTTTATGAATATTGTAAAACATAAAACGATAGCTACATCAAAAGATAGGGGCTAAATATGCATAAGATAAAAGTTAGGGGGCTAAAAATGCAATTCATTGAAAGATATGAACATATGTATATATATATATATTATCATACGTATCCCGATCCTTTATAAGTATTAGAAATATATCCTAAAGTGATTCGGAACATAAAATGATGAGTGTTGTAAAGTTAGAGGGGCTAAAGTGTAAATTAGTGAAATATATATATATATATACGTATGTATACGTATATCATCGAGCGTGTCCCGAGCCTTAGAAACTTTTATAAATATGTCCTATAATGATTTGATGCATACAATGATAGAACAGTTGAAGTTTAGGGGTTAAAATGCAATTAAAAAGTAGAGGGACCATTTCTGCCAATACCCCAAAGTACCTCGCGGTACGCGAGGCTCTCCTTAGCCACTGTCGCGATACGCAACATATTCCAGGCGCAAAAAAAACCACGATTCGAACTTGCAGCCTACGTTTGATCCATCTACGCGTCGTTTTTCGTCGATTACTCACCTGTTACACGTGCTAGACCCTCCTGCGACCCTCCCTGGTATAAATAGAGGGTCGATTACAGCTCAGAGACTCGCTAATTCATATAATCAAGTCCGAACAACCCTTTCTTTAAACCCGAACCTTGTTCTGCAAAATTTGACCTAACGGGAAGGAATTAGAGACTGATCTCCTGCAATCCCATGTTTCTAGGTATGCTCTACAAAAGCCCTCTATCAATTTCTGTTAATATGTCCATTTGATTAGATTTCTAGAAATGTACAAAAATTAGGGTTCATAACCTTGTTTTGATGAATTTGGGTGTTCGGGTGGGAATTAGTGTCTGAAGTTTTGTAGGTAATCCTAAATAATACGTTTTAAGAAAGCCCTAAGTTTGTTTCATAATTGAAAAATGTTTGGTAAAGGTTTTGTTAACGGTTCAAAATTAGGGTTTTCGTAACGTTGTTTTGCCTAAATTGAGTAAACAGTGTCGAATTAAGCTTTGATATTTTAAAGAATATTATAAAATGTTATAATGGATAATACCCTAAGTTGGTTTGAAAAGTGTTGATGCATGAACCTTGTGTGGCCGTTACTGTTCGAATTGTCAAACAGACTGATTTGTTGAAGACATGAACTGAGGTCCGAAACCCAGCCGAACTCTAGGTTCGGAGTTGGCCGAACCTTGATGGCCGAACTCCAAGTTCGGAGGGAGTTCGGACAGGGTTCGGAGGTGCCCAGTTCGGACCTTATGAAGAAGTATAAATAGTTTCGTCTTTGTATTTCTTTGTAAGTTTCTGTCTAGTGTCTGTTTGATTGAGAGGGGAGGTTCTGTCCAACCTCCCCCGGAGCTTAAACGTTTGTATACTCCTTTTGTCATGTAATCATTTGACACGAATCAATGACAAAACTTCCGTCTCATCCATAGAATCGATCCGTATACGCTTTTTCAGTATGATTACTTGGGAACGTTTGTCGGAGATTATCATTTTTACACAAACTGAAGATTAAATGAGATTAAAGATTCCGTTGCGGGCCACTTGAGTTTATCATTCCACTACAAGAATGCGGGGTTGGAATCATAAGAAATTGAAGATTTGAATATGTCACTTGTTTAGGGGGAAAATGGGGACCCTAAAAAACTTTCAAAGTTTCATAATTGAAAAAGTGAATATTCAAAAGCAATCAGTTCAGGGTTGATGGTGATTTTTGATCTTCGTGGAAAGGTGATGTTCTCTAATGTTCGTGCAAACCGATATGTCAAAGTTTTCAATTATGGTTTGGAACTCTCTGTCATATGCCCGATACTTTCTTGAGTTGTGGAAAGACTTGGTCAGATTCCAGTCTGCAACGAGATATACGTTTACCGGAGTAATATATTGGGATGGATTTGATGCTGAGGGGGAATTTATGTGATTGAAGATGCTGACCGTGTCTGTTTTCATAAAGATCAGAATGTGTTACAATTCAGTGAAGATTGAAGATTATTATCAAGATGAAGTGATGTTCGTGTGTCTTTACAATTTCTGGATACAACTTATGAAGTGAACTATTATCATACATGTCGGTTCCAATTGGATGGTTGTGCATGAAGCTAGGGGGAATTTTATTGGTTGTGGAGATTGTACAAGATTCGAACCGTTTCCTGCATACCTAAAGTTTCAGTCCAAGGGGAGTTTGCTGATAATCAAGATTCAAAATGTAGCAGACTGACTGATGAAGATTGCTAGAAGATCAATGTCTGGATTCGACAGTAACGTCCAAGGGGAAATTTGTTGATGCATGAACCTTGTGTGGCCGTTACTGTTCGAATTGTCAAACAGACTGATTTGTCGAAGACATGAACTGAGGTTCGAAACCCAGCCGAACTCTAGGTTCGGAGTTGGCCGAACCTTGATGGCCGAACTCCAAAAGTTCGGAGGGAGTTCGGACAGGGTTCGGAGGTGTCCAGTTCGGACCTTATGAAGAAGTATAAATAGTTTCGTCTTTGTATTTCTTTGTAAGTTTCTGTCTAGTGTCTGTGTGATTGAGAGGGGAGGTTCTGTCCAACCTCCCCCGGAGCTTAAACATTTGTATACTCCTTCGGCCATGTAATCATTTGACACGAATCAATGACAAAACTTCCTTCTCATCCATAGAATCGATCCGTATACGGTTTTTCAGTTCTCATGGGTGATTTCAACGAAGTGCGAAGACCTGAAGAAAGACCTAACTTGGGGTTTAACAGGGCGAACGCGGAGGCGTTCAATGATTTTATCCATAACGCGGAGCTTCACGAGTATAATATGGGTGGTTTGCAATTCACCTATGCGAGCAAGATCGGGAACAAACATAGCAAAATTGACAGGGTCTTGGTGAACAACGAATTCTGGAATGAATGGCCTTCTGCCACGCTTACTGCTCATCATAGGCTTTCGGTGGACCACAGTCCGTTGTCTTTAAAGACTTCGGCCTTCGATTTTGGACCCTCCCCTTTCAGGTTCTACTCACCTTGGCTGCTTAATCCTTTAATTGATAATGTTGTTGTTGATGCTATTTTAGGTTGTGATCACATCAGCCCGCCTGATGTGAGATTGATGTCGAAGCTTAAGAAAGTTAAAGAAGCTTTGAAAAATTAGAGAAGAGAAGAGGGGCAAAAAGAGAACAAGGACTGTGATGATCTCACTAATATTTGTAACAGGTTCAAGGAGTTGGCTGAAAGCAGGGACTTGTCCGATATGGAAAATGGCGAATGGAATGAAGCTAGGAACAAATTGGCTGGGTTGGAACGAAAGAAGACGATGGACATGAGACAAAAGGCTAGAGTGAAGTGGGTTGTTGAGGGGGACGAGAACTCGTCGTTCTTCCATGGGCTTCATAAATATAACCTGAAAAGAGGACGGATCAACGGGCTGAATATCAACGATATATGGGTTTCCGAACCTAAAGCTCTCAAAAAGAAGCTCAAAACTTCTTTAAAAGGAAGTTCAAAGCCGATTCTAATCCTAAACCATTGTTGTCTTTGTCTAATATTAGCAGGTTAACCCAGGATGAAGCGGATGACATTATCAGACCGTTTAGCAAGGAGGAAATCAAAAGTGCGGTGTGGGATTGCGGTAGTGATAAGGCGCCTGGGCCCGATGGGTTTAACTTTGCATTTTTTTAAAGGTTTTGGAATCTTTTTGAAAATGATTTCTATGATATTATGCAGTTTTTTCATGAAACATGTACCATTAGCAAGGGGTGCTCGACATCTTTTTTCAGGCTCATTCCAAAGATAGAGGACCCCCAATCTCTTAACGACTTTAGACCTATCAGTTTGGTTGGATGCATATCAAAGACTATATCCAAGGTGCTAGCGGCAAGACTAAAAGAAGTTATTGGATCGGTCGTTTCAGAAAACCAAATGGCCTTCCTTCAAGACAGATACATCCTGGACGGGCCTCTCATTCTGAATGAATTGATTACGTGGGGAAAGAAGAAAAAGAATCCGCTAATGCTTTTCAAGATCGACTTCGACAAAGCGTTTGATTCCATGGATTGGAATTTTGTCATTTCCATCCTTGACAAAATGGGGTTTCCGGATTCGTGGCTTAAGTGGGTCAAAGGGGTCCTGGGATCGGCTAGGGCTTCGGTTTTGGTCAACGGATCTCCGACCTTAGAATTTCAATGCGAAAAAGGATGTAGACAAGGAGACCCGTTATCTCCATTCCTTTTTATTATAGCTATGGAAGGGTTCCACGACATGTTTGAGAAGGCGACTGATCATGGTATGTTTCAGGGCTTTAAAAGCCCCTCTAATGGCCCTATTATTTCTCACCTCTTTTTTGCAGATTACGCTATTATTATTGGAGAATGGGAGATGGAAAACATTGATAACATGGTGCAGATCCTCAAAGTCTTTCACATTGTGTCGGGTTTAAAGGTCAACATCAAAAAATGCTCTCTATTCGGATACAACGTTGCGGCTGCAGATTTGGATTATGGTGCTTCAAAGACAGGCTGTGCTATTGGAACATCTCCATTCACCCACCTTGGCATCACGGTTGGCTCGAATATGAATAGAATAGGGGCTTGGCAACCGGTCATTGATACGTTTATGAAAAGACTTGCTCTTTGGAAAGCCAAGAACTTATCGATCGGGGGAAGACTTGTGCTTATCAAAGCGGTGTTGGATAGTCTCCCGGTTTATTTCTTCTCGCTATACAAAGCTCCTAAAGGCATTATCACTAAGCTTGAAAGCATCCGGATGAACTTCTTATGGGGTGGAAGTCACAATAGGGGAAAAACTCATTGGGTCAACAAGGAAGAAGTCACTTGCTCGATTAAAAATGGTGGCCTCAGTTTGACGGCTCTTGGTGTTGTTAACCAAAGCCTCTTAGTCTAAATGGGTGTGGCGTTTCCGCTTATTTGATAACGGCTCCAAATTGTGAATTGTTTCCGTTGACTTTATGCATGCGTTCACACTAACATAAAATAATTATTTGGATGGCACGAGTGATTCACATGATCTGCTATTTAATTTCCTTCTTCAAGATTTGTATTTTATTCTCACTTCGATGCAAAACTCCACTAATTCTCCATGTCCCATCCAATAGCCTTTGCATCTATTTCTTGATTCATATTATAACACATATTCACGTAAACCTACAAAATAAATATTAAATATATTTAATGCTTTTTAGAACATTTACTACTTAAAGAATTAACACATTTAAAAACTCTTTAAAGCTTCACATTATAATTTCTTAACTTCAAACACAAGAAGCACGAAACATAAGAAATATGATAAGATTAATATAATGTAACCAATAAAAATATAAAATTAAATATGAGAAAGCGGTACAAAATATACTCTTATCACATCCCCACACTTATTTTTTTTCGTCCCGGAAAAACTGCCACGGAATCATAATTGAGAAATCAGTTTCAAAATCATTTAACCTTTTAATTTGTCCACCAATTCAACTCCACAAACCATAATGTAATCACATGGACTAATTGCAATTGCCGATATTTCGGTCCGACTAAACCCAACCACTGACCTTTTGTTTTGCCCCCAAAGTGCTTGTGAATTACCAATCAGTTGTACTAATCTGCCTATGTGTCCCACATTTAGAAAGTTCAAGATCAATCTACTCCCGAATCAAATTCAGTCAAAGCAAAGGGTAATTAAGATGATATTTTTTAAATTTTCACCACCCTCCTTAAACCAGATACTTATATATCCCAAGAATGGTGGATTTAATGGATGAATGAAGTTGTTGAGCATTTATTTCTAATCTAGCTATATATTTTTTTTTTCTCTTTTTCTCTTTTTTCTTTCATTTTTTTTTTCTTCTTTTTTTTTTATAATTGGTCAATTTTAACTATTATTACCAACGGACATCATCAGAGGTACTCGTTGCGAGATGCTATCCCCAAACTCATACATGAGTATTTTGCCCACGAGATCCAGAACATCATCAGAGGCACGCACCACGGGATACTATCCTTAGTTTGTACATGAGTATTTTGTCCCTTCACTCTAATTCATTAACCAATTTATTACCTAATATGCTCAAAAGATAGAATGATGGGGCGCCGTTATTTCTCGGATTTGCTTTCGCAAAAAGATCATAACGTGCCAAGTATTCTGAGGATATATAAGTCTCTAATTTAAAAAGGTCTCTTTCCTCCTAATCCTCAGTTTCAATATCACTATTACCCCTAACATGAGAACCCACTAGCAGATTAATTTAGTTACATATTTATACAATAACAAGCACAATGGGATAATTAAGCTTTACTAAGTCAGCTGGGCCTACTGACACATCACAAATCAGATATGTTTTCCATTCTCTCATTTTCTACCACTTTTCCCTTTTCTTTCTCTATTTTGATTGAAAACTGATTCCCAATTGTACTATCATTTTCCATGATTTGCAAGTTAATCCAAAGACATTTTTCAAATTTTTTTAATTTTTTTGGATTTTGTTTTTTTAAACACACAAAAATAAACACACTAAATGCGTTATTCCCCTCCCCACACTTGAGTGACACATTGTCCCCAATGTGTTAAAAAGAACAACGAAAAATAAATAAGAAATAAAATAAAGAAATATAAATAGGAAACGTACCGGATTCGAGCAATAAAATAAAGCAAAAATTCTGACTGCTGAAGGCAACAAAAGTTCCAATATATATATATAAACCTACACATACCTGGAATCCTCATTTTGCTCAATTACATTACCCAAAACCCGTCCAATTCCTGAAAAACACAAAAACACAAAACCACACAAAACAAAACAAAAAAACAAAAAAAAAATTAAAAAAAACATACCACTGGGTTGCCTCCCAGGAAGCGCTAAATTTATGGTCTTCAGCCAGACCATACCTCTTTTGCCTCACCGTGGCTTCAGTCCACATTTACCGACCACGTTACCGATGTAGGCTCGGTGTTTCACACATCTTTTCAACTTTTCCAATCCACACTTTCCAATCACATTACCGAGGAACGCTCGATAATTCACATGTCTTTTAAATTTTCTCTGTATGCTCAACAAGTAAAAAATATTAATTTGAAAATTACAGGAAAATTTATCATGGATCGAATACTTACCTTTAGAATTTCCCACATGTGCTCGGTAGTTGATATAACGCATCCAAGCTTGCACTTGCACACGTGGCACATCCAGATCATCACTGCGGAGCTTTTTACATTGCACTTTCCCAACATCATCTTCCTCCACCTTCCTCTTCCTCATCGGTTTTTCTTCAGTTACCTGCAAAATAAATAAAGAATGAAAATTAGAAGTACCTGTCGGGATCTCAACCTCTTGCTCATCAACTACATCTTCAACCACGATCTTGCACTCCGTTTGTTCCACGCTACTCTCAACCTCCACTGCCATTTTCTCAACAACCTCAACTTCTGAAGGCACTACACCACACTCAACTTCAATCACCTCTCCAGTTTCTTCCCAAACTATCTCCTCCGGTTCTGATAAACATATGTCTTCATCTAGGTTTAAACAATCAGTTTCTTGTACAGGAAGACTTCTAACCTCTTCTTCAGCCATAGTGGATTCAATTTTTAATTCTTCCACCACTTGAGGGATTGGTGTGGTATTAGCCTCCACCACCTCCTCCCCAATTTGTGAGGATATCCACGCTTGTTTTTGCTGGAACCTTTCAAAACCCGACCAGCCTTGCTCACCAATTTGTTGTTCCTTCCATAAAATATCATATTTGTAATCTAGCAACTGTATGCGGTATTCCCTTGAATGATGAGGTTTAGCCAATTCTTGCTCGATTTGGGACAAATGCGATCTTCTTAGAGATTTCTCAACACCTTCAGATTGATAAACATTTGGACCCGACCTTGGTTGTTGCGTTGGATATGTTAAATAATTCACTTGACTATACGTCTGACGGTCCCGGTATACCTGATATGACTTATTACACTCGTCGCCATAACCTGATTGGTAACCTCTTAGAGAATCCAATGGCGGTGCTCTAAAATGCGAGTAAACTGATTTTCATGTTCAGTTCTCGTTCGTGAAAGTCTTTGAGCAGCTTCTCTTCTGCGTGCATACTCTTCCTCCCTTTGAACTTCGGCTGGTGTCATAACTCTTGGTACCCCGTGTTCAAACCGAATCTGATTCCCTCCTTGGGTGTAAGGGAATTGTGGTACACCCCAAGGAGGTTGATTGTAGTTCTGCTGTGACTGATATTGGGGATCCTCAAATTACCAGATATAAGTTCAGTCTACCTATGAATCCCACTAAAGAAAGCTCTAGTTCAACCTACTACCGAATCATATTCAGTCAAAGCAAAGGGTAATAATGATTTTCATTTATATTTTTTTCTCCAACCCCCCTTAAACCAGATACTAAGATGTCCAAAGAATAACTAATTATTGGAATGCAACTTTTGAGCATTTATTCTCTAATCTGACATTTTTTTCTTCTTTTTCTTTTCTCATTTTTTTTCTTTTTTTTTATAATTGGTCACTTTTACCTAACTTACCAACGGACATCATCAGAGGCATTCTTTCACAAGGTCTTACCCCCGAAATCATACGTGAGTATTTTGCCCGCGAGATCCAGAACATCATCAGAGGCACTTACCACGGGATACTATCCTTAGTTCGTACATGAGTATTTTGCCCCTTCACTCTTATTCATTAACCAGATTATTAACTGCATGCTCATTTGAAATTCTAAGGACATAGAAGTATCTAGCCTAAAGCGGTCTCTTTCCTCCTAATCATCAGATTCAGTATTCCTATCACTCCTAAAATGGGAACCCACTAGCAGACTGATTAGCATATTTATACAACAAATAAACACATAGGCAATTTAAGCTACTCCTAGGTCAGCTGGGCCTACCGACACATCATAGACTAGTAATGTTTTCCATTCTCACCATACTTTACCACATTACCAAATTATTCATCTTAACAATTAAGCACAACATTAGAAAACCAATTCCCAGTTTTACCTATCATTTTCCATTTAATTGCAGCCAGAATCTTGGACATTTTTGAACAATTTTTCCAATTTTTTCAATTTTTTTTTTAGAATTTTTGGACTTTTAAAAAAAAATTATTTTTAAACACACTAAAATAAAAAAAACAAGACGCAAGTATAAATAATAAAAAGACGCAAGGCTTCCCATCCCCACACTTGAACGACACATTGTCCCCAATGTGAAATGAGAATAAAATAAAATAGAAATAAAAATAACCACACGAAAGATAAAAATAGAAATGCAAACGAAAAAATTAAAAATAAAAAGAAAAATTGGAACAAACTCCCCTGATTTCTGATTTTGATGAGTTGAAGGCGAGTTTGAAACCACAGGTCCTCCATTGAATTCCATAAGCATCCAAGTGCAAATATCATCGAACCTGCAAAACAAAAAACAAACAAAACAAACGACTCGACAAAAACTATTAATCACGAAAAATAAAAATAAATAAGAATAAAATTAAAATAAAACCAATATGAAACGTGATTACCTGGAACCTCAGAGATCAGATAAGTGAATAGCAAAAGGCTCGGAACAGTGCCTACCAATTATTCAAGTACATACCTGGAATGCGTTTGATGCACGATTTCACTTCTCAAACTCCTTGATTTCCTGCAAACACGAAAAACACAAAAACACAACCGAAGAGAAATGCACGAAAACACATAAATGCAAAAATTAAACCAAAACTACAAACTTTACAACTCGGGCACTATGTCAATTCAGCTCCTAAACTCTAAACAACCTCCAAATAGATTATCAGGAGGTTTAGATTTCACATCCTTCAACACCAACCTACCGGTAATTACCCGGTTTCGACCACCACAATTTCCTACCAAGGTCTTAACTTTCCAATGTTTATACCGACCCGGTAGAAATCTAATCCTACCCATGTAACTCACATCCGGGTCGTTTGGACAGATAAGCACCAGGAACCTCCCCACACTTGGTCTAAACACCATGTTCACTTCAAATTCACCTAAGTCACCAAGTGTGGCCTTCCTACTCTCTAGCTTAACCACCACAACCTCATCACAAACTAAGGCACCCCCGGGTTCTACATACGGGTCAACAAGCTCATCTAAATCAACTAAATCAACTAACCCCCCGGGGCCTTCCCCACACTTGGGCTCTACAACAACCTCAGTCTCACAATCCACCTCACCGGGTTCTCCTAACGAGTTATCTAGCTCAATCTTATTTAACAAGTTATCCAAACCCCCAGGATCATCCCCACACTCATCCTCAAATAAATCTTCATCTTCTAGCCTATTGCCAAGCACTATCAGATCCATATAAGTTTTAAAAGTCTCTAGAAGTTTCATAGTGACAGACAATTCAGATGGATATTATGATTGGGTATGTGGCAGAAACAAATTACAAAATAAATAAATAAACTAATTCAGAAAAAATAAAACCTAACTACTAAACACAAGAAAAATAAATAGCTATACACAAAAACCTAGAAAAGACTCAAATTTCCTAGACGACCTAGTTAATCTTGCTATTGCCAAGTGTCCCCGGCAACGGCGCCAAAAACTTGATGTGCTCGGAACTACACCTAAAAATAATAAAATATCCTAGACCTAAACCTAGACACACCTAATTTTACCGAAACTCCTAAAACTAGACCGAACCTAAGGCAAGTGTACCTGTCGGTGGCAGTATAGCTACAGAAGACCGGATATCGAACCTTAAGGACACTAGATAGCTAGACTATAACCTAGGACTCTATGAATGGAAATTTGAGTAATTTTGGTTTTTGAATTTAGGATTTAACTAACTTAACTAACTAATTAACTAACTTAACTACCTAGCAACCGAAATCGGAAAACTCGAGGAAACTGACAGATGAGAGAGAAGTACTACCTAGACCTAGAATCCTATTCAACACTTGCAATCTTACTCGGCTATGGAAATCTATGATGGAATCAGGATCTTAATGACAACTCTAAGAAAACCCTAGTGGACCCCAGATCATTTACCAGGTGTGACGCAGTAGGAAATCCTAAGAATCGAAGACGCATACTGATTGGTTAGGTCACCTCCCGGCTTGTTCCTAACGGATATTCTAGTACTCGAACAGACAGGTCACCTTCCAGCTTGTTCCTATCCCAGACACCTAACGATGAAAGGAGTAACTACTAACTTACAGAATTAACATGGAATAGCAGGTAAAATTAGAATATCTAGGGAATCCCTCTCCCGAGGCAATTTGACCTAAAACCCTAACAACCCCGACTACCCAATAGGTCTATCACCTCCCGGCTTGTCTAAACCTAGCAGCACACAAGAATCAAGATTTTCACCAATAACCTAAACTATGATTAACTAATTTGCTAACCATATCAACTACCAACATAAAGTCATGCAATTGATTACCCAACCCAAATCGAAAGACATTCGCAGATTGAGCAGTTTAGATTATTAATTACAATCCTAATATAAGTATCCACATGCATTAATCTGTAAATTAATAATTGTTTACAAGAATATCAACCAAACATATGAAATCCATAAACCAAATAAAATCACAAACGTTAAATAGTCATCATAACGGTCTAAGCAGCACTAGAAATTTAGCCAAACATAGTGCAGATAGAAACACGTACAAAAACAAAGCTGAAGTTACCGTTCATCGAAAAAGAATAAAAATTAGGTCAGCAGCCTGCCTGCTAACCTGCTAGCTTAATAATTCTTTTGACTTTTTGACGTGCCTGGTAGCCTGCCTGCTTGGTTCCAATTTCTTTTTCTCTTGATCGACTTCCGGCTTCCGAATTGCCGTCTCCTTTTTCTTTCGTCCCTATTCCCTTTCTGCCGTCCGCTACTTATCCTCCGTAGTATTGTGCGTAGCCGGCTAATCATAAATAATTGTTGTTGCCTCCATATAATAATTGCTGACCTACTTTGCTTTCTTGTTTTCAAGCCCACGTGGGCACAAAATCCATTTACTTTCTTTGCTCTTATTATTTGCGATGTACTCAAATCAGCCCAAACATAATTTCGAATAGTCCATATTTGCATTCCAGTTTCACGAAACACGAACTATATATATTTATTTTCTTTTGTTTCAACGTGAAATCCAAAGCGTGACCTCCAAGTTTTCTATATTGACATGCAGCACCTTAAACCTTCATATTTGACGTAATATTGTACCATCCCTTTGGACTTTTATACCAACCTACGATCAAACATATATGAAGCATTTTGAGCACAATTGACCTAATAAACACACTTAAAAAATAAAAGACTCAAACTCACACAAATATATACAAAAATGACTTAGTAGCACATTAAGACTCAAATTTTAAAAACTAAATAAAAACTAATCGAAACTGACTCAAAATTGACTCAAATATTATACAAAATACACGGGAAACTAGGATGTGTTTAGCACACATCAGCGACACGATGCGCTCCTTCAGTTTCCGAATCCTCCAAATTACATCTTTCCTTTTAAATGCGTTCACATTGGCCTCACAAGAATTATTTGAGTCCCACGTACAGCTCACGTGCTCCATGCTTAATTGATTAACATTGCACCTCCAAATTAATATAAGTTTGAATGGGAGTTCCAATTTCCTTATTCTCCTGCTGACATCGACCAAATATACAAAGTCATATATTATTCCTTCATTTATTTTTTCAAGTAATTAATATTTAATATCAAATAATTAGAAATTGACATTTTGATAGGTGTATAACTAAATGGTACCAAATTAACCTCATTCACACCACAACATATTAATTATCAACAACCGAATAGAAATATATATTTTAGACTCAATCGGTGCGTTTAGGGAGTGATTAGATTAACTTAACTAAACCTAAATTACTTTACCCTAAATGCCACTTAGCTATTTGATTGAGTTGAATGCTTCTAATTATCACTAATTTACTAACTAACAATTGATTGAGTTCTTATATTACTAAAAAGCAATTACTTAGGATCCGGGTTAGTGAATTACTAGTTTCTCTCTTCGGGAATCTAACCTAGAAATCACATAGACATGATTGTGTTCTTGTTTAACCAACCTAAACAATTATCTATCATGCACATACTAAGTATAGTCCTAGAGCTATGCTCAAAGAGGTAGTCCGGGAGCGGGGGGTACATACACGACAAACAATTGCAATGATTTATCAAACGAACACTAGAATCAAAGATTGTCACAGATCAATAATTCTATCTAAGCAATTAGAACCTTAGATTAAAACCAAAAAAACACTAACCGTTCACCCAAGTAATCACCGGTTGTTAGCCGCACATCGCAATCATCACCGAATCATTCAGAAACAAGAAAAACTATAAATAACTAACAATGGTTCGTTCCCAGTTGGCTCTGGCCGAAAAACGAAGTTAGAACCCTAAAAATCGAGTTAAAAGCTTTAAATAGTGACCCCGATCGAAATCTGCGATTTTTAGCCGACATCGACCCGTCGCGTGTCGCGAGGGTCTTCCTCTTCTACTACCGCGACACGATGCGCTCCTTCAGTTTCCGAATCCTCCAAATTACATCTTTCCTTTTAAATGCGTTCACATTGGCCTCACAAGAATTATTTGAGTCCCACGTACAGCTCACGTGCTCCATGCTTAATTGATTAACATTGCACCTCCAAATTAATATAAGTTTGAATGGGAGTTCCAATTTCCTTATTCTCCTGCTGACATCGACCAAATATACAAAGTCATATATTATTCCTTCATTTATTTTTTCAAGTAATTAATATTTAATATCAAATAATTAGAAATTGACATTTTGATAGGTGTATAACTAAATGTTACCAAATTAACCTCATTCACACCACAACATATTAATTATCAACAACCGAATAAAAATATATATTTTAGACTCAATCGGTGCGTTTAGGGAGTGATTACTATCAAATAAGATGCACTTTTATACCACTCATCACATCCCCACACTTATCTTTTTCCGTCTCGGAAAATTGCCATGGAATCATAATTGGGAAATCAATCTCATAAACATATAACTTTTTAATTTGTCCACCAATTCAATTGCACAAACCATAATGTAATCACATGGACTAACTGCAATTGCCAGTATTTCGGTCCGACTAAACCCAACCACTAACCTTTTGTTTCGCCCCCATGTGTTTATGAAATTACCGAACAGAAGTTCAGTCTACCTACGGGTCCCACTAAAGAAAGATCAAGTTCAGCATACTCCCGAGTCATATTCAGTCAAAACAAAGGGTAATAAAGATTAATATTTTATATTTTCCCCACCCTCCTTAGAGAAGATACTAAGATGTCCAAAGAATAGTGATTAAGATAGCTTTAACATGTTGAGCATTTATTTTTCTACTATTTTTTCATTTTCTTTTTTTTTCTCTTCTTTTTTTATATTTTTTTATAATTGGTTAATTTTAACTATACTTACCAACGGACATCATCAGAGGCATTCTTTCACAAGGTCTTACCCCCGAAATCATACGTGAGTATTTTGCCCGCGAGATCCAGAACATCATCAGAGGCACGCACCACGGGATACTATCCTTAGTTTGTACATGAGTATTTTGTCCCTTCACTCTAAAATTATTAACCAATTTACTTACCTAATATGCTCAATTGACTATTCTAAGGACATAGAAGTATCTAACCTAAGTGGTCTTTTTCCTCCTAATTATCAATTTCAGAATTCCTATCACCTCTAAAATGGGAACCCACTAGCAGACTGATTAGCATATTTATACAACAATAAACACACAGACTATTTAAGTTACTCCTAGGTCAGCTGGGCCTACCGACACATCACAGATTAGTCATGTTTTTCATTCTCTCCTTTTTCTACCACTTTTCCTTTTTCTTTCTCTATTTTTTATTTTTGAAAACTGATTCCCAATTGTACTATCATTTTCCATGATTTGCAAATTATTCCAAAGACATTTTTTCATTTTTTTTTTTGAAACAAATATATAAATTTAAACACACTAAAAATAGACACGAAACGTGTTATTCCCCTCCCCACACTTGAGTGACACATTGTCCTCAATGTGTTAAAAAGAACAACAAAAATAAAGAAGAAATAAAATAAAAACTAAAAAGAATTAGAATTAAGAAACGTACCGGATTCGAGCAATAAAAATAAACAAAATGTCTGGCACCGGATGGCGTCGCGTGTCGCGAGGACCTTCCCACACCTCCCTCGCGGGTCGCGAGGGGCGGTATTCATAGGAAATTAAATTTTTTTCTTTTTTTTTCAGCCCAAGTTCCAATATATTTATAAAAGTGACATACCTGGAACCTCGTTTTGCTCAACTCCATTACCCAAAACCGATCAGATTCCTGAAAAACACAAAGACAAAACCACACAAAACAAAAAATATAACAAATAAAAATAAAACCTACCACTGGGTTGCCTCCCAGAAAGCGCTAAATTTACGGTCTTCAGCCAGACCACACCTTCTTGCTCACGGTGGCTTAAATCCACATTTACCAACTGCATTACCGACGAACGCTCGGTATTTGACATTCATCTTCAGCCTTTTCAATCCAAACTTACCGAGCACATTACCGATCCACGCTCGGTAGTTCACATGCCTTTTAAATTTTTTCTTGAAATTCAACATGTGAAAAATATTAAAAAGAAAATTAAAAACAAATTCATCATGGATCGCACACTTACCTGCCGAATTGCCCACGTATGCTCGATAATTGATGTGTCGAATTAACACTTGCGATTTCACACATGGCACCTCCAAATCACCACCGCGGAGCTTCTTGAGTTGTATTTGGCCAACATCATCTTCCTCCACCTTCCTCTTCCTCACCGACTTTTCTTCAGTTACCTGCAAAATAAATAAAGATGGAAGGGGATCAATTGTACCTTTTAGGATCTCACCTACTTGCTCATCAACTACATCATCAACCACAATCTTGTACTTTGCTTGTTCCACATTACTCTCAACCTCTGATCCTTTCTCTTCAACCACCTCAACCTCTGAAGGCACCTCTTCTCGCTCAACCTCCTCAATCACCACATCAGTCGCCTCCCAAACTTCTTTTTCTTTGGGTGGTTGTTCCCATGATTCGATTTCTTGATTGGCCATGTCTTCCGTCAGTTGTGCCACTTGCTTTGACAATGCCTCGTGCCTCTCTTCTTGGATATCAAACTTCCTCTCTAAAGCCATCTGGCCCTCGATGACGGAATCCAACATTTCTATCATTGCACTTAACTGAGCACTAAGTTGAGCACCACTTTCTTCCTCCTGGTCCGGGTTTTGATAACCATACTCATATGAATCCCTTTGATATCCATCTTGATAGTAACCCTGATTTGACACGTCTGCTTCATACCCAACATTATAATAATTTTGTTGCTCATGATATTGGGAGTATTGTGGATACCCTTGGTCAAAATCATCAAAATACTGTTGAGCCTCGTATGTTGGTTGAGAATAGTCGTTCCCATATCCATCATTATATCCTGCAAATGGTGTAAAGTTAGAATTATAATTATTATTAGAATAAACATCATGATTTAAATAATTATAATTCACGGATTGGGAATATCCCTGATTGTACGAGTGAGATCCCTGATATTGATTATACGATCGTGGATCGTCATACTCCTCCTCATCTTCCGAGTCCTCGACAATCCTGATCCCGTAAGGCAACGTTGGGCAAAACTTGATTCTGTGAAATCTACTCCCGCAATTGTAGCACTTTTCTTCCTTAACCATGAGTATCTCAAAGCACCTGCAAACAAATAAAAACAACGAAACCAAATGCGTAGCACTGATCTAAACAATAAAATAGATGCACTGGAATCGAAATTGGCAACTCAGACAATTTTTATGATCTTTTTTTTTTTGAAATTAAACGAAATTAAAAAAAAATTTAAAAATTGCAAAAAATTAAAAATCTTTTTGGTTTTGTTTTTTATTACTAGACAAGCAAAATTAAAATTGTAGAAACAAAAAGAAAATATTTTATGGTTTTTTTTTTTTTTTTTTTTGAGTTTTTAGAAAAAAAACAAAACAAGAAATTAACTACAAAAAAAACTAAAATCACTAACAAGCGCACGTACTCCCCATAAACGGTGCCAATTTGATAACGGGTGTCGTGACCGCTACACAAATACCTAACTTAAACTGTAGTAGGGCAAGCTAGGGTATCGAACCAAGGGAGTTGGTGGTTATTAGCGACTCTAATTATCTAACCTAAGTTACTGTCACTAACCTAGATTAACAAAACTAACCTAAATACTAAAAATATAAAAAGTTGCCTCTTGGCTGTTGAAACTGATTTATATTAATTCTAAGAAAACTAACTTTAACTCGATTGAGAAACAGTAAATTAAAACGTGACAACCTCAGGATCCTGGTTAGCTAATTCCTAATCCAATTCAGTTAACCAATTCAACCCAATCCAACCTACGATCTATTCACACACGTGCTAAAGATAGTCCTAGAGCTATGCTATGAAAGGTAGTCCGGGAGCGGGGGGCACGTATGCAATCAAAACGCAAGATAAATAGAATTAAATTGAACATCTATATGAATCAAACATTGTCACTATGTTTATAGAGTCAGAAAATAGACAAAGAATAACTGAAAACGATAAAGAAAACGCTAACTGTTCACCGTCGGGTTCACTCGGACTCAGCCGAACATCACAAACATCACAAAATTGTTTAGAATTGAGAAAAACAATAAAAAACTAACCAAGATTCGTTCCCAGACGGCTCTGGCCGATAAAACGAAGTTAGAATTCCTAAAAACGAAGTTAGAATGTTTAAATACGAGCCCCGGTCGCAAAACTCGGTTTTTAGCCGACTTCAATCCCTCGCGTGTCGCGAGGTTCTTTCTTTCCTTAATTCGCGGCACGATCCGCTTATTTGATAACGGCTCCAAATTGTGAATTGTTTCCGTTGACTTTATGCATGCGTTCACACTAACAGAAAATAATTATTTGGATGGCACGAGTGATTCACATGATCTGCTATTTAATTTCCTTCTTCAAGATTTGTATTTTATTCTCACTTCGATGCAAAACTCCACTAATTCTCCATGTCCCATCCAATAGCCTTTGCATCTATTTCTTGATTCATATTATAACACATATTCACGTAAACCTACAAAATAAATATTAAATGTATTTAATGCTTTTTAGAACATTTACTACTTAAAGAATTAACACATTTAAAAACTCTTTAAAGCTTCACATTATAATTTCTTAACTTCAAACACAAGAAGCACAAAACATAAGAAATATGATAAGATTAATATAATGTAACCAATAAAAATATAAAATTAAATATGAGAAAGCGGTACAAAATATACTCTTATCAGAAGTCACAATAGGGGAAAAACTCATTGGGTCAACAAGGAAGAAGTCACTTGCTCGATTAAAAATGGTGGCCTCAGTTTGACGGCTCTTGGTGTTGTTAACCAAAGCCTCTTAGTCTAAATGGGTGTGGCGTTTCCACAATGAACCTCAACGATTATGGCGTAGAGTGGTTCAAGCTATTCACGGATATAGAAGACCGACACCATTTATTCCACTCAAAAAATGTTTCAATGGGAACTGGGCTGGGATTTGTGCCAATGAAGGAAAACTAAGGACAAAAGGAATTAATATGCAAAGTTTAATGTATAGTGATGGAGGGGGGCTGGGCTGGAGCGGCAATAATACTGGGAGATACTCAACCAAGTCTATGAAGCTGCTCATTGATCCTGAGCCAAGTGAAGACTCTGTTGGTGCTGTGGAATGGAACAAATGGGTACCTAAGCGGATAAACATTCATGCGTGGAGAACTAATAGAGAAAGACTCACTACCCGGGATGCTCTCGTCCGGAAACAAATTCCTATCTTTTCCCAACTCTGCCCCATGTGCTCCGATGCGAATGAAACAGTAGAGCACTTGTACACTTCGTGCGAGTTCTCTACTTCTATTTGGAGTTCTATTGCAAATTGGTGTAGGACGGATCCCATCTTCGCGTTTCAAATCTCGAACATCTTTAGCCTTCACAAAAACTTGAGGCTCGAAGGAATCAAAAAGAAGTTTTTTCATGCTATCATTTTGGTTGCGGTTTGATGTATATGGAGAGAGCGGAATGAAGTGGTGTTTAATCGCAAAAGACCATCTAGTTCGTATGTGGTGAACGAGATCAAAGTTAATAGTTTCTTTTGGGTTAATTGTAGAAATAAAATTAGAAGTTTAGATTGGATCAAATGGTCTAGTTTTGATTTGTAATTGTTTTCGCTTGCCGTTTTGACGTTTTCTAATGAAGTAGCCGTTCGAAAAAAAAAACCTATAATCACTTTAAGATTTAGAAAACTTAAACCGTTTGGAACGAGTAGCTTGGATTGGTTAGAAACCAGTTTATACTATTCCGGGTAATAGAAGGGAATGTTCGGGGTACCACGCTAGTTTTAGGCTTTTAGCATTATCGGTGATTTGACTGATTTCAATTTGACCTTTAATTGTCCCCAAACCAGTAAACCCTCTTTCGTTATCGTCGTCACTCGTCCCTCCCGCCACTAAAACCCTCTTCAAAACCACCCAACTAACACACCAAAACCCTAGATATTTCTCATCCACCATTACCTCAAATCATCGCTCCTCACATTTTTTGAACTATTTTCGATTTGTTCGTGTTATCTCTTCTAATGCGATGGTCACATCCAGAGACGTACAAGAGATCGTGTTGAAGCTCTCATCTGATAAAGCCAAAGCCCGTGAAGTAAGTTTCTGATCGATTCTTCATTTGATTATCCATTTTTTGTTACGATCGAGCAGCAGTGAGTGTTAATTCCGTTTTTGTAATCGTTTCCTGTTTGTTTGAAAGCAGGAGGGGATTAAATTGTTGAATGCATGGCTAGAAGGAGAAAGGTTGATCCAGTTTTGTAGATATTTAGGGCGCAATACATCAATGCTCAAACCTCACGAGGTACCACACGGTAAGAAGAATGCAAATTATGCATTGCCAGTTGAATCGAGAACCTGAATTATAATAGTATAATTATCAGCATTGTAGACTGATAGTATCCAGGCATGAATTTGATGGATTGAATTCCATCAATGGAAGTTATAAACCTTCCAAGACCTTCAGCAGAAGCAGATGATCCATCTTTCATTGGATTTTTGGAATTTGCTGAACTGCTTTTGAATAGAAATATACTCCATCCAGTGTGTTGGATTTCTATTAATATAATGCACACACGAGATATATTTTGTGCTGTATGGTTGCATATTAAAACATTACAATGTGAGCTGATTGTTGATTTTGTTCTGTTGCAGCTGAAACATGGCCTTTTCTTATCAAATTGCTCACTAAGGCTATATCATTGGAGGTGTATGCAAGCAAGAAGCGCCTACCCAAATTGGCATTTGCAAAGACTCTTAGAATCGTGGTAACGCGAGCAGAAGATGGTATGTATTTGGGTGAATTATAATATGAAAATGACTGTTAGGCTACTCATGTGTATACCAGCATTTGGCCTGATGTGTTGGCACCATGACACTCATGTTCAATCTCTTTCATAAACCGAGCTTACTGCAAGCTATCTTTCTGGTTTTTGATGTATTCCCTTTCACTAACTTTCTCTGAAATTATTTACTTTCCATTTTCTGATACCGATGATTTAGATGTCTCACATTAGAGGAAATCCTAAAACATGTTGACGATGATAGTGTGATAGGGTCTCAAGTCTCGTCCGTGTTAATTTTTTGACCATCCAACTGTTCATTCAATAATACCTGAGGGTAACAAAATTACCTCACAATTTGATCTAGACTAATTGGAATGGAGGTATAAATGAAGTCTGAACTGTAGTACTTCTAGGTTCTGTTCAAGGTTTCTGCAATAATAGGATTTATAATTATAAAATGTTCAGAATTGCACCTTATCTTACGCTATTAAGTACTTTGCAAATAAAATTATGCTGTTATATTTGATCTATTGACAGGCAAGAGTTTGCATCTTCTATCTGTGGCAAAATTACTTTTCAATCATATATGGGAAATTTTAAAAGACGTTCCGAGTTTCCAATCAGAGTATGGAATCATTCTACGGCATCTTTTAGCAGTTAAGGACTTTCAGTTTCACTTGAGGAAGCGTGTGTACTCTAGTGAGTTGCTATATCTATTTTTCAGAAATAAGTCAGATAATATTTAACTTCATCTCATCATTTACCATGATTTGCAAGGTCTGGTGCTTCTGTACATGGAAAAGGTTGAGATAAGCTTGAGTGAGCGCAGTTACGGACAATCAAATCCCAAGGAGGAAGTTTTTCGGTGCATCCTCACCCTTCATTCACTTCTTGATAGTCCCCCTGGAGATTTCTCTGATGATCTTCGTGAAGGAATAACAAAAGGTTTTATTGACATTTTTTCTAATTTAAGGTAAAATATCAGATATTAAAATGTCTTATGACATTGACATTCTAACACTCTTTTCTCAACAGTATAAATTTATATTTATAACACAGAGCATAAGTTATGTTCTTTTCAGGGATGAGGGGAAGGTTCTGCGTAAACTGCTTGAGTGTATCAACACTTATTTGATAAGGGATGGTCCAAATATGGGAAGTCAATCCTTAGAAATTCATAATGCTGTACATCAATTTCTTTTTCGAGTTTGGGCAACTACCCATGATCGTGGCCTGAAGGTTATAATATTTTTATTTTATTTTATTTATTTTAGTTATTTTTATGTATTTTTTTATAGAAGTTTCATATATAGCAATTAGCAACATATACATTAGTACATGTATGAAATAAGTCCATTCTTTTTCTTCCACAGGATGCACTTGTTTTATACGCGAGGTTACAATTAAAGTTAGCAAGAGGGGCTACTGATGGCGGTGCTTTGCTCGAACAACTTTTGGATATAATTGGGAAGGAACTTGATCAAATTAACACATCTCCTACCAGTCTGCCATGGTAGATTCTGTTTCTATGTACCTTTTCATCACCATTATCTTTCCTAGAGATAACTGGTCGGGATAGTTTTTAATACTGGTTAAAACAGGCCGGGTCGGTTTGGCCTACAACATTATTGTCACTTTATTATTGAATTTTATAAATAATTAATTACTAACTACTAAGTTTGATATGCAAAATGTGTTATTGGGATACTGGTCTGTTTATTTTGAATATAGAAAATTAAGAGGCTGTAAGCGTTTAAATACAGCATGAGTCAGTTTTGACCTATTCCTCAGTTTTTACTAAAATTTATCTGTTATAGATTAAACATAACCCAAATGGAGTTGCCAACTTTAAGTTATACTGACTTGTTTTTGTGGCCAAGCCGCTAAGATAATGCACTTTACGCAGGAATGATACAACTAGGGATGATAAGCGAGGCACCTTGACACACTCACAATCTAGTTTGCTGGAGCTTGCAGCTGTTGTTTTTTGTCGGGTCAGTATTATGATTTTCGAATCCTTAGGTTTCTAGAAGCTGCTTATATTCTTTATCTGAAAGTTAGAGTCCTTAGAGGTTTCTTATCCAGATCTGCAGATATTTGTCGCTATGAAGTTAGTGATTCTAGTTCATGCCTTTCTTTATACTATTACTGAAATCTTGTTTATTGTTTATCTATGAAATGGCTAACCGCATAAAAAGGTAACAGGCTTTTTTTAGGCTAGAAAAACAATCAAAGTTTCATATATTATTACTTAATGTAACAAATTTAAAAATTTTGAGTCAAAGTTGACTTTTTCTCTCAGACTTAATGATTACATTGCAGTTGTCATGTTGGTAAAAGTTGACCATGTTGACTTTCTCTTTCAGACGTGGCACTGCTGTGGTGCCTAAAATTAGGTAAATAAAACTAAGCTTTTGAAACTTTGATGTCTTTACCTTTCTAAAATAAGTTGGTTACACAAAACATAAATAGACCCAACACATGTGATGGCATGTGAGTTTTGTAGATTCAACTCAAATGCATCTCTTATTTCATATTTCAGACATTGTTACTCCTAACACTATTGAAGATTCAATAACAGTGACATGTGATTTAACCTTTTCAGGCATGCCTGATACCATGTAAAGCACCTATAACTGATAAACGATCCAGACGGGAAAGTGCTGTTGTTTATTTACATGAACAAATCATTAAAGGAAAATGGTCTTGGTAAGTTCATTAGTTCTTTGGTTTTTTTCTTCTTTCATATATTTAAAAAATTGAATGAGGTGTTGATTGAATTTTCTTCATGCACATGATATTATGAAGAAAGCTTTTGATATAATACAACAAGTCAACAAATCCATTCCCCTTCCTCTTGTTTACAAGATACGAATTTAGGGAAAGAGAGATTGGACACCTATGGCCCTCCACCAACTTTACATCATATTAAAATCAAGAAAATAAAAATGACAAACTGGTTTTGCTTGATGATTTACATTTTCTTTTATATGGGTTGACATGAAGGTCAATTAACCGCTGAGCTTATCAATATGTTGGTGGGCTTACGAGAAAAATGCACAATGACATACATTATCACTATAAATGACGTTCAATTGCTTGATTATATGTTGTATTTTTTTTTCTTTTTCTTTTTTGGTTTGATATTTTAAGGCGATTAAAACAGTTTGTGGTTCTGTTTCTATGACAGGAATGCAACATTTTGCTTCCTTGTTCACAGCTATTCTAGTCGTCTTAAGCACGATCATTTAATCTTCTGGTTTGAAGGATTATCCACAAACTTTGAGAGGTAAATCTGCTTAATACTGTTTATACCTAATTATTCTATTATCTTATCCTTTCCTTGATCAAACCACATTGCATTTGTATGAAAGCATATGCTTAGAAGGTGCATAGCCTGTATTGGCACTGGTAATGTATTTACAAACATATCGCACATTATTAACTTACTGGAAGTTCATTTAGAGGTTACTGAAGGTTAATATTATTATTGCGCGCATTTTATATGCTATCTCAATATCTTAGCTGAGTGAAACGTTTGCAGAAAATATAGCACCATGCACTCTATGTACAACTGTAAGCTAGCGTCGTTTGGAGTCGGCTACATTCGCATTTGGTTTGGAAGATGGAACTTATTAAAATTTTTTAGTGGGCCTGTAAAAACACGTATATCTACCACCTATTATTTCATAAAGAAAAAAACATATAAAGTATAGTGAGAAACTAGTACATAAAGAGATGATTTATTATTTTTGCTTTTGACATAAGTTGCAGTATTATCTTTTTGTATACGTCTCTAACTTGCAGTCTTATTCTACTAATGTTTCGTAATACATGACATTTCTAATTTCCATGTACTAATGCAAATAATCTAATATACATACCGCTTGTATAATAAATTTTTGGCTTATTGCAGAATAATGAATGCTGCAACCACGGGACATGCTTATGATGACCTGCTGTGGACCCTACGGTATTCCTTTCGGTTAAACTCTATGTGGTTGCTTTTAGATGACAGAACAATTTGAATGATACATTGATACGCACACGCCACAGACACAATCTAATACATTCCAACCTTTTGATCCTTACAGTCATGTTATAACTTATAACTCCTATTAGCAGTGCTTAGAAATCTGTCCAGACTGACAAAACCCAGATAAACAGGACCAAGACCAGACTAAATCAAACCAAACCAGTACCTGCTACATTTGGAATTGGTTTTGGTCCTAGGGTTTTTCAAAAATGGGTACTCAATTTTGGTATATATTTGAAAAATTGTTCTTGGGTCAGTCTGGAACCAGAATCAAACTTTTTTTAGTTATTTTTTTCAAACTTGAAAGGGAAATGTTGTATGCTTATATTTTTTAAACTATAGAACCCAAGTTTGTATCTCGTTTTGTTGCAATAATCATGTCTAGCTCTTTTGTTCTATGTGATGTTAAAAGTAATATTTGTGCATTTCTAGGAGTCTTCAAGGACTATCATCGGTACTTCTGAGTCCTGTGCATGTAGATTGCTCAGGAAAAGTAGATTTCACCAATAATCAGGTGTGGTATAGCTTCTTTTCATTTGGTTTGTCCGGGAAAACAGTTTGTTTGACAGGAAGCAGGTTAATTGAGTGAATTTTTTATGCATGAAATCTTGTAAATCATTTTGTTCAGGAATTAGACTCGCTGAAATAATATGATTCTCTTACTATCTGACACACTAATTATGTCTAACGAAAATTTTTATTGGACAGAAAGTGTTTCTTGGTCAATCCGACCTAACCAAAATAATAAGGCATATACTTATTATGTTGGGCTTGGGCCACTGCCTACTTTTGTCCTTTTGTCATTAACATCTTCCTGTGCTATTTGGGTTGATGTAAAACTGATTCCGGAAGTGAAAATCTTATGTTAAGCCAACCCTATGCTTTTCTTCGAAGTTTTTTGAATCCGTTGAAGGAGTGATAATGCAAAATTGCATAATACCTCTTAGTTTATGTCCCATATAGTTTGCCACAGATTCATTGCAATGTGTTTCTTTTCAACAATAAAATTTTCAGCCAAGATAATTCCAAATTTTTGCTGAAGGTTTAAATCCCATATATCATTTTCTGTTTGTTGCTCCTCTCTTTATTGTACCTCATGAAATCTTTGTCCGTGTTTGTTCTGTTAAAGTTAATGGTGCGTATTATTGCGACTTTGGAACGAGAATTGTTATGTTCTTTGATTTTTCTTTGAATTATCAGTCTTTAATCATCAACTTAGTTTTGTAGAATTCTCAGTTGTACAGAGGTTGGCATACAATATGGAACACCCTACTACGCTGTTTACCAATGTTCAATAACGTTACGTCAATTGTAAGTATTCATGTGTTTGCTGTAGTTGATGACGTCATCGCTTTCTTTAGTTTGATGATGTCATCGCTTTTTTTAGTTCCATGATGTCATTGCTTCTTTTAGTTCGATGATTTCAACAATGTTACACCTTTGTTTACAATGCCATTGAAATAACTTAATTAGTTGATTTTATTTTGAGGCTGAACTGTGCCATAATGCCCTGTTTACCTTTTTTTTTCCTGCTTTATGCAGGCGGATGCTGCTCTTATACTCCTTGGGAATATTAATTTGAGTGTAATCATTTTGTCATGAGCTAGGTTTTTTAAGTTCTTTTATTATTTTTTTTTCACATATGATTTTTATTCTAATTTTTGGAGTTTACTGTTTTGTATTTTGCTCAGGACCCAATGAACAACTTAATTGTAGCTCATGATACATGGGACCTACGCTTGTTTAAAAGATCTCCATCAGTGTAAAGATTTGTTTGTGGACCTAGATAGATTTATTTGTTTGTTTGTGTGTATTCCAATCATATGCTCATTTTTTTACCAATATTTTTGATCATTAATAACTGTCCTTTTTTATCCAGTTATTTATCTTTAATGTTTGCATTGTTATTGCAAGAAGTATTTCTAGTTTTAATATCTTGTGTCCTGTCCTATTCATCACAGTTGTTGATGTGTGGGTATTTACAATATGGGCCCTTGCATGTTATTAGTTCTCAAAATTGTCATTCTGTTGGTTCCATGGCGTATTAACTCCTGATTAACATCAAGTCATAAATATATGGTTGAATTTTAGCTATGTTTTTGGAGGCTTCAGTATTATTTAATCATTTGTTACAGTTAAAATCTTAGCTATGTTTTTGGAGGCTTCAGTATTATTTAATCATTTGTTACAGTTAAAATCCTCTTTTTGAAGTTGACATTTTACTTTAATCATTAGCTTTTGATGCCTCTGGAAATCATCCTGTTATCAATTTTAACATTCTCATACATGTTTTTCTTATGGTAATCAGGTCTCTTTTACGTTTCATATCAGGCTATTTTTCACAGAAAGGATCTCATGTAAGTGGTTCTGGCTAGTTTCTGTAAGATACTTAAATTACTTGCATTTTCACATGATACTTAAATTACTTGCATTTTCACATGGCTTATATGACATAATAACTATATTTTCAATACAAAGAGGACTACGGGTCTCAAAATTTACGACCTGCTCTTGTTTTTAAGAAAAAGAAGCGGTGAGACCCACTGGAGTGTCTCAACATTATTTTCCAAGAAAGTACACTGGATTTGGAGCTCTGTTTTTTGTAATTTCAGTGAACTTAAGATGGTAACTAATTACCAAATAAGTTTATCAAATGTTATGACTAATTAATCGGTTGCCAGGATTAGTGGAGTTTACTGTATTGGTTCATTACTAAATTATACAATTTGGTAAATTGTTTAGCTATTAAAAATTTGCTTTAGCCAATTACACTCAACGTTTATGTTATGTAGCCTGATTAGCGTGATTTCATTGTAATATTAGCTGGTATGATTATAGGCCTAGTGCAAAATTGGGTGACTAATTGCCAGTATTTCCATGGAAATAGGGTTCCGGAGGTTTTAGTTCTTATTATCCAGATCTAGAAATTTGCTGAATATGGAGAAAATTTTAATTGACTAATTTGTCGGATTGTGGAAGTAATGATGATGAAAGCCATTTGGAAAAGTAATTATGCCAAACATAATATAGCATAAACATTTTCACTTTCATATGATAACCTGATTACGTTTTTTTATATTAATAACTCAATATGTAAAACTTGAAAACATTTTTACCATAATCAATATTACTGCCTTTTGTTTTGTGTAGGGTGACATACGGGATGTTTTACATTTGAGAAAAGATCTCTTGAGGACCGTTGTTGGCTTGCTTAACTGGAAGGTTTGTTTTTAATAATTTGCGTAGTTGTTTTTTCTTATGTATATTCAATACAGTTATTTGTCTATTGTCTAGAAGCTAAAATTTTCTATTGAACGCTGTTTTTGTTCACTTAAAATGATTTTTTTTTCTTTTTAATTTTTCTGGCGTGTATATCTATCTATGTTGTCAAATGCGATAGATACACTCAAAGCCCTTTGGTCTAGCTCAGGGCCTAGGCACAAGGCGCAAAAAAAGCTAGCCTGAGATAAGAAAGGCGCACATAGAGAAAATTTTCTCTCTCTCTCTCTCTCTCTATATATATATATATATATATATATATATATATATATTAGAAAATTTGATTTAGAAAAGAACTATTTGACCATTAAATGATCAAAAGGCAATATCAAAGTGTTCCTACAAAGCAACAAGTCACAAAGGTTCAAAAACAATACCAAAGGTTTAAAAGTAATACCAAAACTAAAAGACCAACAGTTCGAAATAATAAAGGTATAAACAATCACAATCCATTAAAAATATCAAGCCCATCTTTTTGTTGCGAGAAACTGTGATTAGAAGTGTAGAACCTTGATTGTTGCTGCTGCAAGTTGAATAAATAAACAGTGAATACCAGAAGCTAGAAGATTGATGTGCGATACAGAAAAAATAAATTAGAAAACTTGCCTTTTTCTTTAACTTGTTGAGCTTTTGAGTCTACTATGGAGAATAAGTAGGAACCGTGGGTTATTTTCAATGATATTCGAGTTAATGAGGTAATCCGAGTTTTTCTAGTTTTGTAATTATCCATCAATTTAAAAAATAAAACACATATCAAAGATAAGTTTAAGCAAATAAAAGAAAAAAAAAGATAGTGCCTTTGGAGAAAAAGCCACGGACTTTGTTAGGTCGGCGCCTAGAAAAAAGCCACCTTCTCAATGAGCTTCTACCAAATTAGTTACACAGGTCGCCTTTGACTTATCAAGGCGGTTTTTGTGGGTTGCACTACAAAATAACGCCTAGGCAAGAGCTCGAGGGGATTGTGACAACATAGGTGTATATACATTTGCTTTTGAGCACACACCTTCAGGTATCACATTATTGGTCAATTTTGTCCTTGCGTTTACTACTTTGGGTTTGCCTTTATCTGGTCATCAATGTATTAGGATAAAAATAAATAAATGTCATGAAATTTTCTACTGTAGAACTCTTAAAATAAAAACAAGTAACATAAAAGAGCACCTGTAATTGAAAAATATATTTTTTAGTCAAGAACTTTTACCGTTATTTATACCAGTCATTTTTTTTCTTCTCAAATTCTATCTATATTAATCATTCACACAATCTTATTCAGGAACGTTTGGTGTTCAATGAGCATATGGTTGTATTGTTGCCAGCGGCTGTATTCTCCCTTTGTGCTGGTTCTGCTTGTTTTGCACATTGCTATAAAGGATATCCTCTGGCTCATCTGTTTTTAGATATTCCTGTAAACATTGATGACAACCTGGAGGTATAATGATTTTTTCCCCATCAAGGCATGTTGATATTTGTTAGAATTTACTTTCCAAGATAGACCTGGAAGTTAAATGTATATTGATTGTATACGGTTACATAGGGGTTCTATATAAAGTGAATAATGATACACTTGGATACCATGATATAACTAGTCTAGTATTTCCTTGCAAGCTAAGGAGGGGGAACGACCTGTAGCTTGGGACGTAAAGATTTTTATTTTTTGGCTTATGTTTTCCGGTGAGATCTGCAGCGGTAATCGTGGGGGCGGAGAGCATGTCATTTCTCCTAAGGTTTCTGGCTGCTATTATGAGCAGTCTGCGGAGGCGGCTAGGGTTTTGGGGAGCTTTCTGTTTTTGATTTGACACTAACCCTGCTGCGAGCATGTTATTCATACTAGGATTTTCGATGGTTCTTGTGAGCGGGGCCTGTGGTGGCAGTTAGGGTTTGTTGCGGTTGTTGTGTCGCGAACTATTGTGAGCTACTGCGGCTAGGATTTTTGAGTGAAGTCTGCGTCTCATTAGGAGGGACCCAATTCTAATAGCAACTTAAATTGGGAAGTTTATTGTATATTGGTTGTGTGTATATGAGCTCTATATATTGGGAATAATGTCACACTTGGATACATATGGTGTATTACTATTATATAACTAGTCTTAAATTCCATATTAATTAAATTTTATGATTACCTAGATAATTATCAGGTTTCACTGAATAAGTTAAAATAAACTTAGAATATGAACTAGACATAGAATAGCCAATTAGGAATTCGATATAGGTTGGGATTGAGTTTCAACAAATATATGATTACCTAGATAATTATTAACCTTCTTGTTAGAATCTAATAATATTTGACTACTTTGACCAGCAAATCTGAATGTTTGGCTCTTTTATAGATAAAAAAACTGGAGCAAGAAAGTTCACATGATTTATTTGATTGCTCTGTGGAAGTGCTTGCGGGAATCTGTGTTGGTTCTCATGCAGAGGTTTCAGTCTTTCACTTAATGATACTCTTTCTTTACATAATGCATTAACCTGGTGGCATGGAGAAATGTCTATTTTGGGATGTGCTGGCACCTAATTAGTTTACTCTAACGGGTCAGATGGGTAACTTCCAAAACTTTTGCTAAAAATGGAACATATGAAATCGGCTTTACAGGTTGAAAGTGAATCGGGTATTGTTTAATGTTTTACAACATTTTAAATTACATTGTTCATAGAAATTTATATTTAGAATTTCAATAGTATAGACATAGTCTTGTAATCATATATGTTTTATTAGTTACTGATAATTTTCTTTAAATTAGGGTCAATTTTTTTTGCTTGTCAACTCAGCCTGATCAGTTTGACCTATATTGAATTTACCAGTCTGACTTAAACCTGATTGATCCAATGGGTGTAGGTGTTGTTTAAATGCCTTTAACAATTTAAATTGCTTCGTTAATTAAAAAACAAATTATTATAATTTATATTAATAATATATTTTTTCATAGAGTGGAATTTTGCTGAGTATGTTTGTATATTTGTTTTTTTAATAATATATTTCCATAATCATATTCAATACACAATTATTTTTATTTTGAATAAAAAAGGGGCAAAAACAATGTTGTGTGACTATCACAACATTGACCCATATTGAGTTTACCTTGACCTAAAATTGTTGAGATAACATGCCCATTTGCCACCATAAAGTGTATTTATTATTTATATTTTGCAGGTAGCCCAATCTATATCTTACCAAAAGGTGCGTCTTCCACGTCATTTGAGGGACTCACTACTTCATGAAATGGAGCTCAACATTCTTGAAGTTATTAAAAATATAGAGATTGAAAAAATGGTTCTCTCAGATGCATTCTTCATCTGTGCCCTGTTGTCGAATTTCATGTATGGTTTATATGCATTAAGGTATGTTCCATCCTTCACGAATTTCAGTTATCATGGAATAAAATTTAATGCTTACATATCGCAACAAGCCAACACACTCATATATTTGAAAGACTTTTGCACTGTAGTAATTTTCATTAAATCTGACTTTTTGTTAGTTTTTTACTTGTTCATCATCAGATTTCTGCTGAACTTAATTCTGTTTTGGGGGCATGGTGGTTGCTTAGAGGTTGCAGATTTAGCCCGTTTACTTATAAATGAGTCAATTTGGGTTGTGTTCTGTCTCAAATGGGTGAAATAAAAAAGTTAGCTTAAATGAAAACTAGCCGAATGGTTTGAAAGTCGATGGAAGTATTTTTTTTATAATGCAAACACCCTCTTAAATCGTTTTATTCAAAGATTAGATTTTTTTTAGTGTACATGCATCCATACCATTCAAAAATGGACAAAAAAGTATTTGCGGGTTAACCCTACCTGGATGGTTTTGAGCCCCACTAACATGTGACCTGTTTTGACCCAATACCCAATTCTCCCATCCCTCCCATCTTGCTACTTCTATTCGTGGGGGATTGCTTGAATGTTTTTTTTTTGAGGTGGGGGTGGGGGGTAGTTTCATATGATAAATAGTGTTTTGATATTCATTAGAGAATAATATTCTTGAATATCACCTCTTCATATACCCAAGCTTGTTGGAAATTATTATAGGCATGCATTTGGGGGGGGGGGGGGGGTAGTTTCATATGATAAATAGTGTTTTGATATTCATTAGAGAATAATATTAATATTCTTGAATATCACCTCTTCATATACCCAAGCTTGTTGGAAATTATTATGGGCATGCATCTTATTCTGTGATGTTCTTCATCAGGTTGAAAGAAGAAAAAGCCTCTTTCCTCACTGAAACTGGTCAATGCATTGTAGAAATGCTCAGTCATGCTCTTTCTCTTATTGAAAAGTATTCCAGTGATATTCGATCTGGTGGTGTTGGCTTCAATGTTGGTCTTGATAGCATGGACTCCATATCAACTTCTTTAAAAAGTTTTATTGATTCACCACTCTTTAGTTATCAAGAGTGTGATTCCACATTTTATAATGCTCTTATCAAATCAATCATGACACTTTTGAAGGCTTTGAGTAAACTTTATGAAGGATTTTTTGATGACACAAATCATCTTCAGTCAAGTTGGTCTAATCCAGATATTTCTGTTCAAGAATCCCACTCACTAAAGGGCGATAAAACAATGGTTTTGGACATGGAGTTGGATGCGGATGATGATTATAAAGATGTTGATATCATTAGTAGCGGAGAGACTTCCCGAGCGTCTGCTACTTTAAATTTGAAGCTGAATATTATATCATTAATCTCAAGCTTTTTCTCGATTCTTCCAGTTGCCACATGGGATATTTTATTCAATTTGATGCAAATAGAAAGCGATCAAAAGGTAAATTAGAAAATAACGTTTGGATTTTTCCTTTTCTTATACATGTATTTGTTTAGCTGTACTATTTATGTTCCAATACTCGGTTTTTATAATTTATTTATTTATTTTTAATTTTTCAGCTGATGGAATGCCTTCTGCTTAACCTTTGCCAACATCCTTGCTGGTCATCTCGCCGAGGGTTTTCTGACATGGTACTATATGTATAGAAGATACTGATTATAGAGGTTGCAGTTTTGACCCATTTTCTTATGAATGGGTTGATTCAGACATGCTTTACATTTGATGGGATGAGCTCTAAAGGGAATGGGTCAAACGGGTCATACGCCACCCAAAATGTGTTTAATGCATAAAACCTCCTAATTCATTTATTGAGGAAGATTCACTGGATTTGTATAATTTTTGTAATCATATTTGACATGATAGTTATCTATTAAATTTCAAAAACTTAATTTCGGAAAATTGAAAGACGGTCTTAAAAGGGAACAAACATGTCAAAACCTAAAACATGTGTTTTTATGCATAAAACCTCTTAATTTAGTTTTTTGCTTTCAAGAATTGAATTTACTCAAATAATGTAGACTATAAAATTTGTGATAGAGTTAAACCGGCCCTACCCTTTTCGACACGTACAAAACATTACCTGTTCTGATTTGTTACACCACCTGTACTGATTCTGTATGCATGTGAACAAGGACAGTAGAAAGCTTGTGATTTCTGTCCATAGAATATTTTCATGTCGACGTTTTTTATTGATGTATGGTTTTGCAGGTTTTGTCACTGGATAAAATGGTTGATATGGTTTCTGATATTAAGCTTCATCCAACTAAGATACTAGCTGCTATACGTGGCCTGTTACAGACATTGATGTCCTTAAATAAAGTTCGGATGGAAAAAGTTCCAACTAAACTTAATAATTTAGGATTATCTGAACAGGTTTTGTGCACTTATCTACACCATCAACATTTACATTTGAATAATCTAAACAATTATCTGATAAAATCTTGAATCTACTGGTTGACTCCTACCTTTTTTTTCTATTTTCTTTAATGTTTTGCAGGGTGCATCACAAGTTTCCATGGAGTTAATTCTAGACAATGATTCTCAGACTTTGGTACCATTGGGTGATCTTGTTAACAAAATTGCAGAAAATGACCAATTTGATTGGTGTGACCGTCTTAAGCTCATTGATTGCATATGTGATTTTGTATCACTTAATCCTCAAATTGGCCAGGTACTTATGGTTGCCTTGCTGTTATAAATATAGATTTCACTTGCAGTACCTTTTGGGTCTTGTTTTACTGGAATGGGGACTTAAGTCATGTAGTTTTTGGTGGGACTTGAGGTGGCAAAGTGGGCGGGTGGGGTAACAGGTCAAAACGGGGTTGAAATGTTATTTTTTCATAATTCATAAATATAGATTTCACTTGCAGGACCTTTTGGGTCTTGTTTTATTGGAATGGGGACTTAAGTCATGTAGTTTTTTTGTAGGACTTGAGGTGGAAAAGTGGGCGGGTGGGGTAACAGGTCAAAACGGGGTTGAAAAATATATATTTTTCTATTCGAGCTACACTTTTGTCACAATTCATACATCTTTTATAAGTAATTAGTGTGCCAAATACAATCACCAAAGTATAATTTTTCAATAATAATTTAAATAAATTATTTCAGAGTTTTAGTGAATCGGAAGTACACTTTTTGTCTGTTTGATCTTTTTGTCTGTTTGATCTGTTAGAGATACAACATAATCTGGAGTGTCCCATTCATAAGTAAATGGTTTGAAATAGTCACCTTTAGTTTTTTTAACTAAGAAACATACACCTTATTGCTTGGGCTCTGAAGTCATTCGTTTCTTCTTTCAAATTATTTTACTTAATATCCACTATTAGTGCCATCACTGCTTTTGCTATCTATGTTTCTGTTCTAAGTAGGCCATGATTGAAAAGCTGCTACTGATGCTCAAAGATCCTGACTTCCGTGTTCGGTTTTCTTTAGCAAGAAGAATTGGTGTTCTTTTCCAAACATGGGATGGCCATGACGAGCTCTTCCAAGATATACTGTATGAAAATTTTGTGTCATAGTTTATCTTGCAAATTTCATGTTAGTTTGCTTGCATTATATTAGACAATTTGAGGCAGCACAAAATGGTGGGTGACCTAAATTGGATGTGGCAAAAATGGGCAGGCTGGGTGGGTTTGGTAACAGATCAAAAAGGCTAATCTCTTGGCTATGGTTCACACAAATTGGGACAGGTTGGGTTGGGTAGAGTAGAGTCGTAGACTCTCCAAAAAGTTATTGTCTATTTCATTGAACCTTTTGTAAATGATGCATTAAATATGGTTCAAAATTGTACTATCACAATAATAGTATAACTTTTTAAATAAAAGCCACCTAGAAAGGCTGTACCGCATGCATATAAAATACATAACAGAAATCAACCCCTTCATAAGTATATGGGTCAAAATTGCCACCTCTACTTTTTATGCATTTCATTTTGCATATGTTTCTCATCGCTTTTTGTTGCTTTTCTTCCTCTTGCTTGGTCAATAGTACCTAATGGTGTATTTATCAAGCTAGTACCTGTTAGTTAGTCTTATCAATATCTTGTTGAAGTTTTATGATACTTTAAATACTGGCAACATATGATACTTTAAATATTGGCAACATGGATTTTTTTAATAGTCATTAACAGTTGTAATTATCAAAGTACATTATGTTTTAGGCTATATCGCCTAAAGGAATAAATGTTAATCTTGAAATATTGAATACATGAAATTATTCTCATCAGGTCACCCCTATTGTTTTCTATGGTGCAAGTAACCACATTACAACTTTACAAGTATAAGTGTTGGCTAATCCCCACAATGTATTAGTGATGTTGTTTATATTAGTTTTTTGTAATAATGCTGGTAACACCATTTATTAGTCATACCACTTGATGATCTTTTGCTGGTTTAGTAATTGTGTTTCATCATATTTCAGGGCAAATTTTGGTGTAAAATTGGTGGTACTATTTAAAGATAAGCTTGTTAAAGCAAATGAAGTTTTAGCTGCTGGTCATCAGCCTCAACCTATGATGGAAACCATCATTGTTACCCTTGGGCATCTTGCCCTGCATAGCGAGAAAATAGAGTTGGAGGTATTATTATGTGAGATTATATAGAAGATAAATCTCTTTTCTTTAAGTAGAAATAATTATTTACTAAAGTTAATGAGACGCTAGTCACATCTCAAAATAGGGTGGTTTTGTGATAGCCATGTTTTAAATGGCAAGAGAACTATATCCTTTTTTTAATTTTTTTTTTATCAAATAGCTTTTTGAAATCTCTGCTTCAGTTGGTTTTATTAACTTGTGATGGCACATGCAGGCTGTTTTTATGATTTGTGTTATTGCTGCAATTGATTCTTCTCAGAGGTACCTTACTTCTACTTTTTACTTTTTAATGTGGTTGATTTCTGTTTTCCGTTTGGAACGGTTTAATTTGTATGCTCTTTTTTCAATTGGTTTTTCTCCAGGGAACTGGTTGGTGCAGTACTTAATAATCTATCTGAAAAACTACATTATGGCTCCAGATCAGAGGTTTTATTTTGGCAGTTTTTCTTTATTCGTTCTTTATAAGTATTTTAAAATTGACATTATCTGTTAGTGAGCCTTTCTTAGATTGAATTATTCAGAATAAATCTGAGATATCTCTACATGTTTATATAGTTTCGGAGTACTCTATTCTAAAAAAATATTGGACATAGATAAAGTTGGATTTTATTTTTGAATATTTTGCAGTACATTGGAGAGCTTATTGCACCAATTCTTTTCTTCTGGGTCCAGTGTGGTGTAAGCTTAGCTGCATTAATTGAGGTAATATTATTGAATGTTCTTATTTTAAGCATTATTGAATTTAGTGGTGTAAGCTTAGCTGCATTAATTGATGTAATATTATTGAATGTTCTCATCTCAAGCATTATTGAATTTACATCTGATTTTGATTTATTTTGCAGACGCGGGAACTTTTTGTTCTCAATGTGGAAGCTAGTAATTTCATTCAGTATGTTAGTCATTGGCTCCTTCCAGCATTGGTTTTGTATAATGACATTTCCAGCTTGAACTGGGTTGCCAAGGTAGGATCTCTTAACCTTGTTTGTTTATCTTTCGGGTGTGTTTGGTTTGATATAATCGAATATAATGAAGAGGGTAATGGAATGAGCAAGGGAATGAAGCCGTCTATTCCATGCCAATGTCATGTGTTGTTGACATGTATATTTTATATTTGCCTTTTTGCCGTTTTCCATTCAAATTATCGTTAGACATGATGCGTGCAAGTAAATATATGTATCTTTAGTTTAGTATCTTATTAAATAAATATTAGTTTTCTTTTATTGTTAATATATAAAAATTTCAATGTATAATTTTACTTTTAGCTAATACATAGTTTAATTAAAATGTTGAGTTTTTTAGTTGACGAAATAAAAATTGAAACAAAATTAAAGATTAAGAGATCTCAAGAGTCAAGATTATGGTTTTTTTGTCACTTTAGAAGAAAATATATATTTCAGTAGAAGTTTTACATAGCTTTTCAAAAGTTAATGTTATTGTATATTTTTGTAAAAAATACTTTTTAGGTTTTTTTTTTTTTTTTAAATATTTCAGTAGAACCTAAAAATACTTTTTAGGTTTCATCTTAATTATTGTAGATTTGATGATGATTTGAGTACTTATGTTTGAAATTAACGTTTCAAGTCTTAGCATGTAAAGCTGATTAGATATTTCAACTATAGACTTGACCAAACAACTGAACGTGTTGATTAGTGCGGAAGTCTTCATTCTCTATCCAATTTTATATTCAGCCTTGAGGATCTAGCTTCCCAAAAAAGAAGTCAAAGTATCAAGTTGAACTTTTAGTAGCCGGAGACATTTAGATTTTCATCCATCATAGAGAACCAAAGCTGACTTCTTAAAATCGTTAGCTGAACACCCAAGAGCTAGTTATAAAGTCAGATATTTGGTTGAGCAGATCTGAATATTATCTACTAAAAAACACATTAATCCATAAAATATAAAGATTTATCCATTAAATATAATTTAACTAAAAAACATATTATATCCACAATGCTCTTCATTTTTATCCCTTTAATTTAACTAAAAAACACATTTATCCATAAAATATAAAGATTTCTTAAAAACCTTCCAAATCTCATTCCCTCTCTATCTCCTATTCAATTAAACAATATTTCTTTATTACCACTTACATCCACTTGCAACAAATGTAAAATAATTGATATAGGGATGGATAGTAACCATCAAATATAGGGAACTACTTTACCTTTACATCAAATTATAGGGATAGGGTATAGAGATAAGGATCCTGATGTGGAGTGAAAAATAGTAAACTTTTTTATAGTTTCTCCCTATATTTTAGGGATACCGATAGAGATAGGGAAGCTACTGTGAATGCTCTTAGGCAGCTAAGTATTCAGACTTCTTTCTACCATTGACAAGTCACGTTTTGTGTGTTTCAACAATATCTAAGCAAAAATATTGTGATTTCAGAAATAATTACTTACCAGGATCAATCGGATTTCAAATAAAGACGTGGGTGGTACTCTCCACTAATCTGTTATATATCTCCACCAATCTGTTATATATCTTGGATGCTACTCTCCACTAATCTGTTATATATCTTGGATGGTACTCTCCACTACAGTCTATAATAGCTCTTATTCTTCACTGCCATCATTGTGGATGGTACTCTCCACTAATCTGTTATATATCTTGGGTTTTCTCTGTGTGAAACAAGTAATCATTGTTAATTGAGTGAGTCTCAAGTAGCTATTTGAACTTGTATTTGTACATCTTTGATCTCAGAGATGGTTTGTTTGTATTTCCGTTGCAAGCAAACTTTACACTTCAAGTTCTTCGATTAATAAGAATCTTGAATTATGAAATTTTCTTGTGTGTTTTTGATACACAAGACTATAAGAGTATTCAACACCTTCCACTCTGATCTCTGCATAATAATTCTTTATTCAAACTGCGTATTATCTTTAAAATCTTGGAACCAACAACAATACTTTGCAGAGCTTCGTTCCATTCTTTAAAGGGATGAAATATAGTAATATCACTTATTCTAAGGATGAAAATCGATAAGATGGAAGGAATTACGTTCGTTATGGAATGGTTCATTCCTAACCACTCCATTCCTTCATGATACTAGGTGTGTTTTTTTATCATTTTGCTAGGTAGTTTCTTTCTATTCTCCCTTTTATTCTTGCATACCAAACAATAACATAGGGTTTAATAAACTCAAGCTGTAATTAGAAGTGTATTTCTTAAAGGAACCATGTCACATTAAGATACATGTCGAATCATTGATGAAAACTGGAGTGGTGTGTTGACATTAACATCTCATATTTCCTTATGGAATGAGTCCTGATTTACATATCCAGCTTAATGTCTGAAATCTTCATAGTACTTGTTTTAATAACTTTGACAGTTGAATAATTTTCTAAGTTGACTTTTTTTTTTCTGCTTGCAGGTTGCTGGTCAACCTTCTGCAGCTCTTATTAGGAGTCACTTTGTAGCTATCTTTTCAATATGCATAGCATTACATTGCAGTAAAACCCCTGGGTGGGAATCTGGTACAGCTGTTCTTCAGAGTTCAATGTTAAGCATCTCTGGGATATCTGAAAGTGAGCGGGACACTATTATCAAGAGAAACATGGTTTGCTACTATACCTTTAATTGCGATTTTCCTTCACAGCAAAGGAAAATTGGTGGGTTGGTTACATTCAAAACTTGTGGTTTCTTATTATGGTGGATTTGGGTTTTACCTATGCCATTATCTGTAACTTTTTAATAATACTTGTGTTAAATATAATTGCAACTATATTATTTTGAACAATAATCTGACTTTCCAAATAGAATGATTTTGAAGGATTTATTAGTTGAAAGTACACTTTTGGTGACCTTTTATCTTTTTGACCTATGTGACCCGTTTCCTCTAAAGCTAATGTTTGACCCGTTTTAGATACATTCTTTTGTGTAAAATTAAAGAAAGAATTTTATATAAATATCATCTTTAAAGGTATTATATTACCTTTCTGAACCGTTTTCTAAATAGAATCTCAACGTCATTTTAATATTACATACAAACATACATACACTCAAAGTTTCTTGATTGTAGTATTTCCTGTTACTGAATTGCAGGTTTCTATTGTCAGTCACATATTATCACTTGCTTCCCGGTTATCAGAACCTGCATTACCTTTTTTCCCCAAGGATACGATTCAACGTGCTATAAAAACAGTAGTTGATGGTTTCTTGAACATGTAAGTTTGAGATATGTTTATTCTTTCTAATATCAATTTATGCTGTCTAAACATTATGCTATTTTGTTTTTTAGGGAAGATTCTCCTTCCAGCATAGCTGTAGTGGACAAAATAAACATTTTCCGCCCTGATAGAGTGTTTATGGTGATACTTTTAAGAAAAATATTATATAGCTTCACCATTTGCATTATTATTATTATTATTATTATTATTATTATTATTATTATTTTTTTGTTGTTGTTGTTGTTGTTGTTATTATTATTATTATTATTATTATTACTTACTTAGTGACAATCATCCTTGCAATCCCATGACCGTGACTTTGCATTTTGTTTTCTTGTTTTGCAGTTCATACTTGAAATGCATCAGAAAATTACTGCTTCTACTCACCATCGCCACAGGTGCAACAGGTTGTCTGGGATTGAGGTGCTTGTTAATGTTCTTGGGCATAGAGCTGCAGCACCAAGCACGTCCAAGTGAGTTCAGGCATATTTTTTGCTTAATGATGAGTTGGAGATTTTAGTCGTTTTACTTATCGACGAGTCAATTTGGGTTATTGATTATCCCCAGCCGGTCATACAAAAAATCAGCTAAAAGAGAAACATGTCAAAGTGGTTGAGTGTTCCCTAAACTTATTCTATGGCTTTACAAAATTTGGTTATGATTTGTTGGCCTTTGGCAATCACTTTTAACGCATTAACTACATATAAAAATATGGAGAACAAGAACGTTTGTGGGGCGATGCAACTTGAACTTAAAACAACCTGTCACAACCAAACGCGTTTTGATTCATTACTCGACCCGCCAATTTGCCACCTTTATTCACGACATATTTTAGATGTGATCTACCCTGGTCCCTGAAAACACTGCTTTGTGATTCTCCAGTTATATTTTCAACTTGGTGGGCCAATTCATTGATTGTGGTCCTTTGCAAGATCAATGTTGTCAGATTATTGCTGCATTACTCAAAACTATTAAGATTAACCAATCTAACAACGGTATTGATGTTCTTGGTGAACAACTTCAGGTTCATTTCTAGTATCTCTACACGATCTTCCATACGTTTTATTACATAATCATCAATTTCTAAGTTTGATATTTTCTATATACAGTTTCTGGTATCTAAGTTAGTTGACTGTTGCATTCCCTCAAAATGTAATTTAAAATGTTCCCTCAGTCAACCATCAGAGGCTTTGTCACTGCTTCATCAGCTTGTTGTGGATTCTGATCCATCTCTTCATAAGCACATCAAAGTAAGTTATTAACATACATTTCAGTGCTGCTGAGAAAACTTTAAATTAGAGATGGCTAAATGCGCTTGTTGGGCAGGTTAATGGGTCCCTGTCAGAACGAGTAAACTTTAATTTGGACTGGCAAATACTTCTTTTTTTAATACAATAATAATCTATTTTTTATTTATAAATGACTTAGAAGGTTTAGGCATTTTGAATACACCGTGCGTGACTTTCAACCCGGTGGATCAGTTCAGCCCATGTGGCGAGTTTCCACTTTAGCTATTTCTTTTACTTTTATTCATTTGATCTGTTTGTGAATGAGTAAAACCTATGCTGCTTCTGCTTTCTAAGAAATTAATATCTTATTTCAGGAACTCAGTCCCTTTCCTGAATTTGATATATTTGATAAATTACGTGCGTTCCACCGTGAACTTTGCCATGATTACTCTGCAAGAGACCATTTGTTAGAGGTAAAATTTTATTTGTGATGGATAGTCTCTGCAGTTTTTCTTTCCCAAAGTTTTTCCTGTCTTAATGCTTTTTTTCTTTTCAGTTTGTTAGGAGATCTAGCCATCTTCCACCACGGTTGGTTGTTTGCAGGTCATGTTTTCTCTATTTGAGATATCTTAATTGAATAGTATGGTTTTTCATAAATATTGCCAATTTCTGATGGTTCTCTTACTTGCATTAAATTTGCAAGGACAGCAAGTTAATTGTAAACCTCTGGTCATTCCAAAATAAAAAAAGGTGTACAAAGGATGTCCCTTGCTTGGGTTAAATAAATGTCTGACCCTGTTGTCTTTTTTGCAGTCTCAAAGCTCTGCACAGTATTATGTTCACTGGGTTTCAACGTGAAAAAAATGGACAGAAACTTTTTGGAGATCAATTTTGGCAATATGACAATGAAATTGTACATGCAGTTTGGACTCTAGTTCGAATGGCCAGTTCAGATGCAACAAACAGTTTAGGAGCATTTGTTTCTGATTTTTTGTCACTGGTATTGTTCTTAACTTAATTTGTTTTATTCTTCCTGCATTGTATTACGCCTTTGAGATATCATCAAATGATCAAGAATTGTTTTCTGTTAATTTATCTTCAGATTGGTATAGGGGACCCACATCGTGTTGTTTTCCATCTTCCTGGAGATTCAAACAGGAGGCATGTTTGCGGGACTCTTTATTCTGATGGTGGTAGTGGCTTTAACTTTCATACGGATTCAGGTTTATCCGAAGAACTCTTGATTGAAGTAATGCAGCTTTTGAAGAAGTATTTAATGGATGAATCAGCTGAGATAATAGAGTTGGCATCACAAGCATTACGTGTAAGTCATATATTAGCAAGTAAAACAATGACATCGGTTGAACATAATTTTTCGTTTTCTTAATTAGGCATTTTAATTGGTATAGGTAGGTTTATAATTTATTAACTTAAGTAATTGAATAAATTTGAATCAATGGTTCATAAATATTAGCACTACAGCTTTGTAAATATTTAAGTTAACTATATACATAAAAATAAGCCCGTTTTATTTATAAACAAAACGTATAATTGAAATTGTAAGCATTTATTTCTATAAATAAAAAAAATTAGTTAAGTAAGTTTTAATGTATTTAGTAGTATTTAGTTCCAAAAGTGTGATGTAATTGTTTTGGTGTATAAAACTCAGAGAAACCAAATTTGGTGGAAAAAGATGCCGTTATAACACCAAAATTGGTGTAATTTTTTGTGCATACGTTGGTGATGCCCTAATAGGAAGTGATAGAGCAGTTAAGAAACTTGTGATGCTTGGTATGTTAAAAAGCCAAAAAGTCATTATTTATATAGAGAGTTATACGGGTATGGTGTCATTTGCTTGTGGGTTGAGACACTGTCATTACATGATTATATTTTTTATCTCTTATTTTTAATCAGTATTTATATATATATATGTGTGTGTGTGTGTGTGTGTGTATGTATATTGATTAGGAGGACATATCGGTTTGTCCTCGTTAATAAAAGTTACATCGGAATTTAGCCTTGTATACTAAGAAAGTAATTCTTGAGATGACTCAAATCCTTGAACAAATATGATTGGTAGTTATCTTATTTTAACTTATTTAGTAAACTGTGAAAAGTAAAACAAATAAAACCAACATCTCTGATTCAAATCACCCCTAGATCTGGTCTCTATTAGACCTGGGTTTATACACTCTATTTTGGACCAAAATGCATGTGAATATGGAGATATTATCATGGTTCTTGTCACGTCTAGGATGCTTAATTTTGTACTTCCAAAGTGTGAAATTACAGAGTACTCTTCTTCATTAACATAACTTATGATATATTTTAAAAGATATTTTATTTGTTTTTAACTTTTATAATTTCATTAACATACACTACCATGGACCAGGGGATACTTTCAACTGAAAGGGGTCACCGAGCTTTACTATCACTTAATTCATATGAGAGGTCTATACTTGAGGTAATAGTAGAAGTCTGTCTTTTTAACTTTTATCCCATGCCAATTCATTAACGTCCTCAATCAGCTGATCAGGATATTCTTGTAATCCAATACTTATTGCTTTAACTCAATTCTGTTTTTCGTTTGTTTATCTAAATGATCACTTATTTTTTTGTTTCATATGGACGGTAAAAATGTAGATTCACTCTAAGGGTATTAACACAGATCTAGTTCAGAGTTCTTTACAGGATTTGGAGAGGAAGTTTAAGGGTAATGTCTTCATGTCATGAATTTCCTTTTTCTAATGATATCTTTATGGTTACCTGGGAGTATACTCGTTTCTCTATATACTCATTTTATTATTGATCATATCGTAACCTATTTATTATTACTGTTAGGTCAAGACCTTTCAATTGAAAAGACTGGTACCTGGGTGACTAGTGGCAAAACATTTGAGACATGGATCTGTCAGCTAGTTTATGCCCTTATATATTTTTGTGATGATACTATCTTAAGGTACCAATTTGGGTGATATTATTTCATTAAATGGGTCAAATGGGTATAATATTTTTTAGCTAAGTAGGACACGGGTCGAATGGGTTGAAATTATGTCAAACTGTTTTAAATTGCGTAAAACCTTCTAGTTTGTTTTATTATTACTTATAGACTCCCAAAATTATTGTCCACGAATCAAATAGAACACAATTTAAGACGCGTGCAGTTAATGTAGAATTCAGTGTATTTTACGCATAATGCATTTTAGATATAATTTGAGCTGGAAAATTTCAAGACTTTATGATAAGGGTACTTGAGGGTAAAATGAAATAATCAGTTAAGTTTAACTATCCATTTTTTAACAGACAAATGTGGTGGGTCAAGTTAAAATCGTAGCATGGATACTTTTTTTAGGACAAGTGGAGTATTCTAAGAATATACCTTTTTTTTAATGATACAATGATTAATCTTATTTAACACATTAATTATTTATAAATTTCAAAGAAGAAAAAGTGTTCGTGGGTTGGCCTAACACACCATGTTCTACAAACTACTCATAAGACCTGTCCCCCCCACCCCCCACCCCCCGTGCTGCCCATTCACCATCTCTATCTGTACGTGCTCATGTCTTACCATGGTTTGGTAAATATTTGCATGGATGTGCATACTAGGTTATGTCAAGATATTGTGTTGCTGAAAGCTGAAGTTGCAGAGCTTCTTCTGTCAAATGTTTTGGTCAATCTTGCAAAGAGGAAGAATTTAGATATTGATCTTTGCAAGCTGATCTCTGTGAAGGTTATCTACTTAGTTTCTTTTTCTTTTCTTGATTTCAATATAATTTACCATGATTAATATTTGCACATATAGATATGTACATCTTGTTAAATGTTCATTTGCTATGTGATATGGTCATAACATGATGGTGCTGCCTTTAATTTATATTTAGGTGATGGAAGAGATAGTTATCGAGTCAAATAACTTAATAAGATCAGTTCAAGTTATTTTGGATGCACTGAATGAACTTCGACTTTGTCATGTAATGGAGAGAGCCACTTCTCTTGCATCTAAAACCGAAGGCACAAAGGTAAAGTAATATTAGAAACATTGTTTTCTAATGTTACAATGTCTTGCCTCTCATTATTTTTTATATATTTTTAGTTACGAACTTTTGATTCTGCAGCACGTAAAGTCATCTGGTTATAGCTCCAGATCCCGTACAACACCACATAAGTCAAAAGACCATACTATAACGTCTACTCAACCACTGGCATCTACCTTGAATTGGCAAAAGGTCAACATCTTTGATGCATTCTTTATTTTTCTTTTTGTACCGCTGTGTGCTTTGTTATTATAAACGAGTATTTATTAAAACCAATGTACTATCTATGCTCCAGTTTATGATATACCTATAACACTATATATATTTTCAGGTTTATTGGCTTTCGATTGACTACCTTCTTGTTGCTAAGTCAGCTATTGTGAGTTAGTTCTTTCTTAAATCTGAAGTATCATATATATAGGTGGCAATTTCAACCCGTTTACATATAAGTATGTTGACTGCAGTTGAACTCTATTGATGACAGGTTAAAATAGAAAAATTACTGTTAGCTAAAAACAAGATGGGTCAAGTGGGTTTTTCAGAAGCTTACAAACCCACAACTCACTTAATTGATATTATTTTTTTTACATTATCTATTCGCAATTTAAAATATAGAACTATCGAAGTGTTGATCCGGTCCATTTGACCTGCACTCAAAATTACTCGATTGGACCCATTACCCAACCTGACTCGCGATGTTTATTTATGTATCACTCAAGGAAAAAAACTGATCCAGTCCACTTTGTGACTTGCTTCATGCAATAATTGTAGGGCTGTGGCTCATACTTCACTGCGGTATTGTATGTGGAGCATTGGTGTCAAGAGCATTTTAACTGTCTCACATTAGGGAGTCCAGATTTTTCTCATTTAGAGATGGTAAGTTAATTTTCTTTTACTTATCATAATAATATTATGTCAATGCATGCATTAGAGTTCATCATTAGTGATCTTTTCGTTATGGCCATCAGCTGCCACACCACATTGAAATTCTAGTCTCAGCGGTTACTCAAATAAATGAACCAGACAGTTTGTATGGAATCATCCAGTCACACAAGGTACGATCATCATTCTTATACTTAAAGCTTACTCCTTAATTTTGAAAACAATATACGTAATGTCTCATATTCATCAGTAGAGGTGGCAAATGGACATGTTTGGCAATGGTCCAAAAAGGTTAATTCTTTGGTATGGATCATGTTGTGTTGACTTGGAACACTTATTTGTCCAATTTTTTTTTGAATAGTTTGTGGGAGAATATGATTGCAAATATTATATCTATACAAGCTAATCTGATATTATATTAAAATGATTTGGGATACTTATGCAATAATATATTGCTTCCGTTGACTTCCGTCCCATTTTTGTTTAAGCTATATTTTTATTTGCCCTTTTGACCCATTATAGGTAAAATATAATCTGAATCGTCCCCTTCATAAGTGAAAGTGCCAAATTTGCCACCTATGATCATCCATATTCCTTTTTTGCTCACTTCTGTAAGATCCTCTTATATTGTTTTTAAATCATCTTTTTGTGACATGTAGTTGACATCACAAATAATTACCTTTGAGCATGAGGGTAATTGGAGTAAAGCTCTAGAGTATTACGATCTACAAGTAAGGTCTGAAGCATCAATTGAGATGGGTAATTCTTCCCAGGATGTTTTACCTGAAAGTTTTCATCGTTCTATACCTTTATCTTCTTCCAAATTAGAAGATGAAATAAGGCAAAGAAAACCACACAAAGGGGTAATTAAGTCTTTACAGCAAATTGGTTGCACTCATGTATTAGATATGTATTCCCAAGGATTAATGTATCGGAGAGGTCGGATCCAGGATGACTTGGAATTCAATGAGCTACAGGTTTGCCCAAAACTCTCAGTAACGTATCTTTTTATGGAGACCACAATGTCTTTTATTTTCGTGCAACTCATTTCTTCTTGTTTCATCTATTTGTGAATGGTAATGTTCTGACTTTCTTATATTTATGGGCACCTTTGTAGTTTGAAGCTGCTTGGCGTGCAGGAAATTGGGATTTTTCTGTGTTGTACACGGGCTCTAATTCTTCCAAGTCAAATCAACAAATCAGACACAACCATTTCAACCAAAAACTACACAGGTATGACATTTTTATTTTAAAAATAAGTTGACAAATTACTTGATGTATATCTTGTTTTCATGTGTTGAACTTTTATCTCATGCTATAATCTTCCTCTAATTAACTTTAACTGTCAAGTTGCTGTTGGATCCACCTTCCATGAGTGACTTTGCATTACGTTATAGTGGTATCCATTAGATTTACTTATTTGTGCAACGTCAGATTTGTCTTCCTGATTTCAAAAATATTGCCGCCAATTAAAGCCATTGAGCTTTCTTATCCGAATTTTACTTACTTCATTGAAATATGTATTTAAGATAAGAACTACCGAACACTCTGGCAATAAGAGTTTTGTTGACTTCAAAGAACGAAGATTTAAAAAAAAAACATGCTTAAAAGATTTGTGGGATAAACATCACAACGCATTGGAATTTTTGATATTCTAAAGTTTTTCTACTGGTTAGGCACATCATTTAATTATGTTCGTATATTTGCATAATCTGTTTGCTTGTTTTTTGGTTAAAATCATAAAGCACATATGTCCTAATTTCTGAAAAGTTGTATCATCTTTCTGTGGTACTAGCTGTTTAAGGTCTTTTCAGGAGGGAGATATAAGTGAATTTAAATTCAGCCTGAAAGAATCTAAACAGGTACTGATGGATTTGTATTGTAGTTGATTAAAATGGGTTTTCTGAAGTTTAATTTCTAACTAGATTTTTTGTTCATTTTAGGAGCTTCTTTTTTCAATCTATCATGCCAGTGAGGAGAGCACAGAATATATATATTCGACTATAGTGAAGCTTCAGGTATTTGATTCTCAATGATTCAGTCTATATGCATTTCAATAAGGCTTGTTGACGTCTCTGCCAATCAGGTGCCCTAATTGTGATTATGTATTATGACATATTAGTTTACTTTTGTTCTAGCAAGTATTAGAGAAAAATAGGAGATATTATGTTCTTAACCAACTATTCTGCAATTATTCTCAAAAGTATATCCAAAACCGTTCTGGTCATCTATTTTGGAACATGGAGTCAATACTTTGAAGTAATGGTATTCTTAATTCATGTTAAAACAAGAGGATGTACTTCAAGCATATGCCCAAGATAGTTCATGGATTTTGAATAACTTTGTCAGTCGAAAATGCAATTTTTACATGCCCTTTTTTTTTAACTTTTTTTAATAGTATAATTTGTAACAACATGGTAGACTTTTTGTTTAAAATTAAGGGAGGGAAATATCATATTGTTAAGATACTTGAGTTGAAATTTTTTTAACTAAAAACAAGGGAGAACATATTGTTAACATAATTAGTACAGTTGAGTTAAAGAACAAACTTAATTCGACTTTTTATAAGATTTTGTGGTATTTTTGGCAGATTTTCTGCCATCTTGGGCTGGCCTGGGATATGCGATGGGCATCGTTGGATGGCAAGAAAGATAATCTCACCGAGGCACAAAAATTGCCATCTGGACCATTTACTCCCAACATGGAACAGGTATTATTTCCAACTACTTATATGGATATGGTACTTCTCTTATTAGTAGAGGTGGCAAGATGAGTGGGTCAAGTGGGTTGGGTGAAGGTTCAAAAGAGGTTCTGCTTTAAATGGTTTATATGTAGTACGGATCAGAATTTTTTGTGCTGGGTTGATACACAAACACTTCTTGTCTATTGTCGTTTGTTATGATAATATGTCCATGAAAGTATTATTTATTGAATTATTAATCTAATAGAGGGAAGCTGTATACTCTAAAATTAGACTTTAGGTGACTTTTAGCAACTTATCTATAACTAGCCTTTTATATAGTGGTACCATAAACCAGCTGTTTTCTAACTCAAATTGAGTAATGCTGTTACCAACTGTATCAGTACTCGGATAAACTTAAAAAAGTTTTCTTTATACTTTTGTTCTTCGATCATTCTTCAATTTATTTGATATCTTCTTTCAAATATATTTGAGCATACATGAATATGTGTTTGTGTGAGCTCGAGAGAAATCTAATGCCTTGAATCCTTTTATGTAGTTGTCATGGTTAAATACAGAATGGAGCTGCATTTTAAACCGCGCACAGTTACATATGAACTTGTTAGAACCGTTCATTGCATTTAGAAAAGTAATGCTTCAAATTTTAAGCTGCAAGGACTCTACGGTCCAACATCTTTTGGAATCTGCATCTATTCTTCGTAAGGTATGTTCTTATACTGTAATGGTTTTATAAACGTAAAACTAGTTCTTTCAAAATAATGATATGATCAACAAATGATATTTATCCCCATTTTGTAGGGATGCAGATTTTCTCAAGCTGCTGCTGCATTACATGAGTTTAAGTTCCTCTACGTGGGTATGGGTGGAGAAGATTCTAAACTTTATTGGATTGGAAGGGTATGTGTTGTATTTTTTAACCAGTTAACTCTCTTCTGTATTTTTATAACATTACTGTTTGTTACCATCCTTGCTATTTTTAATGCATATAACAACATAAATCATTCTAATAGATTCTTATGATGTAACGTCAAACAGCAATCATTTATTGATTCTAAGTTTTGGACAAAGCGTGCCCGGCCCATAGCTAAGAGTAATTTAGCTTGACCCAACCCACCTGACTAGCATGTTTTAAAACTATGGCAGGTTATAATTCTGGAATATAATCTGTGTGTTCACGTAATGATATGTACATGTATAAATAGATGACACAATTACAAAATGCACCCCTCTAGAATATAGACTATCTAAATACAATACTAAACTTTGTCTAATATCCCCCCGCAAGCTAAGGCCGGGGAGCGACCTTAAGCTTGGACCTAAGTGTGGCAAACCGCTGCGAGGAAAGAGGCTTTGTGAAGATATCTGCGATTTGATCATCTGTGTGGATGAACTGAACCCGGAGATTTCCCTGAGTAACTTTTTCTCTAACAAAATGAAAATCAACTTCAACGTGCTTGGTACGAGCATGGAAGACCGGGTTGGCAGTCAAATATGTGGCACCCAAGTTATCACACCACAAACTGGGTGAAGAGGCTACAGAAACATATAATTCACGCAGGAGAGACCGAAGCAAGTGATCTCAGCGACTGTATCTGCAAGAGCCTTGTATTCAGCCTCTGTAGATGACCGAGATACAGTTTTCTGTTTTCGAGCAGACCACGACACCAGGTTAGATCCGGGGTATATAGAGTATCCCCCCGTGGATCGACGGTCATCTGGATCTCCGGCCCAATCAACATCGGAGAAGGCCGAGACACTATTGTGAGTGGAGTCGGTATAGGCATGAAGGACCGAAGCAGACTTTTGTTGAATTAGAAGACCGTGAGAAACCGTACCTCTTAAGTACCTAAGGATCCGTTTCACAGTTGACCAATGATTCTTTGTGGGTGAGTGCATGAACCGACAAACTTTGTTGACATCATAGGCAATGTCGGGACGAGACAGAGTCACATACTGGAGAGCTCCGACAATTTGGCGATACTTAACCGGATTTTCACAAGGAGGACTGTCACCTAAAGCAAGGTTAGCCGCAGTAGTCATAGATGATGTAACCGGTTTCGCATCAGAGAGGCCAGCCCGCTGAAGGAGATCGAGGATGTACTTCTGCTGAGACATAATGATATCGGAGCCACGGTACACAATTTCAATGCCCAGAAAATAAGCAAGGCGACCCATATCCTGAATAGGGAAGTGCTGACTGAGACTGTGAACCACCTGATCAATCGCTTTAGGATTGTTGCCTGTGAGTATTATATCATCAACATAAACCAGCATGTATAAGATGGTACCCCTGGAGTTATAAATGAATAGCGAGGGATTTGTTTTGGACCCCCCAAAACCAAGGTGATGAAGAGTCGATGACAACCTATGAAACCAAGCTCTCGGAGCCTGATTTAGGCCGTAAAGAGACTTGTGAAGCAAGCAAACATGATCCGGTTTTTGAGGATCCACAAATCCAGGTGGTTGTTGTAAGTAAACAGTCTCCTTGAGGTCGCCATGTAGAAAGCATTCTGAATGTCAAGTTGCCGGAGATGCCATTTATGCGTAACGGCTATTGATAGAACAAGCCGAATTGTAGTCGCTTTGACAACAGGGCTGAAAGTTTCTTGATAGTCTATACCCGGTTGTTGCTTGTACCCTTTAGCAACCAGACGAGCCTTGTAACGGCTGATGGCCCCTGTGGCATCTCTCTTTAGTTTATACAACCACTTGCAGTCAACTATGTTAGCACCTTGAACCCTAGGAACCAACGACCATGTCCCATTTCTTAATAAGGCCGAATACTCTTCCTCCATGGCCTGGCGCCATTTTGGATTGTTGTTGGCAATGGTGAAGGAAACGGCTTGGTTTCGGGATCGGTTTTTGTGGTGTCGAATGAGGAGGCGTTGTAGGGCATGTTTTGTTTGGGGTTTTGACGGAGATTGGGAGGTCGGGTACGGGTTGGGGCTGCTTTAGAGGTGACGCCATTAGGTTGAGGATTGGTGTGGGATTTGGAGCGGCGGCTATAGGTTTGGAGAGGAGTAGAGGGGGCTGTTGGAGGTGGCGGAGGTGGTGCAGGGGAGTTAGTTGGTGGAGGTTGGGGAGGGGAGTTGGTTGGGGATGGGTCGATGTCGGGTAGTATAGGGGCGGGGTAGGATGAGATATATGGTCAGGTGTGGGGGTTTTAGGGGGAGAGGCAGTAGGGCACGGAATTGAGCCGTCGACGTAACCGACAAGGCTGTTTGTAACAAGAAACGGTGTGATCATGGCTTTCCAGTAGCCATAATTGGAGGCTGTGAGTGTAAAACTGAACTTGTGGAGTTGTGAGTGGTTTTCTCCTTTTGATCGAAGGCGACAAGGGTGGCCATTAGAGCAAAAAATAAGGACAACGGCAGTGGGAAGGAGGGAGGGTGGCTGCTGTTGCAGCGACAGTGGGAGGGAGGGAGGCGGCTGTTGCCGTAGGGTTAGGGGAGGAGCAAAAAAACTTGCTGTGCTACCATATAATTCTGGAATATAATCTGTGTGTTCACGTAATGATATGTACATGTATAAATAGATGACACAATTACAGAATGTACCCCTCTAGAATATAGACTATCTAAATACAATACTAAACTTTGTCTAATACAGGTTGAAGAAGCAAAGCTACTGCGAGCCCAAGGTCAGCATGAGATGGCAATTAATCTTGCAAAACATATATCTGAAAGTTGCAAGGCTAACGAGGAAGCAGCTGATGTATATCGTCTAGTTGGCAAGTGGCTCGCTGAAACACGTTCTAGCAAGTTAGTCATAGAATAAACCTCTTATTCGTTTTCACATTCGCTTCATACTTTCTTTTCTCAGTTTTTCTAGATAGCCATCATTACCAATAGAGATAGCAGGATCAGCGGGTTGCATAATGGGTCAAAGTTGGGATTCGTGTTGACTTGCACTTGAGAAATAAACTATAGTTATTTATCGTGTTAATTCTGATTACAAAAGAAACTTCTTTACAAAGACAATTGAAATCCTTGAATAAAACAATTTAGAGGGTTGTAATGCATTTATACATAGACTTTAGACGACTGTCAACCCATATGACCAGTTTGACACTTTGACCCATTAAGTTCTCCTTTTTAGCTTTGTTTTCTTTGTTTGACCTTTTAGGCAAAAATATAGACCAGCTTGACCAAACGCTCATGTTACTATTAATCTTTATTTTGTAGCTCTGCAACTATATTGGAGAAGTATCTGAAAAATGCAGTTAATCTTGCTAATGATAACCAGGCCACAGACAAGAAGTCTATTGCAAGAAAAGCCCAAACACATTTTCATCTTGCTCATTACGCTGATGCACTTTTTCGTAGTTACGAGGAAAGACTCACATCTAACGAGTGGCAAGCGGCTATGCGTTTGAGAAAACATAAGGTTGTTTATATAGATTCTCTTTTGTCGGCACTGGTAATTTTGATATGGCCGAAACAGGCGGTGTTGGGTTTTCCGGGAATACTTTTTTATTCAATTATTTTATAAATAGTTATTTTGCCAATATGATTAAATACCATGTTAATACAATATCAGTTCAAATTTGCACATAAACAATTTAGAAGGTCTGTACACGAAGAACACCTTTCGGATGGCTTATAATCCATTTGACCCGTTAGAAATAACACCTGACCTGAACCAACCCACTATACGTATATGGGTAAAAATTGTCACCTTTTATTTAATTAAATAAAGTTTCGGATAGCAATAAATAATCACAAGCTTTTACAACTGGGTGATTTTTTAGACCAAAGAGCTGGAGGCATTATATAGACGATTCAAGAATTCATCCAAGGCAAGCCAATAATTGTACTCCTTTTTTAGTCATCAATGATTAACATAATTTCAAAATAGACTCTTTCTTCCCAAGGTACACTTGGTTTTCATCTTTTTTTTATTAATGTTTGTAGGGCGAGAAAACCGATTATTCTGTAAAAATACAGGAGTTGCAAAAACAACTTGCAATGGACAAAGAGGAGGCAGAAAAATTGCAGGTACAAAATCAATCATGCTACAATCGTACCCTGTTATTTCATAAGTGTGTGCATACATATGATGGTTATATGTGTGTATATAATACCTGATATTTTGACCGTTACCTTATAACATTTTTCAGCAAGATAGGGATAACTTCCTCAGTATAGCACTAGAAGGATATAAACGATGTCTGGTCATTGGTGACAAATATGATGTACGAGTGGTATGATATGACCTTATCCTAATCTATCTCGAATACAAATGTGCACATGTTACCCTGTTACATGTTATTTTTGATTTTTTGCTGACCAAAAATATGAGGAAACTAATTATAGGACCAGCTTCAATGACCAGTAACTCTGAAGTGTTTATAATTTTGTTATATTTATTGATGAATGATCAATTTGTGTCTCAGGTGTTTCGACTTGTATCTCTTTGGTTTAGCTTATGCACTAGACAAATTGTTGTGAATGGAATGCTCAGTACAATCAAAGAGGTACACAAAGGATGACAATATTTATCAGTTTCTTTTATTAACCCAGCAACAGTTGATTCTATATGGTAGAGGTGGCAATTTCAACCCTATACAGAAATGGGTATTTGGGATTTGACATATAACGTCTCAAATGGATAAATTTAAAAATTGTTGCTAGAAATGGAACGTGTCAAAAGTGACCTGCATTGTATTTTAATTCATAGTATTAATTTAAAAAATATTGCCGCCAATTATAATTAAATATGATGATTATATATTTTTTTGAACATCAAAGATATGCATTAAAAACCACCACTAGCAAGATACTAGTGGAGAAGACATTACAGAGTACAACTTACAAAAAAGAAATTACAACCAATACAGTGGATCACGTTTCCAGTCGTTCTAATCTAAGTCTAAAATTTTTGCATGATTTGTCAAAAAACCAAAGGAATGTTTCAGATTTGATTTCTTCGATATTCAGGTGCAATCTTTTAAGTTTATACCGCTGGTATACCAAATTGCTTCAAGGCTGGGTAGCTCAAAAGATAGTCAGGGGCCTAATACTTTTCAGGTTAGAGTTTAGTGACTTTGTGTAATGTTCGTCATTTTATTTTTTAGATTTCTGTATTTCATTTGTTAATTACACTATGTGCAGTTTGCTCTGGTTTCTCTACTAAAGAAAATGGCAATTGACCATCCATACCATACAATCTTCCAGGTAGTTTACATGCTGTACCATGCAAGTTTATATCAGAGGTGGTAAAACTTTCGGTCTGGGCTGGTTGACTAAGGGGTCAAAATGGGTATCTTCTATATGTGGATCAAAACTGTAGGGTCCAGTGGGGCCAACCCACCACACCTACCTTACTACTTGACAAACTATATAATTGAAACACTAAAATAATTTATTTTAATAGGATTTAGAACGTGATAAGCATTTGAATACATGTTAACCACTTTTGACTCGTTATTTCAGCTTTCGCCACTTTTTTTCAAGTTACCAAACAAAGACAACCTGAATCGACTTGTTTTCTCATAAATGGAAGTGTTTAGTGTATAACTTGTTGATTCAGATAGAAATGTAACTCAATATCTGAATAACATCTCCGATTTCATTATGTATTATTCTAGCTTTTGGCACTAGCCAATGGTGATCGAGTGAAGGACAAACAGCGCAGTAAAAATTCTTTTGTTGTGGATATGGATAAAAAGTATGCTGCAGAAAGCCTCTTAAAAGAGCTATCTTCTCACCATGGAGCTGTTATTCGACAAGTATCCCTCCACCGGTTTTCTACTTTTAATATCATATATTATTGTCAATGCTAAAGATATTTAAAAAAGTTCTTTTTTTTATGGTGGCTTGTCTTACAGATGAAACAGATGGTAGAAATTTATATACGGCTTGCTGAACTAGAAACAAAACGAGAGGTAATCTTGTGAATCCCATCTGATCCATTTGTGGCAGTGGCTGTAAATATGCTAGTATCTTAGGATCTCGAGTCTCTAAATATAGGGCTCTTGTTACCCTACTCACTAACAATGGTTATTTTAATAGGATACCAATAAAAAGATTGCTCTACCAAGAGAAATTCGCAGTGTTCGGCAACTTGAACTTGTAAGTAGTGTCTTTTTACCTATCAACATATTTGGAATATTTGGATTATGAAGAAATACAACTAATAAACTGATTTTCTAAGCATTTTGTTCTCTATAATGGTATCTCTTGTCATGCTACATGTTTTTGTTGGTGGTTTAACTGTTTAAGAAAATGGTTATCTAAATTTGAATTTCTTGCCTGAAATTGTCTTTTACAATACTCCCCTTTTGTTTTCATTGGATTTGCAGGTCCCAGTAGTGACATCATCTTTTCCAGTTGACCCTAGTTGTCAATATAGTGAAGGGTCTTTCCCGCATTTCAAAGGCTTAGCAGATTCGGTCACGTATGTGTGCAAAGTGGGATTAGTGTTAACCTATAATTGTGTATTCTAGTCAGCATAACATATGCTAACTTCAATTTTATATATGACATACACAGGATCATGAATGGCATTAATGCTCCAAAAGTTGTTGAGTGCCTTGGTTCAGATGGTAAAAGATATAGGCAGCTAGCAAAATCCGGAAATGATGACCTCAGACAAGATGCTGTATGGATATAATTCATGAATTGTTTACTTTTCTTGCATAGCATATAACTAAAGATGTCAATACACGGGTCAAGAATAAGTAATATATAAATATGAATCAATATAGGCATGCCTGACCCGCTTTTATGATATTGTGGGGTGTTGTGAATAATCTGTTAACTTATGATTACAAAGGGCTATACAATTAACATTATAATCTAACATTTTCTCAATAAAATGATTTTGGGGGTTATGCATTGTAATATGCTTGAGATTACTTTCAAATGGTTCAAACATGTACCCGTGTTGTTTTTAGTTACATCCTGTAAGTTAAAACATAACTGCAATAAATGGGTAAAGATTTTACCACCTATACATGTAACTGTGCATTGAATGGATCACAAGTTTCGTAGAGTGTGCTTTTTATTGCATTAAATAAACATACCCAGTAAAATCCCAGACGATAGTAGGGTTTGGGGAGGATGAGATGAGGGCACACTTTATCTCTATCCCAAGGGATAAAGAGGGCTCCTGTATTTTTATTGCATACAATATTCAAAATGTTAGGTTATTGTTATAATGGTATTTGTAATCATATTTAGGAAATTATTCTTTTTTAAAAGTTTAGACAACGTGTATAGGTTAACATGAATTGACCTGTTTCAAACCGTATCAACATTCACCCGCCTTGACCCCGAACACATTTTGGCCTGTTACGCACACCCGACTACTTTTTCGCCGCCTCTAACAAACACACCGACTCTTTGTGTGCTGAAGTATTTTACGTGTATCCATACTCCTAACCTGAGAGGGAAAGAAAAGGGTCGTGAATATATCTTAAATTTAAGCCTGTTTAATGTGTCATAAATAAAAAGATATGTGCTGCAGGTAATGGAGCAGTTCTTTGCTCTGGTCAATACTTTCTTACAAAATCACAGGGATACATGGAAGAGGAGATTAGGCATACGAACATACAAGGTATCTTCCTAGGCTCTCATAGTTAGTATTATGTTTTTTCTCAAGTTAATCTTGTCACTGGGGCTTATTATCTTTTTTGATATGATTAAAAACTTTACAGTTATACTAACGTATTATGATACAGGTGGTTCCTTTTACTCCAAGTGCTGGAGTTCTTGAGTGGGTAAATGGCACATTACCCTTAGGCGAATATCTTACTGGAAGGTCAGTTAAATTATGTTTATGTTCTTTATGTCCTCAGGTCAACTCTCCCACCGATTATGATTTATACTTAAAAATTGTCAACTTTCAGTTCGAGAAATGGTGGGGCCCATGGTCGCTATGGTTTAGGAGATTGGCCATTTCCAAAATGCAGACAACATATGGCTACAGTAAGTTGCTTTGGATCCTAATTCTTGTAATCATTTGATTAATAATAGTGTGTTTGGCACTACTTTAGATGCATGTGCCATTGTGTAGATATAATCCATCCTGAACATCTTTAAACATTTCAAACAGAATGCAAACCATAGAGGTGGCAACGTGTGTGGGTTGAATTATGTGTCAAAACAGATTGTGTTGAGACGGAACATTCTTCTCTAGTTTGTTTAGTATGTCAAAACAAATTCTGTTATTTGTAATGATTTTCGAGTTTTTTTGCATGAAGATATCCTTTGGACAACATTCAATCCATTTGACATGTTTGCTTTCAAGTTAATCTCTTTATAATCCAAATTTGACTCGTTAGAAGTTTCACATAACCCCAATCTATCCATTCATAACCCCAGCATAAAAAGTAAAGACCCTAACTGTTCAAAACACATACATCATATGTACAACTTATGAACAACTTAATTGCTAAACTACCCACTCAGGGGTAACAATTATGTCATGTATACAAAACATCACTTATTTATTATCAGTATAACTTATGTTTGTCTGTGTTTTATAGGAAACTAACAAGCGGAAGGCATTTCAGGAAGTCTGTGACAATTTCAGGTTTTTTGCTTCGTAAAGTTTATATTACGTATACTTTTTCTAGCCATGGTCTTTATACATGTGTATCTTTTATTATTATCATTTGCAGACCAGTCATGCATCACTTTTTCCTAGAGAGATTTTTACATCCAGCTGATTGGTTTGAAAAACGACTTGCATATACTAGAAGTGTTGCAGCTAGCTCAATGGTAGTTTATTTTTCTTTTTATTTACAGTAGTCATGATTTTGTTCTTTCAAGTTTCATGGACTTATTTGTAACTGTTAAGTTTCTTTCGTAGGTTTTCCCCATTTTGTGGTTTCCTAAATAACCATAATGAGTAAAGGTGGGGTGGGTTGTGTAATGCGTCAGAACAGTGTCGTGTCAAAAAAAGGCGGGTTGACATGAAAACTTTTTTGTCCCAATTTTTTATTCAAGTAATTAGTGTGTCAAAGATGGCTATTATTTCAATATCCATCTAGTTTCAAAAAAAATATTATTTGTGTGCTTATTTGCATTAATTATACACAATTACACATTGAATGACTTTTGACCTGTTTCTTTTTAAGCTACTTTTTAATGTTTACTAGTTTGACACGCTAGAGATAAAACATAAACTGAATCGATTATAATGTTTTCTGTCCGAATATACAGGTGGGTTACATTGTGGGCCTTGGAGACCGACATTCCATGAACATCCTAATAGACCAAGCAACAGCAGAAGTAGTCCACATTGATCTCGGTGTTGCATTTGAGCAAGGCTTGATGCTGAAAACACCTGAGCGGGTTACACTCTTTGTTCTGATTATAATAACTTATATATTATTTTTATTACTTAGTTTTTTCTGATATAATGTAGTATGATTTGCAAGTAGGTTCCATTCAGGCTGACAAGAGACATTATCGATGGTATGGGGGTAACAGGTGTGGAAGGTGTTTTCAGAAGATGCTGTGAAGAAAATCTTTCAGTTATGCGAACAAATAAAGAAGCTTTACTGACTATTATTGAAGTAAGTCATAAAACGTAGACATGACAATTTTGACCCATTTATAATCCGGGCTATGTTTTATCGCAAATAAGTAAAATTTAAGGAACAAGTCAGATGGGCCAAAAGTAGTTCAAAGTGTAGTTCTGATGCACTAAACCTTAAATCTCCTAAATTATTAACAAGATAATCGCTGCACATTTTGATTTTAAATTTGGTCAAAAAAGAGTTGTTGGTACAACTAATTTTGTGGAATCTTATAAAGGTTATCCATGGTACTTAACTGTATTGAAATTTAATGCAGGTTTTTATCCATGATCCTTTATACAAGTGGGCTCTATCACCTCTAAAGGCTTTGGAGCGCCAAAAGGTGCTCAACGAACATTTTCAAACATAACTAATTCCGTATAACAATGAAAACTCGTTTAAGTTAGTAGATATGATGTAAAAATATTCCCTTTTAACAACCTTAGGACACTGATGATGATCTGGAGGCAAGTTTGGAGGACTCTGAAGCTGAATATGAAGGAAATAAAGATGCTGCACGTGCTCTTTTGCGTGTTAAGCAGAAACTTGATGGATATGAAGAAGGGGAAATGAGAAGTGTGCATGGACAGGTAAATATAAAATTTTATTACCCATTTAACTCGGTTCTCGTTTAAGCTAATTGTTTTGAGTTTATCTATTTGACGAGTTAGAGATAAATCATAACGTGAAGTGAATTCATTTAAAAACTTAAGCGAGTCAAAGTTTCTAGCAATTTCAGAAAATTAAATATTGAAATTTTCAAAAATAATAGACGGGGGTAGTTTTTTATGCAATTGTGTATATATAAAGCAATAAGGCGTCATACTTCTGTTTGTTGCTTGTGTACCATTTAAAGTACCAGAAACTCCATGGACCCAAATATGAAACGTCGACGGTTTGTGGAGATGGAAAATTGGGTGGGCTGGGTAACGGGTCAAACCAAGTATTTTCGGTAGATGGTAAAACACTGAAATGGGCTGGGTAGATTTGACCGACAACCGTTTTCTTTCTAAGAGTTTTTTTTTTCTTTCTAAAGTAGTGTAATTTTAAAACTTATTTACCAAAATGGATGATTTGAAAAATATTTTCCAAAATCAGTATTTTTAAGAAACCTGCCCTCACTCCTATTTTTTATTAAAAAAAATAGTGTTAAATAATCAAAATACCCCTCTTCCTCTTCATCCCCACCACCACCACCTCAAAATCCAACATCGCAGGCCACCACCATTGATCCTTGTTCCCATTTTTACAGATGGTTGTAGGAGGCCACCACCGATCAGAGATGGTTTCTTAAATAACTAGTTTCTTAAATATGGTTACTAAAACTTTTTAAGTTTCATAAAAATCCAACTTTTACAACAAAATGATTTGGAGATCTTATGCATATAGCCATATAGTACACTTAAACTCACTTTCAACCTTGACCTGTTTAACTCTTTCTCTCATCTTACCCTCCCCAGATTCCTACTGTTTTAGTGAGATTTTGCTTGACATGTTTACATGTTGTTTAAAATCAGTAGTAAGCTACAATTCATTTTAAATTAGTGTATAAGATGTAATTCAGATTTAGAAGCTCTCCATTGCAGTGAAGCATATTTAATAGTTTTCATGTTTTGTTTGGGTAGGTTCAACAATTGATACAAGATGCAATCGACCCTGACCGCTTGTGTCATATGTTTCCTGGATGGGCATCTTGGTTGTAATCAAGATCAATATATGGTGTACATATTTTTTGTTCCTGAGTGTACCCCATTTGAGGCGTTGTGTGTTGGGTATATAGACATTTTACGCGGTAGTACTAACTCTAATGTAAGTAGCCAAGTTTTGAGGGATAGTATCAGCGTTTTGTTCTTTAGAATGGATGGAAAGGATAAAATGGTTTTATATATATATATTTTTCTATTTGTGCAATTTTATAGTGGGGCAAATACATTCATATATTTCAACCTTTGTAGGGAGTATGTCTCTTTTTTTTCTAATCTTTTTTTTTTAATCCAACGAGTACAAGAAACTTGATGTTTTTTTTTTCAGAAGTATAATAATTATATTTATTTCATAAGACTCAAAAGCTTACACGGAAATACAAAGCAAATGAACAATAAGTGGCGTTGTTTTTGTATAACAAAACCAAGTCGTTTATAAACTACATTCATATTTATTTTATTCATAGTTTATTATATGCAAGTCTACTTATTGTATTTTATATTGATATAGTTTTCCTTATTTATTTAGAGGTTGGTTAGGGTTTTGTATTATATAAGCTCCTGTATATCAATATACGTTTTTAAGGGATTTCCTTACAATTTCATTTCCTTGCACTTTCATGGTCTCAAGTCCTCTCTAGCCGTCGCCGCTAGCCAACTACGGTTCCTGGCCACTGCCATCCCTCTCTTCCCCTCTTTGTTGTCGTCGACAACCAACTACGGTCTTACAATCAATCGATCTAGCAATAATTCAAACAAGTTCACTTATAAGAGCACATATAAAAGCATAGAGTTCGTAGGTAGTTTTGAGTAATAAACAAAGAATATTGGCTTGATAATGGTACATGTTGCACCCAATATGTTTAAAAGAAAGAGGGGCTGTGAATACTCACCTGATACAGGAGATACGACACATACACGACATCACTCAACGAGATGGTTAGACCCCGAAGATGAACTTGATGGCTAGAGGAGATAGAGAAAAATAAATGAATAATTAATTAATTTCATGACACAATCGACTCGTTAATCGGATGAGGTGATACGTACGTTATGATAAGGGTCAATCCTAAAGCTAAGGACATAATCATAAAGTCCTAAATATACATATATCATCATGGAAGTCAATTTAGTTCAACATAATGACTTTTTCTATCATGAAGTACTTACATATCATCATACAACATCATACACACAATTTTATCAAGATCAACCCTAGATCTATCATCAAGATACATGCATGTCCTAAATTTAGTCATATTCAATATAAAAATACCATCTTGATCATGGATCCCATAGATCTATCAATTAGTCATATGCATAACATAAATCTAATGCTAATTCAACATAAAGATACAATTTTGATCATGAATTTCATAGATCTAGTGATTAACAATGTCACCTCCCCAATTTCCACTAACGGAGTATAACCGTGTGGGGTGTGAATCCAGACCAGGATCCGAGTCATTAGTTACAACTAAGCCATAAATAAGAGATAAAATAGTCATATAATATTTTACAAAACAGAGTTTAGAGATTTGTGTCAGCGGAAGCATTACAAGTTTACAAAAAGATTGTTTCACAAAACAAATGCTAAAAGTATTTGAAGACACAGTTCCTAAAAGATTTTAGAAAGGGAAGTATTGCCAACGCCCGCACCTTTATAAGATTCTCCTAGCGACCTGAAAAGCATTCAACAATCAAGTGTCAGCTAAAGCTGGTGAGTTCACAAAAGCAGTCTACACTTCACCATGTAGACCAAGAGTGTATACGAATAATGAAAGACCAATTCGTAAGTTAAAAGTGTAAGTTACAAGTAATATCCATATCGTTATGTAGCTAGTCTATGCTTATGTTCACCTGAAAGTTCGTATATGCGACACATGTATTAGCCTGTACGATTTGCCTTCCCCATGTCTTCCCTGATCACGGTAGTTCTAGGCTAACAATGTTCTCAGTCCGACCGCCAGTCGGGAGGGTGCATCCTGTGCACCGCTGAGCAGGGGTGTCAATCCCCAGTAGTACTACTCAACATTACCTCGCTATTCATTATTAACGGCCCGGGAGTGTAAGGACTTTTTGTAATTAAAAATGCATTGCAGTGAAACATGTGATATATAACGGATAATTACTTTAACATACGAAATACCTTTACCAATGTGTTGACATCCTTTACTGGATGTAACTAGTTTTTCAGTTGTCTGTTAGCATCCTTAACCGGATGTAACCAAAATGAGGTACGTGAACTCATCCTAGGTTGCACTGGTACACAACACTTGTCTTTAGAGTTGGTTATTGTGACCTATTTAAATGGATACAGTCTAACCAAATTAGAGGTTGTCGCTAGGACGAGTTGCTTATCATAAAACACTTATGTTATCATGCATTCACATTGGTCCTAAAACCTTGGCACAAGTCCTAAACATGTAGGAGAACATAGATTTACATTTCAAGAGAGTATGCATATAATGCAAGTTCCACATGTTAACCACTTAACACACAAATTGTAGACATGCATAACTTGCTCCAAACTTGGACTTAGTTTCTGAAATTTTGCACGCATACACTGCCCTACATTCTAAACATGTTCCAGAAAGAATCAACCCAAAAGGTTAAGTATTGAGTAAGTTATGCGGAAAAAAATCACTTGATTTGGATGAAAATTGAGGAAGTTATGACCTGTACAAAATGACCCAATCTTTCTCACAGAAGCTGTCCAAAAACGGGCTTTTGCAAAAAATATTGTTTCAAAGGTTTTGGTTAACATTTTGATCATCAAACTTTTTGTAGAAATTTTTAATACCACAAGCAACATTTCACCTAAGATTAACAACCCTCATAGCACACATATGATGTTCATAGCAATATACATGAAGCTTGCATATAACCACATACACCTAATATTCATTCTCAACTACACAAACCTTCATCAAGAACATCTCATGGCAGATTTTTCATCAACAACACAGCCCCTATATCGACCTATGTTCAGCCCCAAATCATTATTTGACTTATCTCAACATAAAACATGTTTCATGAGCATTTATACACACCAAATAGGAAATAAACACAAGATCAACACATGCATTCAAGTAATTTCAACTCAAGAATTTCTAGGGCTTACTTCAAGAGGAACGAAGATGATGAACGGATGATGGTGAGATGAAATTAAAGCTTCTCCTAGCCTTCTCGAAGCTTGATTGAGCTTACAAATCCAAAATCTTGCTTGCTTGATGATGGATTTCACGAAATTGAGAGGGTATGTGTGTGTGGGTGTAGAACCGTAAGGGAGAAGAGAGGGAGAAAAGATGATCGTGAAATGGGGAGGAGGGGATTTTTAGGGCTGATTTTGAAGTTTAAAAGAAATATATATTTGGTCCCTCAAGTTCCATTTCATGCGAAATTAACCCAAAGCAAGTAATATGTGAGATTTAAACCCAAAACTTGTTAAATAAAAGGACTAGGAATATTTCCAAGTGTTTACAACTTGATTAACACTTAATACTTAGTCGGTAAAAGTCTAGTTATCGTATACGCACATAGAATTTAGTTCACGTCTAATGAACCACAAAATCCCACTAGTTATAGGTAGAATCTAATTGTTCATTTATTGAATCTAGTTTTAGAATGAAAAGTGCATGGTGAATTGATCTCTCTTATTGATTTCATAGACTTTGGACGTACATCATGAATATTTGGAGAAAACACATAGTTAAGAGCGTAATCCACGTAAAAGTCATTTTTTATTACTACAATGTATCTATTTATATTAATCGGAAAGTCACATCCTCCTTATTATTAAGTAGATGCACTTGCTCTCTTGGCCGTCACAACTGCATCGTCTTTATTACGCCCCTCACCCGGATGTTGTTTGGAGATGCGTTCTTCGGAAATGGTTGTCTTTCGTCGTTATTCACACATCCGAACTTAACCCATCCTCATCAAGTCCCCCTAGTCCATTGATTATTTATACAATAATCATTGACTAGATTATTCTTCTGACCTCCTGGTGTAGATACTCTTCAAAAACTAAAATTTCCGATAATTGTATCGATAACGATCATCAAGTCCCCCTAGTACTTAAGTTTTAGTGAAATAACTTTAAAGACTAATCATGCGCTTTTTCTTGTGTGTGATGCATTTGCGACTTGCTGTTATTTTTTCGGGGTTGCATCTATAAATGTGGTTTCCAACTGCCTTATCAGACACTCATTAGTCGTGACAATCCTTTTGATAGCGTGTTAGGCCACGCGTCACCACATGGTTTGTTGACAAGACAGTTATTTAATTTATTTTGAATTTGTCTTTTTAAATTGGCTTTAAAAACCGTATTAAAGAGATTTTAAAAACCCTTTTTATCCTTTCAAACTTCCTTAATCCTCCCTTTCTTCATCACCGCCTCCTCTCAATTTCTTCGTTGCGGCTTCATCATTCAGTTGCAGGTTAGTCATTTTATTCCTTTTTCTTGGTTTTAATGGTGTCCCCTGTCGTAAAGTCGGATGACGATTCATCCAAACACAATATGCATTGTTCCTTTTCAGTGTTGTCTCCAAAAACCCTTGATGATCTTTTCAAAAGTACCATATCCCGCTGTCATTAAACCCAAGTTTACCTTCCTCGAAAACCCCCATTTTTATGTTCCCTGACGGAAAAATTGGAATTTACACAGAGATGTTTAGGTTTGGAAATTACAGAATTCCTTTTTTCGAAATTCCTAATCCGAGCCCTAATCTTCTTTGGAGTGCATATTTCTCAAATGCATCCTCAGGGGATTTCGAAATTGAGTCATTTTGAAGTAACTTGTCGTGCCGCCGATTTGGTCCCTAACATAACACTTTTTAGGGCCTTCTATCGAATCACAATGGCGGGGGATTGGTACACTTTTGAGCGCAGAAGGGGAATTGCACGGATTAGTACTTCCCTTCCCCCAAACCCCCGTTCCTGGAAAACACAATTTTTCTACATCAGCGACCGCTGTATTCCATCCTCCATGCAATGGAGAGAGATTATGATGTGGTTCACGATATCATCCCTGATTCAAGCGATTATCGAAAGGATTACTTTGATCGTTTGGTTGAATTTGCTAACCCTATCCGAGAACTTCCTGAAGTCATCCTATTAGTGTCTAGAATTAGCAAAGCATGGTTTACCCCTGACCTATGGCCTATTTTAAAGTACCATGATGAGGGTAAGACATTGCTCAGATCTTCTTCACGATATTCGCATGTTCTTGATGTTAACTGATTGCTCTTTTCAATTGTAGTTTTTTGTAGAAATGGACCTATTTGACGCTTTAAACTTGAATAGCTTTACCAACCTGGATTGTGGTGCTGAAATAATTGAAGAGGGGACAATACCATTCTTGATCCAAACGACCTCTTCTTTTTATGATTTTAAACCAGAGGCCACTACCCAAATGCAAACCGAAGCAGAAATGACTCCCTCTGATCAAGAAGTGCATCTTCTCAATATTACTGGTGAAGACCATATTAGTGAAACCAAGGAAAAAGACCCATCCAAAGGTACTTTGTCGCATGTGGAAGTGTTTGATGAACCCATCCCTGCTAATGAAAAAGGGAAGCAGATCGCAGATGATCAACCACTTGAGATATCCAAAATCTCAAGCTACCCTTAAGGGAAACAAAAGCAGGCGTCCTCCCAAGCCAACATCTACCAAATAAGTTGTTGTTTCGAACATAAAGTCACCAAGATGGAAGTTGCAATCATCCCCTAATTCCCACGTAGTGAACACTTCTGACACTCCGAAAATTCTTGAAGATGATAGTGAAGAATACCCAACGAAATCTCAGGATGAACTGGTAACCCCTCCCTTCAATGAGGAGTTTTGTATTAACGATTTTTTACTATATTCTCCTGACTTGACACAAGACTTTATTACCAATGACCCCCCTATTTTGTAGAAAAGTTCAAAACCATCCTCAACTGTTGCAAAAAACACCCGAGCTAATTCTTCATCTCCTCAAAAGAACCTTCCAAATTTTTTAGTTCCGACCTCCGAATGGCTCAAGATAGAAATCAACCTAGTCAGTCTTAGGACTAGTGTAGCCAAAAACTTACAGTCTTTCAATGCTACTTCCAAATTTTCTCCTGGGTGGGACGTTAAAAATGATGACATCTGTTTGGAGGCTCCTATTGCCAAGAAACTTTCCTTGTTAAGCAGCACTCCACATGACATTTCCAACATCCAACAGACATCGCAAGAGGCATTTACCGATGAATTGATGATTACCCAAGCGAAACAACAAAACCTGGTTGCTAACTTGTATTCAAGATGGATTATTGCCGAGGCTAAAGTAGATGAATTGCAGAAGAAAGCCATCTTTGCCAAGGTAACTTCTAGTGCCATCGACTCAGTAGTGAAGATAAACAAGTTGTCTAGTGAGATCGAATTGCTGAAACACACACAACCGCAAGTTGGTGGCCCTTGAGAAGGAAGCAAAAAGCGATTTGAAGCAAGCCCAAGACAATGAGTTATTTCAGAAGAATCAATATTTGGAGCAGAGGAAAGTGCTTGAAGATCAGCTTACTAGACTTCTTGAAACTGTAAAGACTAAGGACACTTCCTTAGAAAAGGAAAATAAAGGTCTCGTTTGTTTTCCTCTATGTATTTTTATACTCTTACCTTTTTTTAACTTCCTTTGCATTTCCGCTTAGTCTAAACACTTGCACTTTTCCTTTACAGAAGCAGAAGCTTAGAAAGCAGAGATTGTGAAGCTAGAGGAAACCATCAAGTTGTTAACTGAAGAGTGTGAACTTATCTAGGCTTAAAACCTTTCTTTGAAGGATAAGGGAAAATGGTTGGTTGCTGAAGGTTTAGATCTGTTGGCCAAACGTATCCACTCGGATGTGATACATATGACCTTGAAAGTGAATTCGTCAGTGAATGTTGTTGGTTTTAATGAAGGTATTAAATGCGGCCTCGCCTATGCTGCTAAAGGCGAAACTGACCCGACCACCTTCAAGGAGTTTGAGAAGAATGCAAAAGAGAAGCTTGTAAACAACCTATCTGCCCTGAAATCCATGACCTTTGCAGCTATTGATGAACTTGCTCAACTAGATATTTTGGATGTGGAGACTATGAAAGAGATACTGAAGCTTGCTCCAGTCTCAAAGCCATCCACTTCCGCTGATAAGTAAACTAATGGTCACTTTTATGAAGCTTTTTGAAAACAATTTTGCCCCAAAAGTCCACTTATGCTGTGGCGTTTAAACAATTTACTTTTGTCCCAATTACCTGCACTTGACATTGTTTTCTCTTGGATGTTTTTGTGGTTATCTTATTGTTGGATATGTATGTGATGCAGTTTCAACCTTTTGGACATATTTGTATGGATATGAATGCATATGCTTGCCTATGTTTGAACGTTCACTACCATTTTTTCTGACCGGGTTTTTGCCTCAACTAATACTATGGCATGATATCTTCCCTCTTATGGTTCATTTATACTTAGTCACATACTATGGTACCCAAAATAGTACACTTGCGGTCACAACGTGTGGTCCACACTTGCAGTTGCAAAGTGGTTGTCTAAACTATTATGCTTGTGGGTTTTTGCGATACTCATTGACTATTCGATCAATTGTTTTTATGCTTGTTCATTTATTCAAGACATGCAAGTGTCTGAATTCAAAAGAACATTATGAGTCCTTCTCCACAAGTACTATGGTTAACTTTTAACAAGATAAATATAAAATTTAAGGAAAGCTGATGCACGCGTTTCCCTCTATAATATGTGTCCACCCTATAAGAGTTTTAATGATCATTACATCAAACCACCTTAGAAATCATACTATTTTAACAAAGTTTGCACCATCATCATGGAATCTTAGCCCTTTACATCTTTGGTAAGGACAGGTTAAATCATCGTTTAGATAATAAAACCCACAAGTTTACTTTCATAACCTAAGTTATTCGAATTACACTTGCGACCCTCGGGGAGCTTAATTGGATATTTGCAATTCGTCCCTCAATTAAGTTAGCCATCTCCACGCCAGGCTTCTTCTAACATAAGCTATGCTAACAAGGTGTCAGGCATGATCACCTCATCCTAACATGCACTCTTTATGTTTAGACGAGACAGTTAGGGGCAAGATGAATTTGTTCATTTATCTTGTGTTATTATCCACTAATAGGAATCATAACATAACTTCATTCACAAGAAGTTATTAGGTAATTCACTTGGGAATTACATAGTGACATCATGAACCATATATGAAGACATATTTTATTATGCTTAAACACTCCTTTCTTAGGAAGTTTTATTTTGTATCATTTGCATTCACAAACATTTACTTATGCAATCTTCACAAATGTTCAAACCATACACATGCATCATATCATAAGATAAGAACACAAAATTTTATTTTCAATTCAATTATCTGAAATTCAAACACAAAAACAAATACTGAGGAATTTCTTTCAGACCTAATCCTTGTTACTTACGACTCACATGAAACACTTCCTGAGATGCACCCCATTCCATGCTCTTGCCAATTCAGTTCCATCAATTTTCTCCAGGATGTAAGAACCATTTCCTATTGCTTTCTTTATCACATAAGGACCCTCCCACTTAGGAGCCATATTCCCTTGTGAATGTGCCTTACTAACATCGTTGTTTCTCAAGATATACTCTCCCTCCTTGTACTGATGGACCTTCACTTTTGCGTTGTAATATTTTGCCATTTCCTTTTTATACCTACTTCCCTTATTGCTGCTATCAATCTCCTTTCTTCCAACAGATCCAAATTTGTCCTCAACTCCTCATCATTATTTCCTACTCCCACTTGCAACCTATAACTTGGGATCCCTATCTCAGCAGGTTTCACTGCTTCAGTACCATATACCAAGCTAAAAGGTGTTTCACCATGGCTAGTTTTTGGCATAGTACGATGTGCCCACAAGACGTGTGGCAATTCATCCACCCAACTCCCATCAAAATTTTCCAATCTCATCTTGATTCCTTCAACTATGATTCTGTTAGCTCTCTCTGCCTGCCCATTAGCTTGTGTATGTGCTACCGACGTAAATATCTGATTTATCTGTAACTCTTCACACCATTTGCTAAATGGATTTCCGGCGAATTTCTTGCCATTATCAGTGATAATATATAGGGGAAGACCGAACTGCAGACGATATGTTCCCAAACGAATTTCTTCACTTGTTTACCTGATATCACCGCAAGTTGTTTTGCCTCGATCCATTTAGTGAAGTAATCAATAGCAACCAAGAGGAATTTTACTCCACCACTTGCGATTGGAAATGGACCAACTATGTCCATACCCCATTTTTGGAACGGCCATGCTGATGTTACATGAACTAACTCATTTTTAGCCCGCATGCTAACAGGCACATGTGCTTGACATGCCTGACACTTCTGAAGTTCTTCGCAGGTGCTTCTGTACATGCCCGACCAGTAGTACCCTAAACTCATTATCTTTGTCACCACCATCTTTGATCCTGCGTGTATCCCACAAATACCCTCATGAACTTCCTTCACTACTCGCCCTGCCTCTATAGGCGTTAAACACCTTAACAGAGGTCCTAGAAAACTTCTTCTATATAATATCCCATCTTGCATTTGATACTGTAACGAACTTACACGAATTTTCCTTGCCTGTTCCTTATGTTCCGGAAGTTCTCCTTTTGTTGAATACTTCACAATTGGACTCATCCAACTTTCGTCATATCCTTGCACATCCGCAGTTTCTTTAAGGTTCACAGTTGGAGCTTCCAATAGTTCCACCCTTATTTCTTTAGCAAGATGTTCAAATGCCATCGTGGCAAGTTTACTCAGCGCATCTGCTTTCCTATTTTGGCTTCTGGATATGTGTAATATTTCGCATTTATCAAAGGTTTTCACTAACAGTTGCACCTGTTCCAAATACAGCATCGTGTACTTTCCTTTGGCTTCATATGTTCCTGCAATTTGGCTTGCCACAAGTAGAGAATCCACATATGCTGTCAAGTGCTTCGCACCTATTTTCTTTGCCAACCGCAATCCTGAAACAAATGCTTTTTAGGTTAACCTTTCACAACCTTCGGGTGAAACAGATGCGAGTGAAATAGATGCACGTGCATATGTGTATGCCCATACTCTCTTTTTTTTGAAAGAAAGTCACAAGCACTTTAAAAATTAATATCTCCAAACCTGCCAATAATGCTTCGTATTCAGCTTCATTGTTTGAAGCTGGAAAGCCAAATCATGTTGCATATGTTAACTCATCACCTTTAGGGCTCTTCAAAATTAACCCTGTTATTGACAAAAATTAATTGTCATTAGATTTATTAAAATTCACTATTTTTGTAAGAAAAGAAATAGTGTTGGTCGAGTTTCACCTTCTCCGGACCCATCAAAATTAGCTGACCCATCTGTATATAAAATCCACACTTTCTCCAAGAGACCCGAAACTGCAATTGCATGAACACTTGCTCCATCTGGCACTTCCGCCAAGAAGTCTGCTATTACTTGACCTTTCATCGAAATTCTTAGTTTAAATTCTATTTCAAACAGACCCAACTCTATCGCCCATTTCACTAATCTCCCTGACATTTCCGGTTTCCTTAGGATACCTTGGATTGAAAATGAAGTAAGAATTTCAATTTTCTGAGCTTGAAAGTATCGTCTTAACCTTCGTGTAGCCTGTACTAACGCCAAAACCACTTTCTCCACCATAGGGTACCTCGTCTCATAATCTTTTAACATTTTACTTACGTAATAAATCGGAATTTGTTTACCTTCACGCTCAACAAGTAAAACGACACTTACTGCATGGTTTGTCACTGCCAAATACATAACCAATTGCTCACCAAGTTCAGGTGCGATCAAAGTCGGAAGTGTAGCCAGATAATTTTTCAACTCTTCAAAAGCCTTATCAGCTTCTCGGGTCCACTCAAAGTTACTTTTCTTCAAACTTTCTTTTAGCACTGATGAACCACAAAATCCCACCGTATGTAAATGAGAGATTATAATTCAACTAGGAACAAGCTAATCTAAGAAGAATAATCGATGAATCAATAGATTTATTAATATCTCAATATTTGGGTACAAACAAGGAAAACACACAGTAAATGTGTATTTTCTGGAATTTAAAAGTTACATTGCAAATGAATGAAAGAACTATTTATAGAGCCTCTGAAGTCGCATCTTCATGAGTTGGTCGGATGCACTTGCATCTTGTTCATCTGCAACTGCATCGCTTCCAACTCATTCTCTGTGTGACACTTGCTCTCGGGATCTTTACCATCAGAAGTGTAGATGCCAGGACACTTGCATGTCCGGTCTTGACCTATCCTCATCAAGTCCCCCTAGTCCATTGATTATTCGAGCAATAATTATTGGACTAGAAGTTAAAGGTGTCTCGTATTTCCGCTGAGGTTTGAGAACCTTAATCGATCATCTTTATTAAGTTCGCATGTGTTTTTGATTTGTTACCTCATTAAAAACCTTGTTCGGAAAAACCCTGTGGGAAAAAACCGAAACTAAGGAAAAAAGAGTGTAACACACATTTCTCTTTTGTGGAGATCACAAGTGTCAAAGATCAGAAATTTTCCAATTCTTAACGATTTCATAGATCTGGTCATCAAGTCCCCCTAGTCCTTATGTTGTTTTATAGAAATGACTAAGGACTAAGGTATAAAAATCATCATAGGAAATGCCAATGAAGCCAGTTCTTTAATAGATCAAAAGACTTTATTTGTCTTTAAAGCAGAACGCTCCTGCAAATGTAATCGTCACATCCTCGTGAGGATATTACATTTGCAAGGAGACGCTTCTGCAAGTGTAGAATCCTAACTGACTTGTCAGGCGCGTTTTGCATGTTGATTTGCACTTGAGTACTTTTGGTACCCGCCGGTACACGTGTCAATCGAGGATTAAATGACGGGACAGTTTTTGGTCTTTTTTATTTTTGAATTTTTTAAACCCAAACGGTTATTTGTATCCGAGATTCTTGCCCCATATATAATCATTTCTTATTTTGCATTCTTTACACTCTTCACTGCCGTTGCTCTCTTTGTTCTTCAAGCCCTAATTCTTTCTTCAAGCTTTTTCTTTTCGAAAGGTCAGTCGATTTCTTTCGTGCTTTTTTACTGTATTTTCATGGCGTCACCGTCAATTAAGGTCGACGACGATTCGAGTAAGCATAATATGCATATCTCGTTTTCGTCTATGTCGCCTCGTGATCTCGATGAGGTTATTGAGCGATACCATATTCCCCTTTCGTTGAATCCCACTCTTCCCCTGCCAAAAACTCCCATTTCCCCTTTTCCTGATGGCAAAATTGGGGTTTATGTCGATATGTTCAAACTTGGGAATTATCGTCTCCCTTTCACCAAGTTTCTTATGAGAGTTTTGATGTTTTTCAAGATCCATGTCTCTCAGATGCATATCCAAGGGTTTTCGCGTTTAAGTCATTTTGAAGCCACTTGTAGGGCTGTTAGTGTGTCTCCAAGTGTCAATCTTTTTAGGGCTTTTTATAGAATCACGATGGCCGGCGATTGGTATACTTTTGAGCGTAGGAGAGCAGTTAAGAGGATTAGCACCCATCTTCCGTCCAACCCTCGTTCCTGGAAATCTAAGTTTTTTTACATCGATGACCGATGCGTTCCTCTTCAAATGGAATGGAGGGATGTGGAAGATGTGGTTCACGATCCAAACCCAAATGATGGCGACTATAGTCAGGAGTCTTTTGATAAGTTAGTATCATGTGCAAGCCCTATCCGGGAACTTCCGGAAGCCATTCTTCTCTTTTGTAGAATGAGCAGGGCTTGGTTTACCCCTGAACTTTGGCCGGTTCTGACAAATCAAGGGAATGGTAAGGAATTACCCTTTCATCACTTGCGATCACTCCCTTTAAAATGTCTTAACAGTTTTTGATAAACTCTTTTTATTTTTTGCAGAGATGGATCTTTTTGAAGCCATGCAATTGAAAAGTTTTGATGACATCGACCTCGGTGCTGAGATCATGGAGGAAGGATCAATGCCATTTCTTCAGCAGACTGCCAGTTCCTTCCTGGACTATCGTCCCGAAGAAGAACATGATCAAATTGAGCCGCAAGTGAATGTGCAGTCAGATACCATTATTTCTGAGAAGACGAATGAGGTCGAATCTGGGGGTAGTGATGCTGCTGATGTTACAAAAACGATCAAGGATGGTGCTGGAGGGAATGGGGAGAACACCCTCAAGGGTAAGAAGAAGGAGGTCGCTGAAGGTCATGCAAATTTGTCTTCAAAAGCATCACTACCGCCCAAAGGTGGAAGCAAGATAAAGAGATCCGCAAAAGCAATTGTTACCAAGGAAGCGCATGAGCCCCTTGTGTCTAAGAGAAAATCTCCTCGTTGGAATTTGCAATCTTCACCTCATCAGTCTAAGGTACACACTTCCGAAACCACTGAGGTCATTTCCGATTCTACGGAGAATTTTGAAGCAAATGAACAGCTAGGAGAGGGTGTGCAGTCAAAGATTGATGTTGCGGTAACCCCTCCTCCTACTGATGATTTTGATATTGATGATTATTTATTGAATTCACCTGATATGTCACAAGAACCAGGTTTTTCTGATGTAAGTATTTTGCAGAAAGGTACCTCATCTTTGATCACTTTGGCCAATTTAGCTCACGCATCCTCTTCTTCGCAGAAGGATGCTCCGAGCTTTGCTGTTCCTACCTCTGAGTGGTTAAAAAAGGAGATAGATCTGGTTACCCTCAGAAGCAATGTTGGTAGAGGTTTGGAGTCTGTTGATGTAAACGCTGTCTTTATCCCTCAATGGGAGATCAAAAATGGTGATACTTGCACCGAAAGTTCAATCGCAAAAAAGGTCACTCTACTTGGAAGTACTCCTACTGACATCTTCTGCCTTCAACAAATTCCTAATGAAGCTTTTTCAAATGAACTCATGCTTGCACAATCAAAGCAACAGAGCCTGGTGGCGGATGTGTATGGTCGATGGATCATTGCTGAGGCGAGAGTTGAAGAGTTAACCAAGAAGCTGGTGGCGCATAAGGCCTCTTTTGGTTCTATAAGCGATCAAGTGAAGATTAACGATCTACATGCAAAGGTTGAACTCCTCACAACCAAGAACCGGAAGCTGGTGTCACTTGAGCAGGAAATGAGGAGAGATCTCAAACAGGCGCAGGATGATGTGATGGCTTTCAAAAGCCAATTTTTGGATCAAAAGAAGATATTTGATGAACAAGCCATCAAAATGTTGGAGATCACCTCTCAATGTGACTCAGTAGTTGAAGCTGTTAACAAAGGTATCTCTTATATTTCTTTATTTTCATAATTTTTCATTTGCACTTGCATAGTCTTTTATCACCTTTAACATTTGCGTTTTAATCCTTCAAAGAAAATGCTGCTCTTGTTGAAACCGTCAAGGCATTAACCGAAGAAAGAGAGCAAATGCAGAAGGAGCTAGCATCTGTGAAGGAAAAAAGCAAATGGTTGATTGAGGAAGGTTTTAACTTGGTTGCTAAGCGTGTGCATTCCGAAATGATCCCCATGACCCTCAAAGTTAATTCAGCCGCAAATGCAATGGGCTATAATGAAGGGATCAAGTGTGGGCTAGCACATGCTGTGAAAGGTGAAGCCAACTTCCTGACTCTCAAAGAATACGATCACAAAGCCGGTGAGAAGCTGTTGACGCAGTTGGATGCTCTGAAGTCAATGACGTTCCATTCCATTGACGAAGTTTCGAAGTTGAGCCTGGACGATACAGAGATAATGGGAGATATGCTGAAACCAATTACTTTGACAAGAGGTTCTGCAACCCCAAAGGCTGATGCTCCTTCAACTTCAAATGCAGATGCTCCAACTGCCACTGGTAATTGATCTCTCTATTAATCATGATCTCTTGTTGAACATTTTAATCATCTCTCAAAGTCCACTTATGCTGTGGCACAAGACAATTTACTTTTCATTTTGCATTTGGTATGTTCCAGTACTTTCTTAATCGTGGATCCCATCGGAACTGCATCTGTTTGCAGTTTCGATTATGTTGGCATGTATGATAATGCATACGGATGTTTGCTTTTCTTACTTTTTGTCTCGAACTTTTGAATTATGTTATCACCTCTTGGTTCATAGGATATGAGTCATGCTTGATTATGTTTGCGACATGTCACTTGCGAACGAAGTGTATCGTTATTTATACTTGCAGTTGCAAAGTGATCATACACAACTTTTTATACTTTGAATTATTTGTATGTTTTTCCATTCGATTCTTGACATTTTTTCTTTTAAACTTGTGAAATATTTTATTACAAGCTTTTGAGCAACTTTACAAGTTCTCCTTCACAAGTACTTTGACAAGATTTTAACAAAATCATTAACTTTTAAAAAAGGCTGTCATATGCGTTTCCCCCCTATCAAATGCGTCCATCTTCAAAGGGTTTTAACAACATAACGGCAATACCACTTTTAAAGTTAAGTATTTTTTGTTTCAAATACGAATCTTTTCCTTGTGGTATATAAAGTCCTTACATCTTTTGGTAAGGTTTAGTTGATCTTTTTTCTTTGAATGATCAACTCACAAGACCACTTTATAACATTAGTTATTCAGCAGCACTTGCGACCCTCAGAGAGCTTAAGTTGGAATTTTATTAATGATCATAGCATACCTTTATCCACTTAAGTTTGGCCATCTCTCTTTTGGGCTTTTGTTAGCAACCATTGTACTAACAAGGTGTCCGGCCTGATCACCTCTTCCCAACATGCACTCTTTAATCGTCAGTGAGACAGTTGGGGACAAGAAAAGTATTTTTACTTTTTCTTGGGTTACCCTTTATAAATAAAGGAATAACAGCGATACTGCATTAAGGTATTGGTATGTAACACCTTTTTGAAAATGCACCCGCTAGTGACTCATGAACCATATCACAAGAAGCAAATCATATCGCATGTGAATCTTGTATTATTTACAGAGATCACTTGTATAGCATATGCATGTGTTCATTGACACAACATTTTTAAGCAAACATTTATATTCAATATTTTGCATAGGAGCGATCAAATATTTGTATAACCTTTTTCATATAAAATGGAATAAGTATTTCCATGGATCCTTGTAAGTACTAGAAACAAATGTAGTTTATTCTTCATCGATTTATTACAAGATCATAATTGCAGAAACGAAAACATAAAGATCAACATTTCCTATCTTTCATTTGAGATTAACATTTGCGTCTTTACATGTAACATTTGCGAAGATGAATTCCATTCCAAGCCCGCACCAATTCAGTTCCGTCGAGCTGCTGAAGTATGTAAGATCCATTTCCGATCGCTTTTTTGATTATATAAGGTCCCTCCCACTTGGGAGACATTTTTCCGAGCGGAAGTGCTCTACTCACCTCATTGCTCCTCAACACATATTCTCCCTCTTTATACTGTTGAGTCTTAACTTTGGCGTTGTAGTATTTTGCCATCTCTTTTTTGTATCTGCTCTCTCGTATAGCAGTGATTTCCCTTCGCTCTTCCAAAAGATCCAGATTGGTTCTTAATTCTTCATCATTATCCGCCACTTGCACTTGCAAGCGGTGACTAGGTATTCCGATTTCAGCCGGTATAACAGCTTCAGTTCCATATACAAGACTGAATGGTGTTTCACCATTGCTAGTTTTAGGCATGGTGCGATGCGCCCACAAAACATGTGGTAACTCATCGACCCAACTACCCCCATATTTTTCCAATCTCATTTTTATGCCTTCGACAAGGCTTCGATTTGCTCTTTCAACTTGGCCGTTGGCCTGTGGATGTGCTACTGACGTAAAGATCTGATTTATATGAAGCTCTTCGCACCATTCTGCAAATGGGTTTCCAGCAAATTGCTGTCCATTATCTGTTATGATATAGAGAGGTAGACCAAATCGGCACACGATATGTTCCCACACGAACTTTTTGACTTGCTTACCAGAAATACAAGCAAGTGGTTTTGCTTCAATCCATTTTGTAAAGTAGTCAATTGCAACCAATAGAAATTTTACCCCTCCACTTGCTGATGGAAAAGGTCCAACTATATCCATTCCCCACTTCTGGAAGGGCCACGCTGACGTAACTGGGATCAACTCATTTTTTGCTCGCATGCTCACCGGAGCGTGTGCTTGACAAGCCTGGCACTTGCGCAATTCTTCCCAAGTGCTTCGGTACATGCCTGGCCAAAAGTATCCAAGGCTCATGATTTTAACAACTACCATCTTCGCACCAGCATGAATACCGCATATGCCTTCATGTACTTCTTTAACGATCTTTTCAGCTTCACTTGGGGTTAAACATCTTAACAAAGGTCCCAAAAAGCTTCTTCTATACAAAGTATCATTTTGCATCTGATACTGAAGCGAATTTACTCGTATCTGGCGAGCCTGTTCTTTATCATCTGGGAGTTTGCCCATGGTCAAATACTGTACAATTGGTGTCATCCAACTGTCTTCTTGCATTTGCACATCTGCGGTCATTTTCAAATTGACAGTTGGAGCTTCTAACAATTCCACTCGAATCTCCTTGGCTAAATGTTCAAATGCGACAGAAGCGAGCTTGCTCAGCGCATCTGCCTTTCTATTTTGAGCTCTGGAAATATGTAAAACTTCACACTTGCCAAAGATTTTGATTAACTCTTGAACTTGTTCCAAGTATAAGGCCATGTATTTGCCTTTTGCCTCGTATGTTCCAGCGATCTGACTAGCTACTAACAATGAATCCACATAAGCAGTCACTTGCGTTGCACCCATTTTTTTAGCCAACCTTAAACCTGAAATAAATTTCAATGTTTTAGGACTTCCGACTTATCACATGCATTTGTGGAACAAATGCATACCATATGCATTCATGGAACAAATGCATATGCAGTTTTTTTTTTTTCGAATAAACACAAAAACTTATAAAGCTTGAGTGTTTATACCTGCTAGCAACGCCTCATATTCTGCTTCATTATTAGAAGCTTGGAAATTAAAGCGGATCGCATATGTCAACTCGTCCCCTTCAGGACTTTTCAAGATCAAGCCTGCATTTGATATAATAGAATTTTTAATATTTTGAATTTCAATTTCTTTTTCAAAAAGAAATGATTTTATAATGGATCAAACCTGCTCCTGAGCCATCAGAGTTTGAAGAACCATCAGTATGCAAGATCCATACTTGTTCTTTAGCTTCAGGAATGGTAATAACGTTTACACTTGCGCCATCTGGCACTTCCGCCAGGAAATCTGCTACCACTTGTCCTTTAATTGAAACTCGTGGTTTGAATTGTATATCGAATGGCCCCACTTCAATTGCCCACTTGATCATCCTACCGGACATTTCCGGTTTCCTGAAGATCCCTTGGATAGGATATGAGGTAAGAACATTTACAGTATGGGCCTGGAAATAACGACGAAGTCTTCTCGTAGCCTGTACAAGTGCTAAGACAACTTTTTCGATCATAGGGTATCTGGTTTCATAGTCTTTAAGCATTTTGCTTATGTAGTAAATTGGAAGTTCTTTATCTTCCCTTTCCACCAGTAACACAGCGCTTACTGCATTATCCGTTACTGCCAAATACATGATCAATTCTTCACCGACTTTTGGTGCAGTTAGGGTCGGAAGTGTAGCTAAAGTGGTTTTCAATTCCTCAAATGCTTGATTAGCCTCGGAAGTCCATTCAAAACTTCCTTTTAAACTCTCTTTCAAAACTTTCATAAAGGGTGTGGCTCTTTCAGCTGCTTTTGACAAAAATCTATGTAGAGCCACCAAACGCCCATTTAGAGTTTGTATATCTTTAAGGGTTTTAGGCGGTTCCATTTCCATAACCGCCTTGACCTTCCTCGGATGTGCCTGGATCCCGTCTTTATTGACCAGGACCCCTAAGAACTTGCCTTCCTCCATCGCAAATGAGCACTTTTTGGGGTTTAATTTCATATTGATACCCCGCAAGTTTTTAAAGGTCTCTTCAATGTCTTTGATCATATCTTCCTCATGAGAACTCTTAATGACTACATCGTCCACATAGGCTTCAAGATTTCTACCCACTTGTGATTGGAAGGTTTTATCCATGAGGCGCTGGTAAGTTGCACCAGCGTTTTTTAGCCCGAATGGCATCTTTTTATAACAGAATAAGCCTTCGTTTGTAATAAACGCAGTTTTGTCTTCATCACCCTCAGCCATAAAGATCTGATGGTATCCTTTATATGCGTCTAGAAAACACTTCCATCGGTATCCCGCCAAAGAATCAACTTTTAGATCTATTTCCGGAAGTGGATAACAATCTTTCGGACATGCCTTATTAAGATCTTTGAAGTCAATGCACATCCGCCAAGATTTATCAGGCTTTAGGACCAAGACAGGGTTTGCAACCCATGTTTGGTAAAGCACTTCCCTAAGGATGCCCGCTTCCACAAGCTTATCCACTTCTTCCTTGACTACATTGTTTCGAATTTGATCATAGATTCTTCGCTTCTGCTGGACAGGTTTTACACCTGGATAGACGTTTAATTTGTGTTCAGCGAGATGTCTAGGGACCCCCGTCATATCCGACGGTTCCCATGCGAAGATATCCACATTGTCTTTTAATAACTGAAACAACTTTTTTCTTGTTTCTCCTTGCAATTGCGATCCAACTTCAATTGTCTGATCTGGAAACTTCTCGTTTATGATCCACTTATTCTTTTCTACAGTATCATTTTTAATATCCTTCAATCCTCCTTTCGATATCAAAGGTTTCTCAACCAGGGCTACTTGTGGATCTGCATCTGTTGTTACAGTTGCGATTCCCCTTGGAGTTGGGAACCGAACTAAACCATGCGCTGTCGAAACTATAGCGCCCAAAACTTTAAGCCCAGGTCGACCGATAATGACATTGTGGGGGGAAGGAGTTGCAACCACAATAAAAGTCATCATCTCTTCTCGAAATAGTTTATCATCACCAAAGATCACTGGGAGAGTTATTTCTCCCATGGGATGCACCACCTCTCCAGAAAAACCAATGAGAGTGGAATTATGAGGCTTTAGCCTTTGCTGCACATCCAATCCCATCCTTCGGAAACAAGACTCATACATGATTTCCGATGCACTTCCAGTATCGAGATAGGTCCGTTTCACTAGAAACCCAGCAATACCGACAGTCACAATTACTGGATCTTCTCTCGATTCTCTACCATTCAATGGTGGAAATGTAATCTCTTGACTTTTCCATTTTTCTTCTTCAAACTTTGTTTTAACATTGCGATGCCAAGTGTTCGACCCTCTTCGTATCATTGCGATCACAGCTTGTTTAGCAGCTGGAGGACGTCCCTCCTTAATATTTTTAACCAGATGCGACAATTTTCCGGATTTGATGGCTTTTTCAATCTCGCCTCGCAAGTGTCTGCAGTTGTCTGTATCATGACCACGATCTTTATGGTAATCGCAATATTTACCCATGTCACTTCCTAAAGGATTGTAAGTCCTTTGAGGTTTCGAAAATTGAACATTCTCCGTCGCTAAGATCTCACTTGGAGTTTTTGTAAGTGACGAAAAATCATTAGATCTGGGCTCCCAGGTCTTCTTGTATCCTCCATAATTACTTTCTCCCCTACGATCATAGGGTTGAGATCTAAACTTTTTCCAGGATTGATTTCTTGTTGGTGCAGTGGAGACACTTGCATTTGCATTCCGGTAATTGCCATTCTTCTGAGATGGTTTTTGAGTGCTGATACCCTGGATATTTCCGGAAGCACTTCTTCCTTTTACATAGGTCCTGACACGATCCATAAGCACCTCCATTGTTTGAGGCAGATCCTCATGTAACTTTTCCACCAAGTGCGTGTGTCGAACACCATGGCAAAAGCCAGATATACGTAATTGATCCTGTGCTCCAGATATTTTCATAGTTTCATTGTTAAAACGCATAACGAAGCTTTCAAGGCTTTCGTCATTTCTTCTTCGAATGTTATGTACTTCTGTCACTTCTTTTGTGCACTTCCGTTGTTGACTAAATTGCCTTAGGAATTTCGTCCTTAGGTCTTCAAAGCCACTTATCTGTGCATTTGGTAGTGCATCAAACCATACTCTTGCAGGTCCAGTAAAGGTCTGTACCAGCATGTGGCACCATGTTTCTTCTGACCATCGTTCAAGTCTTCCAGCAGTAATAAAATCAAATATATGATCATCTGGATCTGTTAGCCCACCATACTTCTTTATAGAAGTTGGCATCTTTAGCTTTGCTGGAAACTTAGCATTTGCGATCCAATTCTGAAACTTAGAATGCTCTTGCATTGAAGCAGGAAAATAAGGCACGAATACATCCTTTTCTCCTGATGTCATAAAATCCATAGGTCAGAATAAGATCAATGCCTTTTTCAAAAATTAAGGTCTTAATGTTATAATTCAATCATAGCATTTATAGCTCATTTAGAATTGATCACATTCGCCTCTTGTATGAGGTCTTTCAGGACGACACTTCCAACACAAGTATAATTAGTTCGGAAGTGTCATACAGTATTAATATTCACAAGAGATCTTATTGCAATCACTTCCGACGCGCATACGTCTTACTCGGAAGTCTTCTCTTGATATCATAATCACTTCCGACGCGCGTACGTCTTACTCGGAAGTCTTTATCTTGCTAATCATAAGCACTTCCGACGCGCGTACGTCTTACTCGGAAGTCTTCACTTACTATCATAAGCACTTCCGACGCGCTTACGTCTTACTCGGAAGTCTTCATTTACTATCATAAACATTTCCGACGCGCTTACGTCTTATTCGGAAGTCTTGATTTGCTATCATAAGCACTTCCGACGCGCGTACGTCTTACTCGGAAGTCTTTACTTACTATCATAAGCACTTCCGACGCGCTTACGTCTTACTCGGAAGTCTTCATTTACTATCATAAACATTTCCGACGCGCTTACGTCTTATTCGGAAGTCTTGATTTGCTATCATAAGCACTTCCGACGCGCGTACGTCTTACTCGGAAGTCTTCATCGTAATATCAATTTTTTGAAAGATCATATCGACACCACTTCCGACGCACACGTGACTTACTCGGAAGTGGACATCTGTATCTCATTCTCTATCTTCCTTTTTTTTTTTTTTTTTTTACAACTCAACTTATGAGTGTGCATTTGAATTTTCTGAAATTCAAATTTGAAGAAGGTTTTCCCGCCTTAATTGTTGTTCTTATGATTTTCCAGATTTTTTAGGCAATCTTCATGAGAGCCTCTTTGAATCTTCAAATCTTCATCCGGAATTCATTCATCGAATTTCCAGATTTCATAGTTCACCATATGATCCTCAATTGTGTATCCATTCATAAGGATTTCACATCATCATTAAACCATTATCATATCACAAGGATCAAAATGCATCAAATTACCAAATCAACAATTGATCATGAACTCTTGAATTAAGCAAATTCAAAATAATTTTTCCGATCCAAAATATGCGTATCGATCAAAAGTTTTCAAAAACTAATTTCGCTACTCGATCAAAGCGTTAAAATCGATACCTGATGATTTTGACTGTTTGATAATTGTACGATCTTCATTTAGAAGATCATCCAGATCCTTCAAATCGGTAGTTTTTGTAGCATCCTTTTCTGGAGTGAATTTCAGAGTGGCGCGAACTTCCTGCAACCACTGCTCACGCTTCTCCTTGTCCCTTAACTGCTTCAGGATCTGCAAATTTCTCATCAGGAAATCTCGATCAAAGCTTTGCAAAATCTCTACAGCTTTATTCGGATCCACATTATCATTCTCGTCATCATGATCCGAATATGGATCATCATTAGAATGATTCGGTAATTGAAACACCGAGACTTTTTCACTAGGTTTTCCAGCTGATCCTTTCGAACTATGAATGTTCTTCGGTGTTCCTTCTAGATCAAAAATGGACTTCTTCTTCACTGACTCATCCGATTGCTTCTCCATTTTTCACCAATTCCTGAGAATACGGATGGCGCCAATTGATGAACCACAAAATCCCACCGTATGTAAATGAGAGATTATAATTCAACTAGGAACAAGCTAATCTAAGAAGAATAATCGATGAATCAATAGATTTATTAATATCTCAATATTTGGGTACAAACAAGGAAAACACACAGTAAATGTGTATTTTCTGGAATTCAGAAGTTACATTGCAAATGAATGAAAGAACTATTTATAGAGCCTCTGAAGTCGCATCTTCATGAGTTGGTCGGATGCACTTGCATCTTGTTCATCTGCAACTGCATCGCTTCCAGCTCATTCTCTGTGTGACACTTGCTCTCGGGATCTTTACCATCAGAAGTGTAGATGCCAGGACACTTGCATGTCCGGTCTTGACCTATCCTCATCAAGCACCTTCATGAATGGAGTTGCTCTCTCATCTGCTTTGGATAAAAATCGATGTAATGTGTTGTTTAGTGTATATAAAAAGTGGGGTTCTACACTATCAAATTTTAAATTTATAAACTGGTAATTCACCAGGGGACTATACCAACACACTAAGGCAAGTATACCTGTCGTGCGTAGCACAGTATTGGTAAACACCGGGTTGTCGAACCTCAAGGACACGGAATTGTTGAAAACAGTTTGATTAGTATTTTAGCCGGATTTTGTTTTGTTTTGAAATTGATTTTAAATTTAGAAATCTGAAAATGACAGTAATTAAAATGTTGTTTGGAAAAACAGAGTTTGGTAAAGGATCACTTAGGCATGGCTCCTCCAACTTAGGTTTGACAGGTGTATCGGTAATGCGTTACTACTTATCTCTGGAATGAACTGGTTTCCTAAGACAAGGCTACCTAGTTCCTATGGATGGATTCACGGTTTAGGGTTATAGACACGCCCTAGACAGTTACTACTGTTCCATGGTTAAGTACTGATAAGGTTGCGGTTTATGAAGTGCCCTAGGCTGGGTCCCGAGTTATCGGTGGCTCAACTCACAACTGATAGAAGGGTTAGGATAGGTATGGCCCTAACGATCCTAGAGTTGTGAAGCGGTTACGATTGGGTTGATAGGTTGACCTAGCAGGCCCTAGACACGACTAAGCTGGAACAGACCCGACCTATCGGTGAATGCTTGACCACTTGACAATGGCAAGGGTATTTACTAGCTAAGGGTAAGGTGATTTCTCACTCAAACTCTATGGTGGACTCCTAATCGAGTTCTAGGGTTTCCCTGATGATCGTGACTATTTCTAGTTCACGCGTACGCCGCAGGTTCTGTTGTTCGGCTATACAATAGTTCCCTAACGATAGAAGGCTTTGCAAGCTAGGGTTAGGGTTCCACAAGACCAGAGATTGACTAGATACAATAAGGAATTCAATTCATCAACCAAATCAAGCAATAATAACTTTTACTTCATAAATGCAAATGTAAACGAAAACCGATACTTATAAAGTCAAACCATGGTTGGATTCGCCTCGCCTAAGCGATACGATGAGTTTAGCCAACCATGTTAATGTTTAAACATATATAGATCTGATTCAAATAGAAATTCATGGCTAAATATAAATACAATACCAAATGGAAGCTCGAAATGGTGAAAAACGCTAAATCTCGACTCGTTGAATGCTTCAAAACTTCAAATCTTCAAAGGGATTCAACGAGGGCTTTCTTTGGCTTCTCTTCTGCTCTCCAAGATGTTTTGAATGGTGAAAATGAACCCTCTATTTATAGGGGACGAAATCACAAAACTGCCAAAAATGGGTCGTGGCCTTGGTCTGGATTACACGGCCGTGGGATGGATTACACGGCCTGGGTCAGGCCGTGGGATGCTTACACGGCCGTGGGATTGCCCTCACGGCCTGGGTCAGGCCGTGGGATTCTTCTGGTCTGGTTCTCTGGTTCACACGGCCGTGGGATGAGCCACACGGCCTAGATCAAGCCGTGGGATTGGTTCCTGGTCGTGGGATGAGACTCGTGGCCTGTGTTTCCTATGACGATCTGGTCAGGCTGACCCCGTGGTTTGAGCTTGGCCGTGGGATGAACCTCACGGCCTTGGTCAGTTTTGACCAGATTTTGACTTTGACTTCCATGTTGACTTTTTGACCCGAACTTTGACTTTTTGACTTTTTCTCAATTTTCTTCGTTTTCTCGTCTCGTTCTTCGTGCCAAGCCCGTCTTCACCTGTAACTCATGATATTTGTCAGAAACGTTCACAGTTTAACACTCTTAACATATAATTATCCCGAATTTGGCCCAAAATCATGACTTTTCAATATCCAAAACCACACACATCATAATGCAACTAGACGCCCATTAAAAGTTTGCACTTCCTTAACTGTTTTGGTAGTTCCATTTCCAGTACCACTTTCACCTTTCCAGGATGTGCCTTAATACCCTTCTTGTTCACCAGCACTCCTATAAATTTTCCTTCTTCCATTGCAAAAGAGCATTTCTTAGGATTTAACTTCACGTTAATCCCTCTTAGATTGCTAAAAGTTTCCTTAATATCCCTGATCATATCATCCTCAGTGTAACTCTTAATAAGCACATCATCTATATATGCTTCTAAGTTCCTCCCTACCTGCGCTTGAAACGTTTTATCCATTAACCACTGATATGTTGCTCCCGCATTATTCAACCCAAATGGCATTTTCTTGTAGCAAAACAAGCCCTCATTAGTAATAAAAGTTGTTTTATCTTCGTCTTCTTCAGCCATTGTAATTTGGTGATACCCTTTATAGGCATCTAAGAAGCATTTCCATCTATAACTAGCCAAAGACTCAACTTTGAAGTCAATTTCAGGAAGAGGATATCAATCTTTTAGACAAGCTTTATTTAAGTCTTTGAAGTCGATACACATACGCCACGTGCCATCACTCTTTTTAACCAATACTGGGTTTACATCCCAGGTTTGGTAGTGTACCTCTCTTAGTATACCAGCATCCACAAGCTTATATACTTCATTTTTCACCACATCATTCCTTACTTTATACATAATCCTTCTCTTTTGCTGTATTGGTTTAGCACCTGGATAAACATTTAACCGTGTTCTGCAAAGTGTTCTGGGACCCCCGTCATATCCGAAGGTTCCCATGCAAAAATATCAACATTGTTTATTAATAATTGAAACAACTTCTCTGTAGCCTTGCCTTGTAATTGTTGTCCAACCTCAATGGTATGATCTGCAAATTTTTCATTGATAACCCACTTGCTTTTTGCTAACACATCACCCTTATCCACCTTGAAATCTTCTTTTATCAAAGTTGGCCTTTCAACTACTGCAATATGCATATCCACATCCATTGTAACAATTGCGATTCCTCTAGGTGTTGGGAAACGCACATCCCATGTGCAGTTGAAACAATCCTCAAAGGAATTTTAACCCTGGTCTTCCAATGATTATATTATGGGGAGACGGGGTTGCAATTACCACAAATTTCATCATTGCCTCTATGAAGAATTTATCATCACCAAAGATTGTAGGAAGTGTTATTTCACCCATTGGATGAGCCACTTCTCCTGAAAACCCAATCAACGGCGAAACATGTGGCTTTAAGTGTTTTTGCACTTTCATCCCCATCTTCCTGAAACATGATTCATACATACTTTCAGACGCACTTCCAGTATCGAGATATATCCCCTTTACCAGAAAACCAACGATCCCAATTGTCACCACTACTGGATCTTCTTTAAATTCTCCCCCAACCAAAGGAGGGAAAGTAATTTCTTGCCGTTTCCACAACTCTTCATCTGTTTTAGCTTTAACATTCCTGTGCCACGTGTTAGCCCCCCTGCGAATCATACCTATGATATTCTTTGCATTTGCTGGTGGACGACCCTCTCTGATGTTTTTCACCAAGTGTGACAACTTGCCTGACTTAATAGTTTTTTCTATTTCATTTCTCAAGTGCCGACATTCGTCAGTATCATGACCACGATTCTTGTGAAAATCATAATACTTGCTAGTATCCACATTTGTAGCTAAACGTGATCTCTGCGGTGCTGAGAATTGAGCATTCTCTGTAGCCAAAATTTCGCTTGGAGTTTTCGTGAGTGATGAATACCCATCTCTCTTCAAATCCTAATTCTTTTTATAACCTCCAAAATTTCCTTATCTACGTTTGTCATACGGTTGCAAACGATATTTTCCCCAAGACTGGTTATTTGGTTGGGTCACACTTGCATTTTTGTTCACACTTCTAACATTTGCACTGCATTTTCGTTCACACTTCTAACATTTGCACCCCTTGCATGCGTCTTTTGGGTACCTACTCCTTGGTTGTTTCCGGAGGCGCTTTTACCTTTTACATAGGCTCGTACTCGATCCATCAACACTTCTATGGTTTTGGGCAAATCTTCATGTAACTTTTCAACCAGGTGTGAATTTCTAACATCATGGCAAAAGCCAGAAATTCGCAATTGATCTTGGGCCCCTACTATCTTCATAGTCTCGTTGTTGGACCTCACTACGAAATTTTCTAAGCTTGCGTCTCCCCTTCTCTATATATTGTGCACTTCCGTAACTTCTTTAGTGTACTTCCTCTGTTGGCTAAACTGCCTTAAGAATTTAGCTCTTAAGTCTTCAAAACACTCAATTTGTTGCATTTGGAAGTGAGTCATACCATCCCTTGCTGCTCCCGTAAATGTTTGCACCAACATGTGGCACCAAGTTTCTTCCGACCAATACTCTAACCTTGCAGCTGACCAAAAGTCAAAGATGTGATCATCAGGATCTGATAACCCAATACTCTAACCTTGCAGCTGACCAATACTCTAACCATACTTCTTTGCAGATGCTGGCATTTTTAGCTTTTTTGGAAATTTCGCATTAGCGATCCAATATGCAAATTTAGATTGTTCCTGCATCGAAGCTGAAAGTAGGGCACAATCGCATCCAAGCCACCTGAAATCATTGAAATCCTTTTGTTACAATAGGATCTTCATGCCTTTTAAAAAAGGCTTCTTACACACATGAAAATGTTTTTTATAATTCTAATAACAACTTCCGAAGTGCGCATGCATTATTCGGATATATACAGTCACGCCTCTGTTATGAGGGATTTTTATTTGTAATTTATCTCATCTGAGATTCCATTTTTGACACTTCCGATATTTGATTTGAATGCCTCTTTCGAGGGCGTTTTACTCAATCAATCTCATCTGAGATTCCGTTCTAACATTTTCAACGTATGCACTCTCCTTTTGGAAGTGTATGTACACTCCTTCCCGTTACAAATACATACAATAATTACTATATTCTCTTTCCCCCTCTTTTTTTTATAAAAATGATTCAACAAAGCGAATGAATCTTCAACAATTTTAGCAGAAAAATATGCAAAAACTTGTTATAGTACACCAATGCCTGTGAAAAGTCCAGCTATTGTTCAAAAATTCACATAAGTCAAATAAAGCACCTTTGAATCTTCATATGTTCATCAAACCTTCTCATGAAGATTCAAACAACTTCCAGGAACTTCTTTCATCACTTAAACTTCATCCAATTCTTATGCACAAATGCTTTTTTAGAAAAAAATGATCATCAATACTCGATCACGATTATCCTCAATGATTCGTTATGCGTAATTACTCAAACTATTAATCTCGAAAAAACTTCATAATTCCGTAGAGAAAAACAATGTTCGTCGATAATTGTTTGTCAAAATTTTTTACGACAATGATCACCGTCAATACTAAACTTCAACGATCATATCTTCCTACCTCAACCACAGTTTTCACCGAAAATTGAATTATCCAATTAAACTTTTGAAATCAAACACATACCTAATGCAGTCACATTTTTCGCTATGATTGTATCATCATCCATGAGTTCCAAGAGATCCTTCTGAGCTGCTCGCTTGAATGAATCAGTTTCCAGAGTGAATTTAAGCTTCGTTTTAACCTCTTGCAACCACAATTCACGATCCTGCTTATCCTTCAACTTTCTCAGAATCTCAATATTTCGAGTCAGAAAATCAGTGTTGAATTCTCGAAGAACATTAGAATTCTCAGTGTGATCATCATCGCGTTGATCGATATCCAAATTATCAGCATTCCGATCTGGATCGGAGTATGAAAACCACAGAAGCTTACCGTTAAAGCCTTCACCAGACCCTTTCGAACTCAAATTATGCTTTCAAGAACTCGTTGTTACGAAAACTGTTTTCTTCTTCGCCTAATCACTAGGATTCATATCCATTCTTCACAAAACTCAGAGAATACGGATGGCGCCAATTGATGAACCACAAAATCCTACTAGTTATAGGTTGAATCTAATAGTTCATTACTGAATCTAGCTTTGGAATGAAAAGTCAATGGTGAATTGATCTCTCTTATTGATTTCATAGACTTTGGACGTACATCATGAATATTGGGAGAAAACACATAGTTAAGAGTGTAATCCACGTAAAAGTCCTTTTTTATTACTAAAATGTATCTATTTATATTAATCGGAAAGTCACATCCTCCTTATTATTAAGTAGATGCACTTGCTCTCTTGGTCGTCGCAATTGCATCGTCTTTATTACGCCCCTCACCCGCATGTTGTTTGGAGATGTGTTCTTCGAAAATGCTTGTCTTTCGTCGTTATTCACACATCCGAACTTAACCCATCTCCATCAACGTCCAAAAACATGACTTTTCAAGAAATAACAATTTTAAATAACACATAAAGTCACGAAATAAATTACTAAAATTAATTAACAATCATATATATATATATTATATAAATATATTATCATATAAATATTCAAATAACGGTCCACGGGTTTGCTAACACAACTAACAGAAATAGTTAACGGCGTTAACCTAAGAATTTGGCAATTGTCACAAACGAAATACATGTCATAGATCTAACACTAATTTGACATAAAAATCCAATTTTGATCATGAATCATATAGATTTATCAAGAATCATTAGATATAGCCGTAATTCATCATAAAAATGCAATCTTGATCATGAATTACATAAATCTATCAAGAATCAACATACATGACATAGATCTAGACCTAATTCATCATAAAAATCCAATCCTGATCATGAATCACATAGATCTATCAAGAATCAACATACATGACTTAGATCTAGCCCTAATTCATCATAAAAATCCAATCTTGATCATGAATCACATAGATTTATCAAGAATCAACATAAATGACTTAGATCTAACTACCTCATCATAAAAATCCAATTTTGATCCTGAATCACATAGATTTAACATTAGACATCATGTATGGTATATACTAACCTAAACTTATCATAAAGCTCAGATCTAGATCAAGCAAAGTCAAGGAATAAGAAGGAACTTACAAGAGTTGAAAGAAAAAGGGAAGAAATGGGATGAATCAAGCTTGAATATTCCATGATTTAGCTCCAAATCCAAGATCTTAATGAGGATGAAGAATTCCAGGTACTTACAAACGTTTTGGAGGTGTAGGGGGTGACAAATGAGATGCATGGTGGCTAATGGTGCTTATACATGTGAATTTTAGGGTTTTGCTGAAAATGGAGGAGTAGGTCTATCACCTCATTCAATAGATAGAAATAGGCGTAGCCTCTAGAGCTCCTCCGAACCAAAACTTGACCGATTCCTCGATTTACATGCTCATTTTGTCGTTTTTTTTGATATTTCGAGTCCTGATTTTACCTAAATCACCCAATACAACATCCCATCATGTTAACCACATATAATCCACTCAAAATGAATATAAATACGCCACGTAAGTCATGGAAATGAACACATGGGTCACATAACGCATTTTTGGTGACGTACATATCGATTGTGGGCAATTCACCAACGTTTCGCGACTCGATTAAATGTGTGATGACTCGTGACATGATATGTGATTATTAGACTCATAATTATGCCTAATTTGACTTACAATTCTCAAATACGAGATTCCCGGTACACGTCAAGTCGCATACTGGAATCACGTAAAAACGCAATTTGCTTTATTTTCAATTTGAGGAATCCAATTTGAATCTAAATATTTTTAGTCAAATATTTTATTTTGAAAAACAATTATGAATCATTTAAAAACCTTATTTTGAGATACAAACATCCAAAATTTATCCGGGTACTTTATAATTCGCAAATTGAGAAAACGTGAAATTTTTGAAATGGGTTGGGTTTTATAACCGGTAAAATGCAAATGATACACCTACTCCCCCCTACGCTACCTCACATCTCCCCTTCTCCTCATCCACCTCCTCTACCCCAACTGCCTCCTACTTTCGCCTCCACACACCCATTGACCACCCGTACTCATGACGGTAGCTATCAAGACTCGCCTCCATTCCCCACTACCACAATATCTCCCATTCCCAAAACCTACACTGATGCATTTGCTGACCCTCATTGGCATCAGGCAATGGCTGACGAATACCGTGGTTTAATGGATAATAACATTTGGGAATTGGTACCACGCCCCTAGGGTTCCCATATTATTAACTGCATTTTGGCTGTTTAAATATAAATTTCATGCAGGTTCCCATATTATTAACTGCATTTTGGCTGTTTAAATATAAATTTCATGCAGATGGAACCTTACAACGCTACAAGTCTAGGCTTGTAGTCAATGGAAAAACTTAACGGATTGGAATTAGGGGTGTCGATTTTACCCGAAACCCGATTACTGAACCCGACCCGAACTCACCCAACCCGAATTATTGTACACCGGAATCACACGAACCAGAATAACATTTAACCTGAACCGTTAAATGGATCGGTAATAGGGTTGGTTTTGTGGTTTTTCGGGTCAACCCGATTAACCCGAGTACACACATGTTCATTCTGTCGTATATACTTAAAATATAAGAATTATATTATTGATCTATTTTATCTAGTATTTGACTTTTATTTTCATTGATATATAAGTGTTTGCTTTAAAATTTGTTTTGAGAATTTTTTAAACTATTCTTTACTTTTTGTTTTTGTGAATCACTTTGATTTTTTGATTTATAGGTTAATTAAATTTTAAGTTCATACATTGATATCACTTGACGCTGATAGAACTATAAAAAACAAAAGACAATTCTAGACCCATGATGTTTCTTAGTTTTGATTAAGATGAATGGAATAATTTTTATATCACATTCACAGAATTTGATGATTTATTTGTACTGACCCGAAGAATATTTTTATTTGGTTAACAATAGATGTGTTAAAAGTTTTGATTTAATGTAGTTGTATTAGCTAAAAACGTATGCCTATATCTCATTGAGTTTAAACATGTTAATATGTGTATTGAAGGTGTAAGTTGGGTTAAGACAAAACCTTATTTTTTTTTTTAACCCGAAACCCGAAAAACCCAACCCAAACCAACCCGCAACCCGAAACCCAAAACCCAAGCAACCCAAGGGAAATTAGGGTCGGGTTATGGGTTGGATTCAACCTATTAAAACCTTGAAAAACCCGACCCGTTTAACCCGAACTCCGAATACAAAATCCGATCAACACCCCTAGTTGGAATTGAATGTGATGAAACATTTATCCCCCTTGTCAAACCTACCACGATCCATACTGTTCTGAATATTGTTGTTTCCCGATCGTGGCCTATTCACCAATTAGACATAAATAATGTGTTTCTTCACAATGATTTAAATAAGATGGTTTACATGTCTCAACCCATGGATTTGTTAATCGTACTAATCCTTCATTTGTGTGCAAATTAAGGAAATCTCTCTATGGTTTAAAACAGGCACCCGAGGCTTGGTTTCAACGTTTTGCTACATATGTATCATGCGGATCAAGGGATATGTTTTTGATCCGTCCTTATTTGCTTATCAATGTGGCACAAGCATGGCTTATTTATTGCTATATGTCGATGACATCGTCTTAACAGCTTCAGACAATAGACTCCTACATGATATTATTACATTATTATCCTTTGAATTCGACATGACTGATCTTGGGAAACTACACCATTTTCTAGGACTTGAGGTTTACAATTTGTCCTCCGGTCTTTTTTTGAACTAGGAGTCTACTTTAAGGAGATTCTTGCTCGTGCTAGAATGGAAAACTGCAGACCTAGCAATACTCCTTATGATACTGATTCACAACAGAGTGCCACGACCGACACGCTTCTTTTTTACGGGACAAATTACAGACGCTTAGCAGGTGCTCTTCAGTACCTCACATTCACTCGGCCAAACATAACCTATGCGGTTCAGCAAGTGTGTCTGTTTATGCATGCTCCACGGGATACTCATTTTAGCTATCTTAAGAAGATATTACGCTACCTAAAGGGTACTCTCTCTCATGGCTTGCCTATTACTCCCTCCAAGTCCTTAAAATTAACTGTTTACTCTGATGCTAACTGGTGGGATGTCCAGACTCTAGGAGATCTACATCCGGTTACTGTGTATTTCTTGGTGATAATTTGATCACTTGGTCCTCTGAACGACAACACACTGTTTGGCGTTCTAGTGCTGAAGCAGAATATTGGAGAATTGCCAATACCACTACTGAGACTACTTGGATACAGAATCTGCTAGTTGAGCTTCATCTTCCCATCCGTGATGCTACTATTATTTTTTGTGATAACGTCTCAGTTGTCTATCTCTCTGGGAATCCTGTACAACATCAGAGCACGAAACATGTGGAAATTGATATACATTTTGTTCGTGAGAAAGTTCGCCTTGGTGCTATTCGGGTCCTACACGTTCCAGCCGACTTTCAACATGCTGACATTTTCACTTTAGGTCTCCCTCGGGTTCTTTTTCAACGTTTCAAGTCCAGTTTGCGCATTCATCCATCCGAAGTTCAAACTGCGGTGTAACATCCCGAAATTTGAGAAATACGTGATTAATATGATTAAATACACATGATATATGTGTTAGAAAGCTAAACGTGTTAAAACGTTTGAAAAATGCATTTTTACCCATTACCGGGTAATAAACTGATAAATGACAGTATTGCAAGAATGATTTATGTGTTAATTGATAACATGAGGAAAGAAAATGAAATTATATGAGTTTTATATCAAAGATAATTGATATATATGATGTTAGCATGAAAAACGTAGCTAAACGTTAATATGATAGAAATAAATGATAATCGGGAGTAAATGCCTCTACGTGATTACATTATACCAAATACATGTGTAAAATATGTTTGAATAGCATAGACGCATGTGAAATATTCATTTGATGAATATTCTCATATATCTTAACCAAAAGAAACATACAGAACTTAAGTCAATACGCAGGGAAGGCGGGCAACAAGCTGCGCCGCCAACCCCTTTTGAATAGCAAACCCTAGCCGTATAAAAACAACATTCTTCAACCTAGAAGTCGCACTATTCCCGCGCATGACTTTCTGGATCCTGTTCAACATGGCCACCGCCTCTGTCTCTAGATGGCCAAAGGTGTCAAAGGCGAAAGGAACAAACACATGTTGATTTTCGATGCACGCTTGCTCATGTTTGTTAACCTTTCCAGCGGCTGCCTTGGACGCCGCCTGACCTGCAGTGAAAGTGCTGGCCCTTAGCCCCACAAGAGGGGAAACCCCCGTCAAATCAACACAAGCGTGTTTCCCATTCTGCCACCCAAAAACAAGTATGTCGGCCGGCCGGAGAGTGGAACGCCCATCCCTGGGGTCAGACAGGAAGTTGACAGGAGCTTCTTTCCTGGCTGAGATCCCAGCCCGCCTGAAGATGTCGAACAGAACGTCCCTTACTACATCATGACGATATTTAAAACCTGGGAGCTCTTTGCAGTGTACGGCGTGCTCCCCGAAGGAATCCAAACACACCTTGTTGCAGACGGGGCATTTTTCATCCACCGGGAACAGGGGAACCATGAGGCGGTACTTGAGAATGGCCCGGTATTCGACAGGCGACATGTGTTGCCCCAAGCCATCAATAGGGAGAGCATGGAGGAAATCCTGCGCATGTGGCTGTCGGAGGCAATCCCAAACGGCCTTTTGCCTAACTGTCATCTCAAAGTTTGCTTCCATCTCGAGCGTGCTTTTACCAAAGAGGGCATTCGCCAAAACGTGTTGGGCTTTTGGTGGGGCGGTGTCCTTGTTGGTGAAACCGCTCAGATCAAAGCCCGGAATAATGTCATGGAGACCAGCTAAAGCATTCTCATAGTCAGGGCTCATGCCACAGCCCCCGCATTCCCGTAGAATATGGTCTTGTAGAGTCCAAGTTTGGGCACGCGAAGCCACAAAGGCGTACGAAGTTGCCTCGACCGCCGAATAAACCCCAAGACCCCCATGCCGAGTCGGCAAGGAGGCAAGACGCCATTGTAAGTCCCCAAAGAAGGGACCCCCACACACAACAATGTCCTCAACGGCCGTCCGCAAATCCTTATCAAAACCAACTGCTGCCGCCATCATGTGGGTGGGGGGGGCAAGTTCTTAGGCCAAAGAGAAGTTTGGCGAGCCCCATGCACGAACGAAGTAGGAGGAGTTCGCATTGAGGGTCGTCCAGCGTTGGGAGGAGGCGCATAAGATCGGCAGCATTAGAAGCCCTCCTCGCAGCCAGCCCCTGAATAAACTGGCCATCCCGACTAACAGCCCCCCCAAGGAGCTTCACCCCTTTGGTGGGCCTGCTGATGTCAGCAGGGAAGAGGCCCGGCCGAACTTTCTCGCCATCGCAGGATGGCCAAAAGAGTTCCGTCTTCCGAATATTAAGGGTCAGGCCCAACGACGGCCCTCTCTCGTTGATAATCCCGAGGGCCTTGGCAACCTCCCCAGAGTCCCCAATAATCGTACCATCGTCGAGGTACCAAGCATGGAGCAGCAGGCGACAATTGTCACGGATATGGTGCACAAGAGGGTGAAGGACGAGGGCAAACAGGAGGGGCCCCAATGGGTCACCCTGTTGGACCCCAGTAGTGGCCCATATATGATCGTCCCCCAGGTATAAGCGTGCAGGCTGCCCATATAGGAAGTCAACCCAAGGCGAAATGGACGGGCATCGAAGCCTGACCTCACGAAGAAGGGACGACCGATCAACCAGGTTGAAAGCATTGGAGAAATCGACCGTAAGCATAGCGAGCCCCCCATCACAATATCGTTCTTCAACCAGACGGTTGACGCTATGGAGAATGGCTTCGGCGCCGCCCGATACCCCAACCCCAAATTGGAAGTCGCCAAGGTAAGTAGCCATTGCCTTACAGACCCCTTGCATCGCAACCTTGGAGACCAACCGCCTCCAGATAGTGCCAACGACAATAGGACGGATCCCGTTATCAGGCTTAAGGAGTGGCGTTAGAGGGGCCGAGGCAACAAATTCCGCTAAGCCGACCGGACACCGCCCCCCCCAGCCAAAGGTTAACGACCATTGTTATAGCATCCAGGAGGTCCCTAGCAGTAGCAGACCCTTCCCCACACAAGCTGTCCATAAGGTGCTGGGCACGCAAACTGTCCCTTCCACACGACGTCCCTTTCGGGAAGGATTTTATACATTCAAGGACCCGCACCCCACTCGAGACAAGCGGGGGCTCAGAGAAGGGAGTCGAGGGCATGGATGGCGACGGGACGCACGGGTGCTTGGCTTCAAGGGCACGCGTGGTTTCGTCGTTGTATGGCGCCACCCCAGAAGAAGACAGCACCTTCACGGCCGCAGTGAAATGACCGTCGGCGATTTTTCGGATGCATCGCGTGACGTTGGGCTGCGCATGGTCCCCTTTCTCGTCGGAAACAGTGCCAGGAGACCCCTTAGCCCCCACCCCCCCAGGATTGTCAAGGATACCCTTAACTAACTGTTCAAAACCCCCCTCCCTCCCCCAAGTAGCTAGGGATGTCATGATGGATCTGCACTGCAGAGCCTTCCGGTTCCCAGAGCGGCAATCATGCCGATTCTGAGGTCTGAAAACCTGCAGGGTGCACCGAGGGAGAAGAAGCAGCCTAACCCAAGCATCATCAGAACCTGGGTGGGCGGCCACACGAAGGAGGGCAAATTTAAGCGCCTGGGAGAAGGCTAGACGACAACTGTGGGGGATGCTCTTGACAGTAGTAACGCGGGCCTTAAAGACCCGATTGAGCAGCCCCCCATCCAACGGAAACGAGCAAGGGTCATTAGGCACATGGACAGGGGGGGCGGTCTGGGGATCCCTAAGATGTGGCAAACGATATCATCATCGGAGGCGGGAAACCGGACAACCCCGTCGGGGTGGTGGCAGCTACGGCTCAAGGCATAAATTTTCATGCACAGCCCGCATATCCAATAGCCGCAGCCTTTTAGGGCCGCGTCCATAGCCGAAAAAACCCCGGCATCAGAGGCCAATGTTTCCCGGATGGAGTCCCAGCGCTCATCTGACGAAAGGTGAAGGCTCTTGAGGTGCGAGATGAGGCGGGAGATCCCTTTGGAGCCAATACCACCATCAGGGCAACAGTGGAATGAGCATAAGGGGCACAAAACAGAGCCCCTAGACGGCACCGAGGTGGATGCCATAGAAACGCGCGGTTCGAGAGGAAACGCGAGGAGGAGGAGAGAGTGCTGAGAAAGCACCACCGGGAAAACCAACAGAGAGGTTGACAGACCCCGGCCCCAAGGAGGAAAATTACATCAGCCCACGCAGCCGGCGGGACGGAGCACCCGGAAGGGGGGGGGGGTGGCCGAACCCGGGGTTCGGCCCCGGTTCGGGCCGGTTTCGGCGACGGTTCGGCGAGCGGGCAAGGCTTCGGCTATGGTACGACGGGAGAGTCGGCGAGGTGCTCCGGAGGGGTGGTCCGGCGCGGGTTCGGGTTGGGTTCCGAGGGGTGGTCCGGGGGGGGGGGGGTTTACGGCTGGGGCTCGGAGACGGGTCGGCGTCGCGCCTGAAATCCGGCGGACCACGGCAGTCCGGCGGACCAGAACAGCGGCGGACCGAGGCAGTCCGGCGGACCAAGAAAATAAAAGGGTAGAAAGTGGAAATTATGTAAATATACAAATATATATGCGTATATATATTGTTATATGTGACCCGAATCTTCGAGAATGTTAGAAATATGTTTAGGAAGGTTGTAAGACGTAAAATGATAATTACATCGAAAGTTAGAGGCTTAATATGCAAAAGATAAAAGTTGGAGGGCTAAAACTGTAATTCTTTAAAAGATATGAACGTACGTATATATATACTATCATAAGTATTCCGATACTTACAAAGTATTATAATAATGTCTTAAAATGATTCGGAACATAGATTGATGTATATTGTAAAGTTTGAAGGGTCAAAGGTGTAAATAATGAAAAATATATAAATATATATAAAAATATATACGTATGTATACGCATATCATCGAGAGTGTCCCGAGCCTTAGAAACTTTATTTAACATGTTTTATAATAGTTCGGTGCATAAAATAACAGTTTAGTAGAAGTTAGAGGGCCAAAATGTAAATAAAAGGTCGAGGGACCATTTATGTCATTTCATGAAACTCGGGCCGCGGTACGCGAGGGTTTACCCTCGGTCCGGCGCGATACGCGAGCCGGTCCGTCGCAATTTTCGGCTTGGCTCGACCGTGCAGCCTACGGTTAACCCATCTACGCGTCCAAATCGATCGAATTAGTCACCCTAACGCGTGGAGGAACCTCAGGCGACCTCGTCTACTATAAAAAGAAGCTTAGATCGGCCATTTGAACTCGCCAATTCACGTTTTCCTCCTCTAAAAACCCTTAAACGAACCCGAACCTTCTTCTGCGAAATTCGAGCAAACGGTGAAGTATATGGAGGCCATCTCCTGCAGTCCTACATTTCGAGGTATGCTCTACAAAACCCCTCAATCAATTTCAGTTAATATCATGTCTAGATTAGAGATCTAAAACTAGGTTAAAATTAGGGTTCTTGAGCATAAATTGTCAAATTCAGGTGATCGGGTGGGAGTTAGGCTCTGAATTTTTGTAGGTACTCTTAAAATGATGTTATATAAGAAAGCCCTAAGTTTTTTTCAGACTTGGTAAAGGTTTGGTATGGGTTTTATAAACGGGTCAAAAATTAGGATTTTCATGTCGTTATTATGCCCAAATCGAGTAAACGGTTTTGAAATAGGCTTTGCCATTTTAAAGGATATTATAAAATGTTATAATGGATAATACCCTAGGACGGTTTTGAATAAAAATGAGTTTTGACAATAAAATGGGAATTTTATGAAATTAGGGTTTCGAAATAAGGTTATTTAATATAAAATAATCCGGAGGGTTTGGGGACTTGAATTTTGGTATGGTAACATGTTTATACATATAATAAGTATATATGAAGTTAAAATGGATAAATAATGAAGTATTGAAAATACCAAGTTAATCGAATATTTAGAAGTTCGTGCGGACCGGAAGGGTAAACGCCTGTACACTGGGGTTTCTGGCATAGCGAGGGTGTCGCATAAATCCCAACTGGGAAATGGCATACCTCCCTGGGCGATCCCGGAGTGAGCGTTTACTTATAGAAATGCGCGTTTTCATATTATCATTAAAAGAAAAGGATAATTGCCTATAAGGGCATTTTGGTCATTTTGACCTATTAAAAGGATAATCTTAATAAATAGGGAGTGTTTATTGTATGAAACATTGCGTTAACGCCATACGATACGCAAATTAGGTCAAAAAGGAATCATTGCGGAAGTTCTGTCCGAGTAAACAAGTTAAAGACATAAGGTGAGTTCTATGAGCCCACTCCTAAATATTTTAAAATGTTTTAAATTTTTTTCGGGCTGATATACATACAAATGTTATAAAATGCATTTAAATGATTTATAACTGAAATGTTGCCTATCTGAACTATTGAAGTGTTAAACTGTTGAATTACCTTTGAATGAATATATATATATATCAAAATGCTAGGTGCTAATTGTTAATGGGTATATTGAACTGTTAAATTGTTATTGAATTGATATATATATGTGCACTGTTATGGAAATGAATATACGTTAAATATCTTGAATTGATAAATTGTTAAAAGGCTTTTGGGATAATATATATAGAAATATATACATGATATGTTATGAAAATGATATTAAATCATTTGTATGTGTTATATGATATATGCTTTAATTGCTTCAAAATTAGATAGTCAAGTGATAAATGATTTATTAGTAAACGTTATAGTGAATATGTATGATTATATGAGAACAGGTGATGCATTCACTTTATTATTATGTGGTGGATACGCCGCTGGTACTTCCTATATATAAGCATAATAATATTAGTTACCCGGTATATCAGAAGTGTGGAGGATACGCCTTGTATACATACACCAACGGTAAATTGGGGGATGTCCACTTGTTGCAGTATATGAAGACCTTATCACTGTTTACTAATAATCTTAAGTCACTTGGATATTTAACTAGGGGCAGGTAGTAGTACAGGGGGGGGGGGGGTTAGGAGGTAGTGTTGCTCAAAGGGATTAGAGACCACTACAAATAGAAGGGGGAAAAAGCTACTGTCCGTTATAGGGAATGCTCTAGAAGGATAAACTCGACAGTTAGCAAATAGGGGAAGGCGGTGCAACTGTCCGTTACAGGGAATGCCCTAGAAGGGTAAACTCGGCAGTTAGCAAATAAGGGAAAGCGAGACAACTGACCGTTATAGGGAATACCCTAAAGGGGTAAACTCGGCAGTCCGCAAAGATGGTTTCTCTGCTTATACATTAGCAGGGTTACACTAGTAATAGATGTCGGAGTTGTAGAAAAGGGATAGTGGGATAAATGGTTTTATAGGGAATATTTCCTGTTAAGGAATATTATGTGTTGTATAATTATGATATATATTATACTTGATAAATGTCTGTGAAAAAGGGATCTTGCAGGTCCAAGGGTTTTAAACCTCACGCCGAGTTAAAGCTTTTAAAATATAGAACTCACCAGCGTAAGCTGACCTTTTCCAAAAATGTATGTATGTCAGGTCAGGGTGAGACTTCGACTAGTTACGAGAAGGCCCTGGTGATAAGGGATTAGACGGGCAAGCTATCGGAAGGAAGGAATGTTATGGCAAGCTGGCATAGATATAATTATAGCAATAAAACGTAATGATAGTTAGTATTTCCTTATGTAAATTATCTCTTACTTTGTAGTACTTGGCAATTAAATAAAAGTTTAAAATTTCCGCTGCTTAGTAATCTCTGTTATTACCTTGTGTTCATGAGTAAATCCGATTAGTGACCCCTTCTGGAGCCAAGTCTGGGAGTGGGCGTCACAAGTTGGTATCAGAGCCTTGGTTTAAGAGATTTAGGTACTAATGCAGTATCTAGACTTAAACTAGGACTCTGGAAAGACAAAGTAGGATGAGATAAGGAATATATAGATGCCGGCCAGGATAGCTTGTGCCCGTAGAAACGAGAATGCATTAGGGACATAGTAAGTAGCATCTAGAGTATGTGAAGTGTGGAAAAGACCGGATTGCAATTAGCTACTGCAATTTGGTATTAGCCGTATAAACATACCCTAGGTCCTAACTATTGTATGTCCAAGTGCAGAGAAATTATGAGAACAGTATAATTAGTGACCTCTTCCTCTATTCATATTTTTACTTCAGTTCACACCCTTCCTTTCTTCATCAATCATCATCACCGGTGGGTTCTCGTTTTTTCGGTAGCCAGTAGGTTAGTTTTCATTTGTTTCCCACCAGCTGTCGACTCTTCGATTTATAGTCTTTATAATGTTGTTTTATACTTTGGATATCTGTTACCATTTGATTTGTTCACCGGACAACTTCCTGGTTCATTCAATTTTTTTTGTGTATGAGTTTAATTGTAAAAGATTAAAGTATTGTAGTTGTTAATTTTCTGAAACCTAATTTCTTAAACTTAAACTAATGTGTCATCTCAGAATTCAAGCTATGTTTATGATTAAATTTTGGTCTTCTAACAATTCTTCATTTGGTTTATTACAGGGTTAATTATGGAAGATACTTTTGATTTTTTCATCATTAATCAAATTTTCCCCAATCTTCGGTCAAGTTATGACTAACTACAGTATTTATGACATTTTTCTATTTTTGTATGCCACCACAATTGTAATTGATCACAAATATTATACTTACATTACCATATACATGTTACATGTAAACATACACACACACATATACATACATATATATATATATATATATATATATACTAACAATAATATGTGTTGTACTTGCACAACGAATAGCCCTTCAGGTTGATAAAGAGGAATGTGAAAAAGAAAGTTCTATTAAAAAGATTCAGGTCGAATTTGATGGAAGTGGTCGAAGGACGTGAGGAAAAATTGACACTTCAGGCGTATGATGTATTGGTCGTGCCAATTGCTGAAAAGAACCACTTCTACATGATGTCTTTTGATTTAGATGATCATTCAATACCCTTGATTAACAATATGAAGAAGTCCATGATAGTGATCAAAGACGACATCAACTTTTTGAAGAAAAGCACTTTATGTAAAGTGGTTAGTATCATTTATTTTCACACTTTGAATTGTAGGTATGTTACACATATATCTTGGGCCACAAAATATAATGCAACAGATTGTGGTGTCTTCGTGATGCGTCATATGGAAATGTATATGGGGATAACACAACTGTTAGATGGTGGATTTGTCGATAATGAGATTTATGTTGACACGCAAATTAATAACCTCAGAATGAAGTATGCGGTTGAGATAATGATGACAGAAAACAACATGTATAAATGTCAATAAAGTAGAGACGGAAACGAAAGGAACCAAAAGGTATGATGAGATTATAGAATATATCGAAAAACATCAAAAGAAGTTGAAAGAAGTGGAAGTTTATGAATAAAAAGGTTTGGAAAGATTGATATATTTGAAAGAAAAAATCACCGTTTTGTTTAATTGGTGTAAAGGTTGGTTAATCACGAAATTGTTTGGTGGTTAAAACTAACATGCTAAGTGTTCAAAAGTTTTAGTTGTATTTGGTCTAAACGTTTAATATGATCACGTTAATGTTAAATTTTGGTTCTGTGGCATGTTTGATTTTTGTTAATCAAAATGTTCTCTTTGTAGAAGGTAATAGACGCATCATGATAAAATTCAGCAATGTTGAAGGAATTCATGGCACTTATGTATCAGGTATGTAATACAGTTATGTTGCCACATATGCAACACATTTATATTGCACATACGCAATATAATCAGTAAAATTGTACATGTTATTGTTTAGTGTGTATCGGTTACATATGGACTATTAGTTGAAAGATGACAAAGTATTAATTGTAAACCGTATTTGAAAATTGAATTAATGATTGTGAATTTATACACAAAACTAATAGTGACAATGACGATATGATTAACGAACATGAAATTAGTAAGAATAAACGTTACGACAATGGCATTAATGTATATGCAACACAATCATTAAAAATTTGCCATATAATAATTATGACATATACAGATGTTGTAATATAATATATACAAGATGTTGCGACCCGCGCGTTGCGGCGGATGTTGTTTAATTCTATGTATTGAAATCTCGGATATGTTGTCGTGGGTGGTGAAATGTTGAAGCGAGTAACCAAATTTATCAAATATCATCATCATCATTAAGCCCCACAATTTCATCAAGGTGGCATGCTTGATTTCACATGTGCATATCCAAACTTGATCTAAGGAAGCAAAAACATAAAGTTAATGATAAACCTTGCTACCAAAGCATATTAGCATAGCCACCAACTATCTCACTTATTGTCAATACAAATCTACAAAACTGAAAAAAAAAACCACTTACATAAGATGCAAATCCTATATCCAGTGTGCGACGACATCAAAAGACATTGACAAAATAGTAGTTACGGCATCTATTCTGTAGTCACCCTTGACACCACAAAAGGAGCTTTGAGTTTTACCTTTCGAGTAGGCTTTGAACTTGATGGAGTCAACCTCCTTGTCTAACAGCTATCTTTCCTACGAAATTTTCAAGCAAGTAAAGCCATCCTTTCCCCTGTGAACCACCCCAGGACCTGTGATCTATTTATCCTTCAAACTCAGTTGTAGCTCCCTGCATATTATTGTTGAATTTCCGAGATTATGTGTCTCCTGTTGGAATTCGTATTTCACTTTTAGTCAATTCTGTTAATTTATTCATCCTTCAAACTTGGGTGTCAAATATCTTGAATAATAGGTATAGAAAGTCACTATGCTGGTTGACCTTCCATGATCCCAAGTGTTGCAGTTTTTAGGTTTTTAGTTTATTTGATCATATATGAAATTTATTAGGTTCAAGCATTAAAATTGCTCTTTTTTAGAAAAATGGTTAACGGGAAGCTAATCATTCATAGCCTATGATAATAATGAAAGGCTAAAAAACACATGAAAAGTAAAAAAGATGTATGATGGTGAATGCATATATGATATAACACATTTATACATACCTCAAACTCTACTGCCACTTTTGCTCTCATAACAAATTGGAATAAATTCAATCTTCTCTATGTTTTCTGGTCATCCATCTTCAATCTTGTGAAGTAACCCACGACAATAAAGCTGTAACATTTCCAAGATTCGTAATTGAACCACAATAGCTGGTTAGCGTCTTATAAGGTTGTTTGCGTTGCACCACTAAAATGAAAGAAATCATCAATATGAAAACTATGATAGTTCAGAAGCATATTGCCTCTGCACTAATACATGACAAACACAACAGTAGACAAAACCACCAAGTGCTTCGACTAATTGGATTACAACTACAACTAATTGTTACGGTAAAGGTGAGCTGAGAAGCCACTAAACTACTAACTGGAAAAAACGAAGACCTGGACAAATTAATTCCAATAAATACGTAAATACACGGGTCTCCCTCTCATCTCATTTCCAAACAAAAGGTTGAACATCTATCTATCTTGTAAAAGAAATAATAATCCTTTTGCAGCATCAAGCAAAACCATCCATGATTACACTAACTTTCGAGACTAAGACTGACCACCAAAATCTATTTGTATCCTAGCAACATAAATAGATAAATGGATTGATGTCTTAAAAATTAAAACCAAGAAATCAATTTACCACTTGAAGCTAACAAATGAAAAAGAGACATCGACTTACATGTGGAAGCCAAGTATGAGATATAGATAAATATGAATCAAAATGTCATGAGTATATACAATTGAACTGAGAAATCAAAATCATAGAAAAAGATCTTATCAATTGAAACTATATTGGGTTAAACAACTGAATCTAAGAAATCGAATTATCTGTGTAAGCTTGAATCCCCAAAACATGTAGTTAGCATATACGATTGAGTCAGAAAAAGCAAAACAATACTTGACAAAGTTGAAACTACTTTTTGTAAATTAAGCTCTATGGCTTCATTTTTACATAAAAAATTAAAAGAAAAATATAGAAAGAAGTTCAATTAAAAAAACCAACATAATTAACAAAATTTATATTCACATGTGCCTTATACAACCCTACTATCAAACTGAACAGATACCAAATTATAGCTGAAGATATTAATATCACTAACAACTACACAAACAATACATAAGGCGGTCTAAAACACTCACCTCTAAACCCAAAGACTATTGCTGCAGCAGTCCAAACAGAGCAGCTCGACCTGAAAGATGACAAAATAAAATATTAGTTATAAATACAAAGAACAAACTCATAAACAACAAATGATCATAATGCCCAAAAAATCAAGAAACATGAATAAACAATATTAAGACAGAATATATCACTTTGGATGCTAAAGAGAATCACAACGGATAAATTCAACCACACCCAATGTATAGAACCTAAATAATTACATGTTTTTGCTTAAAAACATTAACCAAAGGTGTAAATAGATTTCATAATAGACGCAAGTCCATGTGCAGATTTCATACCTATTCATTTTCTTGACATGTGTTCAAACAAATGATTAAATGAAACATTTACACCTATTATTTGAACATTTAGACTTTAACTAAGCGAATGAGGGTTTTTGCCTTGAGGCATTTATAGTTAGAAGGTCTTGATCTAGGATTTTTTTGAAGCTCTAATCTAGGGTAAGGCCGCATGGTTTGAACGGTTAACAACTGCAAAGTAACACAAAAATAAACCCCAATTGCACATTAATCGAACATATAAAATAAAATCCAAAAGAGCGTCCATTTTCATACCATGGTGGGAACAGTGAGAACAACCGGAATGACAGAGGCAGATGCTGAACGATTAATCGGTCTCCAAACTTGCTTACACTCATGGAGAGTTATCTATGTTCATGAGAAAACCACAAAATTTTAGATAATTTGGGGGTGAAAACCAACACACGCAACAAATTGTTTCTAGGGTTTTTGCAGATTCGATTGAGCAATGCATTGAATGCAGATTATCAGGTTTAGATGAGTAATATGACTACCAGATTCAACGCATGCATGAACGACGGAAATCGATGAGAAACATACCTTCAATTGGTATGAAAATTTTCTTCAATTATGAGATGAATATTTCGAGAGAGAGAAGATAAGATCGAACTATGGATGGAAATCGGAGCAGATATGGGGGAGATATGGGATGTAAACCTGCTTGTAGATGCACAGTGAAGAAGGACGGTACTAAATCAACAAAGAGAGTGGGTAGGACTGAGTAGCGTGAAGAAGGTCAAACAAATCCCGGAAAATAATCTATCAGCAAGGACCGCTGTAAATCTTGTACACCATGCTTAAAACATACAAATGCATAATAGACTTGTACATGAAGCATTGAAGATATAATAATGTCATATTATTACAATAATGTCAAATATTTAAAGATCAAATATAATATTGTCATATAATCCACTCAGAATAAAATATTGTATTATATTTGATTTTCCAGTTCTAAATTGTTTAGGGTTTAGAATATATATATGATGGAATATCAGAGGAAAATATGACAATGTGTTACTTGTCAAGCGTATTTGAAAAATGCATTAATAGTTGTGAATTTATACACATTACTATTGGTGAAAATGATGATATGATTAACAAACATGAAATTAATAAGAATATTAAGGTTGTGGCAATGACATTATTGTATAAGGCAACAAGAATAAGACGGTAAAATAAAAATTATGTTACAGTTAATAAAAGGTACAAACGTTACAGGGTAATGTAAAACAATTCATAATGTTGCACATTTGCATCACAGATTGAGACATATAACACACGCAAATCATAATATTTATATTGCATATATGTAATAATAATTAAAAAAATCAAATAATAAAATACACATGTTCAATTTAATTAAAGGCTTATAAAATGTAAATAACATTAAATTATGTAATGCATATATGCAATATAATTGTCTAGCATATATGCAATATAACTGATTCAGATACATGCACTAGAAAAAAAAACATAGGTTGAAAAGGATAATCTAATTACGCTTAGTTTTCTTCTTTCTAGACGATCGTCTAGGACCGGTAACAACAGGTCGAACATCATCATTTTCATTGTTAGGATGAGATGAATATGACACGTCATCATCCAAAACAGAAGGTTCACCATTTATAGAAATAGGGAGGTTGCTACCCGCAGACCTAACCGTAGCAACTGCAGCAGCAGTAGCGGCTTCAACAGCAGCAACAACAGCAGCAGCCTTCGCAGCGGCCACCTTTTCACGGTTGCGTGAGTCATGACCATATACAAGTTTTCCACATTTGTTACATTTTCTTGGATCCTTTTTATATTGATTAACTGCTTTCTCGTGTGCTCCAACTATTCGGCTTTCACTACAGCTACCTTTATGGCGGGCATTTGGTGGTACAACTGCAACATGATCGGATCCAGATTGAACTTTACCATATAATTCACCAATCACAACATCTTTTTTGTTACACGAAGGATTAGTTGGAACACCTTCGGAGACACGGTCTTTAATAGCTAATATTTCATCACAAAGTGAAATAAGTTTGTCAGGACGGGATCGTAGACGGACAACACAACTAACGACCGAATCAAAAATCTCGTTTCTCAACTTAGACTCCTCATCATTGTCGGCCGAATATTTGTGCTCGATGCTATGGACCCACTTCGGCAACGCATCACGTCTCTAACGCTTGTTAGCATACCGGTCAGGAATTTTGTCAACTCTGTTAAAATCGAAGACAATGAAGATGTGTCGACACAGATATTCAAGCCGGGTGAACACTATACAGGAACAAGAAGCAGAGTTATCAATTGGATTGAAATCAACCTGCAAATATTTGTGTTTACACACGAGTTAAATGAGATGTGAAAATCATTATTATATAAGTATTACTGTGTTGCATTTTTAAAACACAAACAAGGTGCATACATACGCATAATATGATAATAAATCATAGGTGCAACATAATAATAAATAGAAAAAACAGTTTTAATTAAAATGCATATGCGTAACATATGTATGTTACATGTATGTAATATAATTACATTGCACACAGGTAACATAAATCATACCAGTGTATTCTGTTATATGTATGTAATATAACTATTATGCATAGACGCAACATAAATAATGACAACGGTATATTATGGATACATATATTTATATATGTATACATACCTCAAATTCCCTAACAAGTTCACATTTCGGAATGAAATGTTTAATACCATCAACAACTGATGAATCAGATATAAGACAACGATGTGTTCTCTCAATCTCATGCTGAACTTCCCAAAACAAAGTGCTTGTGTATAATACCGACGCATGTACTTCAATAGACATCTCAGTATTTAAAGCATGTGTTGACATGTCACTTGCAAACTCAGCTTCGCGTTGGTGATATCGTTGCCAATCGATGGTTGTATAGAAACACATCAAAAATTGAACAAGTTTGTTCGACGCACTAGAATTAACTTTAAACATTGCATTTGAGCTTTCACATCTCGAGGTGGTTTTCATCAAACATGACATCAGCAGGTTTCTAAAATATGCAAGCACCCATAGGCTCCTAATAACATAAATCGGTTTCAACCACACTTGATTTTCCAATTTGTATGAACTAATTAGTGTCCGCCAACGATCCTCAAATATAGAAGGTTCAATAATCAAGTCCCACACCAATTCATGGATAGATGCACTCAAGTCATCAATATTTTCTAACTCTTCACTTCAAACCTAAACATTAACACATGTCATTATACGCCACATAAATAATAATAATAATAATAATAATAATAATAATAATAATAATAATAATAATAATAATAATAATAATAATAATAATAAATTTAGTAATAATATAAAAACATATACCTATGATGGTAACTTATTCATTATATGTCACATTCATAAACGGTGCTTGGACTGGGTAAAAGCAGTTGCAATAGCACTTTTCATGAAGGAATTACGGTCCATTAAAATTAATACAGATTGTTTATTATGAGCCTCCAAAAAGTTTGAAGCAGTAACTTATATGTCTCAATCGTTCCATCAACTATTAAGGCAACATCGAATGTAACACATCTCTTGTGATGGTCAACACCAGTGAACGGTACAAAAATTATGCATACCTAAATAAAAAGCAAATCAGAATGATAAATACATTAAGGAACATGTAAATGTTGAAACAACATTATGTTGCATATATGCAAAATAATAAAACATATTCTTCAGTTTAGTTTGATACGTATAAATAAAACAATAATAATAAGAATAATACTTACTGATTAGTTTTGTATGTTGTATCAAATGCTAACAAATCATCAAATGCCTCATAATTGCATCTTGAAACCCCATCGGCCCAGAATAAAAACCTTAATTCCCCATCAACGACCTCGTGATAAAAGTAAAAATTATTCAAGGTCAACACACGAGACGACAAGTTAGCAATAACTAATGCGGCATCTTTATTAGCAATATATATCTTGACATCCCTAGCAAAGTTCTTATAATCGGTTGCGGTACCATTGACATTTTGTGGACCACCCTTTAACGCACATTGTAACTTGTGGGCTTTAGTCGCACCAGTTTTGTTAACGCTAAGCTTATAAACACACTGTTGTTCATAAAAGCTTATTTTCCTACGCTTTCTTGTAAAATCCACATTATCTTTGTCAACGATAGGATGGTTGTGCGATTCATATAAAACATAAATATGAAATTTTTTCGTTTCCAGTATGAATGAAACCTGGATGATGCCATACAATTAATATGTTTGGACTTAGTACAACGGCGTTTCTTATTGAGAGATGATGCCATACCCGTATTAGAAGTACGGAATGTAGGTTTACCAGCCCTATTACACATAATGTGCCTGCGTGATATAGATTCACTAGTATTTGTCTTTTTAGAAGTGCCTAAACGCGGGGTAAAACCAGCCTTCTCAACGTATAAACGATACATTTAACAACATCATCCCACGTATCATATATAACATTGAGAGAAGGCTTGAATTCATCATCTACATTAGGTTTCCAAACCATCGTTCCGTTTGGTGAAGCATAAGCATGGCTTGATATATACCCCTGCATTTGTATTATCAAGATTAGAAACACGAATCAATAACTAACGGTGCACGTATGTTACAAAACTGTTCTGCATATATGAAACATATTATTTTGCTTATAAGTAACACAGTAGCATGCATAAATGTAACAAATTATATTGCATATATGCATCACATTATGTATCATGTATGCAACACATTACGTTGCATAGGTGCAACTGTCACACCCCCAATTTCCACTAACGGAGTATAACCGTGTGGGGTGTGATCCAGACCAGGATCCCAGACTTTAGTTACAACCAAACCATAACAGAGTTTATAAGTTAACATAAAATTTAAGTTACGGTCCAAAAAGTAAATTTAACAATGTAGCGGAAGCATAATTAAGGTTTACAGTTGGGTTTTCAAAATGATGAATTTAATGTCCGAATACATAAATCCAAGTGAAAATGGTAATGTGTACTGCCGCCGCCCGTGCCGTTCGTGATCCATCTAGCGACCTGAAAAGCATTCAACAATCGAGTGTCAGCCAAGGCTGGTGAGTTCACTAGAGTGGTCTACACGTCACCTGTAGACCTAATGTATATGAATAAAGAAAGGTAAAACACAATCATTAATCATAAGACTAGTAAAATTCCATATCGTAGGTAGCTAGCCTATAGTTATGTCCACCTGAATTGTTCGTAACCGAAGCTGACAATGTTTTGATAGGGGGTACATATGAACCTTGCCTTCCCGTGTCTATCCGGATCACGGTGGGTAGGCTAACATTGATCTCAGTCCGACCGCCAGTCGGGAGGGTGCATCCCGTGCACCGCTGAGCGGGGGTGTCAATCCCCAGTAGTACTACTCAATATTACCTCTCTATTGTATATTAACGGCCCGAAAGTAAGGACTTTTTGTATTAAAAGCAATTCAGTGCAAATGTGATATTTTATCAGAAAGTTACTCAAGTAAAGAAATACCTTTACCATTGGGTTGCCATCCTCCACCGGATGCAACTATTTGTGCGTTATCATCCTAAACCGGATATAACAATAATAGTAAGTGAAACTCACCTTAGGGTGCACTAGTACTCAGCACTTGGTTCAACCAGTTGGTCAAAGTCAACCTATTCGGATAAATATGGCCTAATAAAATTAGAAGGTGTCGCTAGGACAAAATTAGCACATAAGCACCTAAACATATTTCATGTGGTCATACAAGTCACACAATGCACATACAAGCCCCAAATTGGGAGAAAATCAAGAAATTGCAATTAAGTCAAAGTTGACCCAGAAAGTAAAACCTCAAGCACTTAACTAGTGGCATGGCTAAAATCCATAATACTTGGAATTAGATTCTTAAATATTAAAGGAATATACTACATAACAATTAGGATTTGTTGCAAAAAGAATCAAGTAAAAAACTTGAGAAACGAAGAAGTTATGCACATCGAAAGTTGGCACTTTTTGACATTTAACAAACTAGTTAAAGGAAATGAAAACTTGCATAACTCATTCAAAATTTGGAATTTAAACATCAAATTCTCTAGATCCTACATTTAACATATAAGCAACAATTTCAAGTAGCAAGCACACCATTAAAACAAGGTTTACATGCCCAACCAATTTGCAAAGTCTACATTTTACTAAATTATACAGCTTTGAATACCCAACTTGCAGCAATGTTTTGAGTGACCAAACGGAGGTTTTAGAAAGTGTGCGAGTAGCCGTTGTAAAGCTAATACATCCTACTTTACTAGGGAAAAATAATCAATCATTTTTGAGCACGAATGAGTAAGTTATGGCTGCTGCAAGTTGACCCAAAATTCTGGTCAAAGCTGTTAGAAATTCTAAGTTTGCAAAAGTCTAAGATTTCAATTCTATGCTAACATTTGATCAATTAAACACCTCGTAACAAGTTTCTAACCATGATAACATATAATTTCTGTAGTGAACATGTTCATACAAAAGCATAGCAAAATCTCAATCATCAAGTTAACATACAAGCACATTGCACCTTATATGCATACCCAAACACCCACCTATCCTTATGAACACTCATAGCAATTTCTAACACTAAATTTCCAGATCTACAACCATTGTAGAATCTGCCCCAAATCCACATTTAGCATATTTTCACTTAAAACATAAATCATAGGCATAACAACACTTCATTTAGCACCCAAACACTAGCAGACACATGCAACCAACAAATTTCGAAATCCAAAACTTAGGGCTTACAAGTTGGGGAAAGAAATTGCGAGATGGAGGAGATGAAGTGAAGAGGATGCTTCCTTGAGTGTTCTTGAGCCTTGTAGTAGCGGGATTTCACCTCCTTGAAGCTTGATTTCACGAAAGTTGTAAGTGTGGGTGTGGGTGTGTGCGTGAGCGTGAGGAAGAGGGAGGGAGAGGATGAAAATGGTGATGATGCGTGGAAATGAGAATGGGAGACATATTCGGGCAGATTTTTTATTAAAGTAATTACATGTTTGGTCCCTCATCTTTTTCTTTTGAACATATGGTATAAAAACTCATTTAAGTGGGTTTTTAACTAAAAGCTTGTGAAGTAAAAATCTCAAAATATTTCTAATTGTTTTTAAACTTATTTAACATGTAATGTTTAGTCGGGTTACATAAATTTACCATTTATACACGAGAATCCGAATTTACACACGAAGCCCGGTTTCGCATAAAAATGCAAATTTTCACAACTAACACATAAGGTCACAAAATAAGTTCACAAAACAAGTTACTAAAATTAATTAGCAAGTAAACATAGATAAATATGAAATCATTCAAATAACGGGTCACATGTTCGCTAACAGAACTAACAGGACTAACGGAAAAACTTAACGGAGTTAACTTAGGAAGTTGCAGTTGTCACAGCAACACAGTTGCTTACATAATTTTTGAACATAAATACATACATGTGAATATACACTGATCAGGAAACATAAATTACCACGTTTTACAACATCGATCAACCGCGATTGAGGCGTAGTATTGACGCGAGAAGAAGAAGGTTGAACATTAGCGGACGTGATAGTTTGTACACACTTTTCATGTGGAACGTCTTCACCTTCAGGTGTTGGGACATCATTAAAGTTTGGCACAGACGAACGCGAATCAATGTCAGTCGACATTAATACACTTGGTTCGTTGACGTCGAAAACATGAATATCGCTAACAGGCGCGACATGGTGTAAATCATATGGTGCTTGGACATCAACAAACAGATGGAGTATATAATCAACGTTGACACAATCGTATGTTTGGAAAGTGTTCAATTGGGACATGGAAGCACAAACATCAATAATTTCATAATTATAATCATAATGAAGTAATTCACCTTATAAGTCACAGATGATAAACATTAATATTACATTTATGTTTAGCAGTCACATTATGTTACATATGTGTAACATAACGTTAGAACTTACCTCCATTATCAATGCCATCAAAATTCAAATCTCGTGTGAATACAGGTTGAGAAGAAGAATCGCCATCATTTAAGCTGGGTACCAATTCCAAATTCGTCGGTAAATTATCAGCATTTGAAGCAATTTCTTCAATTTGCGGACCTTTTGTTGCAGGAACATTAGACATATCTTGTTTGTTACAAGTTAAGAGATTAATCTGACACTGTTGTTCGGTAATGTTCAACACAAAAAAGAAAGAAAAAAAGGGCATCAAATTAATACAGTTAGAAACAAACTTTATTGAATAGTTAAACGATTATACTGTATACATCGAGTACCTAATGATAAAACGAGTTTAGAACAATTGAAAGGTCGATGTTGTAAACCCTAAAACGAGATGAGGGGACGATCGCGATGCATAAAACCTTAAACGAGCTGAGGATGACGATCACGTTTTGAACCCTAAGAGGAAGACGACGACTATTAATGAACTGGAAACATGTTATGTATGTACCAAATATAAGATATACACGTAAAATTACTTTGTTACCCTTCATTAAAGTTGGTTTTCCAATTTTCCAAATAAGAATTAGTTTTCCATTGAACTTTGCCATATATATATATATATATATATATATATATATAGGGAAAGTATATAGTCAAAACCCACTTGAGTTGTGAAATCTTTGAAAACTCATCCAAGGGTTGTGAGCTTATCCACCTCACTCTCTTTTGTCTTATGCAAAAGGGTAAGATTGTATTTTACTCTTTCTCCCATCAATTATGAATTTTGTGTTTCCAATACCCCATCCCATCACCTTTTCCTCCTAGATAACCCCCTTCCTATCTTTTTCTTTTCTTCATTTTCATTTACACTTATCCTTTAGTTCTTCTTCTTCTTCATATCAAGAACACCCAATAACTCCACTAATGCACTTCAAGAAACCTTAAAAATCCGAAAAATGCAACCTCCGAATTTAATGTCATCTCCTCAACATCAGTTTCCTCACAATTTGGAAGACAATTTGCATCGTATGGAATCATCAAATGATTTTAATATCAACGATGAACAATCTTATGAAGGTATGTTAAGAGTTTTTTTTCTTTTTAACCTTTCTTTGTTCTTAATTCCCCCCACCCCACCCCCCACCCCACCCCCACCCCCCCAACAGTTTTATATTTACTTACATATGTTTTATACAGAAGCTTTTAATGGAGATCCTAATATTCAAGACAATGTTAACAATGAGGGTTCTTCATCTAGTAATGTTGTCCTGTTTGAACAAACTGAAGCATTTTCTTGTTTCATATCTCCCAACGGATCCAAGATTTATTACCCTCATGTTGCTGATGATATAAAACTAGTGATTGGCACCTTCTTTAGGGTCATGGGATGAAGTTATGTATTATTATGGAAGATATGCCAAAGTAGCAGGTTTTTCAGTTCGTGTGGGTCAAACAAAGAAATGGAAGGTATTGTTAGTAACATGTTAACAAAATATATTTGTTATTTTTTTTAGTATATCTATCTAGATAATTTACATATGTATAATGTTGTGAGCATAATGTTTAATAGCACTAATATTTTTCTACATATGTTAAATCTCCACATATTATTAAATTTACATATGTAAATTACTTGTGCTACATAGGTAAATTAAAACGAAAATCTACGTATGTAAATTACTTGGATTTACATATGTAAATCACTTGAATTTACATATGTTACATGTTTGTGATGTTTTTGTATGTGAACTTATTAGTTTTTTTTATTGAATTTACATATGTATATTACTTGAATTTACATATGTAAATTAATTGAATATACATATGTAAATTACTTAAATTTACATATATAACATGTTGTGATGTTTACGGATTTGAACTCGTGAACTTGTTTTCTTTGTAGGTATTGAGATATTATGTCAAAGATGAAGATGATTATCAAGAACTCAAGAACAATAAGCTTTTACATATTTTTGTTAGGTTGTTATATTTTTTTTAATTATTTTTAAATGTTATTGCAATGTTTACTTATAAGTTCATAAAATATATTTGTTATTTTTTTGGTATATCTGTCTCCATTACATTATGTGCATCTTATCAGTTTTTTCTTTATTGATTAGTGTTAAGTGTAGTTTGTAACATATTATATCTAATTATATATTTAAATTTATATATGTAAACTTGCGTTACATATGTAAATTTACGTTTGTTTAATGTTACCTCTCATTATATATTTAAATGTAGATATGTAAATTGCTTTACATATGTAATTTACTTGGATATACATATGTAAGTTACTTGAATTTACATATGTAACATGTTGTGATGTTTACGTATATAAACTGAGTAACTTTTTTTCTTGAATTTACGTATGTAAATTACTTGAATTACATATGTAAATTACTTGAATTTGCATATGTAAATTACTTGAATTTACATATGTAACATACAATGATGTTTACGTATATGAACTGATAAACTTGTTTTCTTCGTAGCTTACAAAATTTTATGTCAAATATGAAGATGTTTACGTATATATTTGTAATGGTTACTTATATGTTAATGAAATATAATTGTTATTTTTTTTTTGTATAAATGTCTAGATAACTTACATATGTATAATGTTGTGGGCATAATCTTTAATAGCACTAATATTTTTTTTATATATGTTAAATCTCCATTTATTATTTAATTAACATATGTAAATGACTTGTGCTACATACGTAAACTTAGACGAAAATCTGCGTATGTAAATTACTTGGATTTACATAAGTAAATTACTTGAATTTACATATGTAACATATGTGATGTTTACATATATGAACTGATTTTTTTTTCAATTTACATATGTAAATTACTTGAATTTACATATGTAACATGCTGTGATGTTTACGTATATGAACTGATGAACTTGTTTTTTTCGTAGGTTACGAGATTTTGTGTCAAAGATGAAGATGATTATCAAAACTCTAAAACAATTAGCTTTTATATACTTTTGTTAGCTTTTATATATTTTTGTTAGGCGGTTAAATTTTCTTTGATTATTTTTTTATGTTGTTGTAATTGTACTTATATGATAATAAAATATATTTGTTAATATTTTTTGTATATATGTCTAGATAAATTACATATGTATAATGTTGTGATAATAATGTTTAATAACACTAATACTTTGTTTTACATATGTACAATTCGTATCTTGGAATCTAAAAAGTTTGAATTTAAAAAAGTTGGAGATATAGTAATAATTAGTGTCTTGAAAGTTGAAATAATTTGAGAGGGAAAAGATTTGTGTCATGTTTGATATCTTGGGAGTTGAAAAAGTTGGAGAGAGAAAGACAATATTTATATTGGAAGTTGAAAAAGGTGGAGAGAGAAATGGTAGGTAAGATTACTATCTTGCCCTTTTGCCCTTTTATTCAATTAAAATAAATCGAAAATAAATAAATAAAGAGGTGGAATGATCTCATCCATCCATTACCAAGATCAATGGCCCATATAGAGTTTTCAAGGTTTTCACAACTCAAGAGAGTTTTCATTATATCCATTTCCTATATATATATATATATATATATATATATATATATATATATATATATATATATAGGGTTAGGATCATGCGGAAACACATATTTATTGCGAAAACACGTATTAAAACCTCTATAACTTCTTCATACGATAATATTAGAAAAAAAATTGCACCAAAAGTCTTAGAATTATGTTATCTTTAATTCTGGAATTTTTTATTTTTAAAAATTGTGTTTAGCTTCTATATGCTGCATATTTGGGCAATCATCACCTAATCATTGCCTGTAATCATGGGATCAAACATATATGCTTGCGTATGTCTAAATATGCAGCGTATGTGGGTTTTTTCTTTTTTAACTTGCACTTTATCTCACTTCTATCTCTATCTCCCAAATCTCTCAATTCTCTCTCTCTATCTCTCCCAAATATCTCTCCCTCTCTCTCTCTCTCCCAAGTCTCTCCTTCTCTCTTTATCTCTCCTTCTCTCTTTATCTCTCCTATATCTCTATATCTCTCCCAAGTCCCAAATATCTCTCTCTCTTTCTCTCTCTCCCACTTTCTATGTTAAAACGACAAGGTGCGTATGTATTGATATGGTGCGTATATGGACATAGTGGTCTTATAAGCATTAATATTCACCTACCGGTCATGGAAACTAACTGATTTGAATTTTGAAATTAAATACGGTGCGTATGTATTGATATGGTGCGTGTATATACAGCCTCGTATCAAAACAAAAAATAGAATGTCAGTCTGGTACACATATGCTGCGTATTAACTAATATGCATCGTATTAGGGTGTGAAAATGATTTTTTTTTTGTTTTTTTTTTGGGTGTATGAATAGAAAAAGCCAAAAATTATTAACCAATTGTGATAGAAACTCTTAAAGGGTGTCGAGGCAGCTTGGGCGTGAGTTTTATTTGAAAATGTGTTTCCTCTAAATCTTTCATTCACAATAACATATGATTGCATTTTCACATAATCATATTAATTTTTACAGTAACTATTTTTTTCTTAGCAAAAGGTTTGTAATTTAATATTTATCTGGAGGCATACATGGTGTCTTACCGGTGTCCCTCCAAAGCGGCCGATCTGGCTAAGCCTTTCGTCGATGCGAAGAGGGGGTAGTAGGATGAGTGTTATGGTTGACGGTGCATCAGAGGTGAATGCGGTTTTGATCACGGATTGAAGGTAAAGTATGAAACACCAACCAAAAATCTTTGGACCGGATGGGAAACATTGGTTTGGGTGGGCCCAGTGGTGATTCCCGCCTCCACTCTAACTAAGTTAGGTTCATTTTTTATTTATTTAATTAGCCATCTTAAGTCATTTCTGTTTAGCAAATAAGTTGTGGTGTAATAGGAATAGTCGTATAATATAATTTTCTTTTTCTCTTCCCAATCTCAACCAATTTAGCAAGGTAATTTGTAGTATGAAATGTACAGTTGTGGAACATAATTTTTAGGCGTAAATTCAATACGTTAAATATTTTGGTCGCTAGGTGTTTTTTTATTTTATTTTCTTTACGTGGATTGTGTGAGTGTGATATCTCGACAGTAACGTGCGGGTGATAGAATTTAGAAGATAACATTAGCTATATTTAATTTTCTTGTTAAATAAGAGCATTCACAATCCATTTCTTATCATTATGCCTATAATTTAATTGAATAACACTACTTTTTCTCTCTCGTTTTAATTAAATAATATTTTTTATACATTTATCATTACATTTTAAATCTCTTTCACTCACAAACAATTTAAAAAAAATATTAAAATAGTATATGAAATCAATAGTGTTTCTTAAAATAAAAGATGAATAGTAATTTTCTCTCTCATCCGTTCACAACCACCTAAAACCAAACCTTAAAATTTTTAAATTACACTCAATAATTTTTTAGAAATTACAGTCATAAAAGTTAAAAGAATGATTTGTTAATGCTCTAAAATCTATTTTTTTTAACTTTTTACTGAAAGCCATTAGTAGTGGTAGCGTTTTGAGAGGATGCTCCATTCCGTAATTTCAACAATGGGTGCGATTTTGAGAGGATGCTCCATTCCGTAATTTCAACAATGGGTGGGATTTTTTTTTTGATTTTTTTTCACCAATCAAATAGTTACACCTCATTTTCTTTCTTTATAAATAAAAGAGTAAATTACAGATTACGTCTTTTATAGTTATTGAAATTATGGATTTTAACCTTTTTCAAAACTAATAACATGAGACAACCTTTAAAGTATTATTCTTTTTAGAAATGGACATTTTCACTAACTGGCATCCAAATTAACCGTTAAGTGGGCACATGATTGGCACATGCTAAGGTAAAAATGTAATTTTACCCTTAAAAAATGCACGTACCTATACTTGTGATCGTTTTTTATTTTTATTTAAAAAAAGAAACAATCTCACCCACATCTTCTTCCCTTTATAAAGACCTAGTTTTTAGGGTCCTTACTTCTTCAAATTTAGAACCATTGTCTCTCTTTTCTATATTTAAAATCCCAAACACATTAATCTATCTCAATCCCATGAACCGTGAACCATTCTCTCTCTTTTTTTTTCCTTTCAAAACCTCGATCCCTTCATGTCTGTGCATTCCAATCATCTCGACCCCCCCCCCCATTTAAACGTATGCAAAGATCGTTTTCCTTAAAGCTAACATGAACATCGTTTTTTTTATTCAGTTTTAATACTTGATCATGATGAGTGAAATTGCCCGAAATTGCCCTCATGATGTAAGAGTAACATAAAAATGAATCTCAGTTTCTTAAAACTAAATTCAAAGAAGCAACATTCCATGGTTACCAATTTCTTGGAAAAGCAAGCGTTTAATCACGGGGTGGCACTACTACAAAAACTGGCTTTCTTGACACGCAAATGCGCGTCAAGGATGCGGGGGTCAAGAAGCTTCTTGACGCGCAAAATGCGTGTCAAGAAGCTCTTGACACGCGAACGATGACGCGCATTTTATGACGCGCATTGCGTGTCAAGAAATGGTCTTCTTGACACGCAAATGCACGTCAAGGAAGCCGGGGTCAAGAAGCTTCTTGACGCGCAAATTGCGTGTCAAGAAGTTCTTAACGCGCGAACAATGACGCGCATTTTTGCGCGTCAAGAATGTTTTTAAAAAATAAAAAAAATTTACTTGTTTGTAAATCACTAATTTCCACATTAAATGGCAATTAACCTCAATACAAAATACAATACACTTACAACAAAATAATGCATTTTATATATATATAGTAAGCATTACAAACTTAACATGAGTTTACATAAAAAAATAAACTATGAACTAATTAATACATAATATAAACACTATACTATCAATACTTTACTAGTTGTTGTTGCTGCTGCTGTCATTAGTTGCACATCTGCAAAAATATAGTTCAAATTCATAAAATTTCATCTTAAAACTATAAGAAAAGTAGGCTACAGACGATCATAAATACACTTAATCTGGAGCCACGTATCCATTCCTGGAGCCACTTCACCAGCCGGTTTGGGGAGTTCAACCACGATAGCTTCAGTGGTTGTCATCCGAGAAGACACGCTACAGACAAATAGGAAGATCAGGTTAGTAAAAACAACATTCAAGGAGAAAATAAACGAGAAAAACTATATAATTTCATGTTTAACATAAGAAATTAAACACACCTGTAAAACCAGAATATGGACGTCCAAGATGATGAGGAGTCTGAAGTTGTAGTCTTGTTTTCACAACCCAAGCAGGATTGATAGAAAGACATACCTGAAAAGGGCTTTTGGTGAAAGTGATGGTGATTATGTGGGTAAAATTGCTTGTTTCAGTGGTTTAAAAAAGGGCTTTTGGAGAAAACAGAATTCTGGTGGTAAACAACCTGTTAGGTGAGTAACAATTCTGGTTCAAGGCTGCAGGTAAGATGGTTGAGGTGAGTAACAATTCTGGTTCTAAACAACCTGTTAGGTGAGTAACAATTTTGTTATGTTCGTTGTCCCTAGTATCCTTGTAATCTTTGTTGATGGCGAGCCCCAGTATCATATTATCAACATCATTGTGAACTGATGCAGAAAGCAGCTTCAGATAAGATCAATTATTAAATAATATACTAATCAAAATCATCAGCAGATGCCAATGTAATCTTGAAGATTCATTGTTGGAACCCATGAGTTAACCTCAATATCTATCATTGCAGCTCCGTTCTCTGACCAATTAAATAGCACAATGTGTTTATTTGTGTTCTTATTAGCAACAAATGCAGGCTCACTGAGACGGTCTGTTACTATGTTCTTCTTCCCAAAAATATTAATTATATACACACAGTTCACATTCTACATGGGTAGGTTGCAATATTATCATTATTGTGGTCACGTGACTAGTTTCTAATTACTCAAACACTCCCTAACTAATAATTGATTCTGAAATGCATAAAAAAATTGAACAAGGAAACCCAAAATAACAAACAAGCATTGATTATCAAAATATGCAAGTTATTAGAAACTGGGAAGAAGAACCGATGTTTGAATAGATTTGGAGTCAAAACAAGAGAGAAACATTGTCCTAATGAATTTTGTCATATGATTGTTGTTCTTTGTTTTGTATAGATGTATGAATCCGCTGGATAGAAAAATACATGAATGACGATACCAAATTACATTTATGCAAGGAAAGTCTTAAAAGGGGACTTACAATCAAAAGAATCAAATCAAACCATGGTTGTTTAAGGCTACATAACTGTAATATTCTCAATACTTATATTTGACATAAAGAGCATTTTGTTATAAGAAAATCCTTCATCATTAAGAATAAAACAAAAAGTGGAAGTTTGCATCATCCAGAATAAAACATAAAGATCCACTATTGAAGTGGCACAATTTATAACATATACATGTGAGGTGGTATGTATGTATCCATAATCCTCATTCCTGCAACAGCCCATATAGTATACTACCGAGAGGATGAAGAAAGTGGTACATAATATAACCAGGTCACTCAAGTTTCACATTGTTTTATTGTTGTGAAATTTTTCATAACTGGTGAAACTACATGGCCTAAATGAAGCAGTTATGAGCCTATAACCACCTAATTTAGATTATCCCCATTCAAAATTATGCCAGGTATCATGTTTACCATAAAACAACTAGTCTCAGTGAACATTTGGGAAATAAAAGGTAATTAAATTTGATTCTACTTTATACTCTAATCATTTAATTTCATAATTTCAAGTACTGTTGTCTTGCAGGTGTTTATAGGTAGTATCACATTTTTCATATCATGACCGACCAGAAGATAGATATGAAAAACGGATTTAGTGGAAGTAAACAATCTTTATATCGATATTAATTCGTTTTAGTCCTTAGCGTGTTGCGAAGCAACCACAAAGCCACATCACCATCTCTCATACTACATAAAAGTATTAGATCAATTACCACTGACCTCATAGCAGACTCTTGATAAATGGCTACCTAGTTAATAATCCTTTGATCTTCATCTTCCCCATAGGGACTCTTTCTCACCCTCCATCCATTATGCACTTCACGAAAATTGGTTAACAGATTGTTTTCTATAAAAAAAGTAACTTATTACCTTCTTCAAAACCTTTGTTAAACTTCATCACCATCTGATCCTTATCATAAATCTCAGATGTAACAAAACTGTTTTCAGTTACATAATCAGTTGCATTATTGGTAGGTGATTCATCTTCATCAAAAAATGTATTAAAATTATAATTATTATGATCTAATGAAGAACTATCATGTGAACTTTGAATAAACTGGTCAACGGAGAACAAACCTTCATCGAACGATGGAGATGGAGTTTAGTTAGTAATATATTCCTAGTCTTATTATTCACAATCTAAGGTTTTTAAAAATTTGTAGGAGTTTGATATTTCAACATATCTTTATGGTTTATGTTTAATATATATTTTGGTATTTCAACATATCTTTATGATTATTGGGCGGCCGTACTGAATAAAAAAGAAACTAAAAGGAATTCAAGTAAACCTCAGAGACTATTTTTGTATGCCACCATAATTGTAAGTGATCACAAATATTATACTTACATTACCATATACATGTTACATGTGAGCATGCACACACACACACACACACACACACACACATATATATATATATATATATATACTAACAATAATATGTGTTGTACTTGCACAAAGAATAGCCATTCAGGTTGATAAAGAGGAATGTGAAAAAGGAAGTCCTATTAAAAAGATTCAGGTCGAACTTGATGACAGTGGTCGAAGGACGTGAGGAAAAATTGACACTTCAGGCATATGATGATTGGTCATGCCAATTGCTAAAAAGAACCACTTCTACATGATGTATTTTGATTTAGATGATCATTCAATATCCTTGATTGACAATATGAAGAAGTCCATGATAATGATCAAAGACGACATCAACTTTTTGAAGAAAAGCACTCCATGTAAAGTGGTTAGTATCATATATCTTCACACTTTGAATTGTAGGTATGTTACACATAAATTTCAGTTATGTCGAATGTATGCAACATAGTTAGGTTGCATATATGCAATACAGTTATGTTGCATGTATGTAACACAATCATTAAAAAAAATTGTCATTTAGTACTGTTGATGTTTATTGTTATTTGTAACAGAAACTTATGATTACAATGTATTTGACCGAGCTCAAGCACCCAAAGGCAAATGTGATGAAAAAGACAAAGATTGTAAGAAATCATATATCTTGGGCCACAAAATATAATGCAACAGATTGTGGTGTCTTCGTGATAACCTCAGAATGAAGTATGCGGTTGAGATAATGATGGCAGAAAACAACATGTATAAATGTCAATTGATGGAGGAAGTAACAAAAGTAGAGACGGAGCTGAAATGAACCAAAAGGTATGATGAGATTACATAAGAAATCGAAAAACATCAAAAGAAGTTGAAAGAAGTGGAAGATTACGAATCAAAAATGTTTGGAAAGATTGATATATTTGAAAGAAAAAAAATCACCGTTTTGTTTTATTGGTGTAAAGGTTGGTTAATCATGAAATTGGTAGGTGGTTAAAACTAACATGCTATGTGTTCAAACGTTGAAGTTGTATTTGGTCTAAACGTTTAATATGATCAAGTTTATGTTTAATTTTGGTTTTGTGGCATGTTTGAATTTTGTTGATCAAAATGTTGTCTTTGTAGAAGGTAATAGACGCATCATGATAAAATTCAGCAATGTTGTAGGAATTCATGGTAGTTATGTATCAGGTATGTAATATAGTTATGTTGCACATATGCAACACATTATATGTTGCAGATACGCAACATAATCAGTAAAATTGTACATGTTATTGTTTAGTATGTATCGGTTACATATGGACTATTAGTTGAACGATGACAAAGTATTAATTGTAAACCGTATTTGAAATTTGTAAATGTTATGGCAATGGCATTAATGTATATGCAACACAATCATTAAAATTTGTCATATAATATTATAACATATACAAATGTTATAATATAATGTAAATATATATATATATATATATATATATATATATATCATTTGAGAACCAATTGGGTTTGAGAATTTTTTAGAACAATTCTAAAGCACTAGTTTATATATATTGAAAACCCCTTCATGAATTATAGTGGTCCCCACCTGAAATTAGTGGTTAGTTTTCAAAAGTTCTAAAAATAAAAAGTTCTCATTTAAACCTAACCATATATATATATATATATATATATATATATATATAGTGAAAAGTTCATTGTAGACACCCCCATAAGTGTAGACAGGTAGACACCCTTTTTCACCATTAGATCTCTTGATCTAATGGTTGTGATTAATTTTCTTTTTTCTTTCTTTCTTTTTTCTCATTAATTAGAAACTTTCACATGTGAAAAAGAGCTATTTCACATGCGAAAGTGTCTACAATGAACCTCACCCTATATATATATATATATATATATATATATATATATATATATATATATATATGATGGAATATCAGAGGAAAATATAACAATATGTTACTTGTCAAGCATATTTGAAAAATGCATTAATAGTTGTGAATTTATACACATCATCATTGGTGAAAACGATGATATGATTAAAAAACATGAAATTAATAAGAATATTAAGGTTGTGGCAATGTCTTTATTGTATAAGGCAATAAGAATAAGGCGGTGAAATAAAAATTATGTTATAGTTGATAAAAAGGTACAAGCGTTACTGGGTAATGTTAAAACAATGCATAATGTTGCATATTTGCATCACAAATTGAGAGCACAACGCTAATCAGAATGTTGGGCGCGGTCGAGGGCGCGGTGCCAGTGGTCAGGGCTCAGGTAGAAAAATGACCAAAATGTTTTGTTAAAAATTCCATGTGTCACATTAAATAGTTATATCAATATTCAGAATTGATGGATAACTATGTGAACATGGAATCAAGTACACGGATGTACATACAAAACGTTTCAGGGATGTAACCCTAGGTCGTTTTCTGGACTCGAAGGTCTTCTAGACATCATCCGATGGATAGAGAAATGGAGTCTGTCATAGCTATTAGTGGTTGAAGTGTTGATCAAAGAGTTATATACGCTACATGCTCTTTCCAAGATGAAGCGTTATCATGGTGGAATTCCCAAGTGAAAACTATGGGAGAAGATGCTGCGTATCGGCTTTCTTGGAACGAGCTAAAGGACATGCTATTGAGAGAATATTTTCCTAGGACTAAGCTTCAGAAAATGGAAACAGAGTTTTGGAATCTTAAGATGGAAGGTGTTGGGGTTCGAGAGTATACCTCTCGATTCACCAAATTAGCAAGGTTTGTTTCTCGCATGGTCACCCCAGAATATGTGCGAATCGAGCGTTACATTTGGGGCTTGGTACCTTAAATTAGAAGCATGGTCACGTCAGCTAAACCTGCAACTATTCAAGATGCCATATGCCCATATCTTTAGCTAAATTGCTGACAAATGACGCAGTGCGTGAAGGTGTGTTACTTAAAAGGGGCGAGTCTAGTAAGAGGTCTGATGAAGCTGGATTAGAGAAGAAGGGTGCTAGTGCAGATCAAAAGTCCAAAGAATTCCGGAGAAAGAGGTCTGGAGGTTCTGAAAGACATGGAGGAAGTAAGAAGAATAAGGAATTAGGTCGCATGTTTTTCAGCTAACGCCAGAGAGGCTGGAAAGAATCCAAAACCATTCCCCACAATGCAAAACTTATGGAAAGCATCATGCCAGGGTCTGTAAAAAGTGCACCAAGTGCAACAGGTTTGGCAACAGGTTTGGACACAGGGTTCATGATTGTTATGCTAAGCAACTGTTCGTTGAGACAAAGTAGGGCCAAGCTTGCTTCAATTATGGTGATGAAGGACATTTCAGTAGGTTTTGCCCTAAATCAAATGATCAAAACGCCAAGGGAAAAGATTTTGAGTTGAACGCAGGAAAGGCTCATGAGGACTCTTAGGTGGTTACCCGTACATTTCTTTTCAATAACCAATATGATTTTGTGATGTTTGGTACTGCAGCTGATTTCAATTTTGTCTCTACAAGATTTAAACCCTTCCTTAGATCGAAATCCAGTAAATTAAACAAAAAAGTACTTCATAGAGTTAGCTAATGGCAAGTTAATAGAAACGAATGAAGTAGTTTGTAAATGTAAGTTACTTTTAGATAATCATAATTTTAGTATCGACTTATTGTCAGTCGAGCTGGGTAGCTTTGACGTAGTAGTCGGTATGGATTGGCTTTCGAAAAATCATGCCGAGATCATATGCTTAGAAAAACTATTTTGTTTACCATACCCGCATGGTGAAACACTAGTAATTCACGGATTACCTTCGACGAGACAGATCGAGTTCAAGATCGATCTTATACCGGGTGCAGCATTGATTGCTCGATCTCCGTATCGATTAGCACCATCAGAAATGCAAGAGTTATCTAAGCAGCTTCAGGAATTGCTAGATAAGGGATTTATAAGACCAAGTTTTTCGCCCTGGGGAGCACCTGTCTTATTCGTGAAAAAGAAGGATGGCTCGTTCAGAATGTGCATAGATTATGGAGAACTGAATAAACTAACTATCAAGAATCGATACTCATTACCGAGGATTGGTGACCTGTTTGATCAGTTGCAAGGATCTACTTTCTACTCAAAGATAGATTTGCGGCCTGGTTATCACCGATTGAGTATAACTGAGGAAGACGTTCCAAAGACTGCTTTTCGGACACATTATGGCCACTGTGAGTTCTTGGTGATGCCATTCGGATTAATGAATGCGCCAACTATATTCATGGACCTCATGAATAGGGTATGCAAGCCTTACTGGGACAAATTTGTGATAGTATTCATTGACGCTTTACTTATTTACTCTCAAACCAAGGAAGATCATGAGATCCATTCGAAGTTGATTCTCAAAATGTGACTTTTGGATGCGAGAAGTTCATTTTCTCGGTCATGTCATTAATGAGAAGGGCATACATGTAGATCCAGCAAAGATTGACGCAACAAAGAATTGGGAGGCACCTAGGTCTTGAACGGAAGTTTGGCAATTTTTGGGTTTGGCTAGGTATTACAGGAGATTCATTGAGAACTTCTCCAGGATAACACAACCTTTGACTATATTAGCCTAAAAAGATAAGAAGTTTGATTGGACTAGAAATCAGGAAAAAAAAGGCTAATCCTTTTCGCGTTTGTGCATGGGGATTGACGATTCAGACGAACCTATCGGAAAGAATTCAAAATTCCCAACATGAAGCTTTGAAGAAGAAGTATTTGAAGTTTGAAGGAATTAGAGGTTTGGAATGCGAGTTAGAACCTAAAGCCAACAAGACGTTGTACTTCATAAACAGAATCTAGGTTCCTAAGTACGGAAATCTACGTAGCATAATCCTGGATGAAGCCATACATCCAAATATTCCATTCATCATGGTGCTACGAAGATGTACAAAGACCTTTAAGAGTTTTATTGGTGGTCCAATATTAAGGGAGACATTGCAATGTATGTCGCTAAATGTTTAACTTGCTTCCGTATTAAGGTAGAACATCAGTAGCCGGCTAGCGTTTACAACAACCCGAAATTCCTCAATGGAAATGGGAGTGTGTTTGCGATGGATTTCATAACCATGCTACCACACACACTGGTGATTACAACACCATATGGGTGATTGTAGATCGGTTAACGGAATCTGCTCACTTCCTGCCCATCAAAGAATCGGACAAGGCGGATAAATTAGCCAAGATTTATCTTAAAGAAATTGTGTCGAAGCACGGAGTGCCAGTTTTGATAATCTCTGATAGAGATAATAGATTTATATCGAATTTTTGGAAGTTGTTACAAGAGCTTTTGGGTACTCAGTTATATATGAGCACGGCTTATCACCCGCAAACAGATGGCTAGAGCAAAAGAACCATCCAAATGCTAGAAGACATGTTGCGGGCATGCACGATTGATTTTGGGAATAGTTGGGATACTCATTTTGCACTTAGTTGGGTTTTCTTACAGCAATAGTTATCATTCAAGCATCAAAGCCGCACCATTCAAAGCTCTGCATGGAAGAAAGGGCTGATCACCACTTTTCTGGGATGAGATTGTGAAAAACAATTGACTGAACCTGAGATTGTTCAGGAGACCACTGATAAGATCGTGATTAAGAAATGCTAAAGGCAGTTGCTGACAGACAAAAAAAGTTATGTCGATAATGGAAGAAAGCAATTGGAATTCCACGTTGGTGACCGAGTAATGTTGAAGGTATCACCTTGGAAAGGCATGATTAGGTTCGGTCGGAGGAGAAAGTTGAGCCCTAGGTACATAGGACCACTTGAGATCCTAGCTCAAATTGGTCCCGTTGCCTATAGACTCCTGTTACCATCTGAATTAAGTGGCATACATGTTGTATTTCATGTTTCGAACCTAAAGAAGTGTCTGTCAGATGAGTCACTGATTTTACCCCCTGGTGATATTCAGGTTGACAATAAACTCAGATTTAGCGAAGAGCCAGTGGAAATTATGGATCGGAAGACTCAGAAGCTCAGGAGAAATCAAATAAAATTGGTAAAATTCCGATGGGATTTGAGGCATGGTCCTGAGTTTACTTGGGAACGACTCGACCAAATGGAGAAGAAATATCCCCATTTATTTCATCATAAGCGAAAAAGTGTGATATATTCCTAAACAGGGGGAGACTGTGACACCCGAGCAAATTCTGACTAGAATCCGTACTAACTTAAAGTATAAAATAATAAATAAAAGTGTTGCATGATCTTATCTGAGTTAAATAAAGTATTTTTTTAGCAAGCTTGTTCTACACTTAATATATATGTAGTAATTTAAATATTGTAATATAATAATTACGAAACGAACGTTGGTGAAAACCAATATGGTGAAAAGTCCCAAAATAATTTCTAAAAGCTTTGAAATAGCTTAGAATATTATATTATATTTGATAAAATAGTGACTCTTTTATTAGCAACTTATTAAGGCGTGATTGATGTTGCGTAAAATACGATATGCACCGTAGACTTTTATAGTCTAGACACATAAAATAACACCCGATGACACTAAAAATTATTTATTTATATGAGATAAATATAAATATAATTAATCTCATAATTTGATAGAAAACTGGTATTTATACAATACCCGACAAAATACTAGAGTAAATAAAAATTATTAAATAAAATAAATATATATGGTGACAAATCAAGCCTAAAGAGTGTCATAGCAAACCCAAGGACTATATAGAGTGACATTAATCATTATCTTATGCCATCCACTTCATTTCAACACTTCCTAACACACTCTCTTCCTCCTCCTTTTAAAAGAATTCGGCCTACACACTCCTCCACCCTCACTTCACCATTTTTCTTAAAACAACTCAAAAACTTAGAGAATCCATGAAATATTAAGAAGAGTTTGAAGGTTTTTAGTGATTGTGAAGGATTTTAAACAAAGAAGAAGCTTTTGGGGGTATACAAGTTTTAAAACTCCTTTACTTTATTTTTTCTTTCAAAAGATTTGTGATTCACCAACATGGATTCTTCACACAAAAATGTTACTATAACAAAAGTGTTATAAAAAATTAATGAAAATGGTGACGATGGAGGTGAATGGGTCGAAATTTTCAAAGGGTTATGTGGGTGTAGTGTGTGTGTGTCGTGGGTATGCATATATATGTGGGTATATATTTGATTTTTGTTCATGCATGTATCTTTCTCATCTTTTTGAACTACAAATCCATGGATTATCATATATCCATAACTATTTATGAAAAAGTGCAATGATGATGATATTGATTTGTTAAAATTGTCATAAAAATCTATGTGGGTGTATGTATAAATTTCATACATATATATATATATATATATATATATATATATATATATTTATATTTACATGAGAATACAAGTTGTTAGGCACATGCATGATGCATCCATCATCTTCTATCATATGGATTAACACATGCATGGATGATCCATGGACATCCATGTGATAATCAAAGAATGATAATAAAATATTTAATAAAATGTTTATAAAAATATCCATTTTGTGAGGATTATTATAAAAAGAAAATTTTTATAAAACTTGAAATAAATGCAACAAGAAATATAAATTCTTACATACATCTAAGAATGTATGATTGATTCATGATTTAGTATTTACAACATATTTTTAATGTATTTTTAGTGAATTATTAAAAATCCATGTTGTAGGTGGTTAATTTGTTTGTTGGAAAATGCCTAGTCACTTGAACAAATTAATTAAATGGGGTTATATAAATATAATATATGACATAATTTAAAGTCATATATTTTATAAAAATTTAAAGTCATATATTTTATAAAAATATAATCTATTTAAATAATAGAAGCTTGTTAATTGTCCGGAGAAACAATAGATTAAAATGGGATATAAAAATAAGTGAAATTAAGGCAAAATGTATGATTTTAAGCAATATTATTAGGTCTGGAAAAAAATGGTCATAAGTACCATATTTTACGGTAAATAACCCACTTAGGGTTAATATATTAAGTTTTAATAGTTAGTATGGCTTACGGTAAAATTCACAGCAAAACTATGTCGTAAAAACGTCATTTTTACGAAATTCGGACGATGTTGCTAAAAATCATTTTTATATCAGTAGCTAAAATGATATTTATTATGAAAAATAAGTCTTTTCATAATATGAAAGGGTGTGGCATGGTTAGGAGGATCATATCTACAAAACAATACAAAAAACCGCCACCGAATTGCTTGAAATATGTCGATTTTGGAAGAAATTATGAATTTGACAAAAATATTTGTCTAATGAATAAAACATGTTTGGAATAATTATTTGAAACGTATTGTATGTATCTGATGTGGACATAGTAAATAAATCAAAACTATGCATGAAAAACTCGTTCGTAGGTTCGGCATGTAACGCGGGAACCGGGTAATTTGAAATAATTATGGACTTCACCACGACCCTTCACCAACAAGATAAATCGGATACGAATTTTTTGAAAAATATAAGTGTTTTTATAAATTAAAAACACATGTGTGAAAATCTCAAGTTGGATGAACGACTCATCTAATAGTTAATTAAAAACGGTCGCAAAGGTGTTCCTGGTAAATTATGACACAAATCGACCAGGTTTACGTATCAAGCTTGCGGAGAACCTTAGTATTTCATTGGAAAATACTATTTGAGATGAGTTTCACTATCCACACTTTTTATATGTTTTCATAAATGTTTTGGGGGGAAATACGTTGGATGATTTAATTAGATATGTTAAATTGACAACTGAAGTGTGGATATATTATACATAAGTAAGGGCTCGGACAACTCACGAAAGTTTAGTATACCATGGTAATAATAAGCCGGCCATCCTAATCATTAACCACATTAAAATTCAAGAGAAGTATTGATAGATCTATCGGGTTGACCACCCTAGCCACCAACCAGTCACTCTGGTTACATAATGGTGGGAAATATCTTTGAATTTGGGCCACGTGTTGATTTGGAGTTTATGGTACTTAATATATGTCATATTCCTAGCTAGTTTATGAACCACATGTTGTCTGCAAAAATTTAAATATCTATAACTTGTTCTCAAACAAGCATTTATTCCCTTTCGCAAGGAGTCAAAAGAGGATTTTTAGAATAATAATTTGCTAGTTTTGAAAATAAACTACCCGTGTATTTTAAAATAAAGGATCGTGCTCACCATCCTTTTGGTTGACAAAGTTTCTAACGTATGTGATAGCTCAGGATCCGGTTCGGGAAGAAGACCTCGTCGTTTTTCTCAAAATTTATGTATCGTTTTAGTAAACTAGAACATGTGTTTTATGGGACCTAATGTAGCAGATGGTTAACTATCTTTAAATAAATATATTCTAATGTTTTTAATTTATGTTTACTAAAACGCCATGGGCTACCAACCTACAAAATGAAATGAAATCACAATACAGAATCAAACACTATTTTTTGTATGAGAAAGATCACTATACGGGATCATATTGATCATGACGCACTGAACTATACTTCAATTTCAACTAATTAAGCACATAAGTCATGCTGATTGCCGGTATAATTTGTCCATCTTAAACTCAGACAGAATCATACTCATAATATCTGGATATGTTAAGGTATTGATTAGATTTGCTTTGACCAGTGTATCCCACACTAGCAGACATATTCAGACATTTTTCTTTTTTCTCGTGTGATTACTCCTTGTTCTTGTGTGATTACACTGGTGATTATCACATAGCATAATATTTTCATGATATTGTCAACTGTGTTCCATGCAAAAAGAAATAAGAACGTTAAATTGTCTACCTTAAGGTCGATCTTTCGATACGCAGATAGGCCTCGGATTTAACAGAACAAGAAAATAAAACAAGTTGAAATTGTATAATTTAACAACGATCAGGTCGATACTTCCGTATACGCAGAGAAAGTCTGATGAATTATACGAAATACCAAAGAAAATAAAGCAGAACCTCAAACGAACAACAATCAGGTCGATCTTTCGATACGCAAAGAAAGTCCGGTCGTTTGAGAAAATAAAGAAAATAAAAAAAGTTTAAATCTTTGTAGAATGAACACATGTATACACAGTGACTTCTCATTTTGTATACACAGTGACTTCTCATTTTGTTTTCACACTTATTTTTCTCTTTTTTGTCATGAAATACGCTTCAAGACGTTATCCACATAGTCAAGCATTAGTATTTAGTGTATATCACATCTGAATACTTTCTGATTTGCCGAGTCTACCAAGCATATCAAACAATGATCTTATGGCTCTTTCATATACTCTATCCATGAGTCAGATATGTAAGCCAATAACCGTCATTTATCAATGATCAATTTCTCAAAATTTTATATATTTGCATGTATTCACCTTCACTATATATTTTGCATGTATTCATCTTCTTCCCATAACATGCATTTTCACAATTTCTCCCCCTTACATGCAATACTCCCCCTTAAACTGAAAACACTATGTTTGGATTTTTCATTTTATAAAAACAAGACACTATTTTTGGCAGTTATCAATTTTTTCTTTTAAACACAAACAAAAAAGTAAAGCATGAAAATTGATCAACCAACACGGATACCTTGCATTTTAAAGTTTCAAAAAACTTTCAGGTTAGAAAATATAGCATGAAATTTAAGTTAAGAAGAATACTCCTCCATCAACAACTTTTCAATCGTCGATAGGTCTTCTAGAAATACCTGCACCCTGGTCAAACTGATTAGTTCATAAATGACCCGAAGCGAAGTGCTTCTGGTCGACCAGTGTCCTGATTTTGCTTCAAAACCACTTTAGGTTTCTTGATTTGTTGTTGCTTTGGTAATTCAGTTTTTAATGAATCAATCATAAATGATTGTGACGAGCAACCTACCTTTTGAACCTTTTGAAAAATGGGAACAAAATGCTTTTATTTTAGAAAGAATGTAGGCTCAATTTCATTAAAGAATCTGCATTGTTCATCAAAGAACTTTGGTTTAGCAGATTTTAAAAAAACTAGAATATTTTGAAATCTTAGATTTAAGCCAGCAGATATTGGACAATCTTTTGCCATATGTCCTTTTTGGCGGCAAATATAACATAAGCGATTAGCTTTGTCCAAACTTTTAGGTGCTTGCATAGTGTTACAAACATAAAAATCTCTAACATGATCAAAGAAAGAATCATATACCTGATGTCTGTGATCATGAACCCATTTAGATGTTGGACTTTTAGAGATAGAATCATCCGAAGAAATTTTTGCATTTGAATTCTTCATATTCGTTGAAGCAGCATCTTTAACAAAAACTTCAGCAATCTTTTGTGCATCGACGCAATGAAGTGAAAACTCTTTGTCAGATAAATACTTGTTCCGAACCCTTGAGCTTATAGAATCTCTCAGGTTGAAATTTATCAGCCTTGAATACATCCTTCTTGATCTGCTTCATTTTTATTTTCTATAGATTTTGTGATGTTGAACCTTGAACCTTGAACCTTCTCAGCTTTAACATTCTATGCTTGAAAACCCAACCCAACATTTTTTCCAGAAATCTTTTCTTTAGAATTAGATCTAGTATGCCCATTCTTTGCAAAACGAGAGAATTCAGCTTTAATGTCTTGCACATTCTTCTTTTCGTAGAAATTTTCCCATCAAAGTCAGGTTGAGAACAAATTTTCTCGCTAGACGAAGCTGATTTTTCATTCTCTGTTGATGTTGAATCAGACACAAACTTTGAAACTTGAGGAACTTCATATTTCTTTTCCTTCTTCTTTTTAGTCTTCTTGTTTTTCTTTTTTTTCACAATCTTCTCTTCTTCCGAATTTGATGATGTAAACTTGGAATAATCATACTCTGCCACCTTTTCTTTTACTTCTTTAACAACTTCTTTGACACTTCCTGGATGTGACACAGTTTTGTCAAACATTCTTTCAAAATTGGCATCGTTCGCTTAGAAGCTTGTGAATGATTGCGAATTGGTGACATTATTTAGAAGACGATTTGCATCAATAACTTGTATCTTCAAATCTGAAATCTGTTGTTGTGCTTCAGCCAATTCTTTTTCAGTAGCAATCAATCTCTTAGCAACTTTGTGAGTTTCAAATTTTTGCAGTCGAAGATTATCAGCCCCATCAATAAATTCCTTCTTCCATTTATCTTCAATTCTTTTCTGGATTTCAAGATTTGCAGTGTGCACTTTATTTACACTTATCAACTCCCTCTTTTCATCCAATAAAAATTCCATATCAACCTGATATGCCTCAATTTTGGCAATTTGTTCTTCAGAAGTCTTGGTAAGCATATCAAGTTAAATTTTTTATTTATCAAATAAATTCTGAAAATCATTAGCAGCATCTTCTACTTCATCCTTCCATTTCTTAACTTCTTTAACCAACTCATCCTTTTCTTCAATTAATTTTTCATTATTTGCTTCATGATTCTTTAAGTCTTCTTTAATCAATTGAGGAACTTCATTAAACATACTCACTTCCTTTATCAAAGAATCATTTTTAAATTCAGACTCCTTCTCATTTCTCTTAGCAACCCCCAAATCTTCTTTTATCAATTTACATTCAGCAGTAAGAATTTTGACTTCTTCCACTAAAGATTCATTTTCTTTCATCAAACTTTCAATTTTGGATTCAAATCTTTCATTTTAAGCAGCTTCATACGAACTAGAATCAGAATAATATTCATCTGGCTTATGAGTGACAATCAAAGCAGATGTATCAAACTGTTTGCCCCAATCATAAGTACCAGTATTCTGAACAGTTAAAGCTGTTTTATTTGAATTGCTTGAAGATGGTTGAGAACCATTTGTAGCTTTGGAAGTGTGAGATTGTTGACATTCTCTTGTAAAATGTCCAAGGTTTGAACATTTGTAACATTTGATCTTAGATTTGTCAAAACCCAAATTTCTAATTGATCCAAAATATTACTTTCCAGTTTTCTTGAAATATCTCTTTGACTTTTGACTCAACATAGCCAATTGCCAAGCAATATCCATATCATTTAGCTGATCATCATCAATTTCATCAAGATCATTCTCGGTTAGTCGAGCAGTACTAACATCTTTGATAATCATCCCAAATGAAGATGTAATGAGAGCAGAAATCAACTTTGCACAATCATCTACCGACTTGACAGAGAATGCACCTTGATTTGGTGATTCTGGAATCATAAAGTTACAACCCCTTGAAGAATTATTATCAGAATTTCTAGAAATATTTCCAATGAAAGCATTAGGTGGTGCAAAACTAAGACTTGGTTTTGCTTTAGCATTTAAGCTTGCAGCATTTTCACCATGATATAACTCAGGATTTTGCAATTTAGCCGTTGATTTCTTTAAATTCATCATTTCCATTTCTCGAGCATGGAGTTTACCAGTGAGCTCATGAAATGATAATGTTGCAAATTCTTTATTATATGTGAGTAACAAAACATAATTCTCCCAATTTTCTGGTAATGCTTCCATAATCTTCTCTTTTAACTCTTCACCAGTTTTCTCAATACCAACAACTTTCAATTTACTAATTAGATGTGAAAATCTTGAAACAAGAGCCGTGATGTTTTGATCGTTCCCTTCACAGCTTGCCGATAATGCATCCCACAATTGTTTTGATTTCTTAAAAGTACTAAATTGATGTAGCAACTCAGTGGGTAATGCCATTGTAAGATAACCAAATGCTTTTTGTTCAAGCTCATATAGTTTTCTTTCAGCATTATCAAAGGTATGAACTTCTTTGAAATCTCCTTGATCAGTTGGATGTGTGTAAAGCTTATTAAACGGAATCCACAAATCGGTATCATTCGTGCTTATGTAAGCAGAAAATCGTTGCTTCCAATTTTGATAATCCTCCAACTTCAACAACTTGGGAACTTTCTGACTTGTTCCGGTTTTGTTATCAAAATTTAGCATTGTTTGCATCGCACTTTGCATAGCGGTAAAAGCTTGAAAATCTGGCATTTTGTAAAAATTCAAATTTTGATCAACCGAACTATATCCGAACTAAAAAACCTTTATCCGAACTTGATTTTATCCAAACTCAACCCGAACCGAAAACAGTAGTCGAACTATAGCCGAAATGAAGTAATATCCGAAATGAAAAAGTATCTGAACTTGTCCCGAACAAAACAGTATCCGAACCGTAGCCGAACCTTATCCGAACAAAACCTCTGAACCGAACTTTAAACGAACTCAGGAGAACAGAGACTTCGGACTGACGAACTCGAGTCGAACCTGGAGTTCGGACGACGGTAATTCCAAACATAAAACTCTTCAGCCGAACCTAAACATTTTCACTCAAAAATTTTGAAAATGGACAGATTTGAACTAGATTCGCAGCAGTAGACCAGAAAAGTGATAAGGAATGATTTAGGAGCACATTTTTCACAAGATACTCAACTGAAACACTCAAAGTTTCGTAAAAGCACTTAAATTTTTTGAAAACCCAAACTTTTTGTTTCAAAAACCCCAAAAATAGCAACCACAGATCAGTAGAATGAACCAGATAGCTCTGATACCACTTGTAAGTTCGTGAGCATTGGGTCGTCTACTCAATCTAGTTATTTCGGTATAGAAACGTAATTATAATGATTATTTTATTGATCAAGAAGAACAATTACAATCACTGAAACACTGAGACTTGACACAGAGAAACACCGTACAAAACACACACTTTGGATTAGACTCAATATGTTCAGTCCCGAATTACAAAGACCAAAGTTCTATTTATATACGACTAGCCAACCCAGGGAGAACTGCCTGTTCGCCCTGATCCGAACTGGCAGTTCGGATGAGGTTCGGATGGCAGTCTTCACTTTGTCTTGAACTTCACATCGTATTGTCTCAATACTTCACACGACGCACAAATTATGTATCAGAACTTGGTCCTCTAAACATCAGCATATCGTGTCAAGATCATGTGCTGAAACTGAATATCGTGATGTTGCCACTGTTGTTGTCGAAGCAGCTTGGATTCGTAACCTTCTTCTTGAGTTACATTATCTAGTTTCTAGGGTTACCATTATGTTTTGTGATAATGTTAGTGTTGTTTATTTAGCGTCAAACCCGGTAAAGCACCAATGCACCAAACATGTGGAACTAGATATATACTTTGTAAGAGAACCTGTTGTTGGCCAAGTACGTGTGTTACATGTCCACTCAGATAATCACTTTTTGTATATTTACCAAATACTTACCATCACAACTGTTTATGGATTTTTGTGACAGTCTTAAGGTTCGAAGGCCCTTCGCTCAGACTATGGTGGGTATGTTAGATATGTTAAATAAGTCGGAGGTTATTATTGTTGGTCCTATATCAACAACCGTTCACGATATTCTATCAATCATGAGTGCGGAATCCAAGTGATTGATTGATTCAAGATAAGAGATGAGAAGAATACCAAGAAAACAATTAAGGAAAAATGGATTTTAATAATACAAGTTTTACCTTTTTGGCGGATAATAATACGAGTTTTAAAATTTCCTCACAATAATACGAGTTTTCTGGGTATTGGATTCTAATGATACCCGTTAGTTATTTACTAACGGTGTTAGTTTGTTGCCTACGTGGCACCTAACGTGGACTGTTTTCCTCCTATGTGGCACCTGACGTGGCACCTGCCACGTAGGCAACAGACTAACACCGTTAATAAAAAACTAACGGTGTATCATTAGAATCCAATACTCACAAAACTCGTATTATTGTGAGGAAATTTCAAAACTCGTATAATTATCCGCCAACAAGGTAAAACTTGTATTATTAAAATCCATTTTTCCAACGATTAATAAACGATAAAAACCTGATCTTGCACACAAGATGAACTTGTCGGGTACAAATCTTGAAATCGTAAAATGATCTCTCTCTCTAGTTTAAGATTGCGATCTTAAACTCCCTTGCTCTTTCTCTCTAAAATCGTAATCTCAAGGGTTACCAAATGAGGAGGTCTAGTGGGGTATATATAGTCCCCCATTGGGTTTATTATAGGGCCCCTTGTGGATCTTAAACCCAAACCCAAGCCCATATCTAATAGTAAACTAGTCCAAACATATAAGACCAACTAGCCTACGATTCTAATGAAACCTTCTAAGCCCAGCCCAACTTATTTAATATTACAAGCCTCATAATCTAGCCTCTACAATCTTCCCCTAGGCTTGTGATATTAAATGTCTTCAATCTTTGAAATTCTTCTTCTTGACTGGCTGGCAAAGATGTTGATGAAGATTCTTTCCGCAGAAATCTTCAATGAGTTTCATGACGGGCACTTGGGACTTCCTCTTGATCAGCATCAGCTCGAACTTCTTGAAATGAACAAGTTAATGAGATGGAGGATTCTCATTGACTTGCTTCTTTTGAAAGAAATGGTTCTTGCTGAATCTTCGGTAACTGTCTTGAATCTCCAAAAATTAGAGGGTAAAATTTTGAAAACCTCTAACTGTGAAGAACTTGATTGTTGATCTTCAAACTTCATGATCTCTGACTGCTCTCTGTATCATTTTCTTTATCAAAGATTGACTTGAAATCTTCAGCTTCCCCTAAACTTGTGAGCATTTTCTTTGAAAGAATTTTGAAGCTTTTGGAAACTTGTAAAGACACCAACAACTTCCCATGAACAGTTGCTTTTCAGATGGAAGTCTTGTCTGGCTGGTTCTTTAACTTTGAGCAGCAGCAACATCTTTCTATCATCAACCTGTCTGACACACATTTGAAAAAATATACTCCACCAGACATTTGATGACCGGTCTTTGGGTTAGAAGGTAATTATCATATGTTCAGTTGATTCAAATTAACATAATTTTAACCAAAAACCCTAATATAGATTACGGGTTTTCTATAAAACTTCCCCTGAACCCAAGACCTCTAAAGACTTCCCCTTAGCTGATAACTTCCCCTCAGCTAAGGACTCCCCTGAGATAATACATATTATCTTCGAGTTCCCTTCAGATACTATGTATTATGGAAGTCTTTTCATTAGATTATAAGTATCATCCTCGAGTTCCCTTCGGATAATACTTATTATCCTCTTTCAAAGACTTCCCCTCCAGCTGATTACTTCCTCTCAGCTAAGGACTTCCCCTGAGATAATACATATTATCTTCGAGTTCCCTTCAGATACTATGTATTAAGGAAGTCTTTTCATTAGATAATAAGTATCATCCTCGAGTTCCCTTCGGATAATACTTATTATCCCCTCTCCTTCCCCTAAAAATTTGGCAAGATCTGTAGGGGGCATACTGTCATGCATCAAAACCCATGAAAACACATTTTGAGTTCTTAAATTAACTTGGCAAAGACGTAAACACAACCAAAAAGAACTTAAAGACTCACACACGAAAGATAAAAATAAACAAATACATACCAATATCAAACATGAGAAAGTTTACAAGGGATCAACCTGTATGAATCTGACTGAGGAACCCTTTTCAGCTTTAGTTACTTGACTAGTCCAGGTGAATGCCAGTATGTTAGTCCGCTTTAAACTGAGACTCGTTTAATCCCAACCATATGCATCATGCTTAATAATGTACAAGATTACCGTCATGTTTAATTGTCCCCACACCCAAGCGTACATAGCAAAATCTACCCAACCTCAGAGTTTATTGAGGATTCACTAACCCCCTACTTGAGGAACCATGCAACACCGTTATGACTACCACTTATTTCATTAATCATCAGTTGGTGATCAGGTCGGCCGCATAAGCACGCAAAGAAGACCAAACTGAATGATTATTTTATTTTCTTTTCTTTTTTATTTGTTTTTCATTTCTTTTTCTTTTCTTTTTCTTTTCTTTTCATTATGTGGTGTAGTCATAACAGCAGAAACATGGCGTGTGAGAGAGTGAATACTAGGTATAATTACCACTCTCAACCCGTTTTTGCTGGGACTCAGTTTTTAAAACCATGCAAACTGAGATGGGAAACTAAACATATATATATATATATATTAAGTTCATTGCACTTACATTGGTGGTCATAAGATTAGGTCGAGCCTACCGAGCATATCACCGTGGAGCTTGCTTTTCACTTCCGCTTTACACGTGTCAGTCATCTCCAATCCGGACATATTTCACTTCTCTTAGCTTTCTTAGAAACAGACACAAACAAACTATTAAAAATTGAAAAGCACACTATTGTTTGAGGGGTCAACTTTTTCTTCATCTTTACATTTCTTCCCCTTGCTTTTTGGTTTTTAATGTCACAACTTTTGTGAACATCATTTTTTAAGACACGAACACATAAGCAGAGCAAATAACTTCACACACATCTGGCCAAGCTAACCTTCAAAGTATGGATTTGGAATTTTTTAGAATTATGGGTTTTATAGCATGCATACCTCATTGCTTTTTTTTTAAATAAAAACTGAACAACCAAGCACCAACCGAAAATTTTAAGGAATTTGGTTTTGAGACAAACACCCTTTACCGCTTCATCAAACGAACAACCAAGTTAAGAACAATACATTTCATGCTGAATTTGACCTTTTACCTCTCAAGGAAACATATCCTCCATAAAAATTGCTTGTCATGACATGAAGATACGTCTCCTAAACTGTGCCTGGAATAATCACTTATCAACAAAAAAAATTAATAAAAAAATGTTTGTGATAATCCTCCTTGACTGTTCCTGCACATAGTGAGAGATTAGTTAGCCAATGGTACCCAGGCCATTGTTTTTCTGGGTACACCTGAGGAATCAATAAACGATACTTATTGTAAGAATATACCCTTTGAGAAATCAGGAAGTTGGGATGGAGCTGCCTTGATTTTTGGTTTCCAAGTTCCAGGTGATTTAACATTTGTTTTAGTCACTTTTGGAGTTGTGACTTTAGGTATTTCAACCTTCTTCGTTTTAGATTCATTTTTCAAAACAGTTTTTGTTTTAGTCACCTTTGGAGTTGTGACTTTAGGTATTTCAACCTTCTTCATTTTAGAATCATTTTTCAAAACAGTTAGTTACCTTGGGAGGGGTAACTTTGGGTTTTTCAAGCTTTGGTTGTTTTGAAAATGGTTTCTTCACCTTTTTCTGAAAATTTTGGTAACTTGGAAAGCTGTTGTTTTGATTTAAAGATTTTATTTCAGCTTTGGCAGCGCCCCAATGTTGATCAGAGGGTTTAACCTTAGGAGTAACAGTCTTCCTTGCCTTAGTTGTTTGCACCATCATCGGCTTAGACTTTACAGACTAGACTCCTGAGATGAAACCCTTTGACTTTTCGGATAATAGGGTTCATAGGGGCGATAAAGACAGTTTCTAGCAATATGACCAGCATTGCCACAATTAAAGCAAGTCTGCTTCTTTAGATAAAAGTCAGACGTGTACCCATTTGTCTTTGGTGGCTGATATGGAGGTGGTTTGCCTTGTGTCTGCTTCGTTGCTTTGTCTGTAGCTTCAGTTTCGACTTTCTGCTGGTTCCTCGAAGCCTGTGTTGAACCTGTATTTACTGTCTTTGTGCTTCCTTGATTCTTTGACGTTGAAGCACCATTCTTGCAATTACAACGGCAACTGCATAATCCAACTTAAGAAATGGGAGACACTGCTACTCCCTTGAGTTTTTCATTCTTCACTTCAGCTGTTGGTTTCATACTCGGATGCTTGATGGTGATCTTTGGCCTCTCAACTTCAGCTTTACTTATTACTCCATCAGTTATTCCCTTGAACTTGGAGGAGAAGGATGGTAAGTCATATCCAACATCTGGTTCTTGGTCAAACATTAATCCAAATGTCATAAAGATCTTCCCCTCAGGCCGTGTCGTCAAGATCACCTTTTCCCTTTTTGACTTTGTCAATTACTTTGAAGTATGGGGTTTCTATTTTAGGGTATGGTTTCAACTCTATCTTAGCATCATCATACTTAGAGTTATGACACCTGTTGTATTTCTGGCACTCAGCATCATTGTCTGATATATCATCTACTCTCCCTTCACCATAAGTCATGTTTGCCTCATTATCAATTTCTTCTTGAGTCAATGGTGTAGTTCCAACCAAGACACTATCAATAGGAGGAGCAGCTTTTTTATAATCAGACTTGGTTCATTCAACTTGATCCTCACTAAGAGTGTTCCTATAATGTCTCTAGGAACTGGTGGAGGAATAATGCTGTTTGCAGCCAAGGACTTATCAGTTTTCTCTGACCCAAATCCAGATGTGTCTTTCCCAACTTGACCGGTCACAACAGCATGTGACAAAGCCTTTCCAGCATCTAGCATTCGCTGATTTCTTTCCTGATTGCAATCATACTTGACCTGCAGCTCATCACACTTTTGTTGCAGGTCAGTTAATTTCTGTGTCAGCTTAGATATCTCAATCCTAGCCTGATCATGTAAAATAGTCTTCTCCGTTGCTAGCTTTTGATATTTCTCAATGTCTACTTTTTGGGCTTTTACCTTCTCTTCACTCTGTTCCCACCTACCTTTAAGGGAACTCCTATGTTGGTCCTCACTGATCTTTATCAGTGCAAATGAAGGTGTTTTTGAGAAGAAAACCAAATAAACAACACAATATAAGATTTCCAATGACTAAAATGGTTTTCTAGCCTTGAACAATCTCAATATGAACCAATAGATTGATAAATGATGATAAACAAGCTACAATATACTGAAATAAGCTCCTAGCCGTCACCAAAACTCACCAAATGAAGATTTCTTGTATTAGGGTTCAATATGCTTGAGAAAGTTACAAATGGCTGCACAAGGCTGCGCATATATACTGTCCAGTGAACAGTTTCGCTGGCAGTTTCGCTGGCCAAGCGAAACTGTCACTGAGACAGTCTAATCTAGGTACCGAGCGAAACTACAGTTTCGCTCGGTAGCTTACAGTTTCGCTAGCCTACCAAAATCTAACATTTACAATAAACTAGACTATTACAATGAAACTAAACAAAAGATGAATTCCTCCCTACATTGATCTTCAATATTCCCCCTAGGGAGGGATTCAGCCACAGGATCTTCACTTGTCAGCATCGGCTTCATTCTGGTTCGGCTCCTGATTCAAATCAGGAGTCCCTGATTCCCCCAAAGTAGTTGTCGTGTCAGCAACGGGAACATTTTCTTCAGATTCCCCCACAATTGTTGTCGTGTCAGCAACGGGGACATTTTCTTCGGATTCCCCCACAATTGTTGTTTCATCAGCACCTGGGGTTACAGACTCTGGTTCCCCCAAATTAATTGGCTTTTCGGCGGCGGGGACAGCAGTCTCTGGATCTGGGATTTGAGAAGATTCTCCAAGCCCGCTTAATGATTTGTTCATTTGATTTGCTAGATCCCGATCTTCTTCCATTTGATCTTCAGCAGCCTTGACTTTGTCTGCTAAATCCTTTATTTTCTTGATAATTCCTCGGGCTTTATTGGCGACCCTAACAAACAGGTTTGCTTCTTCAGCAGTGTCTTCGCCAGCCCCGTGTTTGATAGGATTTTCACATAGTGTCTTGAGATCGTCATTACTAAAGGAGAAAACCTCCATTGGGTCGAACAGCCTGATCTCATCACTTTCTCCGATTCGGATAACTGCTTCACCTGTCTGGTTATCGTAAAACCATTTCTTGAAATTTTGCAGTCTGGAAGGCTCTTGATCTGGTATTCTGATTCTAGTCATTGTCTTTGCAGGCTTGAATTTAAGATGGACTTTTGGCTTCCCTGTTGCTGCATCAATTCTAGTCTTAGACTTGATCCTTTGGCCTTTCATAAATCCAAACGATACGAAGTCGTCTTTTGCGGCTAGCTGCAAATGTTTCACCAAGTTGCCAGCCCTTTCTGCTTTATCAGCATCAATGAGGGGGAGCTCAGACAACCTTCTTAAATCCCATCTGGGCAGGGTCTGGAACTTTTCACGTTTGTGAAGATATGAAATGCTGCCTCCTCTTCTCTTAATCATGAAGGCACGAACGGATGAATTGAATTTCCAGCTTATAATGTGACGATCAGACTCTTTTCTGCTGGGTTGAGAGATGTTTTGAAATAAGGGAGTCTGATCCACAAGCTCAGGTTTCTTGAACCAATCATCTCTGTTAAACTCGAGAACCTCTTCACTGACAGAGCTAATCTTCGCTAGATAAGTAAGACCATGCTCTTTCCATTCATAGCTTCTTGGCTCAGAGTGATCGTCAATTTCAGCTTCTTCCTCATCTTCATCGATTAAAACGAATTTGGCTTGGACAATCTCTGGCTGTGGTTGTTCTGTTTCAGTACTAAATAGATTAGCATCACTGACATTGATAGCCTCCAAGTCTTCAGCATTGGGAGCTCCACTGTCGTCAGCATCATTCAAACCTGTACCACTTCCTCCAACTCCACCAGATCCACTTCCTCCTGCTTTATCAGCTTCACCAGAACCACTTCCACCCGCTGTTCCGGATGTGTCCTTTAAGATGTCATTAACTGATTCAATCTCAGCATCACTCATTATACCAGGCATGTTCAGATGCTTCTTGATATCGTTCAATTCTACCATCAAAAATTTGATCAAGGAAGATTGTTTGGCTATGATCTCGTTCATGTGTTTGATCTGATCATCTTTCTCCTTCTCCCGAATTTCAGAGTTAACCAGCTTGGTTTTAATCATTCCCAATTCATTTGACAAAGAGGTATTTACACCTCTGATAATGTCTTCGTCTAATTCAGCTCTGGGATCTAATTTTCTTTTCTTTGAAGCTCTCAGCTCATCTTCAGTCGGAACACTTTGTTTTTGAGTGACCTTCTTTCCTTGACGGGATAGACTTTCGAGCTCATCTTCAATTTCATCTCCAGCTTCCTTCCCCGAACCCCTCACATATTGTTTCCGTTTCCCTTTAACGCTCTCACTTACCTTTCCTTGAGTTTTTCTTTTGTTTTCATCTTCGATCAGCTTCTTGATGTACTCATATCTTTCTTCAGAATACATATGTTTCATTAAATAGGTGGTATACCCAGAAAAATCCTCTCTTACAGCACAACAATCAGATAGAATCCTTGAGTGCATAGGATTTATAACGAGTGCTGTGCTTTGCTTCGGCAGCTCAGGTTCTAGATATTCTATAATTATCTCCAGGAATCTCGGATACAGAAGCCATCTTGATTTCTTCAAGGCTTGAATATTCGCAACCATAGCTTCAAATATTCTCTGAGGGATGTTAGCTTTCTTTCCTTTACACAATAGCAACATTGCTTCAGCCCAGTTCAAATTCAATCCATCTGAGCCACCCTTTCTGTCATCAATGCAGGAAATGATGACGTGAGCGATGAATCTCCATTCTTTAGACATGTAAGACTTCTTAATCTCTTTCTTATTCTTCCACAAATGGCCTCCTTCATAGCCCATGTGCCTTTCAAAACCCTTCAATACGTCCACGTCATTCAACTTGGGTGCATCACCAACATCCTCTTCTAGTTTAAGTGCTTCAGCGATGGTTTTCATGGTAATGACAATATCTTTCTGCATGACTCTAGCACGAATGCATTCAGGAGAGGCTTTGACGTCATATTCTGCAGACAGCCAGAAGTCTTTGATGTGCCTTTCATCAATGATTGTAGAGTGTGAGATGGCATAATGAATGCAAGATTGTTTGAGCCACTTTATACAATCTCGGAAACCGGTAGATTTGTCGAGGTTATCATTCAGCCAGGCAGTGACGTTGCTCCGAGGATCGTGTTTAAGATTAGACATTGTCTGCACACGAAACGGAGATTTTGTGAGTTCAAAAGAATTTAAAATGAATTAAATTGAATTTTTGAAAAAATTGTTAATTTCGCTGCGAAATTGTATTTTCGCTAAAAAGATCACAGTGTCGCACACGGCGAAACAGTTAGATTCGCGACATTGGTCTCGGCGACACTGACTAGGTCAGTTTCGCCGAGAAACTATAGTTTCGCTGCGAAACTGTAATTTCGCTGAAGGCGAAACAGCAGTTTCGCTGCGTATCACGGCGAAACTGTCAGCGAAGTTTGGGCATGACGGCTAGACAGTTTCGCTCGTAACTAGTGAACTTTCGTTCAATTTCGCTGGATGAATACTTAGTTTCGCTGAACGGGATTCAAATTTCCGAAATCGTTTTTAAGCCCGATTTAACCAAACCAAACACACACAACACTGAAACGCATCTAGACGAGTGTAATGCTGGTTCAAAACGGTGATTAACAACAGTTTAAGGCACGAGAAATTCTTGATGACTGTTCGGTTCAAAAATCCCAAAAATTTTGAATCTGGAACGGTTACAGATGCGGCTTCAAGTGCGATAACACGATTACACGATCATGAAACATACCAATCTTTATGCGAAAATAGTTAAGCGATGATCAGATGAAGAAGATGGAACAGTTTGGCGAATTTTCAGTTTCGCGATTTGTGTTAGCGAATTTTGGTGGTTAGGGTTTCGGTAACACTGACCGAGAGACTCGATGAAGTATATATACAAGGGCAGTTTCGCTGGTAATTTCGCTCGGCGAAACAATAGTTTCGCCAGAGCGAAAGAGCAGATTCGCTCGACCCAGGGATCAACCAGATCAATTTCGCCGATGACGAAAGTATAAGTTCGCTGAGAGCGCATGCGGCGAAACTGAGCGAGCGAAACATAGTTTCGCTGGAAACCCTAAAATTCAATTTTGACCAAATTTTGATTTTGACTTTTTGGAAAACCGACCAACACACACAAAACGACAAATTATTTACAAAGTATCGATCTTATCAAAAATAACGCAGACAGAAAATCTTTTTGAGCTTTTTAAAAGTAAATTAAAACAACTATACAAGTAGATACAGATTTAATTTGTGAGAAAGATCCAGACGTGAAATCACATCAACCGATACGCATCATACGCATTTCAATTTCAATTTTAATCAGCATGCACGTCAAGCAGATCCCGAATGCATCACATTGATATTAAGCATGCACTAATAGTATTTAACATTTTTGGATATGCTTAAGGTATATTAATCAAGCACTGATTACCCAGCCTCACTCTATCAAAGATGTTAACAAGTCATCATATTTATCATTATTTTTCTTTTAATTTCTTTTCAGATGAGATATACGTTCATGATGTTTCATGCAAAAATAAAGCAGAACCCTAAGAGAACAACAATCAGGTCGGCCGCAAAGCACGCAGAGAAAGCCCGATACACTTAGGAAAATAAAAAAGAAAAATAAAGCAGAAATCGTGTATATCAACAACAATCAGGTCGGCTTGTGGGCACGCAGAGAAAGTCCGATGATATACACTAAACACCAAGAAAATAAAGCAGAAAACTCAATCAGCAGGTGATCAGGTCGGCCGCCTAGGCACGCAAAGAAGACCCACTGAGTCGAGTGTAAAAATGGCATAAAGCCTTATTTGCAAAGCATGCGTACATCAAAACATCTCTTAATTGGCAGAATCATTGCAACACTTATCAAGAAATGAAAACTAGAGCAAAATCAGGCAAGCGTTATGTTTATATCCTACTCATAGATATCATATTAGGCATACACACTCAAAGATCATACAAGCACAATGCAGCCTTTATTTTTACTCTATCCATGGCAGATAACGCAGGTTGATAAACAATCATTTCTCACAAGGTCGGATCAATTTCTCATTTTCATTTTTGAAATTTTATTTATGTATCAAAAATTTTCTGAGGACTTCAATTTTCCCCCAAAATCCATAAATACTCTATTTTTGGATTTTCAATAAAGAAAATAAAACAAAATGAAATGATTCGATCGATACTTGACTCAACAAGGAAAGACAGACACTGGAAAGGAGGCACACAATCGAAGAAAAGTTTGACAGGAAATCCGCTTCGAATTCATGAAATTTAGGTATTTTGGTGTGATTTACCCCCAATTCCCCCACAAAATAACGGAAAGGACATCACAAAGCAGTTAAGAGAGAATTCCAAGGTAAATGAAACTAAAATACTCCCCTGATCATTTTCAGATGACGAGAGGCCAGAAGTCATTTGTGGAGAACTGCAAGATCATTGATTTCTTGATAACCAGATTCAGTTCCGACCGTCACCTGATTCATTGACAAAATGAAATTGGCATTCAGGTTTAGACAATAACAAACAAGATGAAGTGAAATTTAAAGAAGTATTTACAAAAAGGTTTATTTTATCCCCCCCTTTTTTTTTTTTTTTATTTACCAAAAATTTAAAAAGTTATCATGCCCAGCATTTTAATAAGCTCATAAAAGCGGGGTTTATCAAAGGTTTTAGTAAAAATATCCGCTTTTTGAGCTTTGGTGTCGATGGGGACAACATCAATAAACCCTTTTTCTTGAGCATCACGGATTGCATGAATCCGTGTTTCAATATGTTTGGTTCGGGAATGATGAATTGGATTCTTGGAAATTCCGACGGCAGCTTCGTTGTCGCAGAACAACGGTGTATAAAGAAAATTAATCCCGTAATCCATCATCTGATGTTGAATCCACAGCACTTGGCAGCAGCAACTAGAGGCAGCAATGTATTCGGCTTCGCCTGTAGATAAGGAGACTGTTGTTTGCTTCTTGCTTTGCCACGAAACCAAGCATTCCCCCAAAAACTGGCATCCCCCAGAAACAGACTTTCTATCGAGTTTGCATCCTCCGTGATCACTGTCTGAATAAGAATTGAGCTCAAAACTTCCACCTTTAGGATACCATAAGCCCAATCTGGATGATCCTTTCAAATAACGGAAGATACGTTTGACCGCCTTTTCATGAGATTCCCTTGGATCAGCTTGATAACGAGCACAGTAGCACACAGCAAAGGTGATATCTGGGCGACTGGCTGTGAGATACATGAGGGACCCAATCATTGATCGATACAGTTTCTGGTCAACCCGTTTTCCTTCACTGTCGGGAGTCAAACATGTCTGAGATGTGAAGGGAGTGAGTTCGGCTGAGGCGTCATTCATCTTGAACTTCTTCAGAATCTCCAGAATGTACTTTTCTTGATGAATAAGAATTCCATCAGGCTTTTGTTCCACCTGCAACCCAAGGAAGAAACACATCTCTCCCATCATACTCATTTCGAACTTTTCTTTCATCAATTCCTCAAACTCACGACATAACTTCTCATTTGTTGATCCAAAAATGATATCGTCGACATATACTTGAACGATCAGCATTTCACCTTTGACTTCCTTCTTGAACAAAGTCATGTCGATAGACCCACGAGTGAAACCCTTTCCCAATAAATACTGAGTCAACGTTTCGTACCAAATTCTGGGTGCCTGATGTAGACCATATAGAGATTTGTCGAGCTTGTACACTTTGTCGGGAAATTCATGATCTTCGAAGCCTGGAGGTTGATCGACATAGATTTCTTCATCGATGTCTCCATATAAGAAGGCGCACTTGACATCCATTTGATACACCTTGAAGTTTTTGTGCGCAGCATGAGCCAGGAAGATTCGAATTGCCTCGATTCGTGCAACGGGTGCAAAAACTTCAGTATAGTCGATGCCTTCTTCTTGATAAAAACCTTGAACCACAAGTCTTGACTTGTTTCTGATCACCACACCTCTATCATCAGGTTTGTTTCTAAAAACCCACTTTGTGCCAATTGGAACCTTGTTTTCTGGAAGATCCACAAGTTGCCAGACCTTCAGCTTTCTGAATTGTTGCAGCTCAGCCTGCATCGAGTCCACCCAGCTTGGATCTGCAAGAGCTTCATCTATGTTTTTAGGAACAATCTGAGACAGAAAACACGCAACCAAACATTCATTAATCAATCCTGACTGATGACGAGTCCTCACTCCATCCGTAATCGAGCCAATGACGAGGTCATGTGGATGATCCTTTAAGGTTTTGAGATTTAAGTCAAGGTGAGGGGGAGCGGGTTCGGTGGTTTGTGGTAGTTCATGAGATGAAGATGGAGGATCAGGTTGATGTGTGGTTTCTGAGGATGAGGATGGAGATGTGTTTTGTTGTGGAATTTCGGGTTGAGGGGTGATAATCACGAGAGGAGGATTGTCATTTGCTTCAGCTAGGATAGGGAGATTGAATGATTTGAAAAGTGTGTCTGAATCATAAAACCATTCGGGTCCAGTTCCGGTGTTGGGAGAGTTAGATTCTTGCCAGTCCACGTAGTAAGATTCCTGCACAACACGAGTACGTTTGTTATACACACGATAAGCTTTTTGTGATGAAGAATACCCCATGAAGAAACACTCATCGGAGACAGCTCCAAATTTTGTGATTTGAGCTTCGGTATTCAGCAATGTGCACGAGCATCCAAACGGCCTGAAGAAGTCAATCAGTGGCTTCCTTCCATGATACAGTTCGTATGACGTCTTCAATTTATCTTTCACGATCAGGACACGATTCAGCACGTACGACGCACAATTCACAGCTTCAGCCCAGAAAATGATCGGCAGTTTTGATTCAATCAGCATAGTGCGAGCAGCTTCAACCAGAGTGCGATTCTTCCTTTCGGCGACTCCATTCTGTTGTGGAGTTCTTGCTGCGCTGTATTGCCGAAGAATACCTTTGTTTGCACAGAATGAGTCAAAGATCTGATTTCGAAACTCAGTTCCGTTATCACTTCTGATTGCCTTGACTTTCTTGCTTCTTGAGCTTTCCACTGACAGAATGATATTTTGAAGAGCTTCAGTCGTTTCACTCTTGTGTTTCAAGAATCTGACCCAAGAGTACCTGGAAAAATCATCAGTCACAACAAGACAGTAAGTTCTCTTTCCCAAACTTGGTACACTAATAGGTCCAAATAAATCAGTGTGGAGCAATTCTAAGGGACTTGAAATAGAATTCTCCAATTTGGGCTTATGTGGCTTCTTATGTTGTTTTCCTTTAGCACATGAAAGACATTTTTCAACAACAGAAAAATCTTTGTATGGAAGACCTCGGACCAAATTGTTTTTAACAAGATTGTTTAGAATTTTGAAGTTTATGTGTCCTAGACGTCTATGCCACAAGAAGCACTCAGAAACAGATGCCTTTGAAAGTAAACAAGTCATGGAGGAATTGAGAGATGCAGTTGAGGTCAAATTCAGCAAGTATGTGTCATTGATACGAGGCGCACGCATCGCCACCATCTCTTCAGACACAGAAAATTCAGGCTTGAGGAACAGGCATTCATTTGCTTTGAACAATACTGGAATATTCTTGTCGCAGATTTGTGATACGCTCAGAAGATTAAACTTTAATTCGGGTACATGATTGACGTGTTCCAGAGTAAGAGACCCAGCAGACACGTCTCCTTGACCAACCATCTTACCACCCTTTTTATTTCCTGCAAAAGACACGAATCCACCATCCAAAATTCTATAATTTGTGAGCAGGTCTTTCATCCCTGTCATGTGCCGAGAGCATCCCGAATCAATATGCCAGTAACTGTTCTTCGGGAGTGCCTGGCAATACAAAAAGAGAAATTACTTAATAACAGGTACCCAGACTTTTGCATTGCCGGGATTTGTGACTTTCTGTTTTCCCCCAAAGAATTGTTTTACTTGTTTCCAAAGGATCTATCATGATTTGTTCGATTTAATTTTTCTTTACAATTTTTAACAACATGATCATCCTTACCACATCTGAAACATTGAGACCTGTGACTTGTGCAAGAGGAGGTTTCTGAAGTACTTTCCTCCTCAGAATCTGATGTTCTATAATCAGAGTCACTGTTGGTTTCAAAATCCACTTTTGTTTTATCTTTTGAAATCCTTGGATTATTGTTTTTCAAAAATGATTCCTTCTTTCGAGAAATATGTTTTTCTGTAGGTTCTGAAATTCGTATTGGTGTAAAAGAAGGAATTGGATTAGAAAGAAATTTGTTGAATCGATTTTGAGATGTACTAGCATGACAAGGAACATTTTCATTTGAAACAAATCTTTCTTGACTAACAGACACGGACTCTTCACTACTGCTATCTAAAGAAGAACTACTGCTAGCTACGCTATTGTCTGAACTAGACTTCTTGGAATTAAAACTACTGCTTGAAACAGACTCCTTAGAATTTAAACTACCGCATCCAAGCCCACTTGTGTTACCGTATCCATTATCATAATCCTCTCTGATCTCCTTATGGTTCACTCCTTCTAGACCTGCATGCAGACTGTTAGCATCACTAGGAATTAAATCATTTAAGGGATGAGGTTTCGGAGTAGGTGAATAACAATGCGTGCTAGGAGGAGGATAAACCTTAGGAAACACATTCCCATTGTTCTCCATGCCTATTCCGGTTTTTATTTTAGCTCCTCGTTGTTTAACGAGCATCTCTTCAACTTTCATTTGTGAAACGGTCCATCTATCTAACTTGGTCTGAAGTTGAGAGGTTTCAAATTGGGCTAATGTGACTCTTTCAGAAAGTATGTTTATTTCAACATTTTTTGCAAGAAGAGTTTGTTTTAAATGTTCATTTTCATGCATTGCTTCATTTAATTTCACAAAAATATTTTGCTTCATTTTCTTTTAATTGAGTGTTCATGGTTTTTAATTCGTTGTTGGTATCAATCAACAATCGATTGGCCTTGTAGATGCCGAACAAACGAATTCTACAAGGATGTGAGCACATATCTTGAACAGATTCATATGAGAGATCCATTATAACCTTTTCGGCAGCCAGGGCTTTTTCACATGTGCATGCTGGTGTGCTTGCAGTTTTCTCATTCACCTTCTTCTCAGCTTCTTCCTTCTGATCAGTGTGCTCATGGCTTTGTTCCTGAATTTGAGCTGCAAGAGCTTGATTGATGGCTTCCTCGGTTTCAGAGACCTCCGAACTCCAGTCGAAGTTAGTCAGAAGAGCCACTTCTTTGGTTGGCTTGGCTTCTGCTTTGTCAGTGATAGGAATGGCACGAGTTGCTGGCTCAGAGGTAGGTTCAGTGACAATTGGACTTGGGCACTCCCTTTTGAAATGACCGAGTTGCTTACAGTTGTAGCATCTGAGCTTGGCCTTGTCGAAACCGACTCTTCCATTTTGGTTCTTGAAGGTGTTTCTCCCAGTGCGTTCGAAGAATTTTCTAGCTCGAACAGTTAACATAGCCATTTGCCATTTCAGGTCAGTTTCTTCTAAATCATCTGGATCAACTTGGTACATGTCCTCAGCAGTCAGAGTCGAACCTTGAAGTTCTCCAGCAGCGAAAGCTTGATAGCTGTTAGTAAACAGTGAGAACAATCCCATGTATTCAGGTGAAATCTGGGATGTTTGCTGATTAGTGGCGGAAGCAGATGCAGTTGAGGATGACCCAGATTGAAGTTGTGAGAAAGCTCCTTTGGGTGTGACGGTTGAGATGAAAGCAGAATTTGGAGAGTAAACTTTGGTTGGACCCATGGTTTGATTGTATTCTCTCCTTTTGTAGGTCCGGAAAAACTCCCAAAGACACGATATAATGATCAAACACGAGTGCGGAATCCTCGTGAGAGATTGATTCAAGAAAATAGTAGAAGAAGAACACGAGAATACGATGATTGAACAATAAAAGTTTTATCTTTGCACACAAGAAAACTTGTCGGGTACAAAATCTTACAATCGTAAACTGATCTCTCAAGGGTTTATGATCATAAACACCTATGGCTCCCTCCTTGGATCATAAACACCTATGGCTTCCCTCCTTGGATCATAAACACCTATGGCCTCCCTCCTTGGATCATAAACAAGCACCCCAAATGAGGAGGACTAGAGGGGTTTATATAGGCACCCCAATGGGTTTACTATTGGGCCCCTTGTGGATCATAAACCCAATAGTAAACCCAAGCCCAATCATAAACTAGCCTACTAAACTAAATGAAACCCACTAAGCCCAGCCCAACTTATTTAATATTACAAGCCTCATAATCTAGCCTCTACAATCTTCCCCTAGGCTTGTGATATTAAATGTCTTCAATCTTTGAAGATCTTCTTCTTGACTGGCTGGCAAAGACGTTGATGAAGATTCTTTCCGCAGAAATCTTTAACGAGTTTCATGACGGGCACTTGGGACTTTCTCTTGATCAGCAGCAGCTCGAACTCCTTGAAATGAACAAGTTAATGAGATGGAGGATTCTCAATGACTTGCTTCTTTTGAAAGAACTGGTTCTAGCTGAATCTTCGGTAACTGTCTTGAATCTTCATAAATTAGAGGGTTGAAATTTTGAAAACCCCTAACTTTGAAGAATTTGATTGTTGAACTTGGATCTTCATGATCTCTGACTGCTCTCTGCATCACTTTCTTCAACGAGACTTGAAGTCTTCTGCTTCCCCTAAGCTTGTGAGCATCTTCTTTGAAAATCTTTTAGAAGCGTGTAAAGAAACCAACAACTTCCCCTGAACTGTTGCTTATTCAGATGGAAGTCTTGTCCGGCTGGTTCTTTAACTTTGAGCAGCAGCAGCATCAGCAGCAGCAACTTTCTATCATCAACCTGTCTGACACACATTTGAAAAAATATACTCCACCAGACATTTGATGACTGGTCTTTGGGTTAGAGGTTAATTATCATCAGTTCAGTTGATTCAAATTAACAATATTTTAACCAAAAACCCTAATATAGATTACGGGTTTTCTATAAAACTTCCCCTGAACCCAAAGACCTCTAAAGACTTCCCCTTAGCTGATTACTTCCCCTCAGCTAAGGACTTCCCCTGAAATAATACATATTATCTTCGAGTTCCCTTCAGATACTATGTATTATGGAAGTCTTTTCATTAGATAATAAGTATCATCCTCGAGTTCCCTTCGGATAATACTTATTATCCTCCCTCCTTCCCCTAAAAATTTGTCAAGATCTGACGGAGGAAGTCTTTTCCATTAGATAATAAGTATCATCCTCGAGTTCCCTTCGGATAATACTTATTATCCCATACTCCTTCCCCTAAAAATTTGGCAAGATCTGTCGGGGGCATATGGTCATGCATTAAAACCCATGAAAAACACATTTTGACTTCTCAAATCAACCTGGCCAAGACGAAAGACAAACACAAAGAACTTAAAACACACACAAGAAAGATAAAAATAAACAAATACTTACCAAAACCAAACATGAGAAAGTTTACAAGGGATCAAACCATATGAATCTGACTGAGGAACCCTTTTCAGCTTCAGTTACTCGACAAGTCCAGGTGATTGCCGGTATGTTTGTCCGCTTTAAACTCAAACCCGTTTAATCCCAACCAAATGCGTCATGCTTAATATAGTACATTATTACCGTCATGTTTAATTGTCCCCACACCCAAGCGTACACAGCAAAACCTACCCAACCTCAGAGTTTATTGAGGATTCACAAACCCCCAACTTGAGGAACCATGCAACACCGTTATGACTACCACTTATTTCATTAACCATCAGTTGGTGATCAGGTCGGCCGCTAAGCACGCAAAGAAGACCAACTGAGTGATTATTTATTCTCTTTTCTTTTCTTTTTCATTTTCTTTTTCTTTTCTTTTTTCTTTTATTTTTCATTTTCTTTTGCTCTGTAGTGTTGTCAAGATAGCATAAACATGGCGTGTGAGAGAGTGAATACTAGGTAATTACCACTCTCAACCCATTTTTGCCGGGACTCAGTTTTTTAAACCATGCAACCTAGGATGGGAAACTAAACATATATATCTTTTAAGATCACTGCACTTTCATTGGAGGTCATAAGTTTAGGTCGAGCCTACCGAGCATATCACCGTGGAGCTTGCCTTTCACTTCCGCCTTACGCGTGTCAGCCATCTCCAACCCGGATTCATTTGACTTCCCCTAAACTTCTCAAAAACAAGAAACAATTAAAAATTGAAAAGCACACTATTTTTGAGGGGTCAATATTTTCATCTTCTCCATTTCTTCCCCTTGCTTTTTGATTTTTAAAGTCACAATTTTGTGAACATCATTTTTTTTTTTTTTTTTTTTTTTTTTTAAGATGAAGATAAAACACACAAACACACTTAAAAGAGCAAAACACAAAAGTTTGAAGACATCTGGCCAAGCTAACTTTCAAAGTATTGATTTTGAAAATTTTAGAAAATTGGGTTTCATGACATGCACACTTCATTGCATTTGAAGTCAAACACTTCAACAAATAATCACCAAGTGAAAATTTTAGAGAAAAAAAAAATGGTTTGACTCAAAACACCCTTTGCCGCTTCATTCACACAACCAAGTTAAGAACAGTACCTTTCGTGCTGAATTTTACCTTTTACCTCTCAAAGAGACATACATTTCATTGTATAGATATCTTGTCATGACATGAAGATACGTCTCCTAAACTGTGCCTGGAACAATCACTTATCAACAAACACATTAGTAAATAAAAACGTTAGTGATAATCCTCCTTGATCGTTCCTGCACAGAGTGAGAGATTAGTTAGCCAGTGGTACCCAGGCCATTGTTTTTCTGGGTACACCTGAGGAATCAATGAATGAAACTTCTTTTAAAAACATTCCTTTTGAAAAATCAGGAAGTTGTGATGATTCGGTTGTAGCTGCCTTGACTTTTAGCTTCCAAATTCCAGATGATTTAACATTTGTTTTAATCACTTTTGGAGTTGTGACCTTAGGTATTTCAACCTTCTTCATTTTAGATTCACTTTTCAAAACAGTTTTTGTTTTAGTCACCTTTTGAGTTGTGACTTTAGGTATTTCAACCTTCTTCATTTTAGAATCATTTTTTAAAACAGTTTTAGTTACCTTGGGAGGGGTAACTATGGGTTTTTCAGACTTTGCTTGTTTTGAAAATGGTTTCTTCACCTGTTTTTGGAAATTTTGGTAGCTTGAAAAGCTGTTGTTTTGATTCAAAGCTTTTCTTTCAGCTTTGGCAGCACCCCAATGTTGATCAGAGGGTTTAACCTTAGGAGTGACAGTCTTCATTGCCTTAGGTTTTTGCACCATCATTGGCTTAGACTTCACAGACTCCTGAGATGAAACCCTTTGAGTTTTCGGATAATAGGGTTCATAGGGGCGATACAGGCAGTTTCTAGCAATATGACCAGCGATGCCACAATTAAAGCAAGTCTGCTTCTTTAGATAGAAGTCAGACGTGTACCCATTCGTCTTTGGTGGCTGATATGGAGCTGGTTTGCCTTGTGTCTGCTTCTTTGCTTTGACTGCAACTTCAGATTTGACTTTCTGCTGGTTTGTCGAAGCCTGTGTCGAACCAGTCTTTTCTGTCTTTGTGCTTCCTTGATTCTTTGAAGTTGAAGCACCATTCTTGCAATTACAACAGCAACTGCATGATCCAACTGAAGAAATGGGAGACACAGCCACACTTTTCATCTTATCATTCTTCACCACAGTTGTTGGCTTCACACTCGGATGCTTGATGGTGATCTTTGGCTTCTCAACTTTAGCTTCACCGATCACTCCATCAGTTAGTCCCTTGAACTTGGAGGAGAAGGATGGTAAGTCATACCCAACATCTGGTTCTTGGTCAAACATAGATCCAGATGTCATAAAGATCTTCCCCCCAGGCCGTGTCGTCAAGATCACCTTTTCCCTTTGAACTTTGTCAATTACTTTCAAGCATGGGGTTTCAATTTTAGGGTATGGTTTCAACTCTACCCCAACTTCATCAGACTTGGTGTTATGACACCTGTTGTATTCTCGACACTCAGCATCATTTTCTGATATATCCTTTACTCTCCCTTCACCATATGTCATGTTTGCCTCGTTGTCTATTTCCTCTTGAGTCAATGGTGTAGTTCCAACCAAGACACTATCAATAGGAGGAGCAGCTTCTTTATAATCTGACTTGGTTCGTTCAACTTGATCCTCACTAAGAAGTATTCCTATAATGTCTCTGGGAACAGGTGGAGGAATAATGCTGTTTGCAGCCAAGGCCTTATCAGTCTTTTCTGATCCAAATCCAGGTGTGTGTTTCCCAACTTGACCAGTCACAACAGCATGTGACAATTCCTTTCCAGCATCAAGCATTCTTTTGCTTCTCATTTGATTCATATCAAGTTTTACTTGCAACTCATTGTTTTTATGCTTAAGTTCATCTATCTGCTTACTAAGCTCAGCTATTTCTAACTTAGCGTTGTCATACAGATAAGCATTCTCAGTTGCAAGGTTCCTATATTTTGCTATATCTAATTTCTGAGCTTTAACCTTCTCTTCGTTCTTTTGCCATCTACCCTTAAAGGAACTCTTCTCGCACTTTGTCTCAAACAATTCAGATTCAAAGTTTTTGCAATATTGTCTAAGAGTAGTAATTATACGATCACAAGCAGGGTTAGAACATTCCTTGGTGTGGTCTGCTTCCATAGCTTCATTTTCAAATATATTCTTTTCTTCAACCGAATCCATTACTAAAGCTTAGGGAACCTAAATCTAAAGTCCAAACGTCCAAAAACACTGATTACGATTAAATCACTCTCGATTACGATCCAAATAGCCGATTACGATCCACACAATCCGATTACGATCAACAGACAGCGATTACGATCGTAAATACAGATTACGATTACACGTGTCACTCGTAAACACAAGCCGCCTCAAAAACACGTAAACATCGATTACGATAACCGATTACGACTCCGATAATCGTACACACCGTTTCCGATTGAAAGCCGATCGTAAACACCAATTACGATCAGACGTGATCGTAAACACCGATTACGACAAGGAAATGTCGTAAACCTCAATTGTACGGATCGTAAACTCTCAAAGATCCGTTCTTGATGTCGTAAACACAAAGAACACCAGCAGAACAGCTCGTAAACGCCAAGAAATGCAGATCTTCAACCAAAACCTGATCGGAAACACCAAAAACCGATGAACACAGCAGCAACTCAGATCGTAAACATCCAAAACACACTCAAATCTTCAAAAACAGCCCAGCAACACAGAAACCTTCTTGAATCTATATCGTGTGAGCCTCGAATCGATGATTCTTGGCTCTGATACCAATTGTAGGTCCGGAAAAACTCCCAAAGACACGATATAATGATCAAACACGAGTGCGGAATCCTCGTGAGAGATTGATTCAAGAAAATAGTAGAAGAAGAACACGAGAATACGATGATTGAACAATAAAAGTTTTATCTTTGCACACAAGAAAACTTGTCGGGTACAAAATCTTACAATCGTAAACTGATCTCTCAAGGGTTTATGATCATAAACACCTATGGCTCCCTCCTTGGATCATAAACACCTATGGCTTCCCTCCTTGGATCATAAACACCTATGGCCTCCCTCCTTGGATCATAAACAAGCACCCCAAATGAGGAGGACTAGAGGGGTTTATATAGGCACCCCAATGGGTTTACTATTGGGCCCCTTGTGGATCATAAACCCAATAGTAAACCCAAGCCCAATCATAAACTAGCCTACTAAACTAAATGAAACCCACTAAGCCCAGCCCAACTTATTTAATATTACAAGCCTCATAATCTAGCCTCTACACCTTTGCACATCCAACTCAAAGGATTTTAGCTTGTTGATAACATCCATGAGCTTGTAGTCGGGAAAACTTCTTTCTTGCTTTAGCATGCGAACCTGAATGCTCCACTCGGGAGGAAGAGCATCCAGCAGCTTCTTGATTTGTTCTGAGTTAGTGAGTTGAGCATCATATTTCTTCAGATTGCTTGATACGGTTAGGAAGCGATTGGTCAAATCCACTAGCTTTTCGTTCTTCATGCTTGTGAATGAATTGAATTCTTTGGTGGCTTGGGCTTCCTTGTCCTTCACCAGGTCTTCATTGCCATCATAGAACTCACAGAGAGCGTCAAACAAACTCTTTGCGTCGGTGTGCTCAGCAAAACGGTTGTAGATTTCTTGTGAGAGGCATAGAGAAAGGGCACCGAGAGCCTTTTGATCACGATCAATGAGTTTCAAGTCCTTCTCAGAGAATGAAGACGGAGTATTGTTGATCTGTGTTACTTCACCAGTTGTAGTTGTAGGAACGTGAGGTCCATTGACAATTGACAACCACTGATTATAGTCGGTGTACAAGAAGAACGATTTGAGACATCTTTTCCAATCCTCAAAATTGTCGCCATTGATCAGCCTTGGAGGTCTGTTTGGAGCAATACTCTCAGTGTCACCAGCATTTGTACCTGACGCCATCTTAATTCAGCCTGAAATAAGAAAGACAAAGAACAGACCAAGAACAAGACAAAATGATTAGTTTCGCTGGGAGATATAGTTTCGCCAGCAATTTCGCTCGGAAATCCTGAACAGGTGAACAATTTCGCTGGATTTTATAATTTCGCCAGCAATTTCGCTTGACAATACTGAACCAGATCAGCAATTTCGCCAACTAGTTTCGCTGTATGCACGGGCAGTACTTTCGCTCGGAAATACCCGATGACACACAGTTTCGCTAGCTAGTTTCGCTGGAAACTGGTTTGAACTTTCGTTCAAAAAAAGGCAATAGTTTCGCTTCTCGAATTTCGGCGAAAGAATAGTTTCGCTCGGTGATGGTAGTTTCGCTCGGTGATAATCCGGCGAAACTGCCAAATGACTTGATAGTTTCGCTGTTTGAAGGCACAGTTTCGCTGAATAAACAGCAGTTTCGCCCAGAACAGAAAACCCTCTTTTTGAAGAAGAAATGATCAGAAATCAACCCAAATCACTATGGGTTAATGATCGGTTGATTGCCTAGTGTTCAAGACACCAAAACACACAATATTCAATCAATTTCTAGTCCAAAACAAGCTGATTTCAGAATCAAATAGATTTTTCAAAGTTTTACCCAAAAACACTCAAAAACACCAAAATCAAGAGCACAGAGGCTCTGATACCATATTGTTGGTCCTCACTGATCTTTATCAGTGCAAATGAAGGTGTTTTTGAGAAGAAAACCAAATAAACAACACAATATAAGATTTCCAATGACTAAAATGGTTTTCTAGCCTTGAACAATCTCAATATGAACCAATAGATTGATAAATGATGATAAACAAGCTACAATATACTGAAATAAGCTCCTAGCCGTCACCAAAACTCACCAAATGAAGATTTCTTGTATTAGGGTTCAATATGCTTGAGAAAGTTACAAATGGCTGCACAAGGCTGCGCATATATACTGTCCAGTGAACAGTTTCGCTGGCAGTTTCGCTGGCCAAGCGAAACTGTCACTGAGACAGTCTAATCTAGGTACCGAGCGAAACTACAGTTTCGCTCGGTAGCTTACAGTTTCGCTAGCCTACCAAAATCTAACATTTACAATAAACTAGACTATTACAATGAAACTAAACAAAAGATGAATTCCTCCCTACATTGATCTTCATCCTAGAACATTGCATATCAAAAAGTTCGATTTCAGCATTTTTCCAGAGTTGTCTTAAGCCAGGAATTAATCGAGCACAAGTAGGATTGGAGCATATCTTAGTTTTGTCAACTTCAGCTGCGAAAGCATCCTTGTTCTCAACCATATTCTTTTCTTCAACCACTGAACTCATTTTCTTTCTTTAGATATAAAGCTTCTGAAAATTTGGTGAAATCGGCAAAATCGGCAAAAGTACTATTCAAGGAATAGTGTCAAAAACTTAAAACGCAAAAACGGAAGCCTTCGGAGTTGAATTTGGGGGTCCACACGAGCTCCCCTGGACGTTAGTCGGGGGTAATTCTGGGGCTCGGCGTCATGGACATCGTGTTAAAATTTGAGCTTCTAACTCCAAACGAGTCAAAAGTTACGTCCGTTTCCGTGAAAGTGTGAAATAGTGACTTTTTGCCGCAAACTAGTTTACAATCGTAAACACTAGTTTACGATTTTGACAACCTAGCTGATCGAGAACACGTTTACGATCGTAATCTCCAATCGTGAACTACTCCGGGTCGTAAACACGGTCGTGAACTCAGTTCCGATCGTAATCTCAGTCGTAAACACCTTTAAATCGCAAACGAGGTCGTAAACACCTAAAAATTCAATCTTGAACTCGTAAACACCATTTTCTCAGTCGTAAACATCCAAAGATTAAGTCTTGAAGTCGTAAACTCCAATTTCCAGGTCGTAAACACAAAATTGATGAAGAACACTGATCGTAAACACCAAGAACAGCCCATAATTTCGATCTCAGACCTGAAAAACTCAAGAAAAACTCACAAAGGACTGTTAGATCTTCTTGAATCAATATCGTGAGAACCACGAAACTCTCGTTTCTTGGCTCTGATACCATTTGTTGGTCATATATCAACAACCGTTCACGATATTCTATCAATCACGAGTGCGGAATCCAAGTGATTGATTGATACAAGATAAGAGATGAGAAGAATACCAAGAAAACGATTAATAAACGATAAAAACCTGATCTTGCACACAAGATGAACTTGTCGGGTACAAATCTTGAAATCGTAAACTGATCTCTCTCTCTCTAGTTTAAGATTGCGATCTTAAACTCCCTTGCTCTTTCTCTATAAAATCGTAATCTCAAGGGTTACCAAATGAGGAGGTCTAGTGGGGTATATATAGTCCCCCATTGGGTTTACTATAGGGCCCCTTGTGGATCTTAAACTCAAGCCCAAACCCATATCTAATAGTAAACTAGTCCAAACATATAAGACAAACTAGCCTACGATTCTAATGAAACCTTCTAAGCCCAGCCCAACTTATTTAATATTACAAGCCTCATAATCTAGCCTCTACAATTATATAATGTGTATTAGTCTAGGGTCTTTATTGTAAATACAATACTACACTCCTGTAACTATAAATACTGGTGATATACAAAGTTTAACCTCATGGGCGGATTCCACATATCTATTTCACAAATACAAAGTAGTTTCTGACATTGTTGCTAAACTAATATGGCTACAAGCCCTGATGCAAAAACTTGGGATAAACACAACATCTCCCCCAACTCTCTAGTGTGACAATCTCGAGGCGACTTATCTTGCAACAAACACTGTTATTTCATGCAAGAAAAAAAAATATGTTAAAGTTGATTTTCACTTTATCAGAGAACAAGTTGATAAAACTTCATGTATAATTTATTCTACCAGGAACCAAATTGTTGATATATTGTAACACCCCAAAATTCACAGATACATTATATGTATAGTAAATACGTGTTTATATTATAAATACGTAAGCTTAATTGATACATGATAAGACTATGCATTAGATAAGTTGCATGTGCTAGAATTACGTGTTTTATAGCTAACGTGATGAAATAATCATGGACGGATGTGTTAAACGTTAACGAAAGTAAAGTATGAGATGGATATATGTTTATATGAATAACATGATGATACATGAGTCATTTGATAATTATATACGTATGAATACGTGTGTTAATAGTTAACGGAAAAGTAAAAGGACTAAAAGTGTAATTATTGTAAAGTTATAAACGTATACGGATATTATACGTATCTATGATTATTATAAGTATCCCGAGGCTTAGAATATAGTAAAAATATATCCTAATATGATTTATAAGGTGAAATGATAAGTATTGTAAAGTTTAAGGGGCTAAAGCGTAATTTAGCAAACAATAAAGAAAATATATATAAATGTATATATATGTTATCATACAAATCCCGGGCCTTATAAACCTTATAAATTGTTAGAAATATGCCCTATAATGATTTGGTGCATAAAATGATAAAGGGACAAAAGTTCAAGGGGTAAAAATTGCATTAAACCAAAGTATAAGGGCCAAAAGTGTTAAAAATCAATTCTGGCAGGAAATCACTAGCTCGCGTATCGCGAGCCATACCTAGAAACCCTGCGCGATACGCGAGGGTCTTGGTTCTGCAGAAATATCTACCAGCTCGTTTTTAAGCCACGTTAGTGAACTTGGAGGCCAAGTTTGAGCTCCATACGCGTCGATTTTGATCGTGAGTCACCTTAAGACGTGTTAGAAGCCTGAGACACATCAAAATGCTATAAATAGCACCCTTAATTCATCCAAACAATGCACCAATTCACTGAAAATCCACCCAAAAACCCTCTACACGAACCAGAAACTTCGACGGCGTAACTCTCTCAAACAGTGAAGAGTTAGGATCCGAATTTCTGCAGTCACCCCTTATTTGGTATTATTAACAATAACCTCTTTCAGTTTTGTCTAATTCGATCTCTAAGTATGCTTTCTAAAAATGATGTAAAACTAGGGTTCTTGAGCTTGTTTTGTCAAAATCGGGAGATCGGGTGGGAATTAGGGTCTGAATTTTTGTAGGTAATCCTAATTTAATGTGTTTTAAGAAATCCCTAAGTTTATTTCACAATTGGAAAAGGTTTGATAATGGTTTTGTTAACGGGTCAAAATTAGGGTTTTCATAACGTTACTCTGCCCAAATTGAGCAAACGGTTTTGAATTAAGCTTTGCTATTTTAAAGGATATTATAAAATGTTATAATGGATGATACCCTAAGTTGGTTTGAAATGAAAATGAGTTTTGATAATAAAACGAGAAATACATGAAATTAGGGTTTTGAACTATGATTATTTAATATAAAATAATCCGGAGGGTATGGGTACTTGAATTTTGGTATGGAACTATGTTTATATATATAATAAGTATATATGAGGTTAAAATGGATAAATGATAAAGTATCTAAGATACCGAGTTAATCGGATATTTAGAAGTTCGCGCGGACCGGAAGGGTAGACACCTGTACACTGAGGTTTCTGGCAATAGCGGGGGTGTCGCCATCCCATCTGGACAATGGCATCCCAACACTGGGCGATCCCGGAGTGAGTGTCTACTTATAGGAATGCGCGTCTTCATAATTATCAATAAAAATAAGATAATATACCTATAGGGGTATTTTGGTCACTTTGACCTTAAAAGAAGTAAACCTTAATAATTAGATATTATTAAGATAATGTAAGAGATAAATAAACATAGGATGTGTTTATAATGTTAAACCTTGCGTTAATGCCATACGATACGCGAATTAGGTTAACCAAGGATTCTGTCGGAGGTTCTGTCCGAGTTTAACGAGTAAAGAGATAAGGTGAGTTCTGCGAGCCCACTTTTAAATGTTTTAAAAGCTTTAATGTTTTCGGGCTGATATACATACAATGTTCAACTGTTTACTTAAAAAAGTATTTGAAATGCTTTTATCTGAAAGTTTGATTATCTTAACTGATGAATTGATGAACTATTTAAAGTGATACGTGTTATGTTATGAAAATGCTTATGAATCATTATACGTATTAGTATTGTATATGAAATGATGATGATAGAATAATGCGTATGAAATGATTGTTAGAGTTATGTGCTATATTTGCTTTGAAACTAGGTATCCAAATGATAAGGGTTTGTTAATAAATGCACGAGTGAGAATGTATGATTATATGAGAACAGGTGGTGCATTTGCTATATTATTATGTGGTGGATACGCCGCTGGTACATCCTGTATACAAGCATAGTAGTATAGTTACCCGGTATATTGAAAGTGTGGAGGATACGCCGCTGGTACATCCTGTATACATACACCTAGGTAAATTGGGGGATGTTCACTTGTTGCAGTATATGAGTACATTATCATGTTTATTAGCACACCTGAGTCATTTGAATATCTAACTAGGGGCGGGTAGTAGTACTGTGGTGGTTAAGGAGATGTTCGATAGAATGGAACGTCTAAAGAGGGTCAAGGTTACGTGAACGGTTGTCGTTGCTGAATGGTTGGGGGCTTCCAGATGAAGTTACCTGAGCAGTCTTCGAGACCGGGAAGGTATAGAAGAAGTAGGACGGTTGTCGTTGCTGAATGGTTGGGGGCTTCCAGATGAAGTCACCTGAGCAGTCTTCGAGACCGGGAAGGTATAGAAGAAATGAAACGGTTGTCGGTACTGAGGTTGGGGGCTTCCGATAAGTCACCTGAGCAGTATTCGAGACTAGGAGGTATAAAGGTATATGGAATTCACGGCGCAGGAGTTAAAGGTTATTGAGGTAGATGTTTTCTAGAGAAACGTGTATGATTATGATGTTATGTTATGTATGACTTGTTATGTGTTATACTTGATAAAAGTTGTAAAAAGGGATTTTGCAGGTTCAAAGGTTTTAACCTCACGAACGAGGTAATGTTTTGAAATGTAGAACTCACCAGCGTAAGCTGACCTTTTCCCAAAACCATATGTATGTCAGGTTTAAGTGAGACGTCTGGAAACAAGGGCGGAGCCCTCGTGATAAGAGATTGATCGGGCAAGCTATAGAGGAGCTGTTGGACGTGCTGGCTAGTTGTAGATAAATAAAGACGGATATAGTTAGTCGCTATATAGATAGATTGTAAATTATCTCAGTTACTTTACGTACTTGGCTTTATATAAATAAAAGTTTTAAATTTTCCGCTGCTTATCTCTGTTGTGCCACGTGTTCATGAGTAAATCCGATGAGTGACCCCTCCTGGTGCCAAGTCTGGGAGTGGGCGTCACAAGTTGGTATTAGAGCCTTGGTTTAAGAGATTTAGGTACAAGCGCGGTATCTAAACTTAAACTAGGACTCCAGGTAGAGTAAGTTGAGATAAGAATGTAGATGCCAGCCAGGATAGCTTGTGCCCGTAAGGACGAATATGCATAAGGAACATAATAAGTGGGACTTGCGGTATGCGTATATGGAAAATAGACGATTGCAATTAGCTACTGCAATTTGGTATTTTCCATGTAAATAGACCATAAGTACTAACCATTGTGTTGCCAAGTGCAAGAAGAAGAAGAACGTTTAGAAATGTAATTTAGGAATCGGTTTGAGTTGCGGATGAAGATAGAGAGGCAAGATGTGGACATTAGGGAATTGTGTGCTAGAAGTAACTGGGTTTTGAACGCATCGTAAATATATAATTGTATCGGATCCTGCACTTATATACTTATCATGAATTCAAAATTTGGAAACTCTACGTCACACAAATTCTGAAATGTCATCCATCTTAAATTAGGATCTGAAGATGGCTGCGAGAGGCGATCGTGCGAGTGCGGAACCCGAGAATAACGCCGGAGCTAATGCATTCACTAATGAGCAGAGAGCGGCTATGACGGCAGAGATGACACGCTTAATACAGGCGACATTACCTGATATATTAATTCAACTTCAAGGAGCTGCGAGAGTTGGTGCTAGTGGAGCCCGTGGAGCTGGTGGAGCTGCAGGAAGAGGTGCCGGAGCTGCACAACCTAGAATAGGATATTCGTTTAAGTCATTTAGCGGTTGTAGACCTCCTTTGTTTGACGGCAATCAAGATGCGTTAGCTACGTTCCAGTGGATTCATGAGATGGAAGCGGCCATAGAGATTAGTGAGTGTAGTGAGAACCAAGCCGTGAAGTATGCTGCCCACTCGTTTGTCTCAGAAGCGTTGCACTGGTGGGGGATGATCAAACAGACGGAAGAAGAAAGAGCTATTGCTGCAATGAAGTGGAACGATCTGAAGAAGTTAGTCTTAGAAGATTTCTGCCCTAAAGGTGAGTTGGAGCAACTGGAAAGGAGTTTTCTGACGTTGGAAGCTGGGAACATGACGCACCGGGAATACACTTCAAAGTTCAACGCGATGGCGAGACTGCTACCTACCTTAGTTACTCCCGAAGCTTAAAGGGTGAAACGTTATGTACAGGGATTTCCGAGTAGAGTTAGGGTGTTGATCAAGTCGACTGAACCAAAGACATTCAAGGCGACGGTGAATTTGAGTTCCAATCTCTACAGCGAGATGTTCGGTGCGAACGGTAGACCAGAAGGAGCAAAGAGGAAGGAGTCGGAGTCAGAAGCAATTGCAAGGAAGGACAACGGGAGTCACCACAAGAAGTTGAAGAATAACTCGAAAGACGACACACCGAAGTGCCACAAATGCAATAAGACTCATGTCGGAGAATGTAGGTTAGGAACATCTAGATGCTATACGTGCGGCAAGGAAGGTCACTTCTCGGGCAATTGCCCAGAACGTAAGAAGTGTTACGAATGCGGAGAAGCGGGACACCTTAGGATGAACTGTCCCAAGTTAGTATTAAACCCTAAACTACTTCGAGCCATCCCAGGGAATACTACGGGTCCGAGAACGGCTCCTGCGAGGGCCTATGGTATGTTGGAAATGATAGAGAGTGATCCCCAGACCTCGTCAGGTAATTCGAGTGGTTATAAATCATAGATAATTGTTATTTGTTTGCTTTAGTACGTTATGTGTGCCATTGCTTGCTGCAATATGCTTAGAAATTAGAATATTAGAACTTATGTTCTAGAAAGTAGCCGAAAATGTGAAAGCATTATCAAGGATCCGTAAACAAGCTACCGTAGACAGCTTAGGGTTACGTTTTCCTTAGGGTAGATGCAGAAACGCGAAAGTAAATGTTACCGAGTTATGAAATGAGTTATGAATGGTTATGTTATGCAAAGTTGAGAATGAATGTTTGAAATGGGAATGGAACAGGTTTCGAGGACGAAACCTTGTTTAAGGGGGGTAGAGTTGTAACACCCCAAAATTCACAGATACATTATATGTATAGTAAATACGTGTTTATATTATAAATACGTAAGCTTAATTGATACATGATAAGACTATGCATTAGATAAGTTGCATGTGCTAGAATTACGTGTTTTATAGCTAACGTGATGAAATATGCATGGACGGATGTGTTAAACGTTAACGAAAGTAAAGTATGAGATGGATATATGTTTATATGAATAACATGATGATACATGAGTCATTTGATAATTATATACGTATGAATACGTGTGTTAGTAGTTAACGGAAAAGTAAAAGGACTAAAAGTGTAATTATTGTAAAGTTATAAACGTATACGGATATTATACGTATCTATGATTATTATAAGTATCCCGAGGCTTAGAATATAGTAAAAATATATCCTAATATGATTTATAAGGTGAAATGATAAGTATTGTAAAGTTTAAGGGGCTAAAGCGTAATTTAGCAAACAATAAAGAAAATATATATAAATGTATATATATGTTATCATACAAATCCCGGGCCTTATAAACCTTATAAATTGTTAGAAATATGTCCTATAATGATTTGGTGCATAAAATGATAAAGGGACAAAAGTTCAGGGGGTAAAATTGCATTAAACCAAAGTATAAGGGCCAAAAGTGTTAAAAATCAATTCTGGCAGGAAATCACTAGCTCGCGTATCGCGAGTCATACCTAGAAACCCTCCGCGATACGCGAGGGTCTTGGTTCTGCAGAAATATCTACCAGCTCGTTTTTAAGCCACGTTAGTGAACTTGGAGGCCAAGTTTGAGCTCCATACGCGTCGATTTTGATCGTGAGTCACCTTAAGACGTGTTAGAAGCCTGAGACGCATCAAAATGCTATAAATAGCACCCTTAATTCATCCAAACAATGCACCAATTCACTGAAAATCCACCCAAAAACCCTCTACACGAACCAGAAACTTCGTCGGCGTAATTCTCTCAAACGGTGAAGAGTTAGGATCCGAATTTCTGCAGTCACCCCCTTATTTGGTATGCTTAACAATAACCTCTTTCAGTTTTGTCTAATTCGATCTCTAAGTATGCTTTCTAAAAATGATGTAAAACTAGGGTTCTTGAGCTTGTTTTGTCAAAATCGGGAGATCGGGTGGGAATTAGGGTCTGAATTTTTGTAGGTAATACTAATTTAATGTGTTTTAAGAAAGCCCTAAGTTTATTTCACAATTGGAAAAGGTTTGATAATGGTTTCGTTAACGGGTCAAAATTAGGGTTTTCATAACGTTACTCTGCCCAAATTGAGCAAACGGTTTTGAATTAAGCTTTGCTATTTTAAAGGATATTATAAAATGTTATAATGGATGATACCCTAAGTTGGTTTGAAAAGAAAATGAGTTTTGATAATAAAACGAGAAATACATGAAATTAGGGTTTTGAACAATGATTATTTAATATAAAATAATCCGGAGGGTATGGGTACTTGAATTTTGGTATGGAACTATGTTTATATATATAATAAGTATATATGAGGTTAAAATGGATAAATGATAAAGTATCTAAGATACCGAGTTAATCGGATATTTAGAAGTTCGCGCGGACCGGAAGGGTAGACACCTGTACACTGAGGTTTCTGGCAATAGCGGGGGTGTCGCCATCCCATCTGGACAATGGCATCCCAACACTGGGCGATCCCGGAGTGAGTGTCTACTTATAGGAATGCGCGTCTTCATAATTATCAATAAAAAGAAGATAATATACCTATAGGGGTATTTTGGTCACTTTGACCTTAAAAGAAGTAAACCTTAATAATTAGATATTATTAAGATAATGTAAGAGATAAATAAATATAGGATGTGTTTATAATGTTAAACCTTGCGTTAATGCCATACGATACGCGAATTAGGTTAACCAAGGATTCTGTCGGAGGTTCTGTCCGAGTTTAACGAGTAAAGAGATAAGGTGAGTTCTGCGAGCCCACTTTTAAATGTTTTAAAAGCTTTAATGTTTTCGGGCTGATATACATACAACGTTCAACTGTTTACTTAAAAAAGTATTTGAAATGCTTTTATCTGAAAGTTTGATTATCTTAACTGATGAATTGATGAACTGTTTAAAGTGATACGTGTTATGTTATGAAAATGCTTATGAATCATTATACGTATTAGTATTGTATATGAAATGATGATGATAGAATAATGCGTATGAAATGATTGTTAGAGTTATGTGCTATATTTGCTTTGAAACTAGGTATCCAAATGATAAGGGTTTGTTAATAAACGCACGAGTGAGAATGTATGATTATATGAGAACAGGTGGTGCATTTGCTATATTATTATGTGGAGGATACGCCGCTGGTACATCCTGTATACAAGCATGGTAGTATAGTTACCCGGTATATTGAAAGTGTGGAGGATACGCCGCTGGTACATCCTGTATACATACACCTAGGTAAATTGGGGGATGTTCACTTGTTGCAGTATATGAGTACATTATCATGTTTATTAGCACACCTGAGTCATTTGAATATCTAACTAGGGGCGGGTAGTAGTACTGTGGTGGTTAAGGAGATGTTCGATAGAATGGAACGTCTAAAGAGGGTCAAGGTTACGTGAACGGTTGTCGTTGCTGAATGGTTGGGGGCTTCCAGATGAAGTTACCTGAGCAGTCTTCGAGACCGGGAAGGTATAGAAGAAGTAGGACGGTTGTCGTTGCTGAATGGTTGGGGGCTTCCAGATGAAGTCACCTGAGCAGTCTTCGAGACCGGGAAGGTATAGAAGAAATGAAACGGTTGTCGGTACTGAGGTTGGGGGCTTCTGATAAGTCACCTGAGCAGTATTCGAGACCAGGAGGTATAAAGGTATATGGAATTCAGGGCGCTTATTCGAGACCAGGAGGTATAAAGGTATATGGAATTCAGGGCGCAGGAGTTAAAGGTTATTGAGGTAGATATTTTCTAGAGAAACGTGTATGATTATGATGTTATGTTATGTATGACTTGTTATGTGTTATACTTGATAAAAGTTGTAAAAAGGGATTTTGCAGGTTCAAAGGTTTTAACCTCACGAACGAGGTAATGTTTTGAAATGTAGAACTCACCAGCGTAAGCTGACCTTTTCCCAAAACCATATGTATGTCAGGTTTAAGTGAGACGTCTGGAAACAAGGGCGGAGCCCTCGTGATAAGAGATTGATCGGGCAAGCTATAGAGGAGCTGTTGGACGTGCTGGCTAGTTGTAGATAAATAAAGACGGATATAGTTAGTCGCTATATAGATAGATTGTAAATTATCTCAGTTACTTTACGTACTTGGCTTTATATAAATAAAAGTTTTAAATTTTCCGCTGCTTATCTCTGTTGTGCCACGTGTTCATGAGTAAATCCGATGAGTGACCCCTCCTGGTGCCAAGTCTGGGAGTGGGCGTCACATATATTCACGAAACCGCTGCCAACTTAAAGATATAACTTTTTACATGACAAGCTTGAGGTCGTTCTACACTTTTGACATGCGGAAGAATATTAGATCACATTGTAATTCAAGATAGTTGATGATAGATTAGTAACTCTAGCCTTGTATATATAAACTTAAATGTTTACAATAATTGTACACAATCAATACAATTCACACATATAACTGTTGGGTGTGTTTGGTATGAGTAATGGATTGGAAGAGGGAATGGAATGAACGAGTGAATGGAATGAACGAGTGAATGGAAACAACGATTGAATGAAATGAATCATTCCATTCAATTGTCTTGTTTGATTACCATATGATAATGAAATGAATAATTATCTCGTGTTATTTGGAAGGTAGTAAAAGCGAAGAAATAAAATATAAATTTACCAACATTTTCATTTATGATGTGTATATGAAAAATGTATTATTTTTTTTTAATTTTTTTCTGATTATTTATCTATTTTATTATTTTATAATATGTGAATTATTTATTACTTTTATTATTTTTTTAACGGTTACTTATTTTATTTTTTATTATCTTTTAATATTTTTATTTTAATAATTTTTAAAAATTTTATTTATTTTTAATACTTTTAATAAAATTTCTATTTCTTTTTTAGTTATTTTATAATTTTATAATTATTTATTATTTTACTTAAACTTTTTTGTTATTTATTATTTTTTATATTTTTAATTTTTTTTAAATTATTGAACTAATTTTTAGTTAATTATTTATAATTAATAATTTTATTATTTAACTATTATATTATTTATATTATTAAAATATTTTTTTCTTTTATTTATTTAGATTTTATTGTTTTATAATTTTTTTTCTTTATTTTCTATATTTTTAAATTTTCCTTTACTTTTATTTTTTTAAGAAAAAAAATAGATTAATTACAATATATTCATTACATTTCTTAAACGAATGAAAAAAATAAGGGGGGGGGGGGGGTTGATGTAATAAATTAGAGGGAATGAAATGGAAATGAGAATAGTAATTCCATTCCCTTTGTCAACCAAACATGCTTTTTTCATTACCTTTCAATGGATCATTCCATTCCCTTCTTCATTACCTCATACCAAACGCTACCTTAATATCTGTACTTCTACATGGATCGGCCACCTTAACCATAAAGTTGAATACTATGATTTTTTTTTAAACGAGGGTTTTAAATTTTAAGGATCATACGCCTTATTTTTTTAACAGCAATATGATATTAAAAATAAAAAACTAACGAGGTGCTAGGAAATACAAAAAGGTAAGAAAAACTTACACCAAGAATTTCGATCCATCAAAAATTAAAATCTAGAAGATAACCAAAGAAAAGAGGCCGACTTGATTTCTCCAAGGATATCACCTGCGTCATGCTTCGATCTTTGAGAAAAATCTTACTATTTCGAGCTTTCCAAATACAACACAGACTTGTGAGAAAATGCCATGAATAACCTTCTTAAATTTAAGGGAATACGGCCACATCCTTTGAATGTTAATAACATCTTTAATAATGAACATGAGGTCTTTGGCACCTTGCACCAATGAAGATGAGTCGGATGAATGTTAGGGGTTTTTAGATCAAAGATCTCAAAGTTGACGAGTTGTTATGGACGAATTGAGGTCCCTTTTATAGTGTTTGAGGTCGAAGGGGGTTAAGGCACGTATCCATGGTGAGTAATTGAGGTAAAATTGACATCTGGAGGGCCAAATCGTGTAGAACAAGTTGAAATGATGAGGCTGATTGCGACCAACATGTGATTTGAGCGGAGGTACACAAAGAAAAAATGTCAATTTTAGCCCCTAAAATATTCTAGGATATATTTTCTATGATTTCTAACATTGGGAAAGTTTTTAGAATATTACGAGACCCTCGGTTATTACCGAATCCCTTAGAAAATGAACTTTTGTTTAATTGTAGTTTAATTAATTAGATTTTATATAAATCAACCAATTGAATTTTATCTTTACAAAATGATTGTAGGATATTCCAAATCGTATATTTTTAGATAAAAACCCCGAGATTTCCAGTAACGATAAATCGAATACTAAAATCGTGTAAAAATCGAAAATCGCTTTATTGCTGTTTTAATCAAATTATTTATCCTAAAAAATTACCAATTCATTATTTTCTTTTAAAACATGATTACGAAATATTTCAATCATCATTTAAATGTATAATTTTAGAAGATTTCTTCCGATAGTCATTAAACTGAAATTCAATTCGCTCGACAAGTTTAGATTTGGGTCGGATTTTACAAACGGGTCGGACACAAATGTTACAGATTAGCTATCGTCCACGATGTGCGAATCACAGCCGGGGCTCCACAGTAACACATTTGGGGAGGTTCGTACGTGGATGTGGAAGCCATCGGATGTCCAGTGAATGTCCGGTGAAAGTCGTCTGGTGAATGTCCGGTGAAAGTCGTCCAGTGAATGTCGATTGTTTAGGGATTTTACCTATAATACCATTGAAAGCATTAATATAGGTGGGGAGAATGGGTGTGAAAGGACAAAATGCCCCTCACGTGAGAACATTGAGAAAATTAAAAAGTTTAAACGAAAACCGTTATTTGTATTAAACCAGAGGGACAAAACCCATAATTTACTCTAACATCTTTAACAATAAAGATGAGGTCTTTTGGCAGTTGCACTAATCGAAAAGCAAACTCCAAACCTTACTTTAGTTACTTGCTCCTTAAATAAAAGGCCAAATACTACAAACTTTAAAAAAGAAATAGGGTCTTAAAATTTTGAAGTGTCATAAGCCTTTGCTTTACTTTACTTGCTCCATTGAACCACCTCTTTGAGCGTATATAAAACCTTTTGCTATTTTAACAATATGAATCCAAACGAAATTCAAAAACTTTTTGAACATTTAATATAATTTTGGGACGGAATAAAGAAAAGTATTGAATTTAAAATCACTTTCTAGAACTTGTAGGACGGTTTATATCTTGCCAGCTGTTGAAACCGATCTCCATAACCATGACCTTATACAAACCCTCGGTCAGCCTCCAGGATCACTTTCAGGTTTCAATTCTCAACGACCAAAAATTCACCGGAAACTCAATTTCCGGCCGACCTACAGCAAACATGGCGTCCAGTTCAAGTATCTATACTTCTCCGAGCTTCGACAGAAATCCTTCTAACGACATCGCCGATATTGCCGATCGAGTTGTGCAGGAGCTTCTAGCGGAAAACAGATTGGAATACGACGACGTTTTCAGTTTCAGCGATGATGATATTCCGCCGGAGATCGGTGCCGGTGAAGAGGCAAGCGCTAGTAATTATACAGAAATTGTGAAGCAGAGTGAGGAAGGCGTTCGAGAAGACGATGAATGTGAATTCGCGTTTCCTGTTGTTTGTGGAGACTCTAATTCCGGTAATTCGTCTCCGGTTTCAGATAATGACGTCATCTCCGACGATCAGATCTCCGTCAGGTTTCCGCTGTTTGATAAAAGTTTAATCTCGTCGGAAGTCGATCTGAGTTTCAGTAACGGCGTTGATTCTAAGCCGGCTGACGTCATCTCCGACGATCACATCTCCTTGAGGTATCCGCTGTTTGATAAAAGTTTAATTTCGTCGGAAGTAGATCGGAATCTCAGTAACGGCGTTGATATTCCGGCGACTAATTCTAAACCGCCTCCGAGAACACGGCCGTCTCTGAGGGAACTATTAAGCGAAGAACGTGATTCTCCGTCGACTTCGTCGTCGTCGTCGGACGATTTAGACGGAATTCCTCCGGGAACGTACTGCGTCTGGAAGCCGAAGGCGGAGACGAAGACACGTGGAAAGCATAAGAAGAGCAACTCTATTTGTACCGGTAATACATCGAAACGGTGGAAGCTTCGAGATCTACTCAAGCGAACCAATAGTGACGACATCTATTCCACCGGAAAGGATTCGCCGGTGACCGTTTTCATTCCTCCGGTTTCACCGGATCAGAAAACAAACAACCAAAAGATGATGAATACGATCGACGAAACCACAGGCGGAGTTGGTGTAGCGTCTGCTAAATCGGAAAAGAAAATTCCGGCTTATAAATCGAAAGTTGGAAATATTCGGCTCCCGGGATATCTTCCGTACCGACAAGATCAGGTTGCTGCATTCGGTAGTGTGAACGGACAGAACACGAATTTCTATCGCTACTAGAACGTTTCATTGTTCAAATACATAGTATGATGGTAAAGTGATGACTACTCGTTAAAGTACAGATGTTTGATGATTTTTACGATTTAAAAAGAGTTTTGGTTCAACGGTAACAATGTGTTATCAACGTGTTAAAATGTAGTATTTTTACGTATAAATACCGGTTTTGGCTCAACGGTATCAATACGTTTTGTATTTTCTATGATGAGAAATTGTTTTTTTATCGTATAGATTCGAAAGTAGATATATATAAAGTGTGTGTCAACTTTTTGTTATAAAACACTAAAATGTATGATGAAATTAGTTCATACATCTTCCATTTTTTTGCTTCTTAAGAACAAGTTTATACATGTTATTTGTTATTTAGGTTTTGGTGTTATTAATCAAATAGTATGTGAGGGATTACTGATAGAATAGAAAAAGTTAGATATATTCTGACACCCTTCTCATCATATCTTTATCAAATGAGTTATTTGTATGTTGTATGTTAGGTTAAGAGTAATGGTTTCTCCATTTCCCGATTTCCTCACTTTATTTTTGATGTCACCTCATCATTCTTCATCCCTTTCTATTTTTTCCTATTTTGTGGGTAATGGTTTCCCAATTTCCCCATTTCCCCAATCACTTTTTTATAATAAAATATTTAAAATAAAATACTAATAAAAACAAATACATTTTATAAATAAAAATTAAATTCTAACATTACAAATAAAAAAAAACTCCTAAAATTACTTATTAAATCCTAAAATTACAAATTAAAAAAAAACTACTTATAACATGCGAAGAGTCTGGCTCGAATTTTTTGAGCGATGGTTTTAGCCTCCTCGCTTGGGTCGCTTTGAACCCTATCGAGCTCACGACACATTTGCTCGCGTTCCAGTATTTCGAGTTCTTTCGCTCGTTGTTCTCGAGCTTGTCGTTGAAGTTCGATCTTTTTCCGTTGATACTCGTTAAACATTTGGAATTCGGAATGGTAAGCTCCACTCGAAGACGCTTTTCCTTTTCCTTTTGCTTTTTCTTTTGCTAAGCGTTTAGCTTTTTGGGTACCCATTGAAGTGGTTCTTGGGTTGGGCTCTTGGGAGACGTTCCACCTACACCGAGGTTGAGATCGAAAGGAATGGATTGGGCTTGCGATGGACTATCGGTGTTGAAGCTTCGATTTGAATCGGATGTTTTGATTCTTTTAGAAGCACCTTGGTCATCACTATGGCAACCATCGTCCACCGTAAATGCCCCTTGCCATTTTTGAGAAAGTTTCACCACATCCCAAACCTCCAACTTGTCGAAAGCGCCCTTGTTATCTAGTTTGAATCGATGATGGGTCGCCTTCATAATGTCTTCTTCGTTTTGCCCACTCTTTCGATTACCCAAAATGTGGATGTAGGTGTTGTTGAACTTGATGACCTTCTTGTTCATGTCGCCCACTTCGAGTACAATTGATGCTTGGTGCGAACAAAGGTATTTTCATCTTTGAAGTTGGGGGAGGATAATGCAACACATTGTGCCAATTTGCGGTAATTTTGTTCCAAAACGATTCCCTACTTTGGGCGTCTCCTAAAATTAAGAAAGGAAAAAAAAATTGTTAGTAATCTTTAAAAAATGTTAGTAAACTTTAAAAAAAAAACAAGTTATAAAATATATATTTTACCCGCAATCGAACTCTCCGAGACATCGACCCAACATCTCGCCAACGCCACTTCTTCTTTGACCGTCCAAGGAGTAGGAACCCTTTTTTGTCGGTCGTCGGGTTGAGACGCTTGACCCGTCTTCTTATTTCGTTTGACGGTATGCTTCTTCCTTTTTGTTTGAGTGGGTTGGGTGGGTTGGGTTTCCATGACAATTTCTTCTTGAGAATCGGTTTGGTGGGTTTGAGTGAATTGGGGAAAATCGTCGGGGACCAAGATAATCAAATTCCGGCCAAGCGTCGGGGGAATCCGCCATCGTCGGTACGTAACCCGCACTTCCAAATGGGTTTTGTTGAGAAGTGGGGGGTTGTTGCTCAGAAGGGTTGAGGTTGGAAAAGAAATCGTTGAAGTTCGACATGGTGTAGGTAAAAAATTGAAAGAAAGTTGGAGATTTTATAAAATTTATAGAGAAGTAGAAGTTGGGTGTGAAAATGGGTTGAATGGTGGGGTTTAAATAGGTTGAAATTGGTAAAAAGTAAAAAAAATTAATTTAAAAAAAAGTGACCGTTGGTGGGGGGGGGGGGGGGGGGGGCACTCCAACGGCTCTCTCCCAACTTTCTCTTCTTCGGTCTCGGTACCCCGGCACGCATTCCCGATCGGTGACCCCGACACCACCGCAGTGGTGTTCCCGATCGAACCGAGGCCACCGACCAGCCCCGATCCCACCTTCCCGAACCCATTACTATTACCCTTAGGAGGGACAATCTTTTTTATCTTTTTTATATTTTTTATGATGGGACTAACATTTTTTAGTCGCATAAGACATGATAAATACATAAGCAAGATGTTTGTAGAATGGACCCCTTTTTAGTAAAAAGGCTATAATTATAACTTGTTTCAATGTTTATGGTGTTGACTGTTGAGTGTAAATATAGTCCAAACGAGCGGCTGTAAAATGTCTCCTCTTGAAACAACGAGCGGCTGTAAGAAGTATCCTCTTGAAACAATCTTTCATCTCCACTTTTACACTCTTCCAACTCCATAACCTTTTGCAAGTTTTACTCATATAGAAAAAAGTTCAACACAAACAGTAAAATTAATTAAGAAGCTTTAAAAAGATAGTAAGCATTTATCATGGGTATTGCTATGGACACTAATTTTTTTTTTGCTAGGGAGTAGCGACATCACTCTTAACGGGACGTTTTGTCTTTAATGGCCGTTTGTTCAGCCTAAACGTCGCATTATGTCTTATCTGAGCCATTAAGCCTTTAAGGCTTAAAAAGTAAACTCTAACACTGTGTTTCCGAGTTTACTTAAGGAGGGAAAAAGAAAAGAAATGAGATGAAAGAAATAGAAAGAAAAAGAAGAGAAAAGAAGAGAATGAGAGTGATTCATTTCCTTCCAAATCCTCCCAAATCGGGAGGAAATAGAAACAATACAAAATGGTCTAACGTTCCATCCATTTCCCTCCCTTTCCCTCCATAAGTGAAACTCGAGAACACAATATTTTTTTGTTTCTTTCCCTTTCCCTCCTTAAATGAAACTTAGGAACACGAATATTTTTACATTTCATTCCCTTTCTCTTCCTTTCCCTCCTTAAATGAACTCGGGAACACAACGTAAATGCCATGTTATACCCTAAACAGGCCATTCAACCCCGAATGTTTTTGGGATCGGTGCCACCAATCATTGGTGGTGGTTGTTTGTCCTAACAGCCGGGTTAAGCCCTTAATGGGACGTTTAGGGTGTGTTTAGTTGTGGAAATGTTTTCTAGTTTTTCATTTCTAATTTTTTGGAAAATGAAAGGACTTTTCCATCTCTAGAAAATACATAAAAATGTTTGAAAACACGTTCAGAATTAAAAGATGGAATTTTCATTTCCCATATTAGAAAACTAGAAAACATGTTCAAATCTACTTGTTTTTTAAAGATCCAACCCCCGGACCCGACCCGACCGCAAGACCGCACCGATCGGACCCTCGCCCGAACCCGACCCCAGGTCAATCGGGTTCGGGAGTCAGGTCTGGTCGGTCCGGTCCAGGGATCGGGTCTGGTTGGTCCGATCCGAGGTTCGGGTCTGGTTGGTCTTTTCTGGTGGTCGGATCCGGTCGGATCCAGTCCAGGGGTCGGGTGTGGTCGGTCCGGTCGAGGGTCGGGTCCGGTATAGTCTGGGGTTCGGGTCATGTCGGTCTGATCCGGGGGTCGGTTCTGGGATTCAGGTCCAGTCGGTCCGCCTTAGGGTTCGGTTGGTTCGGTCCGGGATAAGGGTCTGGTCGATCCGGTCTGGGGGTTGGGTCCAGTTAGTCAGGTCTGGTAGGTCCAGTCCGGGGTTCGGGTCCGAGGGTTGGGTCCGATCAGTCCGGTCCGGGGTTCGATTCCGGTCAGTCCGGAGGTCCGGTCTCATCGGACCGGTCCGGGGTTCGGGTCCATCGGTCCGATTCGGGGTCGGTTCCGGGGTTCGAGTCCAATCAGTCTGACCTAGGGTTCGGTCGCTTCGGTCCCGGGGTCGGGTCCCGTCGATCCGATCCGGGGCCCGGGTGCGGTCGATCCAGTCTTGGGTCGGGTCCGGTCGGTTCTGTCCAGGGGTCGGGTTCGAAGGATGAACGAATGAAGATCGAACTATATATAATGGAAAACTGGAAACAGAAAGTTAGAAAACAACAAAATGTAGTTTTCTAATTTCAATTTAAAAAGTAGAAAACAGTGTTTTTCATTTTTTAGAAAAACTTTTCTTGAAAATTGTAATTTGATCACGTTTTCTGTTTTCCATGTTTTCTTAGAAAAGATTGTTGGAAGACAATGGTGTTTTCCACAACTAAACGCGCCCTTATGGTGCATTTAGTTGTGGAAAATGTTTTCTAGTTTTTCATTTTTAATTTTTTAGAAAATGGAAGGATTTTTCCATCTCCTAAAATGCATGAAAATTTTTGAAAATGCGTTCAATACTGAAAGATGGAATTTTCATTTTCCATACTAGAAAACTAAAAACATGTTCAAATCTACTTGTTTTTTTTTTTAAAACCGACCATCAGACCGCACCGATCGGACCTCCCCCCCCCCCCCCCGACCGAACCCGACCCCTGGTCAACGAGTTCAGGAGTTAGGTTCGGTTGATCCGGTCCGGGTGTGGGGTCTGGTTGGTTTGGTCCGGTGGTCATGTCCAGTCCGGGTTTCGGGTCGGGTATGTCTGGTCCAGGGTTCGGGTGTGGTCTGTCACACTCTCAATTTCCACTAACGGAGTTTTACCTTGTGAGGTGTGATCCAGACCAGGACCCGAGTCATTAGTTACATCAAATATAAGTTAAGAGTTCAAAATATAAATATATCTTCAAACGGAAATACCAAAACTAGAGTTTAAATTTTAGCGGAAGCACATAAAAGTAATGTCGCGCAAAACAAGCGCCCGGTAAGTAAATAAATAGTTAAGGTTGAAAAGATCTAAAAACAAGTTCCCAAAATAAGATGTTTTAACCAACGTACGTGCCCAAAAATCAGATACTCCTAGCGTCCTGCAAAGCATGCACAAGAAGCATGTGTTAACTAATGTTGGTATGTTCACTTAAGCACATAAGTATAATCTAGTATAAGTATGCAGTACGAATACAAAAGTTTTTATTCGTATGTAAGTATGTATATTACAAGTACAGTCCATATCGTAGGTAGCGAGCCTAAGTTCATGTTACTAAAACGTTGAAGATAACTGAAAAGTGTAGGATTTCATCCTTACGTGTATTTGCCTTCCCCGTGTCTACTCGATCACGGTAAGTTTAGGCTAACATTGTCCTCAGTCCGACCGTCACTCGGGTGGTGCATCTCGTGCCCACTGAGTGGGGTTTGTCAGACCCCAGTAGTACTACCCAATATCCCCTCGTTATTTGCTACAACGGTTTGATTATTAAGGACTTAAAAGATAAAGCATTTTACGTGAACATTTGATATATACTGGATTTCTACTTTAATCATACATCAAAAGTTGTTGTGTTATTACCCTAACCTGGGTGTAACGTGTTTGTGTGTGTTATCGTTCAAACCCGGACGTAACGTAAGAGGTTGTGTAACTCACCTTAAGGTGCGCTGCTACAATTTAGTAAGACTTCAAGTCTTGCATAACTACCGAGCACCTATCGATTTTACCTACGTAAGTGTGTGTCCGCACATGAGTAACATAGCCTAGACGACGGTATTGATATCAAGTAATTCCAAATATGACGTAGGTGACAATTTCAATACGTGATAAAAATCGTCTGTTCGAAAGCAGTCAAAATTGACATTTAATCAAGGACACAAAGATTTACGAAAATCAATGTGCATATGTTATTCCAGATAATAAATATAGAGATGATCGGGGTAAACATATGTGTTCATAAATATAAATATCGGGGCGTAGTCAAAAGTGTGTAAAATAAAACGTCAGTATATATATTTATATGCCGTGTCAAAATTTCAAGAGCTTAAAGAAAAATTTTAAAACGTTCGCATGTATATAAGTGTTGGATTTAGGTGTCCAGACCCGACTAAATCAAGTACCCGACCCGGTTAAGACCCATAAGAGTTACACCGGAGGCAACGGGTATTTAAGACCACATACTTTTATAACCGGCAAATTCGCAGAGGAATTAATTATTTGTTTATTAAATAGTTTAATAGATAAATAATTAACTACTTATTAATCATTAAGATTAATCAAGCGACAAAAGACGACATACAATATTAATGTCATGGACGACAATAAATGATCTATTAGTTTGACTAATGTTCGTTAAACATCGGCAAAGAGATAAACATTTAAAGGGTTTAAATGTTAATCTCGGGAATTAAATGGATCGACAAAAGATTAAACAAACGCGAGGGACTTAACGGAAAATTAATCGGATATATATATCTAATTAATGGAGGGGGCGAAACCCTAATCCTTCTGAAAAAGTTTCGGCCCCCCTCCCCTCCCTCTCTCGTTCGACGGCGCCACCCACGGGCCGCCGCCGTCCTCCTTTTCTCCGTTGATCGATTCATTCGATCGCGAGAACGTTTGATCTGTCGTTCGCCATTTGCCGAGCCGCCGCAGCAACCAAGCCGAGCCGCCGCAGCAGCCCGCCACCGTCGCTCCGCCACCGCCGCCGCTGTTTCCGCAAACCGCCACCGCCGCCGTTCCGCGAACCGCCGCCGCTATCCGCCGTCCACCGCGACTAAGCCGCCGCCGCCTGCAGCTGAACCGCAGCCGACCGCCGTGCCGCCTTCGCCGTCTTCGTCGCACACAGCCGCCGCCCGAGCCGGCCGCCGCCTCTCCTCGCCGTCGCCGGTTCCACCGCCGACAAACCCTAGTCGTGAACCGCGTCTCTCGCGTGTTCCACCGTCGTCCGCGAAACCCTAATTTCGCGCCTATCCGACGTACGAGATTTTGGTGCCGTGTCACCGAGGGAAATCCGTATTTGCGAGGCCGTTTCGATTTGCCCGTCAAATCGTTCTGCGAAACCCTAGCGTCACCCGTTGACTTTCGGTGTCTCAAGCGTTTGTTTGAAGCACCGCTCAGGTATATCTAAACTGTCACACCCCCCTCCTCCGCACCCTGCCAGGTGCGGGGGAGGGCGTTGGACCGGCTGTCCGTATCATTACCCGAGATGCCAACGCTTCTAACATCACACACATACACATACAACGGACATCCAGTCCACACATATGAAACTCTTAGACCGACTCATGAGCGAGGATGCATTGCACCTCTTATTCGGTCTAACAGAATCGATAGCCACCGGACATGGCCTGGAACTGAATAACAAAGATACAGGATACCAAAGGAAACATAGTCATTATCATGTCTTCATTTACATTCATAATTCATAATTCGTAATTCATACAAGTCCAAGTTCATAGTAACAACAACCAAGTAGCATTCCAAGTTCATAATAGGTTCATTCCTACACTTGCTTACCTGCAACATAAGTCATTCATAACATAGTCAACAACTAACGTTGTTGGTGAGTCTTAACTACTATCATTATATTAACAGTTTTCAAACACATGCTCGTTATGAAATTATCAAGTCACACCAAAGGTCAAACTTCATGTACTCTACGGGCACGTCGCAATCAGCCGTAATCCCTCTACGAGTAGAAATTTCATTTCAACATATAAGGACATATTCCCCCTAGTTTCTTAATCCTAGAGGATCTGGATGAACATGGATAAATCAACTATAATGGCCGTTATAATCCCTTATATGCCTATTGGTTCAATCATAATGACCAGAAAGTATATAATAACCCACACAGGGCATATCTAAACTAACAGTGCTTGACAGGATAAGTTCATAACAGATATAACAAATACATCAAACAGAATTGTGATCTTAAACAGTTAATTCTATGAGAGAAGTCAGAGGACTCACACAAAGAAGTCAGAAACGGTGGCTAGACAGAATATCCGAGAAAATATCCTATCTTTGATTTCTAGCAACCTATCAACGTTATCATGTTCATATTCGTCATATACGAGGCTATCATGTCTCATATCATTCTCAGGTTGAAATTAGCATAAAATACAGTTACTGGATCAGTCTTGATAATTTTTGGTTCATCCAAAATTGGCTAAACATTCTGTCATTTTTCTTCATAGGCGTACCGCCTGGAAGTTTACATTTCTGGGCGGTACGCTTCAAATGGTCGACTGATTTCCTGATTTCAAATCCGGGCGTACCGCGCCGAATCATAAGTTTTTGGGCGGTACGCTGGAATCTGAGATTCCGGTTACTGTTTTACTTTCCTGGGCGTACCGCTCTGCATGCAGAGATTATGGGCGGTACGCCCCCATCTGTGAACAGAGGCCCGACTATTTTGTCTTTTAGTGCCATTTTCATATTTTGGCGGTTTGAGTCCAGAATTCTTACTAGATCAGTTTCATATTATTCCGAGGGGTCAATTAAGGGTTTGAGTCCAGAATTCTTACTAGATCAGTTTCATGTTATTCCGAGGGGTCAATTAGGGGTTCATTTGCA
>JBCNJP010000009.1:67758597-68078850 GCA_039602395.1 Deinandra increscens subsp. villosa | reverse complement strand
ACAAAAACTGCCTATAACAAAACACCATACCTTTATCGATAGCTTGTTCATAATATGCCACATACAAAACCGATGTCTTGATTTTTTAAAAACCAAATCAATTGCTTTAGTCATGGCAGGGTCTTGGTCTGTCACAACCACCTTAGGTTGTTTGAAAAATGCTTTGAGAAAACACTTTAACAACCACACGTATGCTTCTGTTGTTTCTGAACCAAGTAAGGCTCCACAAAATGTTACATTACAACAGTGGTTGTCAATACCTGTGAATGGTACAAACACCATAGAGTACCTGTAAAAAAAATGCATACACTTCAGCTGGTTGAAAAAACGCCATGCTGATCAGATAAAAAAATTAACAGAAAAAAATAATTTTTTTTACTTGTTCGAGCGGTAGGTTGCATCAAATGACATCACGTCCCCAAATATATGGTAGTTCTTCTTCCCAAGTTCATCAGCCCAAAACAGGCCCCTCAAACAGTTATCATCATCAGTAAAATACTCACATGAAAAGTTTGGCAAGTACTCTTTCTTCCTCATTAAGTGATCTACAGCCATTTGAGCATCATACTCGCCAATTGTATTGTTGTATTTCTTCTTATAATTTTTAAAATCTTCCCTTGACGCACCAACTTCCTCGAAACCCCCATAAATTTCCCTCATCATATTAAAAGCTCTTACAGGACCAACATTCATCCTAGACATGCTGTTAATGATGTGTTTATGCAAATGGGTCAGTTTCCTGGATGATACAAGGAAATGCATATCCTGGTCATCAACAAAAGGATGATTATGCTTTTCAACAAATTTCTTCACATGCCACAAATTGCATTCAAACACCACACACATCTCTGCCTTACATCCAACTCTTTTAGATACACTAATTCTTGATGCTTTTTGCTTGGCAGTGTCATTAAGTGTGTCAACCTTCTTTTTTTTGTTAAAACCTTCTTGAGAACAAACAAACTGTTTCTGTGTGCTAACACCAAATCGATCATACCTCTCTGTAGACTTACGCACACTAAATCCAGATATTCTAGCATAATACTGATAATAGTTTAATGCATGATCGAGCGTGACGAATAACGTTCCTTCATATGGTTTGTTCTTCAATGGTACATCAGGGATATAGTATTTTACACCAGAATTAGGTGACGTCACCTCGATACCAACGACCTTGTGCACATACTCATCTATCAACAAAAAAAAAAACAAAAAAAAAAACAAAAAATGAAACATCCCTGAAAATTAATCATGTCTAAAAAAACAACAATTAAAAAGCTAAAAACGCTCTATTTACTCATACACACACCATAACCTCCATATATCAAACACACAAAACTGAGTTATGATTTTAAATAAAAACGCCATGCTGTTTGTGTAACTAATAATCATATAACCTCTACCAGATGAATCAACAACGCGAAATTAACCTAGAAAAATAAATCGAAGAATATATTAATCGAATAAAAAACTTCGATTTGATGAGATCGTACTTGAACAAACTGCTCCCTATTAATTCGTATCGCGATTCAATGACTATATATCGATCACTGTATATCAATTCAAAAAACAACGCGTTGATCTCGTGATCGCGAATTGAATGTATGCAATTAAACTAAAACGAAATCATATTACCTTCGATCGAGTTATCAGACGAATTCTCCATCTCAATTTTAATCCAAAAAGCTAAATCAACGATCTAAAACGCAATCGAAAACTGAGTTGATCCTGTGTTCTCAGCGATGAAAACACAAACGAAAAACTGATTTGAACCTGTGTTGTGATAATAAACTCCCCTAATTTGGATTGAGATCTCTTTCCATATAATATGGTGATGCAGTTACGGGCATGAAAATGGGAGGGAAAACTAAAAAAATTTAATCGGACCATATTGCCCCTCCGTGTCAATCAATAATGAGATTATTGATTAACAACTTAATCGCGAGATGTAGGGTTGAGATTAATCCGCATGTGATGTATGTAAAATAAGAAGATGTATTTTACCCCAACTAGGGGAGTTACTCTTAGTCACAAAAAAACCCTACATCACCTACGGACGCACCAGGTGCATCGAATCTAGAAAAATAAACAGACGGGGTGTGATGTGTAATTGTCTGCCAAATTTGGGCGCGCTTGATTCGTGGGCGTGTGGGTTTGAGGGTAAAAGCGTCAAATGCAAAATCGCGACTAAATTGAAATTAATTGGTTTTATTCCTTTAAAATAATCGAATTCAAATTTCAAACGGAAACCGCTCACCGAGAAAAATCATTGCCAAAAACGCAGAAATAATTCAACGAAAATCTTTTGATTTTTTTTATTTAAGCAAGCTTTTATCAAAGCATACAATGGCGGACAACCTGCAAAAACAAGAAAGTAAGGTTTCTACCCTACTTTTTATCAATTAAGATGTCGATTATAAGTTGTTCTTTGGCGGGGATTTTTGACTGCAATTTGCCCTATCTAGAAAAAAACTAAAAAAGGAAGATAATAAACCATTTAGTAACATCTCGCAGAACGATGAGATAGAAAAGGTGTTTATTCCCAAATTATAAGTGATATTTACTTGATGTATGGTGTTTAAAAATGAGTAAAATAAAATGTTCTGATTGATGCTAGGGTTTATATTGATGCTAGGGTTTATATTGATGATGATAAATCCAATCGTAATAAGAAGGGGCCTTCTTTCCTTATTGTATTGAGGTTAAATGTTTGATTTTTTGTGGTATGTACTGAATTTTTTTTTGAGGACCTGAAATTCGTCTTTGGGGTTGTTATTAACTGAGTAACTGTAGGTTTTGAAAGAAAAATTTTTGGAATCACGATTTACATATGACTTGGATGGGTGTAAAATTTCATGGTGTTTATTTACTTGTCAAAAATCGATTGTCAAATATTTGTTTGTCTGTTTATGTGTAAAAAAATAGGAACAGAAGCAAAAAACTTTGACGATTATAGCCAAGAACTTCGTAGTTTACACAAACACACCAAAAAACACAATTGTTATTGATACCCCTCACTATTTGCTATTGAACGGTTCGATATAGTAAGGACTTGAAAGAGTCAACAAATGAACATGTGATATATATTCAATTCTACTTTAATCATACATCAAAGTTTTCGTGTAATCACCCTTAACCTGGGTGCTAACGTGTTTCCGTGTGTTCGTCCAACACCGGACGTAACGTAAAAATTTGCGTAACTCACCTTAGGGTGCGCTGCTATAATTTAGTAAGACTTCAGGTCTTGTGTAACTACCGAGCACCTATAGAATTTACACATACGTAAGTCTGTGTTCGACGACATAGCCTAGATAGCGGGTATTGATATCAAGTAATTCCAAATTTAAAAAAAATTGCTATTACCGAGACCCGAATGCCACTGTCGTAACCCAACGATAAGTACATGACAATAAATCAAATATATCTATTTTTCTATGTTTAAAACTAATTTATATTAATATTAAAGAGACCATCAAATTTTAGTTCATTTAAATTGTATTGTTTTCATAATATAAAAATTCAACGAGTACCTTAACGATGAAAACTTCAAGAGTCAAGATTTTATAGACATGTAATAGTAGTTTTGAGTTTTACACCAAATAATGTTCGAAATCACTAAAAAAATATAAAACATCAAAAATGGTGGTTACGGGACTTGAACCCGGGACCTCAGGTTTGAAGCACTGGACACTAACCACTGGGGCAGTGGTTCGTTTGTTAACAGCCATGAAAAACATAGGTTTTATGCATTCAATGGCACTAGAACTGATTCAAGAAGCAAAGTAGGATAAAACTTAAAAAAATGGAGGTGGCCGGGTAACCCAGGACCTCTATGTCCCCAGCGAGCGCCCCAACCAATTGTGCTACAAAACCGATTGCGTTATGAACAAGTCAATTACGTATTTAACCCATCCTGTCCAGTCATCATCTTCTTCTTCAAAAACTCCGGTAGCCGGAGTTTTATTCCGGTCACCGGAAAATCGTGAAACCAGAAATAAAGTGAAGGTAAACATGTGATTTGCATAAAGGAGTGATTGCCTCAAGTCGGGGATGAGTTTTGACGTGTTTTTGAAGCCGAAACGAAACCGAAACTCGAACCCGCTTCGAACTTGAACTCAACACCGGGACAAACGATGATGCTCCATTGGTTGCTGTTGTGCTCGTGATCACAGAGGTCGCTAAATAGTGCTGTTTTGGTGGGGATTCGGTCGAAATTCTCGAGTTCGCCGGAAAACTAAAAAAACGAGAGAGAAAGATATGTGTTTTTGTGTGGAGATAGAAAGCCAAATGATGGAGGTATTGATTAAGAAATCAATTGTTGTCTTAACCCAGTGATTAATCTCAATTGAATTGGATTGAATTGAAAAGTCGTTACTGGAAATTGATTCGTGATACGGTTTAACGAGTAGGAGAGCTTGATCGTGTATTAACGCCCCTCAAACGAGTTTGAGCTCCCTCCTTTTTATACAAGTGTGACACAAGGTTTAAGGTAATTGCATAAATGGTCACTCAAGTTTTTAACAAAGGAAAAAGATTCGGTAATTTGCAGAAATAGCCCCCTTTAAGTTTATAGAAAGATAACAAGACTAACGGAGGGTAACGGAACACGTAAATGATGGTCAAGCGAGTGTATGTCTCTCAACACCTATAACGTGTAACGTTTATAAGAATTATAAACTTTTAAATTCACATAAAATCATAGCTATAAATCCACAACTATATATTTTTAAATTCCTAAAAAATTATAGAAATGTTTCGTGCGATTACGTGACACATCGTCATATAAAGTCATAAAATAACATGTGTATATATATACATATATATCACATAAAAAATATAAATATAATTGTCACATAAAATGACAAAACGTTTTCATGAAATCATAAAATATAATTTATATAAAATTATAAATTATATACATTCAAGTTGGTCAACCGACGTCTAGACTCATGTGCAGTGCTTGTGTAACTATTCTAGTTAACTGAGGTAACAGACGTTTACTAAAAGATAACACAAGTTAGTAGCTGAGTTAACCTGGGGAAATTGCCAGTTGTCACATGGTCGGTTCGGGGTTCGGGTCAGATGCGGTCCGTCCGGTTCGGGGATCGGTCTGATCTGAGGTTCGGGTCTGGTCGGTTTGGTCCACGGTTCGGGTCCGGTCGGTCCGGTCCAAGGTTCGGGTCCGGTCGGGGGTCGGGTCCGGTCGGGGGTCGGGTTCGGTCGGTTCCCGTTTGGGGGTAAGTCCGGACGGGGGTTCGGGTCCAGAGGTCGAGTCCGGTAGTTCCGGTCTGGGGGTCAGGTCCAATCGGTTCTGTCCGGGGTTCGGGTGGGGTGATCGGGTTCAATGGATGAATGAATGAAGATCGAAGTATATATATGTAATGAAAAACTGAAAACAGAAAACTAGAAAACAACATTATTTACTTTTCTAATTTCAATTTAAAAACTAGAGAACAATGTTTTCTATTTTCTTGGAAAACTTTTTTGAAAAATTGTAATTTGATCACGTTTTTTGTTTTACATGTTTTTCTGGAAAACATTTTTGGAAAACAGGAGGTGTTTTCCACAACTAAATGCATGTTTTAGATTTTTCTTTTTGCATCCTTATTCTCTTTTATTTCTAAGTTATGTTTTTTTTAAATAAATATTAACTATTGTATAAAAGTTTATAGAATTTGTTTAAGTTTTTAATAACTTGCCAAATATAAACGATCGTATAGTCGTATAAGTTTTTAAAAGAAATAAAGATTAAGTATTGCATAAAAGTTAATAAAATTTGTTGCATTTTTTAATAACTTACAAAATATAAACGATCGTGTAGTCGTTTAAGTTATTTAAAAATAAAGATTAAGTATTGTATAAAAGTTTATTAAATTTATTTAAGATAACCTGTTCAACTTTTTAATAACTTACAAATATAAAAAGTTTTTAATAACTTACAAAATATGAACGATCGTATAGTCGTATAAGTTTTTTGTTAAATAAAGATTAAGTATTGTATAAAAGTTTGTAAAATTTGTTTAATTTTTTAATAACATACAAAATATAGACGATCGTATAGTCTCATAAGTTTTTCTTAAAATAAAGATTAAGTATTCTATACAAGTTTATAAAAATTGTTTAATTTTTAATAACTTACAAAATATAAAGGATCGTATGGTCGTATAAGTTTTTCTTTAAAATAAAGATTAAGTATTGTATAAAAGTTTATACCAGAAAGATGAAACTCTTATATAAATAGCTAAATGGGGCGTTTAGACCTAAATGCCCATTAAGCCCTAAATACGACGTTAATGTCAGCTCCAGATTATTCCCTCATACTCACATTCGTCGTATGTTGTGAAATCGACACCTAAAATTAAGCCCCGTTTTGACCTAAATGGGGGGCGTTCATGTCATCAATAATTGCTTTGGAATTCGTGCAAATGATCGCCTGGAACTACTTTAAACCTAAACGGGACGTTTAGCCCTTAATGGGGGCGTTAAACTCGGTGTCTGGGAAAAAAAATGAGGTGTCCGAAGATTAGGGCTACCATTCGTATTAGACTATCAACAACTATTTATTGTCATTAAATATACACATTGCTATATATAATGTCACATTTAAACTTATCGAACAAACCCCTCACCAAGGGCGAAACTATATTAGGCCCAAGGATGCACGTTCACCCCTAACCTTGTACGCAAAGTGTGAATTATATATACGGTTTTTCAAATTTGTTTTTTTATGTGATGAGAGTTATTAAATAAGTTAAATATAAAATATATTACCAATTAACACTTCTTTCCCAATAGTTCTTCTAAATCATGTTGAGCTTGTTCATTTCTCTTACCCAGATTCGTGTCACACTCCCAATTTCCACTAACGGAGTTTTACCGTGTTTTGTGTGAACAAATCAGGATATCAGTCCATTAGTTACACCAAACGACCTCTAAATGATAGAACAAAAAATAAATAAATAAAAATAATTTAGCTACCACATGATGTACAACCATCTAAGGCCATCATGTAAGGCTACCCGTAATGGATAAGGCGCCCCATAAGGCCCCGAATGAGGCATTATCCGCCATGTGGACGGTGACTGGACAATGGGCTTTATGGGGCTTTATGGTGTAGTGGATAATGCCCCCATAACGCCCCACAATCATTTAATTTCTCCCCTCTCTCGGCGTTACCTGGCTAACGCCCAAGAAATTTTTTTCGTCCATAACGCCCCATAACGCCTAAGCGTAGTGGGGCGGGGCGTTATGGGGCGTTATGGAGCCCAAAAACGCCCCATTACGAATAGCCTAACCCAATAAGAAGCCAATACTATTCCGTATAGCGTCTTATTATTATATATTAAATTATTATTTTGCTATATATATATTGTTATTTTTTTGGAACAGATTTATATTGTTATTTCAATAAAAACACCTATTTTGTTATCGTTTAAAAATCAATTGGACTGCATATGTTGGATTATGTAGAACTATTCCCATCCAACGATTATGGAGACAAACATGTAGTATATTTATCAAGAAATTATGCCTAAAATCAAATTGTTTATTTTTCTTATTATACATAGTTATTTTATACATGGTTTTTGATGTTTTATTCTTTTTATTTTATTATTTTCTTATTGTAACATACGTGCTATGTTTTTTAGACATATAATATTTTTCATTTGTTTTTGCTTGATTTTACTAAATTATATTATTATACCACGCTAGTAATAAAATATTAATTACGTGGGTATCTTGGTAAGTTAAAATTAGATGATTTGGAATGTTGCTTTTTGTCATGTAGGAAACGGAAGGAAAATAGAACTTTACATTTGTTTATTCCATTATGATACAACAAGAAAATTCTAGAGTGATGATTGTAAACCTTTCGCGAAAATATAAGGTAACAACCTTTTATAAATTGTCTTTTGCCGTTAAAAAAAATTAAAAGAAAAAAAAATTAAAAGAAAAAAAAAACGAGGTTAAGGGATAGTATTCTCGAATTATTTGTATTTTATACTTTTTGCAAATGAAACTATGGATACCTACATTCTATATTAAAGAAAATACAACATGTTATGAACAATAACAAAGGAAATAATAGTTTTTAGCAACGTGACGCTCTTGGTTGATGATATGTGATATAAACATTAATTGTTATTATATTTGTTTAATATTCTTATATAAACAAAACAAATTTAGCATGTAATTTTTGGCCTAATAAGTAAAGTCGTGTGAGTTTAGCAAAGGTTTTGGAGGTAACATAGGTTTTAGATCGTATGTTCAATACTTTAAGCATTTATATGGTTACATTTTTTTCCGATTTTCTTTACATGACGTTATAAAAAAATATAACTGTTTTTGTGTGCACGGTGACACGCGAGTAGTATAATCTAGTTAACTATAAACAGCACAACATTCCCCAAGTCTTACGGATGCGAAAATTTCATACATCAAGTTTTTTTAGCATATATATTCCATAGAATTATTAAATAAATATTATTACGTACAAAAATAAGGTATCTTCGAAATTCACTATTTTAGCAATAAGGAGTGTAAAGTAGTGAAAGAATTAGGGTCAAACAAGTGGGCTTATCTATGAAGACCAGAAATAGAGAAAGAAAAAAGTTAAAGAATAATTGACATGGTTTACCGTATAAAGGTTTTAATCGCATAAATGACACTTCATTTTGAAGAAAATTGTTTTAACGCCAAGGGTAGGACAAGTAAAGTTTTCCTATGACTTCTCTAGATACGATTATTTATTAATTTTGAATTATTCTGAGCCACTAGTTATATATAAGAAAAACCTCTTTTAAAATTTTGTACATCAAGTTTTTCTTAGCATATGTATTCCATATAATTATTAATTCAATATTATGTATAGAAATAAGGTATCTTTGAAATTCACTATTTTAGCAATAAAAAGTGTAAAGTAGTGAAAGAATTAGGGTCAAACGAGTGGGCTTATCTATGAAGACATGAAATAGGGAAAGAAAAGAAAAGTTAAGACAATTGACATGGGTTACCCCATAAAACTTTTATTCACTTAAATGACACTTCATTTTGAAGAAAATTGTTTTAACGCCAAGGGTAGGACTATACAACTTCTATTCACTTAAATGACACTTCATTTTGTTTTAACGCCAAGGGTAGGACAAGTGATATACAATTGTTTATTAGTTTTGAATCATTATAAGCCACTAGTTATATGTAAGGAAAACCTCTTTTAAAATTCCGTACATCAAGTTTTTCTTAGCCTATGTATTCCATAGAATTACTAATTAAATATTATGTATAGAAATAAGGTATCTTTAAAATTCACTATTTTAGCAATAAGGAGTGTAAAGTAGTGAAAGAGTTAGGGTCAAACAAGTAGGCTTATCTATGAAGACATGAAATAAGAAAGAAAAAGAAAAGTTAAAGACAATTGACATGGTTTACCCTATAAAGCTTTTATTCGCTTAAATGACACTTCATTTTGAAGAAGATTGTTTTAACGCCAAGGGTAGGACAAGTAAAGTTTATACTACTGGAGCACAAAATTGTTTTAGCCACCCTGTTATGACCCAATCACACCCCTCTATTATTCCTCTTAAATTTAACTTTGTATATAATATAATTTCCAAAGTTCGCGCTTATTCCACCCGGTTTTATATTAGATTGAATGATTGATTCATTATATTAACATAAAGTTAGTCCAAATGCACTTTTTAAGAAACTCGAGGGTTATTATTTTTTAGGCCATAAGGCCATTCGTAAAGTCTATCATACGATTCGGTATTATTATCTAACACATATTTTATATAGAATCCACCAACGCTATACAAACGATTCATCTAAGTTGTGCTTAGAGAGAGAGAGAGAGAAAATAGTTAAACTTTTATGTATGTTGTTATTTAGCAAACTATTTTAGTTGATTTGTTAGTTTCTTCTTGTTACTTTTAACTAAACGAGTTAGAATGTAATAATAATAACAAATTAAATTTTGTATTTATAGATTCATTATTATTTTATTTTTATTAGTTATAAAATTTACTATTGTTTAATGCAATTAATCATTATCGTGTCTATATATACGAGTCTTTTATTAAGTTGTTCTTGGATATAACCAATTGAAACTTAATATTGTTTTGTGTGGTAATGCTATTTATTAACATTAGATTATATACCCATGAGTTTTATGGGGTTATATATAAAATTTTATCACATAATACATGAGAACTAATATCGAGCAATAATTCAACCATATAACATTTTTCAGAATTGTTGTGACTTAAAAAATTAGAATGAGATGATTATCAAATTATGTTTTGACCCTGAATAACCAGATTCATAAACACTTATCTCATGTACTTGAAACTGGTTATATCATAGTTCCTACGCATATACAAAGCTTGGACTTATTATCAAAAGTAAATTTTAAATAAATAAAATGTCCAACTACTTCTAGTAAGAAGCTTGGCGGAAGAATATGAGGTTAAACCCTCATTTTTTATAAAAAAAAAAAGTCAATCCGAAAGTCAATAGAGGCATTGTCATACGTACTTTGCGGCCACCTTATTAGCTTAGTCTTCTTAAAACACGTTAAAACGCTTATAATGCCTTCAAATTACAAAACTGACGTTCTCTCTTAACGAAAACCTGAAAACTCCGTGATAAAAGATATGAGTGTGTAAAACAGTTCTTAATCCTTAATGCAAAAGAGTAATTTGATTCGAAATCTTGGACCAAATCATCAGTCTTATGAGCCTTACTTACCATCACAAGTTCACAACCTTTAATGACATTCCCAAGTGTCGGAGACTTCAGCCCAGTACAATGTAACCACCATAAAGGCCCAAATTAGGTATCCATTAAGACAAATTTCAAAGAGGCTCAGATCATCAGGGTCATCGAAAACCCTACCAAAATTTCCATGTACTTGTTTAGTACATATAGTTGCCCAAATAAGAAAAAAAGTAGGCACAAAACGTAAATTACCCCCTATAAACAATTGTAAACTCAATAAATAGTGTTTGCCGTTGATGTACCTCTCTCCCAGCGTTATGTACAAGTCTTTTGTGCATGAAACAAAATTCTGGTGTTCCTTCCGTGACCTGACGGAGTTTGGGTTGCTTATTTATGCTCTGGCCCAGTGAAACCAACTAAATGAGAGCTCCGGCCCAGTCAAACAAACTAAATTCAATTGAATTGTAAACTGTGTCTGGCCCACAGTAATGTTTAAAAAAGAAAACCGTATGCGTTTGTTGGAGACGTGCCTCAGTAACCAACGTCTTCCCCTACCTCTCTGTGCGATTCCAATGTTCCGCCTGAACGCACCTTACCTGCCATGTCTCGCCCCTGTTCAGTTGTCCTATTGCTTCATCCTCAACGCACGTTTCCTGCCATGTCTCGCCCCTGTTCAATTGTCCTATTGCTTCATACTTTTTCTACTTATACAACGTGTGGGATTCGTTTTTCACCTACGCTCTTTGTCTCAGCTCTTACACAGGTAATTTTCTTTCCAGTTTGCCCGTTTTCTTCTTTAATTTTTGTTGCTTGGTTGTCCGGTTGTGGTTATAAAACTGTTGTTCTTCGTTTCAGATGCTTATAATGTGTTAGTTGTGCAAATTTGATACGTTTTAGGTGTTTGTTTCGTTCAATTTTGGTTGGTTGGCTCTTCAATCGGGTGTAGGAAACTATTGTCTTTCCAATCAGTTGCTTAAAGGTGTTTGTTGAGTTGGTATTTTAAAAACTATAATCTCAGATTTGAATTTGGCTTTGCAGCGTATGTTTTTCTTTCTTTTCTGTCTTTTTATTTTATTTTATGAGTTTTTACTTAACCTGGTTTGTAGGATCTGTTAGTGTGTGTCAAGTTAGATATGTTTATTTAGTAGCCTTTATATGATTCATGTTTTTTTGGTTGTGTTTCAGTTCTCAGCTTTCGTACATATTTACAAAGTTTGTTTGTTGTTTTATTTGATTAGTTTTTGCTAAACATGCTTAGTTGAATTTCTGTGTACATGTGATCTTAGATGTATTTGTTTAGGAGGCTTTCTATTAGAGTTTTTTATAACCTTGGTTTGTTGGTATGATAGATAACAATTGGTGGACATATTTAGTTATAATTTTCTTAAAAAAAATATTATGCTACTAAGAAAAATTGCCTGGTATATTATTTGTGTTGCTGGCCATGTTTAGCATCCTATTTATTGTTTGTCTTTGTTAACAGCTTTTAAAAAAAATAATAACATTTGCTTAACATAACTTTCAATAAGATATTTGATTATATGGTGAGGAGCTCATGTGTGTTTATCTGATGGATTCCAATAAGAAATTTGATTATATAATAAGGAACTCATTGTTATTTAGGTGATTATATACTTGGATCAAGAAATCTTTTTATGGTTTCTTGCCTCATCTGTGTCATGGTTACCTTATGTGCTCTTTTACTTAATGTATATATGGCCTATTAATGCTCCTATTGTTGTAGTCTTGCTTCTTATGGTCATGTGTTCCTGTTTATTTTTGTGTTTTGCAGAAGCGTTGCATACAGATCGTTGGCCATTATTCATGGAAGCTGCTATGTAAGTTTTCCCCATTTGCTTATGTTGGGTTTAGGTTAATAAGTTCATTTCGTTGCTTATTTGTTTACTGGTTTATGAAATCTGTATTGCTTCTGTTTTTTGTTGTTCGTTCCGCTGCATCTTTATTTTGACCTATTTACAAAGATTACTTGCCTCGCATTCTGTTTTTTAAAATGTTTGGGTGTTACTACTATTTGTGAGGCACTTAGGAGCATTGCTCTTTAGGAAAAGGATGATCTCTTTGCCTGTCCCTTTGTGTATGTGTTGAATTATTTATTTGTTGCTTAAAGAAAATACTATTTAAGTAAAAGTGTTTTAATCGGTATTTATGCCGGCACGTCATGCCTGTTGAACCACGTCGTTCGAAAAGAAGACGCCTATATATAGGCGAGTCCAGCGTTTCTGTGCAGCCATCTCCCTCGACGCACAGTACAGCCGTTCAGAACCCTGTTAGGGGTGGCCAGCGTACTCGGGGTGTCTCTGAAAGTCTTTCCTGTCAATCAAGTAGGCCTGTCAGTGCTGCGACTCAGGCTGCTCACCCAGCTTTGGAAGCACAGCAAGCATGTCGGCCGACCCTCACCGCAGCAGCTCAGGATGCTTTTAGAAACAGGCTTCGTGGTCGTCGACCGGGTGTTGTTTCTACGCAGGCACCGGTTGCTCAACCAGCATTGGGGACAGACCAGGCATGCCCTTCTTCCCTGACCACAGCATCTCAGAATGCTGTTAGAGGCAGGCTTCGTCGTCCTCGCCCAACTGCTGTTTCTGCAGGGGTGAGTTCCAGGCCACGTGGGAGGAATCGGTCCGCTCTTGCTGCGTTGGCCGCTGCTGGGGCTTATCCATATGAGGACCTTGGTGATTGCAACTGCATTTGCGAATACTGCGGTGCTTCGTTCTGGTTTGTTGAGCGTAACCAATCATCCCCTTTAAATGAAAGACCCAAGTATAGTATGTGTTGTAGGTCAGGGCGTGTTAAGTTACCGTTTCCAAAGCAACCTCCTTTGCCTCTAAAAGCTCTTTTTCAAAACCGTGCATTTATGGCAAATATTAGGCGTTACAATTCAATGTTTGCGATGACTTCTTTCGGTGCTGATATTGATGATACTGTGAATCATGGGTCAGGGCCTTATGTTTTTAAGGTAGCGGGGCAGATCTGTCACTTGCTTGGTTCTTTATGCCCGGCTGCTAAGAAAGAGCCAAAGTTCTTGCAGCTTTATATCTATGATACCATGAACGAAGTTTCAAACCGATTGTCTTTCTTTAAAGACAGTGGAAGGAATCGTTTATCGCCTGATGTGGTGTTGCTTCTCCTGCGTATTCTGGACGAAAATAATGTGTTGGTACGCCTTTTTAGAACCGCCCGTGACATGTGCTCTGCTGCTGATTCTCCTGAGTTTTATATTCGCCTGTACCATGGTAACAATCGCCATCCGTACGAAGCTCCTACGAGTGGCACCCTCGGGGCTATAATATATGACGATGATCCTGCTTCTAGAGACTTTGACATAATTGTTCACAGTAAGGCTGGTGTTGCGCAACGCGTTAGCAACTTACATACGTCTTATATGTCCTTACAGTATCCCTTGCTGTTTCCATACGGCGAGCCTGGTTGGACCCCCTCTCTTAGGATACCTTCTACTTCGACTAACAATGACACACGTTTAACGATGAATATGTTCTATAGTTACCAAATTCACGATCGTCCACCCACTTACACACTTCTAATCGAGGCTGGCCGTCTTTTCCAACAGTATTTAGTGGATGCGTATATTTGCATAGAACGTAATCGGCTTGATTACATCCAGTCTAACCAAAACAGCCTAAGGACAGAGTTCTTAAGTGGTGTGCACGATGCTATATCCAGGGGTGACACCGAAGGTCATAGCATTGGCAAACGGGTTTTCCTCCCCTCTTCTTTCACAGGCGGCCCAAGGTATATGTACAAGCATTACCAAGATGCCCTCGCTATCTGTCGTGTTCATGGCAATCCTCAGTATTTCATCACTTTCACATGCAATGTCAAGTGGCCTGAAATAACTAGACACCTCAGACGCACTCCGCACCTGACTGCTCAGGATATACCACAGATTATAGCTAGGGTGTTTGAGATGAAAGTCCATTCCTTCATTGCTTTTTTGAAAGATTCCAAGCCTTTTGGGGTCGTTGCAGCAGGTCGTTGCTTGCTCTCTTTTATTTCCTCTGTTTATATTACGCATCCCTTTCAAAGTGTGCATTTTTAACTGTTTTCAGATCTGTACACCATCGAGTTTCAGAAGCGGGGGCTGCCACACTGTCATACGTTGCTCTGGGTCACAGAATCTTATCGGGTCCAGACCCCTGAACGTGTAGACGAATTAATTTGCGCAGAAGTTCCAGATAAAGAGGCAGATCCAATCCTATATAGGGTTATCTCTGAATCAATGATTCATGGTCCCTGTGGTTTGGCTAGACCAGACTCTCCGTGTATGCAAAATGAGAAGTGTTCTAAGAATTATCCTCGGGAATACGAACCAAACACTCGGTTTGATAGTAATGGGCGAGTTCACTATAGAAGGAGGCGTGGTGGCCCATCGGTGGACAAGGGCGGGATATTAGTGGACAGCCGTTTCGTCGTGCCTTACAATAAAATACTATGCACCCGTTTTGAAGCTCATATAAACGTTGAACACTGTGGCTGGAGTATGATGATAAAATATTTGTTTAAATACATCTCTAAAGGTCCTGATAGGGTTAAATATAAGGTCACTTCTAAATTAGCAACGACTCCTTTATCAGCACCCACTTCTTCGACCCCAGCTTTGTCGGCAGCCTCTTCGTCAGTTTCGCGTCAGGATATACATATAGATGAGATACAAAACTTTGTTGACGGTCGCTTCATATGTCCGCACGAAGCAGCCTGGCGAATACTGAACTTTCGGATTCATAATCGTAGGCCAGCGGTGCAGGCTCTTGCTGTTCATCTCGAGGGAAGACAGAATGTGACTTTTCGTGACCGAAGCATACTGCAGAATGTAGTTCGGGATCCGTTATCAGCTAAGAGTACTTTGACCGAGTGGTTGAAAAATAATAGAGTTGACCCCACAGGCCGGCATCTACGATACATAGATTACCTCTCTGAATATAAGTGGGACTGTTCTGATAAGGAGTGGGCCCGACGTGTCTCAAACAGGGCGCCGTCTATAGGACGGCTGGTGTATGTTCATCCAAGCAGCGGGGAGCTTTTTTTCCTTCGAATGTTACTTAATCATCAAAAAGGCTGCTCCTCTTTTGATGCCATAAAAACAGTTTCCGGTCTGATATATTCGACCTACCGTGCTGCGTGTGAGGCTCTCGGTCTCATTGGAGATGATCGGGAATGGACAGACACGTTTGCAGAGGCATCTGCATGGGCTACAAGCACAGAAATGAGATACCTATTTACGCATATGCTGTTGTATTGTGAAATGTCTAATCCCGTTCGTTTTTGGAACGAACAATGGCGCTGTATGGGTGATGATATCGCTTTAGCCATTAGCAGAGATACTAATGTACCGCTTAACTGTGTTCCTCATACAGCTGTTCAACAGGCCATTCTCTATGAGGTTGAGAAGCTATTGAACTCAAGTGCTTCTTACTCAACACTTGCTGAATATGGACTACCTATGCCACAAGGAGATTTCAGCATTCTTTTAGAAAATCGGTTGCTCATGGAAGAGAAGTGTTATGACAGAGTTGCACTGGCACTTGAGCACACACGTTTACGTGCCTCATTGAACCAGAAACAGGAAGAAATATACGAATTAGTGATGCATGCAAGGTCAGCTAAAAAACAGCTCCTGCTTTTTATATATGGCCATGGTGGTACTGGGAAAACTTATCTATGGGCGTCTATTATAAGTGCTATAAGATCTTCTGGTGATGTGGTGCTTGCAGTCGCTGCATCGGGTATTGCTTCTCTTTTACTAGCATCCGGTAGGACAGCGCATTCGCGGTTTAAGATCCCTATTCTACTTAAGGAAGAATCTTCGTGCTATATTAAAAAAGATGATCAGCTTGCAAAGCTATTATTAGAGACTTCTCTCATTATATGGGATGAGGCTCCAATGAGTGATCGTAGGTGTTTTGAGGCGTTAGACAGGACATTAAGAGATGTTCTAGATCAGCCTGACCTACCGTTTGGCGGGAAATCTATGTTACTTGGCGGTGATTTCAGACAAACACTGCCAGTTCAGCAGCGCGCCTCAAAAGCAAAGGTGATCTCTTGCTCTTTGCCAAGATCATGCCTGTGGCCTGAGTTTAAGATAGTTAGGCTTACCGAAAATTTGCGTCTTCAGCGCTCTAACATGACAGCCATTCAAAGAAACTCAGCAGAGCGTTTTGCATCATGGTTGATGGCTGTTGGTGATGGAACCGTGGGTTATAATTCAGAACCCTTGCTCCCAGATTCAAAACAAATACAGGTGCCCCCTGAATTTGTTATAGATTACAGTGAAGGTGCATTAAACCAGCTCATTAGGTTCATATATGACGATGACACGCTTAATTTCCCAACCCCAGCTAACCTATCTGATAAGGCCATTGTTTGCCCGCGAAATGACACAGCCAACGACATCAACCAGATCGTGTTGCAGATGACCGAGGGTGATGCTAAAACATATTTAAGCACAGATTCGATTGTTCCTCGGATTGGCGACAGGGGAGACACTGAAACGCTATACCCAATAGAGTATTTAAATGCGTTGAATTTCCAGGGTATTCCTGCACATGAACTCCAGCTGAAAAAAAATTGTCCGGTGATGCTTATCCGCAATATAAACCAAACGTGTGGTCTTTGTAATGGAACGCGCCTGCTAATAACCCAACTGATGGATAGAGTGATTGAAGCAGAGATCATCACCGGCTCAGCGGTTGGTCGTCGAGTTTATATACCACGAATCGCATTCGTACATGACAACAATGAACTTCCATTCACTTTCAAAAGAAGGCAGTTCCCCTTAAGGTTATGTTATGCCATGACGATTAACAAAAGCCAGGGTCAGTCCCTAAACAAAATAGGCATTTACTTGCCTGAACATGTCTTTGGACATGGGCAGCTTTACGTTGCTTTCTCGAGAGCAACGTCTCCTGCTTCATTAAAGGTCCTCATAGTCCCACAGGAAGGGTATGAAAGAAACACAACACGAAACATTGTATACTCAGACTTCTTGGATGAAATTAAAGCATCTGAGGCCTAACGAAAGTAATCTCAACACTATTTACTTACATCTCTTTCCAATGGCTAATATATAAGGCTTACGAACAACATATGTTTATTGTATTGTAAAGAAAATATACATTTGTTATGTGATCTCCAATTCAATAAGGCACTGAACTGAAAAATAAATTCGTACAGGGAGCATGTTTGGAAAGTTTCTGAAATAGGGCACATAGGATCACCAAAAACTGTGGAAGTAAGGGTGTTGCATAAATGGCGTCCATACCATCTCAAATCAACCATGTCTTACCTGTTCGTTGACAAGCACGTAAGTAAAGCACTTTAAATATATCATTCCAAAAAATATAGCTCATGAATAACACTTTCTAAAATCTGCTAACAGGGAGGAGGGATACAAGCTTTGTTTGACGATTCAGAGGAGGTGGTGCTGGACAGCATCATCAAGCTTATGGGCTGCTATCGCATTGAGGGATACAAGTGTACGAGAGCACCCTCTCTGATGAAGGTTGCTAGGCACCCTGCTGCGATATCAATGGACAGAAAAACAACAATCACCCCTATTGCTGATACTGAAGAGATACCCCGGTTTTACTTCAATTTCATTCAGAAGGAGGATCTACATAACAAACTAGGCATCAATGACACACTTACAGGTAAATAGTGATATTTTCTTGCACATGAACAATCAAATGAACTAACACTATCTCTGATGAACAGATTTCATAGGAAGGGTGGACCGTGTCACAGCTACCCAGACTGAGACGAGGGGAGTCCTTACAAAGATTATGCTAGAAGACAACAGGTAATTGTACTTGTAGATGAAAATAGACTCCTTTCTTTTGCATGTATACTGATTGCTTTTCTGCTTCATTAATACAGTAATGAAAAAATTGAAGTGACGCTATGGGAGGAGATTGGAAAGACCGTTGATGTGGGGGCGCTTAACGCTACTGACCACCACGTTATTGTGGCAATTACAGGTCTCCGAGTTACTAAACCGGCAGGTGATTTTCTGCGACCGTTTCATGTGCATTATTGCTATTATTCTTTTCTAGGTGATTGCTTGGTATTAATTTATTCTTTTAAAAACAGGGGCCCTTCAGCTACAGTCAACTTCTGCTACTGTCGTGCACATTGACCCAGACATAGAGCTGGCAAACTCTATGGCAGCGAGGTACACCACACAACAAATAAATTTACTAACGTGCTGGATAACCAAACTTGCCTATATAAAAAGCCATGCTTAATTAAAATCTAAAATGATATCCATGACAATGCTACATAGTTTTATTACATACAATGAAAATAAGATATGAACAAAGAACATTGTATCCAGGTTTGGCCCAATCGATGCTAGCACACCAGAAAAAACAGTTCTCTTTATTGAGAAACCATCAGAGAGGAGACGTAGGACAATAGCAGCATTGCAAAACGAGGAAGCAAGCATTCTCGCTGTAAGTGATCTTCAAAGCTATTTAGAAATGTGATGGATTATCATTACAGTTTCATTGTACGTCGTCGATTTTGGTGACAGCGTGCGTCCTGCACGATTCAAGGCTCGATCACTGCCTTGGAAACTGCCCGTGGCTGGTACTATCCGGCGTGCCCAAAGTGTAGTAAGAGGGTGTCGGTGAACACCGAAGAATACTCCTGCGTTGCCTGTGAGCAGAAAGACATAAAGTACATGTAAGAGAAACACATATAAATACATTCATCTTAGCAGTTTTTTAACCAGTTTATAACATGTATGAACTGCTGCAGGTACTGTATTACCGGAACAATATCTGATGGCACTGGCTCAATCATGGCAACGCTCTTTGGGAATGCAGTGGCTTCGCTGTTGGGAATTAGCTGCTACGACATGGTAAATGAACACGGGCACACCGACGAGTGCAAAATGCCAGACATGCTTCACTCAATCAAAGGGCTGAAACGAATCTTTATGCTGGAAAAAGGCAAACGCGATTCAAGGGGGATGAGGTTTGCTGTCAACAAAGTATTTGAAGTTCCAACAGCGTCCGAGGGGGGCAGCGCATCGCGTGAAAGTGCAACAACAACCACTGCTGACAAAGAAGCCTCAACAAGCTCTGGAACAACCGTATCAGCAGCAAAAAGAAAAATAACTTTCAGCGAAGGTAACAAGGCACCCTAATACTATGCATGGTAACATAATTAGGATGTATTTCATGTCCAACATTTACTTAACAAAATTAATTACAATGGCTTGCATCAACAGATGATGAAAGCGACGAGGGAAGCACAAAGCGTATCGCTACGTAGAAAGAACAGCTTACAAGTGTTGTTGTAGAAGCGAACATCGCCTACACTTTTGGATATGTAAACAACAGAACCAGCTTTTGATAGGGAAGACACATAGATGAACATCAAACTATAGGATGTCAAAATATGCTTTTGGGTACTATCAAACTTCTAATTACCTAATATGTAGGAATGATGTTCAGCAGGTGTGTCTTCACTGTAAAAATACTTATGCTATCTATATCAATGTTCTGTTGCCTAAATATTGTGTTATTTAATGCCTTTGCTTGGTTTAAGGTGTTCTTACTAAAACTCATCAAATGATATGGCCTTTTTGATGAGGAACAAAAAATTAGTTCAATATTTAGGGGCTGTGATATCTACAAAGATATGGCAGTTTGTACAGTTTGACTTTCGCAGGGTCAAACATATGAGTTTAAAAACTACCAAACAAATAGGTTTCAAATCTGCAGGTTGACTTTAAGAAGTCAAACAGGCATAGAAGTTCAAGCTAGGCCATTACACCTTCATTTCCACTTTTGTCATTTAAGTGTAGGTGGTAAACATAAAATGCTTTCATTTGATATGTGCTTTGCTTTAAAAGGTTTGCCACTTTCCCTTTCAACAAATGGCCAACAAGTATCACGACTCCACATCGTTTCGCGCAACGCGCGAATCTAGCTAACTAGTTAATATTATGCCAAGAAACTACATGCTTATTCATGAGAAAACGAGATGTTTACCTCTCCGCGCATTGCTGCGGGGTTGAATTTGTATACTGAATAAAAGTAAAAAAAGTTAAGTGATATAAAATGTAAAAGTTTAAAAGTCTCGTGGTGTAAGTATAAAACTATAGAAATATACTAAAGGGAAAGTTGAAAAGTTAAAAGTTTAATGGCTAAAGTAGAACACAAAAAAAACTTAAAAAAAAAAAAAAAAACTTTAAAAGTTAGAGAGTTAAAATATTAAGGAGTATAAAACGTAAAAGTCTAAAAGTCTTGTGGTGAAAGTATAAAACTATAAATATATACTAAGTTAAGTGATATAAAACGTAAAAGTATAAAAGTCTCGTGGTGAAAGTATAAAACTATAAAAGTATATTAAAAACGAAAGTAGAAAAGTTAAAAGTTTCGTTGCCAAAGTAGAAGACAACAGAACCTAAAACAAAAAAAAAGTTTGAAAGTTAGAGTGTAAAAAAGTTAAGGGGTACAAAACGTAAAAGTCTAAAAGCCTTGTAATGAAAGTATAAAACTATAAAAATATACTAAACACGAAAGTAGAAAAGTTAAAAGTTCCGTGGCCAAAATAGAAGACAACAAAACTTAAAATAGAAAAAAAAACTTTAAAAGTTAAATGATAAAAAACGTAAGAGTTGAAACATACGTGGCCAAACTATGAAAACCAAAAGTTTACTATTTCGCTAAGAAAAAAAAAATAAATTGTAAATGTTTAGGGTAGAAAGCGTTAAAGCACCAAAGTCACGTGATCAAAATTTGAAAAACAAAAAGTTTACTATTAATCTATCAAATTTTATCGTATTATTATACTCCCTGTACGGTTGACTCGGAAAAAAGTTCAAGAACAATCGTTTTGCCAATAGGAACAATATGTAGAAGTGCATGAAATAAAAATGCAAGTTATTTGACAAAAGAAAATGCGAAAGCATACAATACATATGATTAATGCATCTTTCTTTTATGTAATTCCAACGCTGAATCTTTCTTTTATATAATTCCAATGCAGAATGTGAAATTACCATCACAAATTTGAAACTGTATGATAAATTATTAAAAAATTAACAGCAAAGTACCATTTTATCTTAAGAATTTAAGCTCATATCTATCGTCTATTGTTGTTTTTTCTGTATTTGAATGCAGATGAACGCAAGCACAATTATTTTAATATAGGTAATAAAATATTGTAATAAATAGAAAAGCCTAAGATATATACTTCAAACAGAGAATGAACCTAAGGATTTTAATGTGTACCAATATTCAAGATATTCATATTGTCATTGAAGGTTTATACCATGAACAAACCATAATCTAAAGGGCTGCATGCCCCTCTGTTTTTTGTCAAACCGTACCTAGCATGGTTTGTTTCCCGCACTCAAAGAACTGCTTGCCCTTGTTTTTTTTATCAACACAATCGGGCCGTATAAAACTTACATGTTTTGACCCAAACACGTTTTGACCCAAACCAGTGGCGGACCCAGAAATATTTTTCATGGGGGTCACTTTTTTTAGGTGCTTGGATTTTCATCATCTCGTCATTAAACTATTTGGGTCGGGTCAGGTCGGGTCGGGTCGGGTTTTTATAACTAAAATTCCAATCAAAGTATCAAACACCCATCACCATCTAAGATATTATGGTTGTTTATGATCCTAATTAATAAAGATATTATGGTTGTTTAATGTGAAACAAGAAGAATGGCCTCCTTAAATAGGGTCGGTGTCCGTTAAAACGGGTCGGTTATAATGAGTCACAGAGATAGAACAGAATAACAAAAATAGTGTGGGTTAAACCTCACAAAGTGATCACGTTAAAATAACAATAGTGAAAATAATTTATAAAAATGTTAAACTCCATATACACTTTTAGATGATGGCCTCTTAATTGATCTAGTAATATATAGTATTTATCTCAATTGAAATCGTGTACACTCAAGTTTCATAAAATGATCGATAGATAAACAAAAAATAGGTCACTCTTTAAGTATTTCCAAACAATTTCATATGATAAATACAACTTATTTAAAACGATTTGTTTTAATATGATAAGAAAATAAACCTTGGATGTATAGTTGATAAAAGATAACTCAATCAAGATCTAAAGAAGAAAAACATGATTTATGTTTTCAAAGAGTCACCGAATAAATCGATGAAAACTTCAAGGATTGATTTGTAATTTTAAGAAGTCTAAAAGGGTTCGTTGTGTAACTTGCTTTGTAACTTAAAAAAAAACACAATTCCCAATGCCTTTTTCTTCATCTTCTTACTGCATCTGGCAGAAACCACTCTCCTGGAACAACATGGGGTAAAACTGTCTCCCGTTGGATTAGAACTTGGGTCACATAGTAACCAAAGCCCTAGGTCGCCAAGGGGGTAACCACTAGGACAAGTCCTAGTACTGCATCTTTATTTATCTTTGTTTGGGACTTTTAGTTAGAGTTTCAATATCAGAATTAAAAAAAATATCGCAAAAAAGGTCACGAGGGGATTCGAACTTGGGGCACTTGGCAGCTGAGCGAACTTACAAATCTTCACTATACAAACTGCGCTACTTTCATAAATGTTAATTAAATTAGTGGGGGTCAATTATATATATTTATGGGGGTTATTAGAGTTTTTATTAATAACGCTCTACTACAATTTAAAAACCGATGGGGTTCGCTTGACCCCCACCCCTTATATGTGGGTCCGCCCCTGACCCAAACACGTTTCGACCATTTAACCAGAGTGGTCAGATGTGGGCATGTGGCTAAACGAATCTTTTAACTTGATATTATACACTGGAAGCTTATATTTTTCCCTTCTTGCAGCGGTTTCATTTTCTATTGCATCCTTATTATAGCTTCCGCCTCTGCATCCTTAACCCTAACTATATCCTCGGCCCTAACAACAGCTCCGTATAAAGGACGACGACATGACCGTGCTATTTGAACAAACACAATTGATCCTTTGATGTTCATATCATTTCTCTTGATTTTCCAAATATATTCATCAACCTACATTAAAAGAAAAATACCAACTACCATTATTAGCAAAATATGTTCATTAACAACAAAAGACAACACATAAACCTAATAATCACACCCTTCTTCGAAACAACATATTCTATTGATACTTACTCTTCCTAAACATATGGTAGCTTGGTTTGAGGACTGCTGTAAGCATGTACGCATCATCATCATCTATACTGCTTCATCCTTTCAAGATTAAAATAGATTGTGTTATCACAACACTAAAACCGCCAATTAGCAACCAGAACCAAAAACCCAAATAGTGAAATTTAACAATTAAGAATACCTAGTTTAAAAAAATAGTTAATAAAGAAGAGGAATAGAAAGCACATACCTTCACAACAACAAGCAATGTGAATCGCAAATTTCAACCTCCAAAACAAAACTAAATCAAAGTTAAAAAATGAACATTTTGATATTTAAATGTGTCTTCATGCACACATACAATTAGATTTATTGACTATGGGTTAATATATTCATGAAAAGTTGTATTTACAAGGCGAATGCTTAATTCTAGTTGAGTAACATTATAAAAGTAACAAATCAGCTTTGACCAGGAATGAAAACTTTAGAGTTGGTACCAAGACAAGCAAATAAATCAATTTTAACTAAGATAAGTTAACTGGTATGGTGAAGTTAAATGACATTATAATTGTAACAGATCGTAACGGGGCATTACATGGAAATCATTATCAGTTAAGATGTTATCAACTCAACTAAGACAAGTTAACTAGTTAACTAATTTATTTGATCTTACGTTCTATAAAACACAATCAGTTAAGGTTTAAACAAAACAATCAGAAATTAGTGTGTCATTAGGATTTCGCTGATCAAAACTTCGTAATGAAGCGTTATAGGGAAATGACTCGTATGGAGCAAAGTTATAGATTTCAGAACTTGAACCATTACGAGTCATTACATAGGGAAGGACTCGTTTTCATTTCAAATACTTAATCCCTAACAAGTTGTTACAGGGGTAGCGACCCATTTTCGCTTCCACGGTCAGTGTAGACCGAAATTAGGTTTTGACAAGTGAAACTCATTATTTCATTTGTTGATTCTAGCACACATAGTTAGATCTATTATGATCAGATTAGGGTTTCTTAAAATCAAATCATAAAACGATTTTAACGAACAAGATTAGGTTAATTTTGAAAATACGTTAGGGTTTTAGATCACAAAACTATTTTAAAAGTTACGGTTTAAATCAGATTTTCAAAACAGAATTGATTAGGGTTTTAGATATAAAAAAAGTGTATGATTGAAAAACCGATTTTCGATTGTAAGATCAGATCTGATTTCGATAGAATCATAAATAGCAAGATAGATAACGAAAACAACATAAGAAATCGATTAAGCAACATTCTCTGATGCCCCATGCTGAACAATTCATTTAACATAACATGATAAACATGACAGAAATCTAAAGATGACCTGGTAATCCCGTGACTGTGGGCATGCTTGTAGAAGCCATATGATCTGATCGAGTTCCCGTTTAGGGTGTATGGTGATGATGGTGAACGTGGGGTAGCCCACGAATTGTAGAAATCCAGAGATGACAGTCACGAATTTGGGAGAGGTGATAAGGGTGTTGAATTCTCTCTATTTATACACCGAAGGGGAAACCCTAATTAGTTTTCATAAGGGTAATTACATCCATCAAGGAAATACCAATTAGAAAACATAGGGTTATTTAGGTCAATGATTACATAAGATAAATTATTACGTTGGACCATATTTAAGACGGGTCTTACAAACTCTCCTTCGAAACGTGAGCAACAACAATTTAACTTTTTGTTATACAGTGATTTGAGGCAACTCTCTTTATCCTAAAACTGAAACATGATCATCAAGAATGTATAAGAAATAATTCAATTATTTAATAAGCTAAGTTCGATACGTAATTTAATTATTTAAAAGTTATGGGTTCACACATAGGCATGTTATAGAGATGGTTCAAGGCTTCAAGCACGTCAGGTAACTGTTCGAACCAAAACGAGAACGGGCCAGGCTTCAACCAAAACGAGAACAGGTCAGGCTTTGATGATTTGAATCCAAAGAAGTTCAACACCAGCTCCAAGATCTGATCGAACTAGCGAGTTCTCATGCACAAGGGAGGTTTTCGACACGAGTAGCAGCGTGTTAAGGCCTTAGCAGGGCAGGGAAGGAAATGATGCCCTCCGAAGACCCTCCGATGTGAGAATAAATATCGAAGTTTGATTGGAGAAGATGAAGTTGTAAGTGTATGTGAAAAAGCATGAAAAAGTACCTCAAGTGACTTATCTATTTATAGTTGAAGATTAATGAGGTTTCCTTATGATGTCAGGCGCGAGCGCGTGAGAGTGTGTGAACCTTCTAGTAGAGATCATGCTTGATTCATTTTGTACGCTTATTGGCTGAGAAGATCATATTGCGACGATATGCGACACATGTCTTAACTTCCTTATGGTCCTCACATGGAAGTGGAGTCTATGGGGTCAAGTGATGACTCACGTGAGGGCCCATTGGGAAGGTCCGGGAAGATACGGTTCCAAAAGATCCACTCTTCGATATCACCTCACGAGCAGTCAAACTCTTTGTATATAACCAACGAGCAATTGTCTCAATGGAATTTAGGGGAGGGTTGAGTTTCTGACTGAGAAGTGAGAGTTTCAATTCTCACAGGGGGTTTTCTGACAGTGGAGCTGTGACAACTGGCAATTTCCCAGGTTAACCCCGTTAATAACTTGTGTTATATTTCAATAACGTCCGTTACCTCAGTTAACTAGAATAGTTACACGAACATTGCACATGAGTCTAGACGTCGGTTAACTTACTTGAACGCATATAATTTATAATTTTATTTAAATTATATTATATGATTTCACGAAAAATGTTTTGTCATTTTATGTGACAATTACACTTATTATTTTTATGTGATATATATATATATATATATATATATATATACACACATTATATTTTGTGATTTTATGTGACGATGTGTCACGTAATCGTACAAAACGGTCCTATAATTTTATAGGAATTTAAAAACATATAGTTATTGGGTTATAACTATGATTTTATGTGAACTGCTTAAATAACTATAAGTTCGTATGTATGTTTTCATGTGAACCAATTAGGGTTTACATCTTATAAGTATTATATGTTGATTTTATTTGGACAAACTCACGTATTCGTACGGTTAAGTTACCTCCCGTTAACCTCGTTAGGTTGAGTTGACGACCTGCAAATTCGAGGGGTTATTCTTGTCAATTCCTAAACCCAAATTTCATTTGAGGAAACCTGAAGGGACTAATTTCGTCAAAAGCTAAACTCCATCATTTTTTTGTGTAAATTCGAGAGGGACTGTTTTTGTCAAATCACTAAAGTTGAAATTGGTTGTCAAATTAAACCCCCTTCGATACCTCTTCAATTCCGGCAACCTCCGCATTAAATTCTCAGACTAATTCGGCCGCCCGTTACGAAATTGATCCTTCCAGAAGCACCTTGAACTCACATAGCATGTTCCGACAATCATTTGGTACTCCCCGATCATTTCTCTCGACTCTCCCATAAGCCTCCGCAAGTTTCACCGGAGAAGAAACCAGCAACCGCACGCCTCCGATTCCGTGTCATTCACCACGGTGGTGCCACTGTCGGATTTACACCACCATTGCGCACCAATACAGCATCGTCAAGGAGCATCTCAGGTCCATCTCCGGTGTCGGCATCAAGCCTTCCGATCGAACTTCTCGGTTCGTGTTACGGTTTCGTTTCGGCAAAGAAAAACGCGTCAAAACTCATTCTCGGTAAGAGGTAATCACTCCTATGCTTTAGTCACACCTTTTCCTCTATGTTGCTTCTGTTTTCGCGACTTTCCGGTGACCGGAATAAAACTCCGGCCACTGGAGTTTTGGGGAAGAAAGGGATGACGGGTCGGATAAATATATATACTCAGAGAACTGGTTCACATCGCGAATGCAGCTGTAGCGCAGCTGGTCGGCGCATGTGCTAGAGACCAAGAGGTCTCCGGTTCGAAACCCGACAACCCCTATTCCTTTTTCTGTTTTATTCCACAAGCACATCCAACCTACAACTTGATGCATGCATAAATTGATTTGGGATGCAAGCTGTTAACGAATCAGAGGCCTAGCTCGATGGTCAGGACTTTGAAAACTTAAACTGTACGTTGTGTGTTCGAGTCCCGTGACCACCATTTTTAGTGTTTTATATCTTTTAGGGATTTTCAAGCATCATTTGGTCCAAACCCAAAACTACAAATACATGTCTATTAAATCTCGACCAGTGATACCCATAGAATGTTTATCGCATGAAAACGTTATGATTTAAATAGATTTAAAAGTTCAATGATTTCGTTGTTGTTAATAAAAAATATTTTAAATATAGAAATGTATATAAAAATATATATATTTGATTTATTGTCATACGAACGTTTGAAAGATGTTCTTTAAACTCTTGAATTTTGTCACGACATATAAATATGTATTTAGGATGTTTTGTTATTTTTTTCAACACTTTTGACTACGCCTCGATATTTATATTTACGAAAATATATATACACCCGATGATCCCTACATTTATTATTTGGAATACCCTAAGCACATTGATTTTTGTAAATCTTTGTGTCCTCGATCTAAGTGTCATGTTTGACTGCTTTCGAACAAACGATTTTTATCACGAATTAGAAATTGTCACCTACGTCATAATTGGAATTACTTGGTTTAGTACCGTCGTCTAGGCTATGTTACGCATGTTCGAACACACACTTACGTATATAAATTCGATAGGTGCTTGGTAGTTACGCAAGACTCGGAGTCTTACTAAATTGTAGCAGCGCACCCTAAGGTGAGTTACACAACCTTTACGTTACGTCCGGTTTTGGACGATAACACACGCAAACACGTTACACCCGGGTTAGGGTGATAACACGATAACTTTTATGTATGATTCAAGTAGAAATCCAGTATATATCACATGTTCACGTAAAATGCTTTATCTTTCAAGTCCTTACTTATCGAACCGTTAATAGCATATAGCGAGGGGATATTGGGTAGTACTACTGGGGTCTGACAAACCCCACTCAGCGGGCACGAGATGCACCACCCGACTGGCGGTCGGACTGAGGACAATGTCAGCCTAACTTACCGTGATCGAGTAGACACGGGGAAGGCAAAACACGTAAGGAATTATTCCTACAACTAATTGGTCAGCTTCGGTTGCGAACGTTTTAGTGACATGAACTTAGGCTCGCTACCTACGATATGGATTGTACTTGTAATATACATACTTACATACGAATAAAGACGGTTGTATTCGTACTGCATATCTATACTAGTTATACTTATGTGCTTATGTGAACTCACCAACATTAGTTGACACTTGCTCTTATGCATGCTTCGCAGGACGCTAGGAGAATCTGATTTTTGGGCACGTACGTTGGCTAAAACCTTTTATTTTGGGAATTGGTTTTCAAATCTTTTCAACTTGAACTGGTATTTACTTATTGGGCGCTTGCTTGCGCAACTTGACTTTTACGTGCTTCCGCTAAACTTGAAACTCTGTTTGGTATTTCCCGTTTGGAAATATATATTTACATTTTGAACCCTTAACTTATGTTTGATGTAACTAATGACTCGGGTCCTGGTCTGGTTCACACCCCACACGGTAAAACTCCGTTAGTGGAAATTGGGGGTGTGACAGATTGGTATCAGAGCCCTTGGTTGCAGATAACTAGAATTTTCAAAATTCTAAACTGTAACTGTTTTCGAACATTAGTTAGAACAATTCCCAAAAACATTTTCTTTTCGCGTGCCAAAAATCGATTACTCACATTAGGTTGTTTTTCATTTGTTTGTGTCTGTCTGTGTTCTGACAGTATGACACCACACGACAACACGAGGGGTAAAGGAAAGAAAATTGCCAACGAACAGTCATCATCCTCCAACCACAAGGCCGCGAGCCTGATCATCCTGAGTACACTACAATGGACTTCCTACGGGAACAATACCTACGTGCTGATAGGTGTGCACCAGACGATTACAACTGGTTGAATCCGACAACATATCAGTTGCTTGATATGTTTCATGTGCCAGACAGGGTTGACCTACCCTTTGATTGGAAGCGGGTCATTGCGGGACTGATAGCAGCCTATGACAACACTCTTGGAGAAACCCGACAAAATTCCATCAGCAATCGCACACACGATAGAGAAATCAAGCGATTGCGGGCTGATCAGAGGGAGCGGGATACCTACCACTACAACTTGTCTCAGGGGGTAATGGGTATCCGTAGCAGGGTCACTGCGCTTGAGTCGCGACCTAATCCAGCAGATTTGGAGCATGGACTGCATCAAGCACAACATCAGATTACTGCACTACAACATTATAATGCTGCACTCCAACATTCCAACGCGGCACTTGCGGCACAGGTCGCCGCCCTCCAAGCTCAAATGGCAGCCCTGCAGGTTCAAGGTGCTCCTGTTCAAGAAGAAGAGGAGGAACCCTTTGAAGAAGAACCTTTTGAGGAGGAGCCTCAAGAGGACATGGAGGAAGAACCAGATGTTATTGATCCATGATCTAATCTGTCTTCTTTTCTTTTATTTTGTTACTTCGAATAAAATTGACTGCGTGTTCATTTTATTTTGAATGTTTTCAAATGCTGAGGTACATTATGCTTGGATTTTAAACTTTGTAATGGATATTACATCTTTATTTTTCCAACGTGTTTCTAGAAATTATGTCGTGTGATGGATGGATGTATGAATAATTGTTTAGGGCTTAATGAAATTGATATTGGATATATTAATTATTTGGTTGTATGCGTTCTAACGTATATAATGAAATTAATATTGGGTATATTAATCATTGAAATGTTTGTATGACAAACAGAATCATGGTTGAACACCTCACAGCAGCTCAGATCCAGGCTTTGATAAACGAAAATGTTGCGGCAGCACTCGTTGCGGCTCAAGCACAAGGAAACAACAACGGTGGTAAGTAAAAGGGACGAAAAATTGACAACATTTTTTTTATTCACTCTCAAAAATTATTCTCAAAAATAATTTCATGAAATAACCCAAGCCCAGCTCAGTGCACCTTCAAAACTTACATGGATTGTAAGCCGCTCATGTTCAAGGGTGATGAAGGAGCCATGGGTTTGCTGCGATGGTTCGAGTAATCAGAAAAGGTATTCTCAATGTGCAACTGCCCAGTTGCGAATAGGGTCAATTTCGCAACCGCTACACTCGAGGGAGCTGCCCTCACTTGGTGGAACGCGCAAATCCAAATGTTAGGGCTCGACGCAGCAAATGCTATGACGTGGCAAGAATTCAAGGATGCTATCATGGAGGAGTACTGTCCTCGCGACCAGGTCAAAAGGTTGGAAAGTGAGTTACAGAACTTGAAAATGGTAAGTTTTGAGGTTGAAGAGTACATCGCTCGTTACCATGAGTACGCGGTGTTGTGTCCTACGATGGTTGATACTGACTTCAAAAGGATTGAAAGGTACGTGGATGGGTTAGCTCCACAGATCAAGGGGATGGTTACTGCCTCAAACCCTGCAAATGTGCAGAATGCTATTAGGTTGGCCCATAAGCTGACTGACCAGGCCCTAGAGCAAGGAACGTTGCCACCCAGAAAGGTCCCCAAAACTGCCCTAGATGGGAAAAGAAAGAGAGATGACGACTCTAGTAACAACAGTAACAATGCTGGCAACAACAATAACCACCGTAACAACAATAACAACGGCGGTGATGGTGGTAGAAACGGTGGAGATGGCGCCAAAGGGCGAGCTTTCATTATGGGTTCAGGTGAAGCAAGAAACGATGCCAACGTCATTACTGGTAAGTTTCTTCTAAACAACTACTTCGCAAATGTCTTATTTGATACTGGTACTGAGAAAAGTTTTATCTCGACTAAGTTCTATAAGTTGATTAAGGCTACTCAAACTCCACTAAAAGCTAGGTGTACGGTTGAATTAGCAAATGGTAAGCTTCTCGACACCACTCACTTGGTTGAAAATTGCACATTAGAACTATCTGGTCATAAACTAAGTATAAACCTTATGCCTTTTACCATCGGTAGTTTCGACGTCATAGTGGGCATGGATTGACTATCCAAACATCAGGTGGAAATTGTCATGCCAAGAAAAAATCATACGAATACCCGTAGCAGGAGGAGAAGTACTCTCGATTCAGGGCGAAAAGGGAGGTGCTGTCTCCAGAATCATATCATACCTTAAAGCGCAGAAGTGTCTTCGGAAAGGACACGTGGCAATCCTGGCCACAGTGACTGACCAAACCAGGGTGGAGAAAAAAATCAAAGACTTCCCGATCGTACGTGATTACCCGGAGGTATTTCCTGAGGAACTACATGGCCTTCCTCCGTTTCGGCAAGTAGAATTTGGAATTGACCTCGCTCCAGGAGCAGCTCCGATCGCGCGTGCACCATATCGTCTAGCGGTGAACGAATTGAATGAGCTATCCACACAACTACAGGAACTGCTGGATAAATGTTTTATTAGACCTAGCTCGTCACCATGGGGAGCACCTGTGTTATTCGTCAAAAAGAAGGATGGCACATTCAGGATGTGTATTGATTACCGCGAGCTTAACAAAGTCACTATCAAGAATCGATACCCTCTTCCACGAATAGACGATCTCTTTGACCAGCTTCAAGGATCCAGTTACTATTCCAAGATTGATTTAAGGTCTGGCTACCATCAACTTCAGAGTCCGCGATGAGGATATAGAAAAGACAGCATTCAGAACACGATACGGCCATTATGAATTCTTGGTCATGCCCTTCGGCTTAACGAACGCACCAGCCGTGTTCATGGATTTCATGAACCGTGTGTGCAAGCCCTATCTGGATAAATTCGTCATAGTGTTTATCGATGACATCCTCATCTACTCTAAGACAAAGGAAGAACACGAGGAACATCTGCGGTTAATCTTAGAATTGTTAAAGAAAGAACAACTCTATGCGAAATTCTCCAAGTGCGATTTTTGGATCCGAGAGGTTCAATTTCTGGGTCACATCGTCAACGAGCAAGGGGTATTCACGTTGACCCAGCCAAGATTGAGGCCATCAAAAGTTGGCCTACCCCTAGAGCACCTACGGAAATTTGCCAATTCCTAGGTTTAGCGGGTTACTACCGTCGTTTTATAAAGGGATTTTCTCAGTTAGCTCAACCATTGACCGCTCTTACGCACAAAGGGGTTCAGTACAGATGGGGTGACAAGGAAGAGACAGCCTTCCAAACTCTGAAAGAGAAACTTTGTACTGCACCTATATTATCTTTATCTGATGGGATTGACGACTTTGAGGTCTATTGTGACGCTGTCAATCCATGGACTCGGATGTGTTTTAATGCAAAGAGGTAAAGTCATCGCATACGGGTCAAGGCAATTAAAGTCTCATGAGAAGAATTACACAACCTCGCGACTTAGAGTTGGGCGCTGTTGTATTTGCCTTGAAATTTTGGAGACACTACTTATACGGTACCAAGTGTACGATATTCACCGATCACAAGAGCCTCCAACACATATTTGAATAGAAGGAACTCAATATGAGACAACGTAGGTGGATCGAATTGCTAAACAACTACGATCTAGCAATAAAGTATCATCCAGGCAAGGCCAACGTTGTGGCCGATGCCTTGAGTAGAAAGGAACATGTTAAACCTAGAAGGGTTCGAGCTCTCCAATTAACGATCCATACGGGGCTACCGGATAGGCTCCGGGATGCTCAGAAAGAGGCCCTAAAGGAGGAAAATTTTGGGTCTGAATCGTTACGTGACGTCGATGGAACTTCTGAAGTTAAGTCCGATGGACTTCGTTATTATAAGGATCGTATATGGGTACCTCTCCATGGAAAATCTTAGAGAACTGGTGATGGACGAGGCCCACAAGTCTCGTTGTTCGATCCATCCGGGTTCAGACAAAATGTATCAAGACCTAAAGGGGCTATATTGGTGGCCCAATATGAAAGCTGACATCGCTAGATATGTTAGCAAGTGCTTGACGTGCGCAATGGTCAAAACGGAACATCAAAAGCCAGCAGGATTACTACAACAACCTAAAATTCCTGAATGGAAATGGGAAGAAATCTCGATGGATTTCATCACGGGATTGCCCCGTTCTTCTGGCGGCAACGATATGATTTGGGTTATCGTTGACCGATTAACAAAATCCTCTCATTTCCTAGCTATCAAGGAAAGTGAGAAAATAGAGAAACTTGCAAAGATATACCTGAAGGAGATTGTCAAGCTTCACGGAGTGCCTTTATCTATCATCTCTGACCGAGACCCTAGGTTTGCTTCAAATTTTTGGAGATCCTTACAAGCAGCAATGGGCACTCGCTTAGATATGAGTACCGCGTATCATCCTCAAACAGATGGACAGACTGAACGTACCATCCAAACTCTCGAAGATATGCTTAGAGCATGTGTGCTCGACTTTGGGAAAAATTGGGAAACACAGTTACCGCTGGTAGAATTCTCCTATAACAACAGCTACCATACCAGTATTGGAGCCGCTCCATTTGAGGCTCTTTACGGACGAAAATGCAGATCACCGGTCTGTTGGGCCGAGGTCGGTGAGAGTCAACTCACTGGACCTGAACTAGTGCACGAGACCACGGAGAGAATCGTGCAGACCAGGAACCGCATGAAAGCGACAAGAGATAGGCAAAAGAGTTATGCGGATAAACGTCGAAGGCCATTGGAATATGAAATCGGCGACAAAGTACTACTGAAAGTATCGCCTTGGAAAGGTGTCGTATGTTTTGGCAAGCGCGGGAAGTTAAATCCCCGTTATGTAGGACCATTCGAGATCATCGAGAGTATTGGTCCGGTGGCTTACCGTTTAAATCTACCTCCTGAATTGGATGGAGTTCGAAACGGGTTTCACGTTTCGAACTTGAGGAATTGTTTAGCTGATGACACTCTCATAGTTCCGTTAGAAGAACTGCAAATCGATGAACAACTGCGATTAATCGAACAACCCATGGAAATTTTGGGACGTGAGGAGAAAACACTAAAACGAAGTAAAATTCCAATCGTCAAAGTGAGATGGCAATCTAAGCGTGGACCAGAGTTCACGTGGGAACGAGAGGATCAGATGAGAAATAAATATCCTAATCTATTTGATCAAGCCTCAACATCTAATTAAGGTATGAGTTAAATTTTGGGACAAAATTTCCTTAACAAGAAAGATGATGTAGCAAACCTAAAAATTTTATTTTCCTTCCATAGAAACCGTAGCAACTTAAGGCAATTTTCGGGACGAAAATTCCTTAACAAGGGGATGATGTGACAACCGGAAATTTCCCAGGTTAACCCCGTTAATAACTTGTGTTATATTTCAATAACGTCCGTTACCTCATTTAACTAGAATAGTTACACGAACATTGCACATGAGTCTAGATGTCGGTTAACTTACTTAAACGCATATAATTTATAATTTTATATAAATTATATTTTATGATTTCACGAAAAAATGTGTTGTCATTTTATGTGACAATTAAACTTATTATTTTTATGTGATATATATATATACACATTATATTTTGTGATTTTATGTGACAATGTGTCACGTAATCGTACGAAACAGTCCTATAATTTTATAGGAATTTAAAAACATATAGTTATTGGGTTATAACTATGATTTTATGTGAACTGCTTAAATAACTATAAGTTCGTATGTATGTTTTCATGTGAACCAATTAGGGTTTACATCTTATAAGTATTCTACGTTGATTTTATTTGGACAAACTCACGTATTCGTACGGTTAAAGTTACCTCCCGTTAACCTCGTTAGGTTGAGTTGACGACCTGCAAATTCGAGGGGTTATTCTTGTCAATTCCTAAACCCAAATTTCATTTGAGGAAACCTGAAGGGACTAATTTCGTTAAAAGCTAAACTCTACCATTTTTTTGTGTAAATTCGAGAGGGACTGTTTTTGTCAAATCACTAAAGCTGAAATTGGTTGTCAAATTAAACCCCCGTCGATACCTCTTCAATTCTAGCAACCCCCGCATTAAATTCTCAGACTAATTCGGCCGCCCGTTACGAAATTGATCCGTCCAGAAGCACCTTGAACTCACATAGCATGTTCCGACAATCATTTGGTATTGCCCGATCATTTCTCTCGACTCTCCCATAAGCCTCCGCAAGTTTCACCGGAGAAGAAACCGGCAACCGCACGCCTCCGATTCCGTGTCATTCACCACGGTGGTGCCACTGTCGGATTTACACCACCATCGCACACCAATACAGCATCGTCAAGGAGCATCTCAGGTCCATCTCCGGTGTCGGCATCAAACCTTCCGATCGAACTTCTCGGTTCGTGTTAAGGTTTCGTTTCGGCAAAGAAAAACGCGTCAAAACTCATTCTCGGTGCGAGGTAATCACTCCTATGCTTTAGTCGCACCTTCTCCTCTATGTTGCTTCTGTTTTCGCGACTTTCCGGTAACCAGAATAAAACTCCGGCCACCGGAGTTTTAGGGAAGAAAGGGATGACGGGACGGATAAATGTATATACTCAGAGAACTGGTTCACATCGCGAATGCAGCTGTAGCGCAGCTGGTCCGCGCATGTGCTGGAGACCGAGAGGTCTCCGGTTCGAAACCCGACAACCCCTATTCCTTTTTCTGTTTTATTCCACAAGCACATCCAACCTACAACTTGATGCATGCATAAAATGATTTGGGATGCAAGCTGTTAACGAATCAGAGGCCTAGCTCGATGGTCAGGGCTTTGAAAACTTAAACTGTAGGTTGCGTGTTCGAGTCCCGTGACCACCATTTATAGTGTTTTATATCTTTAAGGGATTTTCAAGCATCATTTGGTCCAAACCCAAAACTACAAATACATGTCTATTAAATCTCGACCCGTGATACCCGTAGAATGTTTATCGCATGAAAACGTTATGATTTAAATAGATTTAAAAGTTCAATGATTCCGTTGTTGTTAATTAAAAAATATTTTAAATATAGAAATGTATATAAATATATATATTTGATTTATTGTCATACGAACGTTTGAAAGATGTTCTTTAAACTCTTGAATTTTGTCACGACATATAAATATGTATTTAGGATGTTTTATTATTTTTTTTCCACACTTTTGACTACGCCTCGATATTTATATTTACGAAAATATATATACACCCAATGATCCCTACATTTATTATTTGGAATACCCTAAGCACATTGATTTTTGTAAATCTTTGTGTCCTCGATCTAATGTCATGTTTGACTGCTTTCGAACAAACAATTTTATCACGAATTGAAATTGTCACCTACGTCATAATTGGAATTATTTGGTTTAGTACTGTCGTCTAGGCTATGTTACTCATGTTCGAACACACACTTACGTATATAAATTCAATAGGTGCTCGGTAGTTACGCAAGACTCGGAGTCTTACTAAATTGTAGCAGCGCACCCTAATGTGAGTTACACAACCTTTACGTTATGTCCGGTTCTGGACGATAACACACGCAAACACGTTACACCCGGGTTAGGGTGATAACACGATAACTTTTATGTATGATTCAAGTAGAAATCCAGTATATATCACATGTTCACGTAAAATGCTTTATCTTTCAAGTCCTTACTTACTGAACCGTTAATATCATATAGCGAGGGGATATTGGGTAGTACTACTAGGGTCTGGCAAACCCCACTCAGCGGGCACAAGATGCACCACCCGACTGGCGGTCGGACTGAGGACAATGTCAGCCTAACTTACCGTGATCGAGTAGACACGGGGAAGGCAAAACACGTAAGGAATTATTCCTACAACTAATTGGTCAGCTTCGGTTGCGAACGTTTTAGTGACATGAACTTAGGCTCCCTACCTACGATATGGATTGTACTTGTAATATACATACTTACATACGAATAAAGACTGTTGTATTCCTACTGCATATCTATACTAGTTATACTTATGTGCTTATGTGAACTCACCAACATTAGTTGACACTTGCTCTTATGCATGCTTCGCAGGACGCTAGGAGAATCTGATTTTTGGGCACGTATGTTGGCTAAAACCTTTTTATTTTGGGAATTGGTTTTCAAATCTTTTCAACTTGAACTGGTATTTACTTATTAGGCGCTTGCTTGCGCAACTTGACTTTTACGTGCTTCCGCTAAACTTGAAACTCTGTTTGCTATTTCCCGTTTGGAAATATATTTACATTTTGAACCCTTAACTTATGTTTGATGTAACTAATGACTCGGGTCCTGGTCTGGTTCACACCCCACACGGTAAAACTTCGTTAGTGGAAATTGAGGGTGTGACAGGAGCAACTCCCCATGAACTAGTGTCTTTGTTGAATGCAGGACTGATGTACGATTGTACGAACTTCCCCATAGGGGATGTGCCAGTCTCTGTCATCCCAGAAGTGGAGATGGTCGGGTGGATGGTGTAATGACCCCGCCAATGATCTGAAATTGCCATTAAATAAAATAAAATAAAATAAAATAACTTTTTATATAACTTTTAAAAAAGAGAGCCCATGGAAAAGAGGGCTTATATTGTCTTACCCCTTACTCTTGGGCCGGCCTTGATTTATTGTTTGATCCGTTAAACAGTGAAATTTATTAAAAGTGAACTAAACTGTTCCATATTGAATTTACATGGTGCAATATATAAAAGTAAACCTTATAAAAAAGACATGTGCAAAAAATCTCTGTCAATCTTCCTACTCTAATAAACAATTACAATTGTTGTTGACACATGTCAACACTAGATTCATTCTCACAAAAGTTTTTCATCCCAAATCTACTCCATAATAAATTCTTTTTTGATTGGAAATTATATCCTATTTTATAATAATGATATAATTTTATCTTTCTATATTTATGGAATTATGACAATCATATATTAATTTATATCTTATTTTTATTTAAAAATAATTTTTAGACTATTATTATTTTCATTTTAAAAAATATTTAGAAACTTATAAAATACAAATAAACACTTATTTATGGGTGATACTATTTATAGAGAAATTTATAAACGACAAAAATCGTGTTCATAATATTCAATATGAAGTAGTTTTTCCTACCATATCAAATGAGCCATGTTCATCAAATTTGAAAATTTTAAACATCGCGATTAATACAATTGTAAGTTTTCTAATGTATATCAACATAACATTTTTTTTATTGATAACATTATAATCTATGATTATAATTTAGATTTTACACTGATCAACAATCAGACTGTGTTCATTATATATAACTTTGATAAAACTTTATACTCATCTAACTTTCTATACAGATTGAAATTCTCAAATTTGTTAATTCATAATTCATGTTATTCGCTATTCAGGGTTTGATTGTTTTTTAAACATGATCACGTTTATATATCTTGAATTTTCCAAATATACAAGTAGAGACATGTCCTATATATATATATATATATATATATATATATATATATATATATATATATATATATAGGCTTAGTATGTGGTGGAAACCCACTTCACTTGTGAAAACCCTACAAACCCATCCAATGGCTCCACAAGCCTCCACATCACCATTTTTCATCATTTTTGTCTTCTATCAAAGAGGGACATATTAGTCATTTTAACCCTTCATTATTTTATTGTTTTTACTATTGTCAGATTAGTTTAATTATATACAAGGGACCATTCAAAATTTTCAAATATCAAATTTTACATTTCAAACAAAATTCCCTCTCTAAAAAACCCACCATGGATCCTCTCTCTTAAAAACCCACCATGGAAGCAGATCTGAAGCTCAAGGCTTGTCTCCGGCAACCGACCGACAAGCTTCGCACGAGGGTAAACCCACCACCGTCCACCCCCACCTACCACCTCGACCACCATCTTCTCTGCTATTCAATCCTTCCCCCGACCACCACCACAGCTGTACCGTCGGATCTGGTTGTATCCTGAAGAACTCAGATCTAAACCTGAGTTCTTGAAGATGAGTTCTGGGGGCGGCAGCCATCAACGTATTTGCCTCCGTTTCTGTCACCGTCACAGGCTAGTGATTCCGGCGTGCGAGTTTGAGTTCGAGTTGCATCGAGTTTGAGATTCCGGAACAGATCTGTGAGGCGGAGATTACTCGCGATGGCGAGGTCGCCGAAAGTCGCGATGGCGGAACAGATCTGTGAGGCGGAGATTACTCGCGATGGCGAGGTCGCCGGAAGTCGCCGGAAGTCGCCGAAGGATGTAACCCCTGTGATTGAGACGGAACAGATCTGTTGCTTTTTAACAGGTTTGCATTTTTTATGGTAATTATTATTACAAATATTTTATATATATTAATTTTTATGGTGATATAAAGAAATATTTTATGGTAATTATTATTACAAATATTTTACGGAACAAATCTCTTGCATTTTTTATGGTAATTATTATTACAAATATTTTATATATATTAATTTTTATAAGTGGTGATATAAAGAAAGTAAAACAAACTTATTGCAGGTATTAACAGAGTACATCCTTGTTTATGTAACAAGTGCAGTTACAGTTACGATAGCTGGAATTGTAATGGAAGTAGTCACTATTCTGGTAAAAAAATTCAATACTCAATCTTTATGCGATTGGAATATGATGTTTTTTTAAACCTTAATGAACTATGATGTGCTTCTACCATAATCAGTTTTGTTGAAGCTAGGGATGTTTTTAATAGTATATTTAATAAAACTTTCTTAAAAACTTGCTTATTGTTCGATTGGTTGAAGTAGTAGAAGTCACAAATTTGAAAGAAAAATAGTTGTTTTTAATGATATTACATATGTAACTTACCACTCAAAATCTTATTTGATGTTACGTCTCATTATAAATTAGGCTTCGTTCATAACATCTTATTTTACATATGTAATTTTACCACTTACAGTCTCACGAGTATTTTTACATATGTAACAACTGTTTGTGTCATATTTTATTTGATTTATTTGTTGTTGAGTTCGATCTAATCATATATTTGTGATACTTTGTGAAGAAACAAATAATTTGTTTTTTAATCAATCTGGACAATTTATTTGTTTTTGACGTAATTTGGATGAAGCCAAATATTACACTCGAAAGTTTGTTATAAGTGATATTTTATATGTAATAACTAATGTTTACATATGTAAAAACTATTTTTACATATGTAATATCTTATTTTACATATGTAACATATATGTGACACTAGGCTTTGTAGGTCAAAAACTGGTTCATAATCTTTTACATATATGATATTTTATTTTTACATATGTAATAACCGATGTTACATATTTTTACATATGTAACATGCTGTGGCATTGGACTTTGTAGGTAAAAAATTGGTTCATAATCTTTTACATATGTAAAATCTTACTTTTACATATGTAAAAACTGATATTTACATAACTTTACATATGTAATTTTACCCCTAGTGTACTCTAAAAAATGATGTTAAATATTTTGTATATAAACTGATGTTAAATATGTAACATCTAGTGTACTCTAAAAAATGGCATTGAGCTTTTGTGGTAACATATGTAAATTTACTTAGGTAACATGTTATATCCCATTATCTACTTAATTTTACATATGTAAACTGTGATATCTAATTTTACATATGTAAAATTATTTAAGCAATATGTTACATCTCAATATCTATTTGAATTTACATATGTAAACTTGTGATACATACGTAAATTTATGTTTGTTTCGTGTTACGTCTCGTTATATATTTTAATTTACATATGTAACATGCTGTGATTTTTACATATATAAACTGATGAACTTGTTTTCTTTGTAGGTTATAAGATTTTCTATTAAAGACGAAGATGATTATCAAGAACTCAAGCATAATTAGCTTTTATATTTTTTAGCTTGTTATATATATATAAAACATTTTGTTATGTTTAATGTTGATTGTGACGGTTACTTATAAATTAATAAAATATACTTGTTATTTTTTATTTCATTTGTCAAGATAATTTACATATGTAAAATGTTGTAAGAAAAGTGTTTAATAGTAATAATACATTTTTTACATATGTAAAACATCCAGATCTTGTAATTGAAAAGTAAGAGAGAGAAATTTAAAAAAGTAGGAGAGATAGTAATGATTGGTGCATTGGAAATTGAAAAAGTAGGAGAGAGAAAGGTTGGTAAGATTACTATCTTACCCTTTTCTACCTTTTTGGCTATTAAATAAATGAAAAAGAAAATGCAAAAAGTAAGATTGAATCTCATCCATTGATGAATGAGATCAATGGCCCATAAAGGGTTTTCAAGGTTTTCAAGGCTCAAGTGGGTTTCCATATTATCCATGCCATATATATATATATATATATATATATATATATATATATATATATATATATATATATATATATAGTGAAAAGTTCATTGTAGACACCCCCATAAGTGTAGACAGGTAGACACCCTTTTTCACCATTAGATCTCTTGATCTAATGGTTGTGATTAATTTTCTTTTTTCTTTTTTTCATTTTTCTCATTAATTAGAAAACTTCACATGTGAAAAAGAGCTATTTCACATGCGAAAGTGTCTACAATGAACCTCACCCTATATATATATATATATATATATATATATATATATATATATATATATATATTGATAAAGAAAGTAAAGCCACCAATACCATATTATGAATATAACTTTAGCTTTTTATTTAATGTAATATAATACATTATTCCGGTAATAAAAGGAGTATGCATAAATCAATTATATATATATATTTTTAGTGATTCAACACGTATAACATACGAGTTTTATCCTAGTACTTTTATATAAGTCAATTATTTTACATGTTAAATAACATTATTTATATACACAAAATCCATGCATTTTTTATTTTTTTTAGAGTGAATTTAAAGAGGTTTTTATAGTGAAATTAAGGAGGCAAACATGAATCAAAGGCAAAAAAAACTCTTGACTAGTTTTTCCAACCAAGAAAGAAGAAGCTTAGCATTATACATATGAAAGCCACATGACTACAATACGATAAGCATAATAGATCCAAGAAAACAAATACTGAAATAAACATAAAAATCTTGTTCATGCTCTAATAAGACATATGAAAGCCACATGACTACAATGCTTTAATGTTTAGTTAAGTTGAACTCTAATCTATTATAAATCGGATTTCTACCTAAATAATTAATTGGGCTTATGCCATTAATTTTTTTTAATTGGGATTAAGTTATTTCTGCAGCAGAAACTTGATGTAAAAGTTTTGGTGTTTGCTAGCTAAGGCTAGCCACTATATAATAAATCATTGTTTAAAAAAGTTGGGCTTAAGTTATTAACATCGTTGCTTTAAACTTTAAAGGTTAAGTTAAAGTCTAAAATCAGTAAGACTAATGTTTGAAAAAAAAGGATTGACAGCTGTGGGATTTGAACCCACGCCCTTTCGGACCAGAGCCTAAATCTGGCGCCTTAGACCACTCGGCCAAACTGTCTGTTGATTTCTTTTTTAATTTTATTTAAATACGTAATAATCCTTCAGTTATTCATCTTGTTTCTTGCCAGATATATTATCTCATCGGGACTCCTCTCAGTTTCAAAGTAATGGCAAAAACCGATCAAAGTTAACTTTAATTTATTTTTCCTTTCATATATTTCAAATCCAATTTATTCGAGTTTCAAAAAAAAGTTTTATGTTTTTTTCTAGAACTAGACACACACCTAATTTATATTATCTTAAATCCACTTAAAATACTTATATAATAGAGTTTGAATCCTCAGTATTAATTGAGGGGGATTTCCCATCGGGTCTTTTGGCAAATAACAGTTTTATAGTTTTATTAAAGAATGCAAAAACTGATCAAAATATAGACTCCATCCTTGATCTTACATTAGGCATTTTATCATGTTTTATTGTTTTGTGGGCACCATTTTATTAGATTGGATAATATATATTATTTGTTATAGTTTAGCGAGGATTACCATCACTTGAGAATGTTAATTGTAATTACTTGGATCAACTTTTCTTCTTTAGAGAAGTTTATAAGAAGAAGATTATAAGAAGAAGTAGAGAGAAGCTTAAGAGGTTAAAAAGAGTTGTAAGAAGAGAATAGTATAACATATAAAATGTATACAAAGAGGTGCATTTTCCTCCTTACATTCATGTGGTATTTATACTACAAAGTTAGGGGACAAGAAGGCGTAGACATTTAATGTTGAGTGTAAGAATATGAGGTCTTGTGTGTAAGGAAAGTCTTCATAAATGTTAAGTTGAAAGTGGTGTGCATGCATATCTTTATTTAGATATTCATAATACTCCCTCTTGGATGACACATTTCACACTTGGGGTTCGAATTTGAAACCCGACTCATTAAAAACCTTGCTAAAGAAAAATCCAATGGGAAAAAAAACTTTAGCTAAGGAAAAAAGAGTGCAGTGCTCCCCCACAAGTTGAAATTTGTACATCATCATATTGTATGTACTAGGGGTGTTCAAAAATATCCGAGTCCGAATCCGTATCCGAATTATCCGAAATTCCGTATCCGAATTATCCGAAAATTTCGGATATCCGGAATTTCGGATATCCGAAACTCGGATATCCGAAAATTCGGACTTGGACTTGGACAAGGATATACAAAATTTTCGGAAGTTTCGGATACCCGGTATCCGAAAAATTAAATAAATTAAAATAAATTTATATTAAAGAAATAAGGAATTACTGAATACTTGGACTATGTTTATTTGTTTTATCGTTTTTTAGGTCGAACTTATGTTTATTTGTATTTGAAGACTTGGACTATGTTTATTTGTTTTGTCGTTTTGTCGTTTTTTTTTGTTAAATTGTGGTTTTTTAAAAAAAACTGGATTTTCGGATATCCGTTTTAACTATCCGAGTCCAGTCCGAAATTTCGGATATCCGATATATCGGATATCCGAAATTTCGGACTTGGACTTGGACAACAAAAACTGGTATCCGAAATTTTCGGATACCCGAAATTCGGATATCCGAAATTCCGGGTATCCGGTTTTGAACACCCCTAGTATGTACATGTCGCATTTCAATATTATGAACGTGTTTCCTGAAAATCGATGTAGGGAGTGCTTTAGGGAAAATATATGTTGAGTTGTTGCTAGATTGGATATATCCCATTTCTACATGGTTGTCTTTGATAAGCTCTTGAGTGTACGATAAGAATCTAAGCGGTATATGATTTGTCTTATCACTTTTGATATAACATTCTTTCATCTGCAAGAGACAAGCCGCATTGTCTTCATAGGTTGGGGTTGGACGTCCTCTTTCTCTAACCCACACGAAGTCAATATGAGTTGCGTCATACAAAATAAATGTCAACTACGAATAGTTGGTGAGTAAACATAGGTTTGGTGTACTACATAGATTAAACATGCGAGCAATGACTTAAGTGCAATCGAGTATGATAAACCAGATATGAGATAGAGCAAATATGAGTGTATGAACCAACCCTTACAGTAAGGCTTCCAATCACAAGGCGCCCAAGCCAAGGCAGGCAAAGTGGGCTTGTCAAGCCAATAGATCTATTATCGTAACCCTGGCCTTGTATAATTAATGTCACACGGGGTCGTTCTAGAGGTCGTTCAATCGTTCACATCGTTTATCGTTCACATCGATTAATCGTTCACAGCAATAATCTACACAAATTTAACATACAAGAACACACATAGCACATAGAGTTCGCATGTAGTTTTTGAGTAAAGCATATTGAATATGAGAATTGAATACGGTACATGTTGCACCCCAAAAAGTTCAAAATAAAGAGGGACTATGAATACTCACCTGGAAAAGGATACACGAATAGACAACGACACCACGTAACGGAACGGTTAGACCCGAAGACAACCTCGACGACTAAACAAGACGGATGAATAAATAGATAAATAAATAAATAATTGAAATTCACGACATAATCGACTTGACGACTTGTTGTGATTTAATTATGGTGATAACGTACAATCACGGTCATGAGGTAGGTCATTCCTAAACTACACATGTGACGGCAAACAATTTTAGATAAAACTATTTATTTTTACGATGCCTCAAAATATATTTATTTTTCATGGAATCGCATAGGCCATAAATATTAACCAAGAATTAATTTAACATTAATCTAGACCTAAACATATCATATAACAATTATGAAGTCATAACCAATCAAATATATATATATTTGCAAGATTAATTATCTTTAACCTAAACCCTAATTTAAATAATTCTAAGCAATAAAAAATCCAATCTCTTGGCAAGCATGTCATCCAGATTATTTATTTATGACTAATCATGCATAAATAACCTAGATCTATCATATACCATCATCAAACAAACAAATTACATGGATCTAAGCATTCATGTACAAAATATATATTTATTTTCCATTAAAATTCACGAAGATGACATCTTTCATCAACAAAACCCTATATCTATCACCAAAGTCACATCTTTATGTTGAATCATGCATAAAAATGTAAGCTTTAACAATCTTAACCAAGATAACAAAGATTTATCATAAAAATCAAATAAAACTCAAATATTCAAGCTTATTGCACGGAATCACTAGATCTATCATGTATTATGCAAGATCAAGACTAAAATCATGATAAAAATATTGTCACACCCTGTAAGATTTGTGTCGGGTTGCGAAAATGGTTATCACAGTCAAGGTTACGAACGTACTCTGGATGGTTCAACAGCTAGAGCCGTTTTGGAAATTGTTAAATTATTGGAGTAAATAGGAGTTTTCCCAATATCATTACGCAGCGGAATAATTATAATGAGAAAATTAAATAGTTCTAAGTTTACAACACATAAGTTTTCAAAAGATTTTTAGGACATGTCACCGTTAGGTGTTATGTCGGGAAAATCTCTAAAGGCTAAACCATACTTCAGAAAGCAAATGAAAAGTCCTAAAATGCAATGACAGGAAACAAGCAAGTAGGTCCGATGCATGCACATCAATTAAGTTCAAGTACTTGAGAATTCATACGAGAAAACGGTCAACAAATAATTGTTGGTGAGTTTCACGGGTTCAAAGTGCTAGCAGTTAAAAGTTGAATGAAAATAGTAATTTGGAAACAGTTCATATTAATATTTGACAATATCAAATAAGACTAGTTGAAAAAAGTTACCATGTACCCTGAATACCAAAACTGACTTTACCACTCTTGGTACCTTTTGTCTGGTTGGTACCGCATAGATATGACATAACAATTTGTACTCTTTGACTAAAAGACGGAGTCACGATTAGAGCTACCAATCAGAGCAAGGGCGTTAACCGTTAGATCTATTCAAACGTTACCGTTTGCAAATGATAATTAATCGGATTCAGTTAATAGTGGGGTTAGGGTTATAACATGAATGAACATGAGATAACAAGTTTGGACAACGGAAAAGCACATGAAATAGTTATGATAACAAGGTCTAATTGTCTAACATGGAAAAAAGTATGTATGAATTCTCCTCCAAAGATAAAACAGTTAAAGGTAAAAGGGGGCGTGAAAAACTCACATGAATCAGAACGGAAATTCGGTAGCACATTCAACGAAAGTGTAGCCTAAATAATTATAAGACATACAATAAGTAATTGGGTCGAAAATTAATGTCACTCCAATTAGGTAGGTCAAGTCTTGACGTCATAGTAGCCTTAGGGTTAAATGATTTGGAATAATAAAGTGAAAGTGTCCGGTTATGTGTTTATTTGGAAATAATGTAAATTATATATTTTTAATTAAATAGAATATACAAAAATTCCAAAATAATATTTAAAGATGGTAAATATTTATAGAAATAAATATTAAGTCAAGATGAGGGTTTTCATATGAGAACTTGATTATGTTGACTAATTAGTTGAAAACCGGGCGATTTCGCGGTAACCGCCGATTACACGATATTTATCCGTTTAAGTTAGAAATCAATCAAGTACAATAAAATATGATTATTTTCTGTCCAAAATATGTAGATAATTATTTCAAAAGTGTCGGTTTTCATTAGTTTTCCGGTTTTGTGGATTTTGTGTCGGTTTTGCCGTTTTGGTCCCGTTTGCCCGTTTAATGACCCCGTTAGGTTCCTAAATTTATCATATGTATTTGTAACATGTTTTTACCATTAAAAATACCCCTATGAGTTCATTTGGACCAGATTTGGGTTCTATTATAAAAATGATGTTTCTGGGCCCGTCGGGTGTCATTTTAGTCTCGGTTTGTGCCCAAATTTAAGTAATTTGTTAAGGGATCTTTTGGCCATATTTTATAATCATTTCAACCATCAAAACCTACTGTTTAAAAGCATAAACTTTCTGGTCAAAACGAATCCTTAGCTAAAAGTGTTTTCTAAGGTTTTTAAAGTGTACTTTTATAGGTAAAAGTTCCTTATGCCGAGTTTAAGCACAAGTAATCTTTTTAAAGTCCAAGATATCTTATTTTGACTATATTAAGTCCAAAAACGTGTCATAGGCATTATGGGGTCCAAAATTACAAAATCAACATACAACACACAATATATACAAAGTTAGTGTCTATAAATGCAAACTAAACAAATACTTGTGTAAAAGTCCTACAAATCAAAGCTTGTACATAATATTTCAATGGAATAACTATCATGAGTTTCTAGTAGGTAAATACATGGTGAAACATAAGGATAATTACAAGTAAGTAAGATTTTATGGGTTCAAAATGATGTTTAGACAACAATGAGAGTCAAGACTTGTACATGGAGTGTTATAGTTATGAAAAGAAACTAAGAACACTAGCTAGAATAAGATTTCACTAAGAAAAGTGGAGATGAAACCTTACTAGAAGGATATGGAGGCCATGAATGATGATGATGATGGTGATTCTTGAGTTCTCTAGCTTCCTAGCACCATGGAACATCATAAGAATGAGTGTTTAAGCAAGAAACTTAGAGAGAGAGTAGAGAGAGAGCTTACGGATTTTAGGAGATGAGGGAGCAAGAGAGAGTTTTTTTAGTGTTGAATGATAAATGAGGCTAGGGTTATGTAAAGTAGTGTAAGTATGAGAGAGTAAATAAAATTGGAGTGTTTGGATGTGGTGTGTGTGTGTGTTCGGTTTGTATATGGACCGAGAGAGAGAGAGAGAGAGACAGAGAGATATAACCGAGAGAGATGAGAGGGAAAGAAAGTGAGGGTGTTTAGGAGTGTTTAAAAGTGATAAAATCTTGTGAATGAGGAGGCTAAATGAAAGGTTAAGGGTGATGTGTGCGGTTTGTGTTTGTGAGCCGAAAGAAGAAAAGAAGGGGACGGGTTCGAGTCCCTTGGAGTCGGTTCACACACAACCACTCTAAAGTATGTTGAGCTTGTTCCATGGCTAAGTATCTATGGCTCCATGATCCTTGTGTGTGCAAGTAGTATGTTCATGAGTTAGTGAAAGACAAGAAGGAGGGAGCACATTACCCATTGGATAACAAGGAGGTGTACTTGGGGAGACATGGCCACCCTATGTTGTCAAAAGGGGAATAGGAGTGTAAGTATGACAAGTTTGGCATCTCCTTTGGTCAACTAGACAACCAAAATCTAACTAAAACAATTAAGTGGCAAAGGTGGTGGTTGTGGTTCTCGTAACCGGCCAAGGGAGAAGAGGGAGGGCCGGGTTCGAGCCGTGACCAAGCCGGGTCACGAGGGGAAAGAAAATGGGAGAGGGATCGAGGTCACGACGGGGAGGAAAGAAAAGAAAAACGTAGGAGGAAACCGGGTCTGAATCGGGTTTGAATGTTTTATAAAATCTTTATTCACGACGACACAAAATAATGAAACAATGACTCGGTTTGGAACTAAAGTACTCGAGGGTTAATAACATTGAAAAAAAATTACGTTGCATGTATATATATATTGCATGCATGTGAAAATACATTTGTCGCGAATGTTAATAGAGTTTTATAAAATGTTTTGGACGTAGAATAAATCGATGTTTACGTAGAGAATGGATCACAAGTCTCGTATTGTTGTCATTGTCTAAACTCATTGTTATTTACTACGAAATTGTTTATTAAAGTTATACGTGAAATATGTGAATGAAAAAGGTTGATCAAAGGTTATGGCTAAAATGAACGTAAATGGTTAATGATATTCATGATAAATCCCCGGATGATGGGATCGTGCATGGTGTTTACCACATAGTTTGATAAATTTAGTAAACGAATTCGGTTAGTCGCTTTATTATTACTGAAGTTCCAGTGACCATTCCGTGCAAAAAAATCATCATGTTCAAGTATTGTTTTCAACATGAATTAAGGCTACGTCAAGGCTATATTCTTATTGTAAATGAATGCAAATATGATAACATTGGCACGTTGCAAGTAAACAGTTACGTAACACAGTTAACACATAAGTATATATTATCGGTTTAAGTCGTTGGAAACTTACGGGTTGTCACAAATATGATTTTGATCATAGCATGGCAAAAGAAAAATAAGATGTGAGCAAGATTCGAGTAAACATACCAATAATGATGAAAATCGACACAAAACTAAGCCTCAAATCATCCAAGACGGGCTTTGAATCTTCAAAAATTGGGGTTTAGATGAAATACAGCCGTCATTCACGTTTTAGGATAAAAGGGGTTGAAGAAAATGAGGTTTAGGTGGGTAAGGATGAACTTATAAAGCAAAAAACGAATCCTGCACGTCAGATGCAAGTCGCGGACCATGAAGGGGAGCAACGAAAGTGTCGCCCACTGCGGCCGATCCGGACCTGTCTCCCCTTTGACTTTGGTTGACCAGCACATAAATTTGACGTTGTGGCCACGGTAATTAGGGTTTTGGTTCCCGTTTTATCACCAATTGATTCATTTCATCATTCCAACAAAGATAGAGTACAAACATGACATATAACATTTCTCAAATATCAATGAAATTTTAAATAACAGGTTTATGGTTGGTTTTACCGTTATCGCTCTAGATTCGTTCTTTATCGTTTTTAAGCCCCGTGATGTGTTCGAAACGACTCTAAAAATACCAACTAAACCTAGACCTAGACACACCTAAATTTTACCGAAAATTCTAAAACTAACTGAACCCTAAGGCAAGTGTATCTGTCGGATTATAGTAAAGCTAAGGAAGACCGGGATTATCGAACCCTAGGGACACTAAAGTAGCTAGACTCAACCTAGGACATAAGAAATGAAATTTGAGCGGATTTTGGTTTTGTGAGATTTAATTTAACTAATCTAACTAACTAGCAACCGAAACTGAGAACTTAAGGAAACAATCAGATGAGGAAAGGCACCACCTAGACCTAGACTCCTATTTGAAACTCACAACTCAACCCGGTTTTAGCAATCCTGATGGCGGTTAGTTCACCTTTTAAGTTCTTCCTAACAGATAATCCTACGCTCGGACAAGAGTTCACTTTGTGGGTACTTCCTACTTCAGCTAGACTTAACCACCTCTGAACCTAATCTCGGGCACCCTAAGCTAGCAGGAGCTACCACTAATTAACTACAAATGACTCGAAATAGCAAATCAGAAAACTAACCTAGGGAATTTCCTTGTGGGACAGTTTGGTCCTTAGCAATTTACCAACCCGACTACCCAATGACTATCACCCTTTTAAGATTATTTAGAAAGCATCACACAAGAATCAAATAACTAATTACCAATTAATCCTATGACTACAATTAAGCAATCACATTAAATTGCAAGCATAACCTACAAGTAAAATACTTTACCCAAGCTGGAAGACATCCACAAGCAAAGCAAGGTTTAATTGATAATTACTAATCCAAATCTAGTACACATATGCATCATCACAGCAAATTAACGGAATTGAAAAGGTCATCAAACATCGATCAGATAACTAAAACCGAATTATAATCGTAAATCTCATATAGTTGTCATAATAGTCTAGGTGGTTGCAAATTACTTAGCCAACCACCATGATATGGTCACAAACACAGAAAAGTTCCAGAATTTGTAAACAAAACATTGTCTTGATCAAGCAATTACAAGAATTCAATGGTAAAGAAAGAACCGGGTGGATGATTTGATGATGAATTTGTCTCCCCGATCGACCTCCACTTGATTCCAGCCCTTCCTTGTCTCTGAATATCGCCTCTGGCCTCTCTCTATTCGTCTCCAGCCGAATAATGCCGAATGAAACCCTAAAAATCGATTTTAAAGGCCAATTACTTCTTTTACGGATTAAACACCTCCAAGCGTATCGCTTGGAGGTTCAGAACTGGGACACGATACGCTTCAAGTCAACAATGTGAAAAAATAGTCGCGGCCTCGAATCCGCACCGCCTTTACTCTTTCTTCTTCAGCGCGTATCGTGCAAAGGACGTACCGGTCCACGCGATACGCTTGGACCTTCTTTTTCAGCTTCTTTGATTCTTCTTTTCTTCGACTTCCTCTAACTCTCTCTCTCTCTCTCTCTCTCTCTCTCTCTCGTGGCCTCAGGTAATGAACTATTATCTACAAAAACACATAAAAACATAAATAAGACTCAAAGACTCATACTTTACTAAAGACAAGCTAAAACCAATGAAAACAACTCAACTTTGACTAAAATATATACAGAAACGACTCGGAAAATGAGATGTGTTTGCAACACATCAAACATCCCCACACTGACTCCTTTTTTCGTCCTCGAAAAATACTGCAATGGAATCATAACCAGAACTCTCTAACGTATTTCATTTTTCATTTTTCACAATTTCAATTATATTCTCAATCTTATATCCTAGTTCGATTACTAGTATTCTTGTCCGACTAGACCCAACCACCAACCATTCAGCCCCAAATGCAGCGAATTAATTTATTTATTTAGCTATATTTCAACTCAATGCGTCCCACACTAAAAAATTGCAACTTTACCCTAATCTCGTCTCAAGATTCAAGACACAGGTTAAACCATTTAGATTTTCCTACCCTAGTAATTAAAACTATATATATCTCAAAAATGATGGAATAATGGATGAATGGTCTACTAGTTTGAGCTATATATATATATAGGGTTAGGTTCAAATGAGAACTTTTTTATTTGAGAACTTTTGAGAACCATTCTGAGCCACTAATTTTCAGGGGGGAAGCATTCAAATTCATGGGGGGGGGGGGGGGATTTCCTTATATATAACTTGTGGCTCAGAATGGTTCTTAAAAGTTCTCAAACCCAATTAGTTCTCAAATGATCCTTTCCCTATATATATATATATATATATATATATATATTAGAGCTTCACCTAGAGGAGCATCAAGTGAGAGTAAACCCGATGGGTAGCACATAGGGTATTTAGCCTAGCTCAAGCAGAAATAGAAATGGAACATGGAATTTATTCAAGCGCCACCAAAATCGGATTTATTTTCATAAAAAGACAGGTGTGCTTATATTTAAGAGCCATATACACTTTTAAATACTAAGATACCTATCCTCTTATTTTGAAGTTTCGGTTCACATCACTCATAATAAGATGGGAACCCACTATCGTATCCTGATTTCTTTCACTTTTATGATTTATTATATTTCGTATGATGCATAAGGATTTTTAAGCATAATTAGTTAGCTGGGCCTATCAATACATCGAAACTAGCTATAGATATTACCTCTAATTAATTATTTATCATTTATGCACATTGTTAGAAAATTGATCCTGATTATACTATCATTTCCCATTTAATTGCAGCCAGATTCTCACACATTTTTGAACATTTTTTTTTTGGATTTTTGGATTTTTGGACAAATTTATGACTCAAAACAAACCAAAAATAAAACAAGACGCAAGTCTTCCCATCCCCACAATTGAACTACACATTGCCCTCAATGTGGATGAGAATAAAATAAAATAGAAATAATAATAACACACACGAACGATAAAAAAAATGCAACGAAAATTAAAATAAAAGAACATAAACCGGAACGGACTCCCCTGATTATTGATTTAGATGAATGGCAGGCGAGCTCGTATCCGCAAGTCCTCCATTGAATTCTATAAGCATACCAAAGCGCAAATATCATCGGACCTGTAAATCGACAAAACAAAAACATACACTCGACGAAAAATGATTAAACACGAAAATGTAAACATAAATAAGAACAAATAAGAGAAAAATAAATTGAAATGGCTCACCTGAAACTCCAGAGACTCAGAACATGGATCATAACCGAACCGGAACAAATTCGGTAACGAGAAATAAGAAAAATTAAAAATTTAAAAATATACATGAATTACCTCTCTAGGTGTATCGCCTACAGAACTTGAAATCCCAAGCGATACGCCTAGAACATCAAAACAACCGGATCTCGCTCGAACCCTCCACGCGTATCGCCTGAACCAACCACCATCCTGCGCGATACGCGTTGCACGACTTTTCCAGAGATTTTTAGGATTTTGGCCCCAAAAATTTTCTATCTCTTTTGCTCTCCAATACATCCTCTAGTCGAAATTGTCCAGCCAAACCTGCATTTTTGACCTGCAAATTATACCTGGACAATTCCCCACCTCATTCCAATGTTCGTGAGCCTCCCGAATCACCTGCAAACACCGAAAAACACAAAACCAAAAAACGCAAAATTCACAAAAACCAAAAATTTCAGAAAATAAAAGACACATTTAAAAAAATATACATCCCGACACTTAATCAATTAGCCCAATACAGCAAAACAACCTCACAAACCATCCGGCGGCTTAGATTTTACATCCTTCACCACAAAACAACCGGTTTGCACCCGGTTTCTATCCTGCCAACTACTAACCAACCTACCAACTAACCAACTATCAATAATCACTAAAAACCACGTATTTTTAACCTTCCAATGTTTAAAACAACCTGGAAGAAATCTAATCTTACCGAGAAAACTCAAATCCGAGTCATGGACACACTTAACTACTCCTAACTTCCCCACACTTGGCCTAAACTCTATATCATCATTTAAAACACCTAGATCTCCAAGTATGGCCTTTCTAACCTCCATTTCAACTACCAATTCACTATCCTCACTCTCCAACTCTTCGGGTTCTCCTAACTCGTCACTTAACACCTCATCGACTATCACATCTTCCCGGAGTCCTCCCCACACTTAGGCTTTACCAACACCTCACACTCAACTACCTCAAACAATTTAACTACTTTCTCGTCATCCACCTCACCGGGTCCTCCTAATGGGTCAAATTTTTTATTATTATCAACTAATTCATCTACGCCCCCCCCCCCCGGGGTGTTCTCCCCACACTCATTCTCTCCTATCTCCTCATCCTCTAACCGATTTCCAACCACCACTAGATCGATAAATGACATAAAAGTACCTATCAAGCACACAGATTCTGCACCAGTCTCCTGATTACCAACCTTAAACATCACACTCTCATTATCAACCCTTAGAGTTATGGTACCCTCAAACACATCCACTAAAGCACGGGCAGTCCTAAGAAAAGACCTACCTAGAATCAAAAGGAAACTAGTGTCATAATCACTATCAACTACCACAAAGTCTATAGGGAACAAAAAAAATTATCAACCTTAACAAGCACATTTTTCACTATTCCTTTGGGTCGCACAATTGATTTATCAGCTAAAGATATATTCATGCACGTAGGGGCTAAATCTTCTAATCCTAAGTGCTTAAGAACAGAAAAAGGCATGACATTTATAGAAGCACCCAGATCAGTCAAAGCATAAGTAACAGAAGAACTACCAAATATGCAAGGAATTGTAAAAGTCCCTGGATCGTTTAATTTCTTAGGTAATTTATTCTGAAAGACAGCTGAATAATTAGCATCAAGGATTACGTCAGATAATGATTCAAGTTTCTTTTTATTACTTAACATATCTTTCAAAAATTTTGCATACTTAGGCATTTTATCTAAAACTTCAGTAAATGGTAAAGTAATCCTAAGCTTCCTAAGAATATCAAGAAACTGACCATATTCGTGTGCATTTTTCTATTGGATTAGACGTTCAGAATATGGCACACGTTTCAGATCCTCTGTTGTAATCGTCTAACTCGTAAATCGCACTCTCTTCTTCTCCTTTACTGCCTCCCACTTCATTGACTTCTCTCCAGCTGATGATTCTTTGACTCCTTCAACCTCGACGTTTGGTGCGGTAATTGTTGGCTTCATGCTCGGATGCACCTTCCCGTCAGGCGTCTCTAGCTCGATCTCCTTATTAACCGGCTCCTCCTCAGCTACCGCCGGTGATGGACTCTCCAAAATCTTACCACTCTGTGTGGTCACCGCATTAACCGAAGAGTTGGGGTTTTTGTAAGTACTACCGGAAAATTGACCCCCTCGGTTATTCAGCTGCTTCGCGATATCACCAACCGAACGCTGTAAATCTAAGAAAGAAGCTTATTGATTTCGTAATAACTTGTCATGCTCTGCTAGCTACTTCTGTGTAACCTCATCTCTCGCATTCATATGTGCCAGGATCTGGGTCTGGTTGACAATCAGCTCCCTCATCTTTCTCAGGCTAGACTCGTCATCTCCTCTCTCGAACTGGTTGGTCCTCGCCTGAAACCCCAGTGGGTTTCCTCCCTCACGCAATCCAAGATTTTTGGCCACTCCTCCACCCGGATTGAAAAAAATTACCGAACTGGTTTCGGTTTCCAATGTACTCAATCTGCTCCGCAGAGGCGAGCGGGCAGTCTCGGGTGTCATGAGTGCCTCGACACATCTCACATTTGGATTTGATGTGGAGTTTAATTTCTTCTAAGGTTTTGTAGATGTTCTCAGCCTCTTTCGGCGTCATGGTCTCTGAGCCAGTGTGATGGACACCCCGGGTAGAAGTAGAAGGTATGAGTGATCTAGTCGGGGCCACAGCGGCTCTCCGATCTCCAGGTGTCTGCTGTTCAGCTATCGCGAAGCTCTCGAATAATTGTCTGCATTCCTCAACAGAGAGCTTCTCCATCATGTGTCCTCCACCCGAAATATTGAACTCCTTCTGAACAGAATAAGGAAGTCCGTTGTAGAACTTTTCGATGATTTCCCAATCCATCAACCCGTGTTGCGGACATCTACTCAGAAGGGTGTTGAAATGCTCGTAAGCAACCGAATAAGGCTCATCGGGGTCCATCTTGAAGGAATGGATTTCCTCCCGAGTACGTGCAGCCTTGGCTGGAGGATGATACTTTTTCAGAAATTTGGATTTCAGATCGTCCCAGGTGGCGATCGAATTTGGCGGAAGAGTCTCGAGCCAATCAACGGCTCGAGAGGCGAGTGAGAACGAGAACAACCGCAGATACATGATATCATTAGTGACTCCCGTGAGTCCGAACGTATTGCATATTCGAATGAAGCGGGAGATATGCATTGGTGCATCTTCATCGTCACGTCCATGGAATTGAATAGAATTTATGAGCGCATTTATGATGTGCGATGGAACTTGCCAATTCGAGGTGTTGGCAATGTTGGGTTGTGCGATGGTAAACCGAGCGTCGTTATCGTCGACGCTGGCCTACTCGTGGATGGTTTGACGTGCCGCCATGGTCGTACGATCGAGGAATGGGATGAGTTTAGTGTCGCGAGCGATGTGGGTGGAATCAAATGGTTTTGAGTGAGTGGTGGAAAGGATGAACGCTTCGAGTTCCATGCGAAGTACGCGGAAACGTTCACGAATGTCCTTGTCGGGATCTGGAAATGGAGATTGCTCAGGTGGAGCTCGCGAACGGGTGTGTGGTATAAAACGGGGAAAAATAAAAATGAAAATAGAAAAATAAAAACCTATAATCTAGACTCGAAATTGGACAATCCTAAGACTCTAGACACAGAAAAACCTAAAATACTCAAAATTTCTTAACAATGACCTAAGTTAATCTTGCTATTGCCAAAAATCCCTGGTAACGACGCCAAAAACTTGATGTGTTCGGAACGACTTAAAAAATACTAACTAAACCTAGACCTAAACCTAGACCTAGACACACCTAAATTTTACCAAAAATCCTAAAACTAACTGAACCCTAAGGTAAGTGGACCTGTCGGATTATAGTAAAGCTAAGGAAGACCGGGATAATCGAACCCTAGGGACACTAAAGTAGCTAGACTCAACCTAGGACCTAAGAAAGGAAATTTGAGCGGATTTTGGTCTTGTGAGATTTAATTTAACTAATTTAACTAACTAGCAACCGAAACTGAGAAACTTAAGGAAACAATCAGATGAGGAAAGGCACCACCGAGACCTAGACTCCTATTTGAAACTCACAACTCAACCCGGTTTTAGCAATCCTGATGGCGGTTAGTTCACCTTTTAAGTTCTTCCTAACAGATAATCCTACGCTCGGACAAGAGTTCACCTTGTGGGTACTTCCTACTTCAGCTAGACTTAACCACCTTTGAACCTAATCTCGGGCACCCTAAGCTAGCAGGAGCTACCACTAATTAACTGCGAATGACTCGGAATAGCAAATCAGGAAACTAACCTAGGGAATTTCCTTGTGGGACAATTTGGTCCTTAGCAATTTACCAACCCGACTACCCAATAACTATCACTCTTTTAAGGTTATTTAGAAAGCATCACACACGAATCAAATAACTAATTACCAATTAATCCTATGACTACAATTAAGCAATCACATTAAATTGCAAGCATAACCTACAAGTTAAATACTTTACCCAAGCCGGTAAACATCCGCAAACAAAGCAAGGTTTAATTGATAATTACTAATCCAAATCTAGTACACATATGCATCATCACAACAAATTAACGGAATTCAAAAGGTCATCAAACATCGATTAGATAACTAAAACCGAATTAAAATCGTAAATCTCAAATAGTTGTCTCGGGTAATGAACTATTATCTACTTCCCCTAACTCTCTCTCTCTCTCTCTCTCTCTCGTGGCCTCGGGAAATGAACTATTATCTACAAAAACACATAAATACATAAATAAGATTCAAAGACTCATACTTTACTAAAGAAAAGCTAAAACCAATGAAAACCGACTCGACTTTGACTAAAATATATACAGAAACGACTCTGAAAATGAAATGTGTTTGCAACACATCACCCCGTTTTTATCGGTTTTCACCATTTTACATTTCCAACTATTTGAAACACATTCAGGCTTATAAAATCGAATATAGCATGCCATACATCAAATTATGAACAAATATAATGCGTTTTCGGGCAATTTAACGTACGTATCATTATTAGGTTAATGACCAATGTTTCGAGACTCAATTTGTGTGTGATGACTTGTTATGTGAGTTAAGACTAATAGACTCATAAATATATAAATTTTGACATACACTGACAAAATACAAGATTCCCTGTAAATGACGAATCGCGTACCGAAATCGCGAATTGCTTCATTTATTTCAATTGATCTAATTTGAATCCAAATTATTTTAATTAAGTATTTTGCTTTGAAAAACGATTATAAATCATTTAGAACCATTAATTGGGGGTATAAATACCCAAAAACTCTTTCCGTTCTCAATAATTCGCAATCGATAAATCGCAAAATTTCAAAATGGGCCGGATTTCTCAATCGGGTAAATTGCAAATGTTAAAGTGGGTCTCTAATGACCCCAAGTGAAATTCGGTACGCGTCTTCATCTATTGCAAACACAATTTTGGTTGGCAATGATCAATATTTACCAATTAATTGATCAAGTATATGATTTCATCCCCTTCCCAACCATACGAATCAGTTATCTAATATTCTTTATAGCCTGCAAATCGTTTAAAACTTTCTATTGGTTCACCATTTATAAAAAAAAAACAGTGTTGCCGTTGAATTTGACAAACTCGGCTTATCCTTGAAGGATCTCAAAACTGGACCGATTATATCCAACCATAATAACTCGGGTGATCTTTATCCTTTTACACCTCCACAACAACCATCCACTTGCTTTGTTTCAGCGAATTCCATCCCTTGGTATAATTATCTTGGTCACCCTGGAACTTATGTCACACCCCCAAGTTTCCACTAACGGAGTATAACCGTGTGGGGTGTGATCCAGACCAGGATCCAAGACTTAAGTTACAACCAAGCCATAACAGTAATTTAATAAAAGATTAAGCACGTTTATACAAAATGAAGTAAAGTTTGCCTTACAAGAACACAAGTTAGTTTAGAAAATCAGCGGAAGCAAATTTAGTGATTACAAGTTCGATACACAAAATGACAAGTTCAAAAGGGGTTTTTTTGAAATGTAAATTTTCCCAAAAGTTTGCTAGTTGAGTACTGCCGCCATCCGTGCCATCCATGCATCCACCTAACGACCTGAAAAGTAATCAACAATCAAGTGTCAGCTAAAAGGCTGGTGAGTTCACTAAAACATGCTACACAACACTATGTAGACTAAAATGCAACGAATAGTAAGGAAACAATTCGTAATCTAGTAATGCAAGTATTATCCGTATCAATAGGTAGCTAGCCTATGCTTATGCTCACCTGAACGTTCGAAACCAAAGCTGACGAATGTATCATAGGCATAACCTATGAAGTTTCCTTCCCCGTGTCTTTCCCGATCACGGTAGTCCTAGGCTAATATTGGTCTCAGTCCGACCGCCAGTCGGGAAGGTGCATCCTGTGCACCGCTGAGCGGGGGTGTCAATCCCCAGTAGATCTACTCAACATTACCTCGCTATTCTATATTAATGGCCCGATAAAGTAAGAACTTTTGATATTAAAAGAAATTTAGTGAAACATGTGATATATGGTGGATAACTACTTAAGTAAAGAAATACCTTTACCGTGTTGTTGCCATCCTTTACCGGATGCAACTACAATAGTAAGTGAAACTCACCTTAGGGTGCACTGGTACGCGGCACTTGGTTCTACGAGTTGGTCAAGATCGACCTAATTTGGTAAATATGGCCTAACCGGATTAGAAGTTGTCACTAAGACTAATAATCACACATAAGCACCTAGGCATGTTTCATGCTTTCATACAAGTCATACAATGCACAAAGAGGTCCCAATTTGGGAGAAATCATGAAATTGCAACTTAAGTCAAAGCTGACCCAGAAAAGTCCAACTTCAAACACCTATCTAGAGACATAGCTAAAATCCACAATACTTAGAATTAACTCTTTAAATTTTACAGGAACATACTACATATCAATTAGAACTTGTTGCAAAAAGAATCAAGTAAAAAGGTTAAGAAATGAGAAAGTTATGCACGTCGGAAGTTAGCATTTTCAGCATTTTGTAAAGTAGTCGAAGTAAACTTAAAATTTGCATAACTCATTAAAAACTTAGAATTTTTGTACCAAACCTTCCAGATCATACACTTAATATATAAACATCATTTAACAATAGCAAACTCGTCAGTAAAACAAGATTAGCATGCTCAACCAAATTTAAAAGTCTTCTTTTCACAGAAAAAGACAGCTTTGAGTACCCAACTTGCAGCAGTGTTTTGAGTGACCAAACGAAGGTTTTAGAAAGTGTGCGAGTATCCGTTGTAAAGCTAAGACACCCTACTTTACTAGGGAAAAAGAATCAATCAGTTTCGAGTAAAATTGAGTAAGTTATAGCTGCTGCAAGTTGACCAAAAATTCTGGTCAAAGCTGTCAAAAATATTAAGTTTGCAAACATTTAGAATTTCAATTCTATGCTAACATTTGATCAATTAAACACTTACTAACAAGTCTACAATCAACATAATATATAATTTCTGGTCCTAACAAGTTCATGCCATAACCACATCAAAATCTCATCATGTAGCTAGCAATTAAGCACATTACACCCAATTTCCTAGCCACACACCCAACATGCATAAAAGAACTTTCATAGCAGAAATTTGAACTCAAAACCCAGCTCTAAACCCGAGTTCAAATCTGTCCCAAATCATAAGTTAACATATCTTAACCTAAAACATGAAATATGAGCATAACAACACTCGATTTAGCATATATACATCCAAAAACACACATGCAACAACAAGTTCGGATTTCAAAAAGTTAGGGCTTACTAGATGGAGGTAGAAATCGCGAGTAGAAGGAGAAGAGGAGAAGATGAAGCTTCCTTGAGTGTTCTTGAACCTTGTAGTAGCTTGAATTCACCTCCTTGAAGCTCAATTTCTCCAAAATCGCAAGAGTGTGTATGTGTGTGTGTGTAGCCGTGAACGAGAGAGAGAAATGAATATGATGATGCGTATGAATGAGATGGGGGGGGGGGAGGATATGGGCAGATTTCTTGATATAAAATTTTACACATTAGGTCCCTTAAGGTTTTATTTTAAACATATGGAGCATAAAACTCAAGTAAATGGGTTTTTACTAGAAAGTGTAAAGTAAAATTTCTAAAGATGTTTCCAAGTGTTTTTAAATCATTTAACATGTAAGATTCAGTCGGGTTATATAAATTTATCGTTGTACATAAAAATCCAACTTCACACACAAAGCCCGGTTTCGCATATAAATGCAATTTTTCATATTTAACACATAAAGTCACGAAACGAATTTACAAACCAAGTTACTAAAGTCAAATAACAAGTAAACATAAGTAAACACGAAATCATTCAAGTAACGGGTCTCGGGTTCGCTAAAGGAACTAACGGGACTAACGGAAAAAGTTAACGGAGTTAACTTGGGAAGTTGCAGTTGTCATAGGCTCCCCATGTTAAGGAATTTTCGTCCCGAAAATTAGCTAGTACCTTGGTTTGAAGCGGAGGCTTGATCGAACAAGTGTGGATACTTCTTTCTCATCTGGTCTTCCCGTTCCCACGTGAACTCCGGTCCACGCTTTGAATGCCATCTGACTTTGACGATTGGAATCTTACTTCTTTTCAATGCTTTCTGCTCGCGTCCCATTATCTCAACGGGTTGTTCTATAAACCGAAGTTGTTCGTCAATGTGGAGTTCCTCCAGTGGAACTATCAAAGTTTCGTCAGCCAGACACTTCTTCAGGTTTGAGACATGAAACACGTTATGCACCCCATCTAGCTCAGGTGGCAAGTCCAGACGATACGCCACCGTTCCAATCTTTTCTGTTATCGGGAAGGGTCCTATATAGCGGGGGTTCAACTTCCCACGCTTTCCAAAACGCACAACACCTTTCCAAGGTGAGACCTTCAACAGTACACGGTCACCAACCTCGAATTCTAATGGCCTTCTGCGTTTATCGGCATAACTCTTTTGACGATCTCTTGCTGCTTTCATACGGTTTCTGATTTGTACGATTCTTTTCGTCGTTTCGTACACTAGTTCCGGTCCAGTGAGTTGACTGTCGCCGACCTCGGCCCAGCAGACCGGTGATCTACACTTCCGTCCATAAAGAGCCTCAAAGGGAGCGGCTCCAATACTGGTGTGGTAGCTGTTGTTGTAGGAAAATTCGACCAGTGGCAAGTGGGTTTCCCAGTTCTTTCCGAAATCCATTACGCAAGCTCGAAGCATGTCTTCAAGTGTTTGGATTGTGCGCTCGGTTTGGCCGTCTGTCTGAGGATGGTATGCGGTACTCATATCCAAACGAGTACCTAGGGCTGATTGTAGTGATCTCCAAAAGTGTGAAGCGAATCTGGGGTCTCGATCAGAGATAATTGATAAGGGCACTCCGTGGAGCTTGATGATCTCATTGATGTAGATTTGTGCCAGCTTATCAGTCTTGTCATTTTCTTTGAGAGCTAAGAAATGTGCGGATTTGGTTAACCTATCCACGATCACCCAAATCATGTCGTTTCCACGGGGAGTGCGGGGTAATCCCGTGATGAAGTCCATTGAGATTTCTTCCCATTTCCACTCGGGAATTGTCGGTTGTTGCAGTAAACCTGGAGGCTTACGATGTTCTGCTTTGACCTTTGAGCATGTCAAACACTTACTGACGTATTCCGCAATGTCAGTCTTCATCTTGGGCCACCAATAGAGTCCTTTCAGATCTTGGTACATTTTGTCCGAACCGGGATGGACCGAGTATCGAGACTTGTGAGCCTCGTCCATCACCAGCTCTCGAAGGTTTCCATGTAAAGGTACCCAAACACGATCCTTGTAGTAGCGGATTCCATCTGACTTAACCTCCAAAGTTCCATCTATGCCATTTAGGGATTCAGACTCAAAATTTTCCTCTTTCAGGGCCTCCTTCTGGGCATCTCGGATTCTATCCGGTAGTCCTGCATGAATCGTGAGTTGTAGAGCTCGAACCCTTCTGTGTTTAACATGTTCCTTTCTGCTCAGAGCATCGGCCACGACGTTGGCCTTTCCTGGGTGATACTTTATCGCCAAGTCGTAATCATTTAGCAGCTCGACCCACCTACGCTGCCTCATGTTGAGTTCTTTCTGTTCCATTATATGCTGGAGGCTTTTATGATCGGTGAATATCGTGCACTTGGTACCGTACAGGTAGTGTCTCCAAAATTTCAAGGCAAATACAACAGCTCCTAACTCCAGATCGTGAGTTGTATAGTTCTTTTCATGAGTCTTTAGCTGCCTTGACCCATAAGCGATGACTTTACCTCTTTGCATTAAAACACATCCAAGCCCTTGGATTGAAGCGTCATAATAGACCTCAAAGTCGTCGACACCTTCAGGTAGGGATAGTATAGGCGCGGTACAGAGTTTCTCTTTCAAGGTTTGGAATGCTGCTTCTTCTTTTTCACCCCATCGATATTGGACGCCTTTATGAGTGAGAGCGGTTAACGGTTGAGCTATCTGAGAGAATCCCTTAATAAAATGGCGGTAGTAACCCGCTAACCCTAGAAATTGCCGGATTTCTGTTGGTGCTCTTGGTGTAGACCAATTCTTGATCGCCTCTACCTTGGCTGGATCAACATGAATACCTTGCTCGTTGACGATGTGGCCCAGAAATTGGACTTCTCGGATCCAAAAGTCGCATTTGGAGAATTTGGCGTAGAGTTGCTCCTTCCTTAACAACTCCAAAATTAACCGTAGATGTTCCTCGTGTTCTTCTTTCGTCCTTGAGTAAACGAGTATGTCGTAGATGAAAACAATTACGAACTGGTCTAGGTAAGGCTTGCACACGCGGTTCATGAGGTCCATGAACACCGCTGGTGCATTCGTTAAGCCAAAAGGCATAACCAGGAACTCGTAGTGACCGTAGCGAGTTCTGAAGGCTGTCTTTGAAATGTCCTCCTCACGGACTCTGAGTTGATGATATCCGGACCTTAAGTCAATTTTTGAGTAGTAACTGGATCCTTGTAGTTGATCGAAGAGGTCGTCGATCCGAGGAAGAGGATACCGGTTCTTAATGGTAACTTTGTTGAGCTCATGGTAATCAATGCACATTCTGAACGTTCCATCCTTTTTCTTGACGAATAAAACTGGCGCACCCCATGGCGAAGAGCTAGGTCTAATGAAACCTTTATCTAATAACTCCTGTAGTTGAGTGGATAACTCGTGTAGTTCATTCACGGCCAGACGATATGGAGCTCGGGCAACCGGAGCTGCACCGGGGACAAGGTCGATTCCAAACTCCACTTGTCGATTCGGAGGTAAACCTGGTAACTCTTCCGGGAATACATCGGGGTAGTCGCGTACTATCGGGAAATCTTCAATTTTCTTTTTCGCTAGGGTCTGATCCGTAACCGTTGCTAGAATGGCTACGTGTCCTTTCCGAAGATACTTTTGAGCCTTGAGGTATGATATGATTCCGGAGACAGTGCCTCCCTTCTCACCCTGAATCGAGAGTACTTCTCCGTTTGCAGTGGTTATACGTACGACTTTCTCTTGGCAGACGAGCTCGGCGTGATGTGCGGACAGCCAATCCATGCCAATTATTACATCAAAGCTACCGATTGTGAAGGGCATTAAATCTATGTTGAACTTATGGCCTGAGAGTTCTAAAGTACAATCCTTGACTAAATGTGTTGCATCAATAAGCTTACCATTAGCTAGTTCAACGGTATACCTAGCTTCTAGAGGTTTCGTATCTTACAAAACTTAGTTGAAATGAAACTCTTCTCAGCACCAGAATCAAAGAGTACATTTGCAAAGTAGTTGTTGAGAAGAAACTTACCAGTTATCACGTTGGCATCATTCTTTGCTTCACCCGACCCCATGACGAACGCTCGTCCTCTAGCACCATTTCCCCTGTTTCCACCACTACCTCCACCGTTGTTGTTGTTGTTGTTGTTGTTGTTGTTGTTTTTGTTGTTGTGGTTGTTGTTCTTGTTGTTTCCAGTTTTCTTGAGTTGGGGGCAATCCTTCTTCATATGACCCGACTTTCCGCATTCAAAACATCCCCTGGGACCATCATTGTTTTGCCTTGGACGATTCGGCAAATCATTCCAACAATTCTTAGCCATATGCCCCATCTTTCCACATCGCTCACAAGGGGGTTTGTTGCAATCACCTGTGTGATGTAAGCTGCACTTGTTGCAATAGGGTGCCTTTCCCTTGTACCGGTTAGAGTTCTGACCACTACTGCCTTGGCGGTTCTGATTACCGCTTCCACTGTTGTTGAAACCACCCTTGGAGTTATCAAACCTCTTGTTCTGGTTTTGAGAGCCAGAAAACCTTCCAGAGTTGTTACCAGTACTGTTGTTGCTAGGTTCTTCTTCCTTCTTTGTTTTTCCATCAAGGGCAGTTTTTGGAGATTTCTTTGGTGGTAGAGTACCTTGAGCTACGGCCTGGTCTGTCAGCTTGTGTGCCAGCCTAATCGCCTGCCGCACATTGAGTGGATTTGAGGAGGTTACCATTCCTTGAATTTGTGGGACCAGTCCGTCTACATACCTTTCAATCTTCTTGAAATCAGCATCGACCATTGAAGGGCACAGTATTGAAAACTCATGGTATCGGGCGGTATGATCCTCTATCTCTGAGCCAATCATCCTTAAGTTCATGAATTCACCCTCTAGCCTTTTTACTTGATCACGAGGACAGTACTCCTCCATGATAGCATCCTTAAACTCTTGCCATGTCATGGCATTAGCAGCATCTATTTCCAACATTTGAATCTGAGCGTTCCACCACGTCAATGCAGAACCCTCAAGAGTACCAGTAGCATACTTTACCCGATCCCCCACCGGGCAGTTACACATAACAAAAACCTTTTCAGACTTTTCGAGCCATCTTAGCAGGCCCACAACACCTTCATCGCCCTTAAACACCAGGGGTTTAAAGTCCATGAATGTCTTGAATGTGCACGGATGATGATTTTGTCCTTGGAACTGGAGCTGATCGGCTGCTAAGGCTGCGGCTACTCCTTGGTTGATCATACCCTGAACTTGAGCAGCAGTAAAGTTTCCCGGGTTGTGTTCGTTATTTCTCCGAGGAGGCATGATTTCTAACAATCAATGCAAACCTTCCGAAGGTTAGTATACCCAATACTAGGAAGTCGTAAAATACTAAGGGATGTCTCACACGGGCACAAGTTGTATAATACATTCAATCACATGAACAGTGCATTTTATGTTGTATTAATGTAATAATGATGTTAGGAACACGAAATCACGTAGTACAAGTCATATTTGTATCACAAATTAAAAGTAACAATGTAACAGTCAAACAAGTTCGCTAAGAACAGCCTGAAGTTCGCTAAGCACTTAACAAGTCCGCTAAACATGTAAGAAGTCCGCTAAGCATGTAACAAGTCCGCTAAGAACATAACAAGTTCGCTAAGGCTTCAACAAGTCCGCTAGAAGCCAACAAGTTCGCTAGATGCATCATCAAGTTCGCTAAGGCTAACAAGTTCGCTAGAAATTAAAATCAAGTTCGCTAGCCGGAAGTCCGCTAAGACCAGTACAAGTTCGCTAAGAACAAAAGTTCAAGTTCGCTAACAGAAGTTCGCTAACAGAAGTTCGCTAACAGAAGTTCGCTAAGAAGAGTTCAAGTCCGCTAAGGGCAAAATGAAGTTCGCTATGAAGAAATGCAACAAGTACGCTAAGCTTTATACTTAAAAAAATTTTCTAACTCAGAAATTTCTAAGCCTCGGGAAAGAAAAATTCCTATCCAAAATTCCAATTCCTATACTGACACATGACAGGAATTCTAAATGAGGATCATCTTTGGCACGCGGGGCAGTACTCTTGGGGAATGTGTTGTAACCAAAGCTTTTTAAAAACAGTTACAGTTTAGAAATTTTTTTTTACTTTTATAAAAATGTTCTGGTTCGCTGTAACCAAGGGCTCTGATACCAATCTATCACACCCCCAAATTTCCACTAACGGAGTATAACCGTGTGGGGTGTGATCCAGACCAGGATCCAAGACTTAAGTTACTACCAAGCCATAACAGTAATTTAATAAAAGATAAAGCACGTTTATACAAAATGAAGTAAAGTTTGCCTTACAAGAACACAAGTTAGTTTAGAAAATCAGCGGAAGCAAATTTAGTGATTACAAGTTCGATACACAAAATGACAAGTTCAAAAGGGGTTTTTTTTAAATGTAAATTTTCCCAAAAGTTTGCTAGTTGAGTACTGCCGCCATCCGTGCCATCCATGCATCCACCTAACGACCTGAAAAGTAATCAACAATCAAGTGTCAGCTAAAAGGCTGGTGAGTTCACTAAAACAGGCTACACAACACTACATAGACTAAAATGCAACGAATAGTAAGGAAACAATTCGTAATCTAGTAATGCAAGTATTATCCGTATCAATAAGTAGCTAGCCTATGCTTATGCTCACCTGAACGTTCGAAACCAAAGATGACGAATGTATCATAGGCATAACCTATGTAGTTGCCTTCCCCGTGTCTTTCCCGATCACGGTAGTCCTAGGCTAATATTGGTCTCAGTCCGACCGCCAGTCGGGAGGGTGCATCCTGTGCACCGCTGAGCGAGGGTGTCAATCCCCAGTAGATCTACTCAACATTACCTCGCTATTCTATATTAATGGCCCGATAAAGTAAGGACTTTTGATATTAAAAGCAATTCAGTAAAACATGTGATATATGGTGGATAACTACTTAAGTAAAGAAATACATTTACCGTGTTGTTGCCATCCTTTACCGGATGCAACTGCAATAGTAAGTGAAACTCACCTTAGGGTGCACTGGTACGCGGCACTTGGTTCTACGAGTTGGTCAAGATCGACCTAATTTGGTAAATATGGCCTAACCGGATTAGAAGTTGTCACTAAGACTAATAATCACACATAAGAACCTAGGCATGTTTCATGCTTTCATACAAGTCATACAATGCACAAAGAGGTCCCAATTTGGGAGAAATCATGAAATTGCAACTTAAGTCAAAGCTGACCCAGAAAAGTCCAACTTCAAACACCTATCTAGAGACATAGCTAAAATCCACAATACTTGGAATTAACTCTTTAAATTTTACAGGAACATACTACATATCAATTAGAACTTGTTGCAAAAAGAATCAAGTAAAAAGGTTAAGAAATGAGAAAGTTATGCACGTCGGAAGCTAGCATTTTCAACATTTTGTAAAGTAGTCGAAGTAAACTTAAAATTTGCATAACTCATTAAAAACTTAGAATTTTTGTACCAAACCTTCCAGATCATAGACTTAATATATAAAAATCATTTACCAATAGAAAACTCGTCAGTAAAACAAGATTAGCATGCTCAACCAAATTTAAAAGTCTTCTTTTTACAGAAAAAGACAGCTTTGAGTACCCAACTTGCAGCAGTGTTTTGAGTAACCAAACGAAGGTTTTAGAAAGTGTGCGAGTAGCCGTTGTAAAGATAAGACACCCTACTTTACTAGGGAAAAAGAATCAATCAGTTTCGAGCAAAATTGAGTAAGTTATTGGCTGCTGCAAGTTGACCAAAAATTCTGATCAAAGCTGTCAAAAATATTAAGTTTGCAAACATTTAGAATTTCAATTCTATGCTAACATTTGATCAATTAAACACTTAATAACAAGTCTACAATCAACATAACATGTAATTTCTGGTCCTAACAAGTTCATGCCATAACCATATCAAAATCTCATCATGTAGCTAGCAATTAAGCACATTACACCCAATTTCCTAGCCACACACCCAACATGCATAAAAGAACTTTCATAGCAGAAATTGAACTCAAAACCCAGCTCTAAACCCGAGTTCAAATCTGTCCCAAATCATAAGTTAACATATCTTAACCTAAAACATGAAATATGAGCATAACAACACTCCATTTAGCATATAGACACCCAAAAACACACATGCAACAACAAATTCGGATTTCAAAAAGTTAGGGCTTACTAGATGGAGGTAGAAATCGCGAGTAGAAGGAGAAGAGGAGAAGATGAAGCTTCCTTGAGTGTTCTTGAACCTTGTAGTAGCTTGAATTCACCTCCTTGAAGCTCGATTTCTCCAAAATCGCAAGAGTGTGTATGTGTGTATGTGTAGCCGTGAACGAGAGAGAGAGAGAGATGAAGATGATGATGCGTATGAACGAGATAGGGGGGGGGGGAGGATATGGGCAGATTTCTTGATATAAAATTTTACACATTAGGTCCCTCAAGGTTTTATTTTAAACATATGGAGCATAAAACTCAAGTAAATGGGTTTTTACTAGAAAGTGTAAAGTAAAATTTCTAAAGATGTTTCCAAGTGTTTTTAAATCATTTAACATGTAAGATTCAGTCGGGTTATATAAATTTATCGTTGTACATAAAAATCCAACTTCACACACAAAGCCCGGTTTCGCATATAAATGCAATTTTTCATATTTAACACATAAAGTCACGAAACGAATTTACGAACCAAGTTACTAAAGTCAAATAACAAGTAAACATAAGTAAACACGAAATCATTCAAGTAACGGGTCTCGGGTTCGCTAACGGAACTAACGGGACTAACGGAAAAAAGTTAACGGAGTTAACTTGGGAAGTTGCAGTTGTCACAACTTAAGTATTAGATGTTCTTCATCGTCATTTTTTTTCACTCATGTCTTAAAGACAACGTTTCTCGTATTTGCATTCTTGTCAATTGTCATATAGTACGAGACTATCTTTTTTTAATCTAATTCATTTACTTTTGCTTCATTTGACATTGTCCATTGTGACCTGTGGAATTCGTCTCTTCTTATAACTCTTAGTACACATACTACATGGTCCTCATTGATAATTTTACCTACTATGTTTGAGTCCATCCACTTAAATAAGAGTCTGAAACTTTTTTACATTTTAAAAAGTTCCATCAATTTATTCAAACTTAACTCAACAGAAAAATCAAGTCATATCAGTGTGATATGGGTGGCGAATTTGATAACAATGAGTTCAAATATTTTGCCGACACCGTTGATCCCTACATCACCATTGTCACATCTGACACCGCCAATCCCTACACCACCAGCGCCATTGACCATGAACGCCCCACAAACAACCACCCCCCCCCCCCCGACCGTATCCACACTACCACCATATGTCCAACCTCTAAACCAACATCATATAACTACTCATGCCAAAGACGATATTTATAGCACATTGAAATACTAAACCTTTACACCACCATCGTTTTCATGTTCCCACTTCATATGTGAAAGCCCTAATGGAACCTAATTGGTTACATCTTATGTGATGTGAATTTTGTGCTTTGAAAGAAAATGCAACATAGAAACTTGTTCCATGTTCGTCAGACAGACCAATTATGCGGTGCATGTGGCTATTCAGACATAAATTTAAAATCTAACGACTCTTTGCAATGATATAAGACACGTATAGTGGTTAATAAGAAATCTTAGATGGTTGGCATCAACTGTACATACACTTTTAGCCTGTGGTAAAACCGAAAACTATTCATACGGTATTGTCTATTGTCGTTTCCTGTTCTTGGTCCATTCACAATTACACGTCAAGAACGCTTTTCTAAGCAGTGATCTTCGAGAAATCGTATATATGCAACAATAACTAGGGTATATTAATTGTGCGTATCCGAAACACGTTTTTCAGTTAAGAAATTCTTTGTATGGTCTTAAACAAGCCCCCGTGCATGGTACAATCGATTTGCAAACTATAGTACCTATCATGGTTTTCATAGCAGTGTTTGTGATACGTCTTTGTTATATATTGCCATGGGGACCATATAGCATATCTAAATCTTTACGTAGGCGGCACCATTCTCACATCCTCCCATGATGGTTTTCTCAAACACATTGTCTCCCTGCTCTCAAGGGGGTTCGCTATGACCAATCTAGGTTCATTACATCATTTACTTGTCATTACAACTACACTTGGAAAAAAAATGGTTTATTCCTAGCACAGTCTAACTGTGCTTGTGATATTATGTATAGAGTTATCATGTCTTCTTGCAAGCCATGCACTACTCCGATGGATCTTTCGTTCAAACTCAGTGCTACCGATGGTTCCTCTCTTTCGGATGGAACCTTATATCGCAGTTTGGCAGGTGCTCTTTAGTACCTCACTTTCACTAAACCATATATATTTATGCCATCTGGCAGGTGTGCCTTTTCATGCATGCCCTAGAGAAGTACGCGTGGCATTCTTGAATCATATTGTTCCGTACTTACATGGTACACTAGATTATGTTCTTTGCATTACTCCATCTCCGAATCACACGTTGACTACCTATTCTAATGTCAACTGGGCGAGTATCCAGATTTGAGATGCTCTACGTCATGTTATTGTGTGTTCCTAGGGAATAATCTCATCTCCTGGTCATCTAAGCGGCAACGGGTTGTCTTCCATTCTAGAGCAGAGGTTGATACTGCGGGGTGGCTAATGCAATCACTGAAGCTTCATGGTTATGAAACTTATTTCTCGATTTGTATGTTCCTTTCGGAAAGCCACCACAGTCTTTTGTGACATTGTATCAATGATTTACTTTTTAGACAATCCGGTTCAACATCAACATACAACGCATGTTAAAATCAATGTCCACTTTGTTGGGGAGAAGTTATTTATTGGTCATATTCGAGTGTCACATATTCCATCATCTTTACAATATGCCAATATCCTTATAAAGGACTTCCTCGACATCTCTTCACGCAATTTTGCTCCCATTTATGTGTCCGTCCACTCCTGCTACAACTGAGGTGACATATTAGATTAGATAATATATTATTTGAGTTATTATATTTCCATCCCACATTAGTTCCATGTTGATGTAGGATCTCTCATGTATATATAAAAATCTATGTATTTGCATGTGATAATTCAAATCATTTAAACCATAAACACTCTTCCTTTCGATCTTTTAGTTTGGTAACGCTCACTTTGAAAGTAATTAGGAAATTAACTTAAACACTTGTACCTTTCCATCTTTTAGTTTGGTAATGCACACTTTGAAAGTAGTTAGGAAACTAACTTATTCAAGGGTGATAATTGGTAGACCCCCAATCCCTATTTGCTTTTTACACAACTATCGTAACTTTTCAATCCACAATCCTTTTATATACCTTTACACTTTACACTTTTTTTCTTTTTTCTTTCTATTATTGAAATGATACATGGTATCCATATGTTTTTATATGTTATTCAATCCGTTTAAACCATCTTTACAAGATACCTAACCTTTAGCCAACTCACTTTGGATTATTAAAAAGTTATAAAAAAATCTTGACTTTTAAATTCACCTTAGGTCCCCAAAACGCTTGTCTTGATACCAAGTTAGATGTTTTTCTTTAACCTCTGTATAAATCAAAGTATACAAGAAATTAATTCAATCACTACATATAATTCAAAACTAAACTCCAGCTTGTAATCTTTGCTGATGAAATATTTAAATTCAAGCCAGTAAACATGTTAAGGAAATAATAAACTTATACAAACTAATGTTGCTTCTCTTAAAACACAATATGTAATTTGAATATGGAGGGAATTGAACCCAAAACAATATGAAGAAAGCTTGCAATCATATATATTAAAAAATTTGACCATTTAAAAGTCAAACAACAACAAGAAGAAGATTATACCTTGATCAATGCCCATAACAAGTACCTTATGATTTATGGCATCTAAAATATTGTTTTAACAAAGTCCGGTGTGCACGAGGTTCATATGTTGCGAGAAAATCAGGATCTTGGTCAACTGACTCTGCATATCCTTCCAATAGTTTGACTATTTCATCAAATCCTGGCCGTTTATCGGGATTACTAGACCAGCAACGGTTAATAAGCTGACGAAATGCCCTTGGACATGAAGCTGGCAATGGCGGCCTAGCATTCTACAAAAGAAGCAAACATATCTAAGAAATTTTGTGACTTTTGGGCATGTTAATATAGTTTCATTCTAGTCAATCATATAAACAGATCATATAAAGTGAAATGATGGTCTAAATGGGTTCAAAACATGTCATATGAATGGGTCGACTTAGATTATGTTTTATCTCTAATGGGGCGGAACATGACAAATTCTAAAATATTCTAAAACAAGTATTGACTCTTTTGAATAGGGGTGCCAATTATGTCGGGATGACAAGTTAAATGTTCAACCTAAACACACCCCATATATTTATTTGTGTCAAAGATATCAAGCCTAATCCAGACACACTAAAAATCATGTAACCTGAACACGACTCATTTAATCTATTTATCGAAATGAGTTAGACGGATCATAGGTTGTAATCAAGTTATAAACGAGTTGGTCGGATATAATATATGGGTTGACGAGTCATCTTGTGATGAGAATCCGAATCAGATTACAGAGATTATAGCTACAATCGAAATAGAAACTGAACTTTGAACTTGAAATTGATATCAGAACTATAATATGATCCAAAAGGATCTACAATGATAGAACATCACCAATGGTGACCCAGGGCAAAACCCTTCTCAATGCTAAGCAAAGAGCCAACACACTTTAACCTATTTTCCTCCCTACCTTCCTAATGACATATGACATTTATTTATAGGAATAGAACTTACACTTAACCCCCCTCTAGAATAGACATATGACCCTAAGAGTATATAACTAGAACACCATTCCTATCATCTTGTTTCATTAAATAGGCTGACAGGCTGACCTATTGAATTAAAAAGGGTTAGGCAGGTCAACCCTAATATGACTCGTTTATTAAACAGGTTAGGCAAGTCAATCTAGCGTGACCCGTTTATCAAACCGGTAAGAAATAACAATCCAAAACCTTATTACTTTCGTGTCGTGTTCATGTTAGAAACTGTAAACTGTAGTTTTGACCCATTACCACTGACATTTTGTCATCTCTGGCAAAAAGATAGAACTAGCACCATAAAGCAGTATGATTAAAGGTATACCTTTTGACATACTGCAAATGCAGCCTGCTCAGGAGTCATATCTTCAAACGGTGTCAATGCTGTTATAAGCTCCCACATGACAATGGCAAAACTATAAACATCAATTTTCTTTGTGTGTTTCTTTTCTTTGATCATTTCAGGTGCCATCCAACGATAAGTACCCGTAAATCCTTTTGCATTCCCGCATTGAGATTCCAAACACGAGATACCAAAATCTGCTACTTTTACACACATATTTTCACCGAGAAGTAGATTTTCAGATTTAAGATCCCGGTGAATTATACCTTGAGAATGAAGATACTGCATTCCTCGTGCAATGTCAATGGCCAACTTTAAAACTAAGTTGGGATCAAGTGAATATGGCTCGTGTTGATGGAGATACGACCTCAAAGAACCACCACATAAGTACTCGTTTATTATACAAAACACAGGGGGTTTCTTGCAGGCTGCAAAAAACTGCATGAAAAGACGAAAAGGGAGTTTGTTAAAAGAATGTTTGATCTCACAAACTCCTAGTACTTCAATGAACTCAAGGCTGTAAGAGGTGACAATATAGGCTTGTTGGACGGGTCGGATGACCGGTCAAAACAGATTAGGCTGTCATGAAATGAAATGGGCTAAGTAATAAGTAAGTTGGGTTGATAAGTAAATAACTTTTTATTGTTCTTAAAAAATAAAATAATTACTGCATTAATTATGATTAAAGAAATATTATCTATAATAATATGAATCTTTGAATAAGAAAGATTTTGAAAGCCAGATTCAGTAAATATCATCAGCTAATATCGATGATGGACGACTTTTAAATTGTTTGATATGTTTCCTTTTTTGTTAAATTTTCAGATTAACCCGTTTAAGATAAACCATCATGCAATTCGACCTGTTTATAAGTAAATGGGTTGAAATTGCCACCTCTAGTGCACCTATGTTGCCAAAATTGAACAAAATGTGGCCCCTTCAAATTCATATACAAAACTATAAATAATAATAAATATTTGTTAGCATCTCCCATATGAAACAGTTATAAAAAGGTAGGAACTTTTGGTAAAAGCAACACTTATAAAAATAACAAAACAATTTAACAACAATCATTGATGTAAGAAAGATGTTGATTTACATAATAACTATGAAAAGGGAAAAGAACGGATTCTTTAATTAATATTGAAATCAATCACACAAATTTACAACAGTAAAAGGCTAAAAGCACTTTCTTTCACTCACACCCTATTTACACTAAGAATGCTATTCACAAATTTAAATGACCATCAAGTAAGCCACATAAAACAATTGGTCATTTATTTGTTAACATGACACAAAGTTTAGATTCTACAACCGATCGATATATGTATTCTTTCATGTCAAAGAAATCATAAATTTGTGAATTTAAGTTTGTGAATACCAAAAGTTTTGCAGCCTGATTATGATTTTTTTTACCCAACCAAAAGTTAAACCTTGTATTGTAATGTGAAAAGTTACATCGAAATATAAGGTAAACTACAACAAGCAAAACATATAACAAAACTAAGTCTTTTATAAGCTCCATTCATAGATCTTGGGGTTATAACATAAGCAATTACAAAACATATGATACAACGGATCACCCGATGAATTAACATGATCTATTATTATGGGACAAACAACAAAAGTTGATCTCCGTGTTCTCTAACCAGGTGAGATATGCGGTTCACAGGAAATAGAAAAATAAAAAAAAATTGAAAAATTTATTGTGGACCATCATATGAGAATATGCAGCTGGCAGTGTCTCAAAAGGTCTTAATCTTACAATCTATCACAATTAAATAGCAAATGCCATCCACCAAATTTATCGTTTTGTTTTATCTATTTTTTCTTCTTTAGAACAGTAAACACACAGTATATATCTACTCCTAAATCTACATCATTATATTCATAACGGGACTTGAATTCTCACCATTTGGAAAGGACACCATTTTAACACCTTGGTATCATTGTGCAAGAAGCTACTTGCTCTTTATTATATTTCTTAACACGCTCTCCTTAAAAGAAAATAATGAGTTTTGTATACAATGTATCACACACTCTCAAAGTTATTCTAATATTCTGTCTCTCATACCAACCAATATTGTCGGTTTTGACCGCAAATTTGTTTTCCGTCACCTATACAAGATTGCTCCCAGTCAAACAAGTTTAACATTAGAGTTTTTTCTCATCTACATTCATAGTCAATATGTCCAAAACCAGTTGGTAGTAATTAAGAGGCATTCCTTATAACCCAATACCTCTCCTATTAACAAGACTATGTAAGATTTCCCTATAGTGTCACATTTATGTCCACCAATAAATTCTACCATCACCTTCACCAAAACAACTTTTATGTCATAAAATCAATAAAAAAACACATAAATCTATAGATTTAGGTCAAAAACCCTTCAAATTCTCAATCTTAGACATGTTCTTATGCTCTCACATAACAAAATACAAAGAATAAAAATAACAAATTAACTCAATTAAAGATCTAATTACTCACAGTGATGATATTCGGATGATGAAGACGAAAAAGCAAAACAACCTCAGAAATGAACTGTTTTTCCAACATCAAAGCCAAATCACTATCTTCTTCAGGCTGACTAATAAGCTTAACAGCAACATCTTTTTGCTTATAAACACCTCTGTAAATCCTACTATGTTTCCCCATAGCGAACTTATTCCCAATGAACAACTGTGACATGTCAGCACTCCATTCCAATTCCTCTTCTTTTTCCCCTTTCGCTTTGATTTCACCTCCAGATGATACCAAATATTTGGACCATGATTGTGCTCGTTTGTATTCGCCCAAAGAAAGTCTTCTCTCCAGCTTCACATTGGTCGAAATTTTATTAAACCAACTGAACATCTTCATAGTTTCATTCATTCAGAACATTTATCAAACACCTGGTAGGTACGTACGGAAAATAAAATTCAAATTACCAGAGCTAGTTATAAGTTATAACAAGCTACATTTGTAGATCGTGAACTGTGAAGTTCATCGTCACTTTTAGCCGCCGGATTTTGCTACGATTCAGGTGGCGGGAAAAGCGAAGAGATTGAATATGCGTCGGAATCTGTGCGAGCTTCGAGATTCGAAAAATCTTTCTCGTTTTCACGTTGTCTGAAACTGGATCTTCGGGAAAGACAGAATCTACGTAAAGTACTCGGTAAAGGTGGTGGTTGTTGGCGGCGGTTTGCGGTGGTGAAGGCCGCCGGAGAGAGGCTATCGGATTGAAGTGTGTGTTTTCAGTTGGAGCTTAATAATCATAACATGAGAAGATCCATTTCAAAGGAGACAAGAAGGGGTTGCTGATCATGACGTGTACCTTTTTTTTCTTGTTTTCCTATTTTACCCTTTTAGTTTTTATTTTATTTTATTGGAAACCCCCAAATTTATTTATTTGACACTTTAAAAAAAATAGTGAATTTTAGATTTTTAGGTAAATGATAGATAAAAATCAAGTGCAAAATACTATGTGAAATAGAAAAATAAATAATTATATCAGTGTCACTTGGTACCGTATCTATCTATATATATATAATAAAAGAAAAGTTTTTGGCACCACAATTTGCCATGTGGCACTATCACATTCATCCTCAATAATTTTTCCCGTCAATAAACATTTACAAGTGGATCTTCTAATTTTGGATATATATATCCACTATTTATTTATTGTAGCGAATCTTCTAATTTTCGATATATATATCCACTATTTATTGATTGTCTTCTAAAATATTTAATAACCAATTATTTAATTACTTAATTTAATATATAATATAGTATATTAATTTACATCTATCTATATCTATCTATACTCTATACTATATAATAATGAAAAAGTTTGGTCATAGTTTAATTAATAAAAAAAGAAACTTGACATCACCACAAAATTTTAAATTAACATGTGTAACACACGGGGATAAAAAACTAGTTTAAAGATATCTAACTGTTTATCGATACATTTTTTTTTAAACAACAGTTTCAAGATTTCTAGAATAAATATATCACATATTCATTTAACATGATTTGAATTTTAAACTTTTGGTTGTTAAGTTTAAATCTTAACCATTAGAATGTCCATTAAAAAACATTTATTGATACATATATTAGGTTCTTTTAATGAAACAAGCATGATTCTATAAGTATAAGATTTTATTATAAGCGATAATTTAATGAATCATATAATAATGTGTTAAATTTACATGTTAGGTAAATATAAGGTGTAAATTATAGATATAAGTTTTATAGGTTAAAATTGGATAGAGCTCAACTTTCTAAATATATTCAATTGTAGTTTGACAAATAACTTAAAAATATAATATAATCTTAAAAATATATATAACTTAATATAATTTAACCAGTTTTATTAAACCGTATGAAAACAGTTTTTTATACGGTTAACACACACCCTATGACATTTTAAATTTTTAACATGTATACACTATGAAAATTGAACTCTCAATTTTTTTAAAAAACTCCATTTTTTAATATCTTAAATCATTGTATATCGTTGATTACGTATAGTTTAAGAAAGAAAGACAATTAAAAACTAAAAACTATATAATATATAAGTTTGTAAGGGGATAATTTAATTATAAAGTGATTGATTCTTTATCAAAAGTTTATAAACTCAAATCATGTGAAAGGTAGATGATTTTAGCTCTCAAAAAAATATATAATTATATGAGATATTTTATTATTAGGTGGTTGTTTGTTAAATATAATTTTTAGTATATTATAAAAATAAAATATAAATTGTAGGTGTATGAAGAGGGATGTAAAAAGAAAGAAAGAAATAAAAGGGTAGAAAGGTAAATAGAGATGGAATAAGAACGTGAGGTGGGGAAAGGCGCGTGGGGTAGGGAGGACAGTGCCGTATCCTCATTCCGTATACGGCTTTTCTCTCTCCTCCGCCAAATCTTGTACTTCTGGCATTTTGATTCTACCTTTTTTTCCTTTTCCTAATAACATGACATGTCTCATATTTTTCTCTTTTTTTTTATAATAATTATGTCTAACATAATTTGTTATTGCCTTTTAAACATATCTTTATATCTTTATATTTTTTATATACTAATTTAAAAACATATATTTTCAGTTTTATATGATATATTATAAGACGTATTAAATAAAAAAATTAAATTATAAGTAATAAAATATTATCTATAATATATTTGAATAGGAGAAACTATATTAAGGGTAATATTAGTCTTTTAAACAAAAAATTACAATTGTTTTAGAATATATAAGTTTTAACGATCTATTTATTGATATCGAATTTTGATAATTTATATTAGTAAAGTAAAAAATGTAAGTTAAATATAAAATTGTCTTTCAAATATATATTCAAAAGCAAATGACGTGTTGTAATTTACTATCGGTGCAACATCTTGCGAGTTTCTACTCATATTGTTATATATAGATGGTTTGTGTATAAACATTTTTAACATGAGAATCGTAAGAATACACCAGAATGTGACACGTGACATTGAGGGGCAAATGTATAAATTAAAGTATGCAACACATATACCTTATTACCTTATAGTAATTAGTAATTACGCAACCTGTAATCCTAATTATGTAACATTTGTTTATAATTACGCAACATATATTTTATAATTACTCAAGTCAACTTCTACAAGCAAAGGTTTCCCATAGCATACTTATATTAAAAAATATTATAATCGAATTAAAATGAATAAAATGCTCAATGTTATGGTCTAATATTAAAAAATAATGTCGTACAACCTAAAATGTGTAGATTAGATTGTGGATTAATAAACATAGATTAAGAGAACAAAATGTAGACATTTATATGTGTCTATGTAGCTGTGATAGAGCTTTATTTAAACTTGGTTCTGTAAAGAATATTTCCTGATTTATATAATAAAGTGTTAAAATATTTTTTAAACATTGTAAACCATGTATATTTAATAAACTAAATTAGCTACTTGTGATTTCTCTATATAGCACTTCTACGATAACGTTAGAAGTCTAAGGGATCATAAGGCCACGGATATAGATCATGTTTTCACTTGATCACGTAACGGGTGGAGTTTTTGAATGTACATTTCTACGTTAAAGTCTCACATACATATTTATTATTTTCATCTAACATCCTAATATTAATTTACGTACTATCCCCTAATATTTACATACTAAGGGTGGGCGGTATACTTCGGCAAAACCCAATCGACAACTTGATTTTTTTTCGGCAACACATTTGGCAACCATACCCCCCCCCCCTCCTTTGCAATGTGATTTTCAGCAACTTCACCATCCATTTTCGGTAAATCTTTGCCTATATTTGCCTAAAGTATTGTGTAGTGTGTGGGTCCACTCTTCAAAACTACCCAAAACTAAATCATACTCTCCAAAAACACTAAAAAAGATATACGTTTTTCTCTCTTCTAATGTCATCATCATATTAGTCCCAAAGTTTGCCTAAAAAAAGTTTGTCTAAACCATACCCCACCCCAGTCGATGTGGCCTGTTCGTTACAAACACAGAGCGTCTCGTTTGTGGGCATCCGTGGTGAAGCATCTATTGTGAGGAACGGGTACGAACGAGAGAAGTGGGGCTACCGGCAAGTGTTGTAGCAAACACGTGTTTTTAATAAAATAAATTGAATGCTTAATTAGGTGATTTAATTATGTACATATTATTATTCCTAAACTTATAATTAAAAATCACAAGAACTTTAATAATTTAGTACATGTCATCAAATACGTACATATGTCCCGTCCATATCTGCTGGCATCATTTAATTCTCTCTAATAATTAATCATTTTTCCATCTTTACTTATTAAAATAAATAACATACATTAATTAAAATGTCTAATCATTAATGAGTTTCAACGGTTTATAGTTATTTATTTGACGTTTCAGGTCTAACTCAAAAAGTTTACATAGGTGAAAAACCTCAACAGCTAGGTAACACCACCCCCCCCCCCCCAACCCCAGGATACGGTAGGGTGGTGACAGTGGCTGGTTGTCCTGTATTTGTCTGTTTTCGACGATTATGAGCTCTAGCTCTAATATACCAAGTTAAATCACAAAATGTTATGTTTAGGTTACACATGATGACATGAGGGTTCTTATACGGAGGACACTATTATTTTTCTAGTTAGTCTTTAGACTATATCTAAATGACATGGTGATCTAAGGCTATTCACAATACATTCATTTAGCGTCATATTATCACTGCACATTTCTTTCATTTTTACCCCCAATATCTTCCAATCACTTTTAGTTTAATACTATTTTATTTATTTTAAACTAATTTATACAAAAACAAATATTTGATTGGGAGAAGGAGACTGGGTGGCCACCCTACCACCATCACCGCAATTTGTGGTGGAAAATCTCTCCACCGGCTTCGTCGGCTTCCCAACCTTCACTACCGCCACCATATCAGCTTCAACCCTGCGGCTTCAAGTTGGGTGGTTTGCAGCACATGTAGCCGCGAGTTCTAGTTGCTGTGTGTGTGTATTTTTGTGGACCTCATCCTCATTTTATCTCTGTTGAGCGGATCTAAAAGTCGCATAAGAAAAATAGACGGATAAGGGTTAAATACTTACCCGTTGTGGATCGTTTGATGAGAGTAGCTTGAGGTATCCATCTTTATCTCTTGACGAGTTCCCGTTTAGGGTGTATGATTAGGATGGTTGATTAGGTAACCATAGAAGGTTACGAGTTCTAGAGAGGGAGAGGATGATTTCTTAAGTGTGTGTTTTTATGGTGTTTCTCATTCCTTAGCCTTCTCCTCTCATTTAGTCTCCTTATATATACACCCAAGGGGAAACCCTAATATTTTAGTAAGGGCAATTACGTCCATCGAATAAATGCCTAAATAGGGTAATATGGTCAATAATTAATTAAGATAAATGATTATGATGGCCATAGAATATTTATATAAGTATAAAAAATCTTATATAATTATAAATATTCCAACATTCTCCCACTTGGCCGAGTAATCATTTATAATGAGATATTAGATAAGCCTGATCAGGGTTTAATACTCATTTCAATTTTAAACCAGAATTGCAGCAGAAAAATACAGTCATAGAATCGATTATCCAATTCAAGACCCCCATTAATCATACTACAACCCCGAATTTAAAATTCAACTTAAAATTAGAATTATTGACAAAATAAGCCCTTAACGTTGATTTATGTATGAATTGTCTATATGTCCCTTTAGGCATGCGTAACATATTTAGAGACAAACAAATCAAAACGGATGAGGAAAAAATAATAATTAGTCATTCATATTGTGATATGCTTGGTCATTAGTAAACCTCGTCTTAATTATGAGCTCTTAGAAAGACTTATGAGGATAGACCATAAGTTATAGGATCCTTTAAGCATATCATGAATGTTTTCAATACAAGGACTTAGTTTCCTCTAATTGTTCTTAAATGAACAATAATCTTGTATCGAAAATTATAATGCAGCTCCACTCAAAACTGTTACTGTTTTAAGAAATTAGGGCAGCTGACTTTATCACAATGAGTCTTCAATTTATTTATGTTGGAGTTATGGAATTATGAGTCAATTGATAAGTTTACCAACAACATTTAGTGACAAAATACATTTTGTCATAATAACTTAGGTTGTCGTTATCAATTTCTTATGACTCCTCCATGAGATAAATCTGTCCGTAGACATAAGGATATGCCCCTGAGTTGACATTTTATTTCTCTTGAATACAATAAGTCAAAATTTAGAGAAAGTCAACTAAGTTTAAGTTTCTCACTTCTTCTAAAGTTCAAATTTATAGTCATTCGTTTCTTATAGATATTGTAATGCCATTTTAGATGCTTCAGGAAATGATATTCATCATTTCTAATATTTAGCAATATGTAGGCAATATCTAAACGAGTATTGACTTGAACACAAGTAAGGCATCTAACTAATGAAGCATAAGATTTAATTACTTGAACCTTTATTATCAGTCTCCATTAATTTCCAGAGTCATAGACTGAGAACAACGTTGCATGTTGAACACATAGTTAAGTCTTGGTGTATTTTGATGCTTGTTGCGCAGGAAGCATTTCCAAGATTTTAATGTCAAAAATTATGCGAGAATAAGTCGCTTTGACTCATGCAACAAAACTAACATATTACTTGCCTGAAATAGTGTATATGTAAGGGCAAGTGTCGTATTAGTTGCTCCCACTCATCTTAAGGTAGGTCCATTTATCCACATATTCTTGATGAAGAATGGTTACATCTGTAACTTCATCAAACTTTAAGCTTCACTTGTAAGTTTGCTTACATTAACCCTTTATTTAAATTTACTCATCTTAAAGACTAAGTGTTCTTTAACTTTCAAGGCTTGAAACCTTGAGTTTTGCTTATGAACATGTCTTTACGTTGAGTGAGTATTAGGGAAAGATATTTTATAAGTCCTTTAAATGTCACTCGTAATCATGAGTGAGTAATAGGGACAATAACAATCTCTTCGAAGAACCCTTTAGGAAAGGAGTTCTTAACTGTTAATAACCTTTAAAAACCAAACATAGTTTATAACGTTCAACTTCTCCTTTCGGATTTCAGTTTAGCTATGGAAGACTAAACTTCTAACGTTATTCTGATTTAGGGAGTTAAGCTCAGTATAGCTTTATTCCATCAGATGACTGATTAATGATAGTGGCTTTAGTATAAGAGACATGATTAGTAATCTTTCCAATATTCATGTAAGCTTTATTAAGGTAGATTCATAATCATCAAAGTAATAGGCAATTTTTATGCCTTGATGACCTACTAAGCTGGATCTAATGGGTTGAAGCAAAGCATTAATAGTTTCATAGATTTCCTCTTGATTATTAAGTCAGGGATATTAGGAGTAACATTATTTTCTAAGAGCGTGGAAGTGGATCAGTGTAGTCGAAGCGTGGTGTACAAGAGGTGTAATCGGAGTTAAATTCAAAGATTAAATTTTACTTTGTCTCTCCCCCAGCCTCTTGTACTTTAGGCAATTCATGAGTAAGGACTTTTCACTGCTCCCACTGACCTTAGAATACAAGTCATTGATATGGACTTGGATTTCTCCCACTAATCTTAGAATTCCTTAGGAACTTGGCATGCAATCATGCTTAGTGTTGAGGATTTTTAAGGTTTAATTACGGCTAACAACTTTATAATTGATTGGTCTCCTTCATGTCCGGATTTCATAAAGAATTAGGTAACCTTGTTTAGCATATAAGTTGTTGTAATTAGAACCTTGGTCTATAGGAGTAGATGTATAACTTAGATGACATGTTTGTTATCATGTCTATAAGGATACTTAGATGCATAACTTAATGATGTATCTTTAGAAGCACCATACATGATTTGTTGGTTAACACTACTAAAGATCCTAATGGATTGAGAGTGTTACCATTATTTATATGTCAATCTTAGTATTCAATCTATTAGATCTAATCTCACAACTTTTATCTTCTGGTTAAGTTGATCATCAACCTTATCCTTAAAAGTTTGAGGTGAGAAAGATGTTCCTCCTTAATTAATCACAAGAATAAATAATCAATTATGTGAATGATAATTAACTTATGCCCGAATGTTCCATTTTGGGATAAGATCCACTAATATGTTTGAGTTTTGATAAGTTAGAACTCTTAGTGGAACCTTGTATATTCCCTTAACACATGTAAATCATCTAGTTATAATTTATAAAGATTTAAATCCATGTAAAGACAACTAGATAAGTATAGCCAACAACTTTGAGAGTTCAAGGTAATAGCGATATTGTCATAGTCATGTGAAACCTTATAACTATTAATGTCTTACTTTAGTAATGATACTAAGTTCCAAGTGATGTTGGATCATAATAAGGTATCATAAGGTGTAATACAATGATAGATTTCATGGTTTGTGCAACTATGACATCGATTTTGTCACTTACTCTCATTATAGTTGTTGTTTGGTTTATTTCTAGTGTATGGATTATAAGAGATCTTTATAAGACTAGATAAATTCACGGTGTTAGTTTGAAAATTTTATGGGCACAATTATCATTATTGATTATTCTTTGTTAGCCAGTTGTTCCATTAGGAACTTAGAACTGGAAATTTTCTTGTGTCTTATTTTAGAAATTAAAATTATCCTCTTTATCTAAGCCATTTTATTTTATAAGGGTTAGTGATAGTTAGGTGAACAAATCTGGTTTTCTAGTTTAAGGCATTTATCCATCTTTATGCACAAAGTTATCATACACTCGCGTTCCTTTGGTACTTGTGAGTGATGATTTTTTTAAAAAATATGTTTTAAGTGTGCTAAGAAGGATTCATTAAGTAATGCACTAGAATAACCTTAATTTGAAACATGTCTGAGCCCTTTAGGGTCATGTTTTAATAATTATGATGTGTTCACTAAATCATTAACCTAATTCACACTTTGTACTAAGCATCATTAGAGGTAAAGTGTTTGCATGCATTTAAGAATTCCTTTTGAATTTTATTACTTACACGATGTTTTAGATTAGGACATCTGAAACATCTCCCCTGATAGCATTATTTGAAAGGATTTTGATTATCATGATAGACAATATGAATAGACTTTACTCATTTTAAATATTCTGGTTGTACAACCTTTTATTAGAGAGAGTAATTAAGAGTCTTTTGTCTTAAGAGATAAACAATATCATTATGATGAGAGGAAAACATTTATGGAAACAATTAGTGATTATCAGTTTAGAGTGGATTAGTTATGGAGATTAAAGGTTAAATTAGTTTGAAAAGAAGATCTAAGAGTGATTCTATGGGGTACTTAAAAAAAAACTAAGGCACAATGATATTCATATACTAAGGCATAATAGAAATGCACTATCATAAACTAAGTCATATTAAGAATACATTATGATTAATTAAGGCATAAATAAAGTGCATAATCATAAAATAAGGCAAAATAATGACGTGTTATCATAAACTAAGGCATAGTAATATTGCATTATGATAATAATGTGCAATTATGAAACAGAAGAGGATGTGATATAGTCTGTTACAACACCAAAATAACAGACTAATTAGGTTCTACTTAAATGAATCAGCTTTCGCTTTGGTTACTTGCCTATCACCTAAGCATTATGAACAGAATAAGGGTATGTGCATAAAATAATGTAACACATCAGCTTTGGCCAGAAATGATACACTTAAGTTTTATGGACAAATTAGTTTCGCTTAATACAGGTGTGACCCATCAGCTTTGGCCAGAAAGGAAACACATGTATGTATAAGGCGAATGCTCAATTTTAGTCGATAATCATAGTATAAACAACGAATCAGCTTTGGCCAGAATCGAAGTCTTAAAGATGTTATCAATTTAAGCAAAATGAATTAGTTTAATTTATATAGTAACTAGTGAGTAAAATTGAATGACATTAGTTAAGGTAGCAAATCAGCTTTGGCCAGAATTACTACTTTTGAAGATGTCATCAACTTGATAGAGACTAGTTAATAAATTAACCTAATTTTGATAGTCAATCAGTGTCAATAAGTTAACTTGTAAGATAAAGTTAAAGGACATTATGTAGGTAACAAATCAGCTTTGGCCAGAATTGAAACCTTTATTAGATGTCTGACATTAACTTTTAAATAAGACAAGTTAATTAGTTATCTGATTTTAATTGGTGTTAGGGTTTTGTAAAACATAAGTTTGTAAGGTTTAAACAAAACACAATTTAATAATAAGCCCCGAAAAATTTCAAAGGGTAAATAAGGTTTACGTTTAATCACATAAGGTTCACGTTAGCATATGCTCGAGAATTAGTGTACGGTCGAAGTTAGTGTATATTCGAGCGTTAGTGTATGTTTTGAGACTAGTGTACGCTTTGAATATTAGTGTACGCTTAAGAGTCTATGTACGTCCAAGATAAGCGTGTACGCTCCAAGGCCGTTTATACGTTTTAAGGATCGTTAACAATCTGTTACTAATGATCTTAACGATCTGATGTAACGATCTGGCTCATTTAGCCTTAATGATCTGGCCTTAACGATCTGACCTTAACGATCTGACCTTAACGATCTGCCTTAACGATCTGCCTCATTTTGGCTTTAACGATCTGGTCATGTAACGATCAGGCTAACGGAAGTCTTAACGACTTGCCCATGTAACGATGAGGCTCATTATGCCTTAACGATCTCGGCATCGTTTTGGCCTTAACGATCTGCCCTGGGACTGAGACGCATACGTTTTAAGTTGAGGCGCAAAGAACGTGAATAATTTTTGACGTAAACAACGTTTCAAGCACGAAATCAGTTAGGGTTTTGAGTTTTTCTTCGAAAATCATGAACTTTTGTGAAAAAGCGTGATTTTTAGTGAAAGACTTAACCTTTTTGCGTTTTTGTGGTTAGAAACGCACTTAGGGTTTGTGAGGTGAAGAAACCGGTTTGATTTCATGATATTTAACATAAAGCTTGTGACTTTATGGATCCATTTAAGCAACACAAAAGCTCTGATGCCACATGTTGAGCGGATCTAAAAGTCGCATAAGAAAAATAGACGGATAAGGGTTAAATACTTACCCGTTGTGGATCGTTTGATGAGAGTAGCTTGAGGTATCCATCTTTATCTCTTGACGAGTTCCCGTTTAGGGTGTATGATTAGGATGGTTGATTAGGTAACCATAGAAGGTTACGAGTTCTAGAGAGGGAGAGAGAGGGAGATGGTGATTTCTTAAGTGTGTGTTTTTATGGTGTTTCTCATTCCTTAGCCTTCTCCTCTCATTTAGTCTCCTTATATATACACCCAAGGGGAAACCCTAATATTTTAGTAAGGGCATTTACGTCCATCAAATAAATGCCTAAATAGGGTAATATGGTCAATAATTAATTAAGATAAATAATTATGATGACCATAGAATATTTATATAAGTATAAGAAATCTTATATAATTATAAATATTCCAACAATCTCTACTACTTAAATTCTACCATTCCTCATAAAATCATTCAAACTTCTACTTAAATTTTACTTCATTCTCTCTTCTTGCATAACATTCCTGTTGGTTCAAACCGCCGATTCTACTTTTACTATACCACTCCTCTACACTCACTAACTATTTACTTCAACTTTTAACCAACGACACGTTTTTAACACGTAATTTTAGGGTGAAATAGTTTGTTCCAAAAAGTATAGTTACTTGCGTGATAAAGACATTCGTAAAACAATTATATATATTTAATAGATAATTATATTTTTTTTTGTTGGTGGGGAATAATTGACCTCACATGCACGTCGAGTACGTACAGTATGTGGTACAAGTCGTCTTTCATAAAAGGACAAATTAATTATATATATTATTATTTAAAATGACACCAATTGAGTCTGTGGGTGTAATCTTGATTGTTGTAAACCGCTACTATGAGTCAATTAAGTCTCTCCACAATGCATTGATTTTAGCCCCATCCTTTGGCTCATGTGAGCAGTGGCGGAACTAGAAATATATTTTAGGAGGTCCACAAGTTCTTAAGGACGCCAAGGGCGAAACTATAATTTTTTTTTAAAATGGGTAGCACACGTATATTTTTTTTATAAGTGGATTCATACATGTTTCCTTCTTAAAATAAATCTACATCATAGTCTAAAGTGTAAACCCTAAGACTCGAATCTTTAACGCTAAACATTAGTACAAACTAAACATAAAAATATTAACAAAAATTGCATCTCATAACCTGAGAAAAATTGAAAGTAAAATATTTGAAAGAAATGATTAATAAGTTGAAAGAAAAATATTTTTAAAAAAAATGATTGAGGAAAGCTGAAAACAAATCAGAACCTGCAACCTATTGAAAGTAGTAGAAGATGCAGACAATTGCCATTTATCACTTCGTTTCTAAAAATTATATTAGCTCAGAGATTCGAACCAGGGTCCAGAGGTTAAGCACACATGAATGTTCTAAGCAATTAGAGCTAGCCAACTGATCTAAATACTTTTTGCTTTAATATCCTAGATTAATATTATTTATCATAAGATTCCATAAGAATATATTAAAAACTTCGAACCCTCCAAAAACTTTCGCACTTCGTCGTACGAGTTGAGGGGGTGCACGTGCACCGCCTGGGCCTAAACTAGTTTCGCCCCTGCATGTGAGCCATGTTCCATATTATAAATGGATTTATAATATGGGTTAGTATTTAGGGAAGGATGAGTATGTTAGAACAAGTGTAATGGAAGCGTGAACGAGCTTTTAAGGACTTTAAAATATCTCAAAACGTCTGAAACACCGTCTTTAGAGGACTTTTGGGGCGGCTTCTACGTGATTCTACTCACGCCGCGCCACTTATCTTTGAATTTTTATTTTTTTTTCTTTTAGTTTTTCAATAAATCAAATACATACATCATATCTCGACTCCTTTTAGATAAAACATTAAATTCAAACAACCACCATTCATATTATCACTAACTCATTACACATATTTTATTATCATACCACATCCTATATGACGTGCCTAGTCACATTATATCATCACACCACTACATATGACCTTAGGATGTTCCTAATACCCACACTAAAAAATTTTTTTGCCTACCAACTCAACACCACCTCACACTCACGCATTTTAAGATTTATGGTACACTACATTTTTTAAACCACACACTTTATTTTTTAATATTATTTATTCACTACAAATTAACATAAAATAAACAAAGTAAATAATAATTAACCGGAGAAGGATAAAGTGAAAACCATGTTGAGTTTAGAAAACTTGGAAAACCCTTTCTAAGCCATTGATTTTCATGATCCAATGGTTGTCATTATTCTATCCATTTTTATTTAGTTTAATTATATTAATCACCCTTTCTTCTTTTCTTTTTAATGTAAAGGGTAATTTTTGTAAAATTTATTTATAGAAGACACATAGTTTTGCCTACACCTGCATTCACGTCAAATCAAACTCTCACTCATCTCTCCCCCTTATTCATCTTCCCTAATTCAAAATTTTCATTTCTCTGAACTTCTATATTTTTCTTCTTCATCATTCAAGTCCATTATATCTTTCAAACCCACTTTTCTTCTACCCATCTTCACTATCGCCTCCATCGTACCACCTGTCATCATCTACCAGCACCGCCACCACCGCACCATCTCGACCAGTGTTTTAAAAACCGGTTCGAACCGGCCGGTTCGACCGGTGACCGGTCCTCTAGCCGGTTTTTTAAAGGCCAGTTTTTTGGCAATAACCGGACCGGGTTAGACCGGCCGGTTTTCCGGTTTTTTCCGGTTCAACCGGTCCGGTTCAACCGGTTTTCTGATTTTTTTATTTATTTTTTATTTTTTTAAACTTTTTTTTATTTTTTATTATTTTTTAAAGTTTAAAACTTATATTTTCTTATGAAATACATATTTGATATTATTTTTGAGTGGATTATATTTGTATTTTAACTACTTTTGTTGGGATGTACAAGTTTATTAGCATTTTTATAAAATAATATATAAATCCCCTAACCGGTTCAACCAGCCGGTCTAACCGGTCCGACCGGTTGAACCAGTCCTGGAAGGTTTTTCGGTTCAACTAAAAAACCGGTTTTTAAAACATTGATCTCGACCACATACCACCTCTGCCATCTCCTCCCACTGCCACCGCAAACCACCTCCAGATCCAGTTGACGGAATGTCAAATCTGGATGAAACGTGGTTATTCTGAACCTTAATTGATTCAACAGCCCATTACGCATCTACAGAAACTTAAAGAATGTGCTTTGGTTCAGGATTGTTAAGGTTTGCAAAAAATCACGACGTATGCGTGTTCATCCATGGCGAATCTGCGATTTCATGTTGTTTTTTATCAAACTTAGTTGCTACACGTTGTAAACGATCATATAAAGCTAATGCAACAATAATTTTAGAGTTTTGTTAACGTTTGAGTTGTTTTTTGTTTTTTCGGTCATCTTCTTTGTCGGTCTGAATATTTGGACCTGAAAAAGGATTCCAAAACATATCAATAATGGTGCTATAATTGTTCTCCTAGTCAAGACGAATCCAAGGCAACATTCGAAAGTGATTTTCGTTGTGTTTTGATCAAGTTATGATGGTCTGAAATTTTGAAAACTCGCCGGAAAAACATATTTGGCCAGAATTGCATATTTTGGCCGAAAAAAGTTGTTGAGCGGTTGTGTTTGTTAATTCGGGGCAGTTAGCGATGAAGTAAGGTTGATTCACGGTGGTTTCAGTTCGCCGAACTTGTGTTGTTACTTCGTCGGGAGTTCTCTTGTTAGCCGGACTCTTGCTCGTTGCATCATCATATTCGCCGATAATCCTCTGTGTTGGGTTTGAGCTTTTGATGACATCAGCCCTTCGTGATCGGTATCATTTCCTCTTTAAGTTTTTTAATTGAAAAATCGGCTTTAACTCAACATTTATCATAACACGTAAAAATAAGAAAAATGTTACATATGTGTAAGCTCTATGTGTTTGACACTGATGTGTTTTCGGTATTTCCTGATGTTTATGTGCATGTTTTATGTTTTCTTGTTGTAGTGAGTTACATATGTAACTCAAAGGCTACATATGTAAGTATTGGTTTACATATGTTTTATACCCTGGATTTCACACTAAATTTTACTAATGTTCTTTGACAGGTTAAGACCCCTAAATGTCAGACATCCAGGGACTGTACATTTGGCTCATCGGTACCTTGGATTTTTGTTTATGTTCATGATACCACTTATTTGATTACTATCACAGGATGTAATGTACTCTGAATTTATCTATTTTATCTACCCGATCCGTGCATGCACGGATACCCTGCATGCTAGGGTGACATGACTAATATTTTTCTTTGGCTCTATGTGATCAAGCCAGGATGAACGAGAGGATGGATAACGGTCATGTAGACTCAGTCAAAGTCGGGAGCACATGTGGAAATGGAAGACCCGCCACCAAACTCGGTAAAATAACGACTGCAAGTCGTTGGAAGGAAGATCCCTAGAATCCCAGAATGTTAGTTAGGCGAATCTATGTATTTAAACATGGCATAGGTTTCATTTTAGACACTTACGAACACTTGTATTCTCACTCACTCACTTAGTAATCGCTGTAAACACTTGTACTCAGAATATTTTTAGTTGAATAAATGGGCAACGTGTGTTATCGTTGTCAAGGGGTTTTTTATACTGGCGGCTCTTGGAGACATCCAAGGGTTAAGGGCTTTTTCCCCTCAAAATTCTTGGTGTTCTTAGTTGCATGCAGGGAAATTATCATTTGTGTTTCTGTTTCTTCTATTCAAACCTTGGATTTTAACAGGAAAATCTTATTTTATAAACTTAACATCCAGGACACCATACCTCACAAACTAATTTGGTAACTAAATTGAGTCCTACAATTTTTAGCCAAAATAATTTGGCGCCCACCGTGGGGCAATTGGTGTCAATCTTTTTCCAAACTCTTGCTAGATTAATTTTTAACTTGATTTTTACAAAAATCTATCAAAAATGGCAACACAACCAAGTATCTCGAATGCGACTACCCCTGCGAGCACTTCTGCTACAACCAACACTATCCTTCCTCCTCCACCGCCACGGGTTACCACATCAACAACTACCGTGAACTGCAACACTAGAAGGACTTTCAATCAGAGTGTCACAGGATCGGGACGTGGTGGAGAAATCCCAGTAGTGGTCTCCAATGATGAACTCCTCACCATGTTCACAAAGGTGGAGCAGTACATGGAGCAACAACAGAAAGTGAATCAGGATATGTTTGGAGAGGTAGCCAGGTTGAGGTCAGAAATGAACAGGGTGGATCATACACCCGTATCTCCTGTCCAGGCTAGGAGGCTACAATACAACAGTCCTGGGAATGGATCTAGTCTAGCAGGGAATCTACCACGAATCTTGGGGGCACCGCTACCCAGGATGCTGGTAACATCTTTGGGACTCCTAATCTTAATGCTCATACTAATGAATCTGTGTAGGATGCAGGTCTTAGCCCAGCAGTGGCCAGGGAGCTCAAGAAATTGAAAGAAATGATCTCGAGTGTCCTTGGGGTGGTCCAACCTATCCCTGAAGTAGCACCATCGAGTCATCGACTTTCAAGGTTTGCTTCCCCAATATGTGACGTGGAAATACCCAAGAGATTCCAGACTCCCAGTATGAAATTGTATGATGGCACAACTGATCTAGAAGAACACGTGGCTCAGTATTTGGAAAGGATGGAAGTGATCTACATGCCCCCTGAAATCAAGGAGGCATGCCTATGTAAAGGTTTCGGGTCAACACTCACAGGCTCGGCCTTAAAATGAATGCTGAGTGTTCCACCCTTTTCTATCACATCTTTTTCTCATTTAATTAACTTATTCAATAACTAATTCTCTTGTAGTCACAGTTTCGAAGAACTGGCGAGTGATCTTTACAGGGTTACCCAGAATGCTAACGAATCTCTCAGGGATTATGTGAACAGGTTTGGCAGGGAGACCTTGGATATCCCCATCATGGACATGGCTACCGTCGTCCAGGCATTCAAGATGGGCCTCAAGAAGGATTCACCATTCTATGAAGATCTTGTAATGAACCCCTGTCACAGACTTGATGAAGTAAGGCATAGGGCCCTACGATTCATCAGGCTTGAAGAGGACAGGAAAGTGCAGGATAAAAGTTGACGTTGCCCCAGGATATAGCTCCTCTAACAGGAAATCAGAACCGGCGCATCCTAGGTCCTAGAGGCCTAAACCCTATTCCAAACCCGATAATCCAAGGGTTAACATGATCGATCAGGGTGAAGACGAGGATGATGAAGAGTATCCTACTTTTAATGAGTTCTGTTTTGCTACTGATGTTACAGGTGTGATTAATGCTATGCAGGATTTGGGGGATAAAGCGAGGTGGCCCAGGAAGATGGATAAACAAGCGTCCTGGAAGGATAAGTCCAAATGGTGTGCGTAGCATGAAGACTTTGGCCATGTGACCGAGGATTGCATAGCTATGCGCAAAGAGATCAGTTACCTGTTGAGCAAAGGCTTCTTGAAGGAGCTCTTGGGGAGAAAGAAAGATAAATCCAAGGGCACTGACCAGCCTGCGAAATCCAGGGGTGCCGACCAAACCCAGGATGCAGACAGATCACACGGACATCCTGAGCGGGCAGCACCCCTTCCCTGGATGCAAAAGTAATTTATTTTATTTCCGGTAGATCTAATATATGTGGTACTTCTTATTCTATAACTAAAAGGCACGCAAGGGAGACCAAGCCAGATGTACCCAGGAAGTCGGTCAAAGCCTCAGTACAAGCAGACGTGAAAGACGTTACCTTTGGCGAAGATGACAGATGCAACGTCATAGACCCTCATCATGATGGGCTCGTGATCACGCTCTACATAGCCAACCACTTCGTGAAAAGGATCCAGATTGACGGGGGCAATTCTGCCAACATCATTCAACTAGAAACATTGAAAAAGATGGGGATACCCCAGGATGAAGTCATCGCCAAATCCACGGTCCTCGTAGGTTTCAGTGGCGAAACGAAGAACACCCTAGGAGAGGTGAAGCTTCCAGTTTATGTTGAGGGGGTGAACTCGATGCAACACTTTTGTGTCATGGATGCTCCGTCCGGGTATAACATCATCCTGGGCAGACCCTGGATTCATGATATGAAATTTGTCCCCTCGACATACCATCAGTGCTTAAAACTGCCAACACTTTGGGAAGTGGTCACTATCCACAGCGATCAACAGGAGGCGAAAGACTGCTACACATCATCTATGAAAATCTCAGCGAAAGCTCGTCAAGGATAGAAATTAAAGAACAAGGCTAGGGATACCCTAGAGGCAAGGGAACAAGATGTCAAGCAAATAGTTTTGGATCCATTGCATCCTGGGAAAAAAGTGTCTATTGGCACTAACATCCCTGGCCCTATTGAAAAAGAGTGGGTGGAATTCCTTAGATCCAGAATGTCAACATTTGCATGGAATACCAAGGACATGACAGGTATATCCAAAGATGTTATAACTCATAAACTTGGTATTGATCCCTCTTACAGGCCCGTGCATTAAAAGAGAAGAAAGTATGCTCCTGAGAAGTATGTGATAATCCAAGAGGAGGTGGACCGTCTATTGAAGAACAAGATGATCAGGGAAGTCAAGTTCCCAAGATGGTTGGCCAACGTGGTAGTAGTGGAGAAGAAAAATTGCAAATGGAGGGTCTGTGTGGTTTACACAGACCTGAACCGTGCATGTCCTAAAGACCATTTTCCATTTCCACACATTGACTCCATGGTAGATGCAACAACAGGTCATGAAATGTTAACATTCATAAATGCCACCTTAGGATTTCAACAGATTCAGATGGAGTCGAGCGACCAGGAGGATACGGCGTTCATTACACCCACAGGTATTTACAGCTATATTGTTATGCCCTTGGATTGAAAAATGCAGGGGCAACCTATCAAAGATTGGTGAATATGATGTTCAAAGAAAAGCTGGGAGAAACTATGGAGGTGTATATAGACGATATGGTGGTAAAGTCCCTAAATGTCAGCACTCATGTCCAGGATGTTAAAGAATCTTTTGACATCTTGGACAATTACAATATGAAGCTGAATCCAAAGAAGTGTCATTCTGGAGTGGGCGCTGGCAAATTCCTGGTTTACATGGTGACCAAAAGAGGAATCGAAGCCAGTCCAGAACAAATTCGTGCAATCATGAACCTCAAGTCACCCGAATCAACCAAGGATGTACAAAGGCTGACAGGCCGGGTTGCAGCCTTGAACAGGTTTATTTCCAAATCCTCGTCGAGATTTCTATGACATCTTGAGGAAGAATAACAAATTTGAATGGACGTCCCAGCATGAGCAAGCCTTCCAAGATCTGAAGGCGATCTATCTTCTGCACCCCTCCTGATGAAGCCGAATCCAGGGGAGCCTTTATCATCGTACCTTGCAATTTCGAGGAATACGGTAAGTGCAATCCTAACCAAGGATGCAGAAGGTCAACAACACCCAGTATATTACGTAAGTAAGAGTCTTCTTGACGCCGAATCCATGTATTCACATTTGGAAAAACTTATACTAGCCCTAAGTATGGCTTCTTCTAAACTCAGACATTATTTTGAGACTCATACTATACATGTGAAAACTAATTACCCTATAAAGTCTGTTTTGAGAAAACCTGAGATGTCAGGTAGGATGGCAAAATGGTCTTTGAAGCTGAGTGCTTACAACCTAGTCTATGAAGCGAGAACAACCATAAAATCACAAGCTCTAGCAGACTTTGTCGCTGATTTCAGTAGTGACATCCAAAATGAAGCAGATCAAGAATTCCAGAGCCTGCGGGAGGAAGAATTCTCATGATGTTGGACTCTATTTACGGATGGGGCATCCAACGTCAGGGGGACAGGCCTTAGAATCATACTGAAATCGCCACAAGGGGGACATGATACCCCAGGCTGTTATGTGTGAATTCCAAGCAACCAACAACGAAGCGGAGTATGAAGCCCTGATTGTTGGCTTACAATTAGCCTTGCATCTTAGGATCCAGAACATCTAGGTATATGTCGATTCCCTACTTTTAACTAATCATTATAATGGATCTTATGCAGTGAAATGAGAGAAACTGGCCAAATACCTAGAAATTGTGAGGGCTATATCCCAGGATTTCCAAACTTTCAACATACAGCAAGTACCCAGGGAGGAAAATGTTGAGGCAGATGCACTAGCAAATATGGGATCATCATTCAAGGCAATGGAGGATACACACATCCCCATAATCCACATACTAAGTCCAGCAATCAACCAACAAGAGAACTCAGAAGATACTGATCATGGGGCAGGGTCTTGGCATCCGATGCCCAGGATGTACAACGGCCTAATTCCCAGGATAACCTGTCATCTTGGATCAGACCTATTATAGACTATCTACAAGATGGCTCCATCCCAAGAGAGGAAAAGCATACTAGAGTATTCAGAATTAGAATGGCCAGGTACGTTCTTATAAAAGGGAAATTATATAAAAAATCTGTTGGAGAAACATACTTAAGATGCTTAGAAGATGACGAAGCTAAGGAGGTACTCAAAAACATCCACGAAGGTGACTGTGGAAATCATACAGGGGGCAGGTCCCTAATTTCTAAAATCTTGAGAACATGCTACTTTTGGCCATCCTTGAGAAATGATTCCCAGGATTTTGCCCTCAAATGTGATGCTTGCCATCACACACAAACATTCATCATCAACCTGCCAAACCCTTGCATCTTATCCATGCATCCTGGCCCTTCATGAAATGGGGAATGGACATCGTGGGAAAGCTGCCCAAGGCGCCAGGAGGTAAAGTCTTCATGTTAGCAATGACTGATTACTTCTCAAAGTGGATAGAGGCTGAAGCATATGTCCAAGTCAGAGAGAAAGAAGTCATCTCATTTATCAAGAGGAATATCATAACAAGATTCGGCATACCCACCGAAATAGTGTGTGATAATGGATCTCAATTCATTGGCAAAAGGACTACTGGATTCTTTGAAAGTTGGTGGATAAAAAATGATAACTTCCACACCAGTGCATCCTCAGGCTAATGGCCAGGCAGAGTCTAGAAATAAAATCATTATTAACAATTTGAAGAAAAGGCTCAAGGAGAAAAAAGGAAAATGGGCAGAAGAGCTACCATTAGCATTTGGGCTGATAGAACTACATCCAAGAACGCCACAGGCCAGGCCCCATTTTCCTTGGTCTTTGGTACATAAGCAGTCATTCCAATAGAAATGGTGGTCCCAACATTTAGGGTTATCAGTCAAACCCAAGATGCAAATAACGAATCCCTGGCTGACAACCTTGACACCGTGGATGAGCTACGAGAACAAGCTACTTGGAGAATGGCCGCATATCAACAAAGAATCTCTAAAACCTACAACAAACATGTGAGGATCCGAAGATTCAGGGCAAGAGACTTGGTTCTAAGGAAAGCATTCCAGAACACGACGAATCCAGGGGATGGTAAGTTAGCCCCTAAATTGGAAGGTCCCTACTTAATTGATTCAGAGGCAGGTAAGGGGGCATATTGGCTTGCCAACATGGATTGAGAGTTATTGTCAAGACCATGGAACGCGATTCATTTGAAAGCTTATCTAATGTAAGTTTAGTATCCCAAGATGCTGCATCTCAGGTATGTTTCCTAATTAAAAAATTGATCAAGGTATTTCTCTCGTATTCTTTATTATCAAGTATTCCTATTTTATTTTTATTTTCTTAACTCGTTTTTATCATTTTCTATAAAAACTACTGATTCTTTTGGTTGAGGTATTTGAATGAAAACAGATAACTGACCCTGGATTCATGAAGTCAGGGAAGCGTTTCTCCTAAGTTAGAGACTGGTCATCTCTCCTCCGTTCAAGGTATCTAGTATACCTTCTAAGGTTTGAAAGGATATAACCTCTCCTACGTTTGGGTAATCGCCTGTAGCGCACGACCCCCGCCTATAGCGCACGTTAACCCACATATTGGACCCAGGATTATGGATCGACCTATGTTAACAACATGGGCGACAACCTCATGATCTATGGACATATAGGGGTTCCTTAAGGTTTTTGGTGGTTTCATATGTCACACTTCTAGTACACAACATAACGGCGCGACAAAGATTCTAATAAAAGTTCATAAACAAATAGTTGTTTCAAAACACAATTGTAAATTTAATTGTGTTAAATACGTAACTCTTGGTTTACATATGTAACTCACTTTTTACATATTTTAAGTATTGATTTACATATGTAAGTCTTGGTTTACATATGTAAGTCTTGGTATACATATTTAAGTCTTTGTTTCAAAACACAATTATAAATTTAATTGTGTTAAATATGTAACTCTTGGTATACATATGTAACTCTCTGTTTACATATTTTAAGTGTTGGTTTACATATGTAACTATTGGTTTACATATGTAAGTCTTGGGTTTCAAATGTAACACTTATATAATAAATATCAACAACTGATGGATTTGTTTTCTTTTCGTAGGTGAATGGATTTTACGTCAAAGATGAAGATTATTATCAAGATCTGAAGCATAATTAGGGATTTATATATATTTTTGTTAGGTTATTATATTTGTTTTGTTACCTAGTTTAATCTTTTGATAATTTTTTAGATATGATGTTCGTATAAAACATTTTGTAACGTTTATTGTTGATTGTAATTGCTTTTTTATAAATTAATAAAATATATTTTGTTATATTTATTGGTTATATATATCCTGATGAATTTACATATGTAACACGCAGTAAAAATTATGTTACATATATAATAAAGTTACATATGTAACCAATCTGTCTTGAGAATTGAAAAAGTAAGAGGGAAAATGTTGCAAAAAGTGTGTAAGAGGGGTGTCAGAATCCAGAAAGTGTTCATGGTTGAATTGACCATTATGCCCTTTTGTTCTCATGATTAACTAGTGATGTGAAAACATGAGGGCCAAAGGATTGGTTTTCTAGGTTTTCCATACAAAAGGTGGTATTCAATATATCCACACCCATAATTAATCTAAAAAAAATTAAATCTTGAAAAAAAAATGCATTTCCTAACATATAAAAAAATTACATTTCCTTAAATAATATAAGATTACATTTCCTAAAATAAAAAAATACATTTCCTAAAATAAAACATGACTTATTAAAACCTAAAATACTACAACTATTGCCGTAAATCGGAATCAGAATCGGAATCGTCATTTCATGGAAGCAACGGGGGTGATTCCGGTTGCGTTCTAAGTTTTCCTCGCATAGATATCGAAGCGCGGCCTCATCCTCCGATCGTTCTTCATCAACATGTTCTTCTTCGTCCTCAAGATGGACTTTTTCGTCTACTTCGTAATAGTTTTCAAGTGGCTCTTCCGGTGGGCTCTCGGGTAAACAATAATCAAATGCTCAATTCCAGAATGCTTCGTCCTCCCAAGGGTCATCCTTGGGGGTTTACTGGAGGTTAAACATGAGCCGGATGTTGAACAAGGGCTGGAGGTTAAATCAGAACATGAGGTTCAATCATAACCGAGGTTCAATCAGTATAGGAGGTGAATAATTTTTCAGCACATCCTCTAGAGCTGTTGAAATACTATTGTGGAATTGTTGGAATATGTCTTATATGTTTGATATGTATGTGAAAGGAAATGAATCTCAGAACTTGATATTTATACAATTAAATTATAGCCGGTGGGAAAATATAGCCGTTATTGAATTATAGCTGTTGGGAAAATATAGTCGTTATAGAATTATAGTCGTTGGGAAATTATAGCCGTTGGGAAATTATAGCCATTGGGATTATACAACCATTATAGAATTATAGTCGTTAAAGAAATAACATTTCATTAATTAAAAAAGAAATATTACAATAAAAGAAATAGAAGTTACAATTAGTCACCAACCTTTGTCTTCGCTTTCGTCTTCAATCTCATCTTCGTCTTCGCTTGGAATATAGTCTCGAACATTATCTATGTGTTCGATCAAATCTGTTCTGAGACTATCGTGCGTATCGCGGTTACGGATCTCTAAAACATTTGCGTTGATGATCTCTTACGCCGGTCGCTCCAAAGAATGCATGCCAAAACCACAAATCTTGTGAGGCTACCTCCTCTAGCATAATCGTGGGGTGTGCATGATTTCCTCGCATGAATTGCCCATGCCAAACGTTTGGGCAACTAGACCACTCTCAATGCATACAATCAAGACTACCCAGCATACCAGGACTACCATGTTTATTTTTCATGAAACTTGTATAGACTCATAATACCGATCACCATATATTTGAAGAATATACTTGCAAAATTTATAAAGAAATTCACGCGCAGTACTCTCTCCGATATGCGAATATTCATCAAAAGTATCGATGTGATGCCATAAGCTAGTTGGCATATGGCGGCAATGCATTTTGTTAAAGAATTCAAACCTATCGTGCCTCTAGCATCCCACCTCAGACGAAAATATTTTTTGTGGTTTGACAAATCATTAACAATACGTAAAAAGATAGATTTATGCGTACGAAATTGACGATGAAACTTATCTCTGAACCGTGCGTTGTCGAAGAAGTAGTCTTACACAAGACGATTATGAGCCTATTGCCTTTCTCTTTCAATCACCTTCCGCGGTTGATACAGGTTTGGAACTTTTGTCCTCTTCTTGTGCAGCAACAAACGTGGCCTTGACAAAAAAACGTAGTCGCGTCGTCGTCGTCAGAAAACATTGAGGATAAAGATGAAGAATACATTTTGTAGATTTTTAAGGTGTTTTGGTATAAAATTGGGTGTGAAGTGGTGTAAAAATGATGTAAAAGGGGTGGTATTTAGAATGTTATAAATTAAATAACTTTTTTTCTTAAAAAGTCAAGTAGTCATTAGCCGGGGTGAGGGGCCCACACCAACGGTCGAAGTGAAACAATGCGGTGCACGGTGGCTGCACTCTCTCCTTTTCCTACGGCGTCGCAGCACATAATGTGATGTGCCGGAGGCCAACGCAGGCCACATCGCCACCACCGCACCTTGTGGCTTATGTATTGGGAACACCCTTAGTGTTAAAGGTAAAAGTTGCATGTCAAGATTATGACTGAATTGAAAAGATGATGTGATAAGTAGGCTTTCATGTTAGAAAAATAGGTATTAGTGTTGCGAAGAGCCTAATGCGGTTTAGTTGAAAGTTTGTGCATTATAAAATAAAAAATGTATATACTTACAGTAATATTATATTTATTCAAAATATGGCCCGAGTAAATAAGTCCTTTTCTCATCGCCAACCTTATAATTTAACTAAAAAGCTCCAATTTCTGGAATTATATAGTGTTTTCTAAATCCCCAACATCCCATTTCTCATATCTATCCACTTGATTAGTAACCCGTCTACTACAGAGTAGAATTTAGGTTCATATAGGCATGTAAACGAACTGAATGAACATGAACATTAGTCAAACAAAAGTTTTTTTGTTTGTGTTCGTTCATTAAGAAAATGGTTATGTTCATGTTCGTTCGTTAAGGACTAAACGAACATTTCATGAACATAATAGAACATGATGTGTGTGGAAAGGTATAAAAATAAGTGCTTTCATAATCAGGTTTTAAATTTATAAATGGATATCCACCTAGGGACTATACCAACACACTAAGGCAAGTGTACATATCGTGTGTAGCATAGTGTCGATAAATACAAGGCTGTCAAATCGTGGATACGTTTTGTTTGAGAACAGTCTGGTTAATTATCGGTGCTGGTATATATTATTTAATTTTTGAAATTGAAACTAAAAGTAAAATACGATTAATTGAAAAAGACATATTGAAAGCTTTGTTTAAAAATTCAGATATTCTAATAAGGATCGCCTAGGTATAGGCTCCTCCACCCAGGTTCAATCGATACATCGGTTTTATAATCACGCCTTGTCACTAAATGTGAATTAGGGTCCTAAGACAAGGAGACCTAACTCCTATGGACGGGTTCACAACAAGGGCTATAAACACACCCTCTATGGTTACTATTGTTCTGTGATGAGGTGCTGATAAGTTGGTTGGTTTTGAAGTGCCTTAGGATATGTCCCGAGTTATCAGTGACTTAAGTCACAACTAGTCAAAAGATTAGGGTATGGATGGTCCTAACGTTTCTAGGGTTGTGAAGTGGTTATGCTCATATTGATGGTTAACTTAGCGTCCTAGACATGACTAAGAAAGGACAGACCCGACCTACGATGACTACTTGGATTACTTTACAATGTCGAGGATGGATACTAGCAGAGGGTAAGGCAATTTCTCATGCAGACCTATGGGGTTGGACTCCTATTTGAACACTAGGGTTTCATTAACGATCGTGACTCTTTCTAGTGCACGCGTACGCCGCACATTCTATTAATCGGCTATACAATAGAATCCTAACTCTAGATGCCTTGCAAACTAAGGCTAGGCCTCCACAAGGTTAAGAAAATGAACTAAAAAAATTAGAATACAAATATCATCAACCATGCAATAAGAAACAAACTTTTACACGCAATCGTAAGATAAAACCGACACATTACATGATTAACCCATGGTTGGATTCATCTAGCCTAAACGATTCAAATAGTTTAGCCAACCATATTACTGTTTAAACAGAAATAATTCATAAGTAAGTAATAATTCATGACTAAATTTCTTACAATATCGAAAAATTGAAACTATTGATGAAATCGAGAAAGTCGGAGTGCTTCAAAAAATTAGCATGCAAAAAATTGAATTTTTTTTACTAATTAACCAGTGAAACATGTAAAACACAGGCGAGTCTATCATCCCCTCACTTAAAATCGTATATCGTCCTCAATGTACTTGAGAACACTTCAAAACTTAAGATAAAAGGAAAGAGGAAGAGCCTGACTGCTGGCAGATTGAAGTTCTGACTTCCTTCACAAACCCGTTCTTGTGCATTTAATGAGTACCAATTATTCAGATAGGTTTGGTTTTATGATGTCACCTCGTCTCTGGCTAGCCTCATTTCCTTGAGATTCTAAAAACTCTGCTTCAAAACATCGATCATAAGCATTTCTTTGTTGAACTCGCATATCTATGTTTTTTGTTTTGTGTTTTTGCGTCGTTTTATTTTCCCTCTAACTTTATAGTTTATATATGGGGCTTTGCTACCATGCATTTTACATGTAAACTCAACTTCTGAAATTCACAATTTTCATTTCCTTATTCTTTGATTTGAGCTCTAAAATATGGCTTCTTCATCGAAGAGTGCTAGAGGAGATGCACGCAAGGGACGCCAAGGATGATCGGATCATGCGTAATTCCTTTGGCATGATGACCGGTCTTACCACAAACATCATCCAAACGCACATTAGGATGCTTAAAGAGCTTCTTGATCACCCCCCCCCCCCCCACCCACCCCCCGTCCGCCATGCAACAAGCTGCCACGGACTATATCACTCAACAGCTGGAGTTGAAGGAGGAGATGCATTCTCTTCTTCGTGGTGTTATGGACACCGCCATTAAGAAGGCGACGGAGAAGGCGCCGGCTGTGAAAGAGTTCAAGAAGCTCTAGGTACTCATCCATATTAGCAAATATATTATTCTTTGTATATTTATAGTAGTTATCTTTTGTATTTACTAGTTTATAACGGTTCCATATAGCTCTAGGTTTGTTAGGCAACTCTTGTATGTATATATATTGTATCTTGTTTAATGAGAAGGTCACGATTTATCCTTCCTACATGGTATCACGCTAGACTTCCGCATAACCCTAGCCCCGCCACCGTGACTTCCGCCCTCGGGCTCTCACCGCGCCGTGCTCTGTTACCGGAAGCGATCCTTCCCCTTTCTCCTGCCATGACCAACGACAAAGCCGACAAAGGCACCTCTAACCCCGCCGTCCCTCCCCCCTTGCACACGGTCTACACCGTCACCAACATTCAGTTACGGGTGAAGGTTCTGGACGGTGTCAAAATCACATACTCGTCATGGGTCAAACTTTTCACTCTTAAAGCTAAAGCCCATGACGTGTTGCATCACATTGACGGTACGCTGCCACCCGAAAAGACCGATGACAATTACGAGTCATGGTGCAAGATCGATGTTATCGTCTTACTGTGGATCGCCTAAAAGCAATCTTTCTCAACAACAAAGGCTCGCGTGCTGCGGCTCTGGAGTTCGAGTTCATCAATCTGAAGATGAATTCCAGGCCTTCCCTTGAGGCATACTTCCAGAAACTCAAGGAGCTCTCCACCAAACTTGCTGATGTCGATAGTCCCGTGTCTAACAATCGATTGGTTCTTCAACTGGTTCGCGGGTTACCGCCTAAATATGACACGGTGGGCTCCACAATCAATCAGTAATTGCCCGCTTGGGAGACCGCGTGTAGTATGCTCCAGTTGGAATAACAACATCAACAGGCCCGAGATTCCACACCTATTGTTGACCTCTCTACGCCCTCCACGCAGCCGGCTAATCCTGTCAACGAGTCTGGGTCATGGCCCACTGCTCAGCGCCGTGACACCCAGCCTCGTGGTCCTTCTCGCATCGGCTCTGGGCAGCGTCATCAACAGCCCCAACACAGGCCCGCCCGCGGTTCGTCCACCCCTTCCAGCGCTTCACAGCAGCCGCAGGCCACTTCTCGCTGCCCAGGTCAGCCTTCTACGGGCCCCTCTCAGTCGTTTCAGCCCAACTGGCCCATACCTCCCTATTGGCCATCGTATTGGGCTCCACCGCCTCCGTGTCCTTACCCAACTCAGGCCGGTTGGGCCGCTCCCTGGCAGCCCATGCAAGCACCACCACAAGCTTCAACTCGGTCCACGTCCACTCCTCAGGTCAACCTCATGGACGTTAACCCCTTGGAGCCCACTGAACTTGGCTATGCCTTTGACTACGGAGCAACAGGACGATCAATGGTTCATGGATACTGGAGCAACGCATCACCTTAGCAACGACCCAAGTATGAATTCCTCTCGTGTTTCTCCTATTAAAACTATGCTTGTGGGTAATGGTAATGCTATACTGATTCATGGATCCGGGAACACCACCTTACCTAACGCTAATCTTCACCTAAACCAAGTTCTTTTTTCCCCTAACATAATTAAAAACTTTGTTTCCGTTCGTCGATTTACTATAGATAACTCAGTTTCTGTTGTATTTGACCCGTTTGGTTTCTCTGTGAAGGATTACAAGAGTGGGAAGACCCTGAGTCGTCACGATAGCTCCAGTCACCTCTACCCGATCACCAACACCTCCAAAGCCGTCTTGTTGCACACCTCCTCTCCTGGACCCTCTTGGCATGCTCGTCTTGGTCACCCGGGCCTCCATGTCATTGACTATCTTCGTTCTTTTAACTTAATTTCATGTAATAAGACCTGTTCTTTGTCTGTTTGCACTTCTTGCCAGTTACCGAAACATAAGTGTTTACCCTTTCATACATCGTTGTCTAATACTCTTATGCCATTTGATATTTTGCATCGTGATTTGTGGACATCTCCCTTACCTAGCCACAATGGCTATAAGTACTACATGGTTATTATTGATGATTTACAAATTATACATGGGTCTTTCCACTTAAGCTCAAATCTGAGGCTTTCAATATATTTAAACAGTTTCATAACTTTATTCAGACTCAGTTTCATTGTGAAATTAAATCCTTTCAATGCGACATGGGGCGTGAATTTGACAACAATCAATTTAAACACTTTGCCACCCTTAATGGTTTTCAATTCCGGTTTTCTTATCCAAAAACTTCTCAACAAAACGGGAAAGCCGAACGCATGCTTAGTCGCCTAAACGAAGTAATGCTCTGCCTCCTCACTCATGCTTCTATCCCGCCTCAATACTGGGTGGAAGCTCTTCACGCTTCGGTTTATCTTCATAATATTCTCCCAACCAAAGTCCTGAATAATAGGACACCCATGTCTGCCCTTTATCTCAAACATCCATCCTATGATCACCTACGGGTCTTCGGGTGTGCTTGTTTTCCTAATCAGACAGCCACCCGCACACACAAACGTGACCTCCGCTCCTCGCGTTGTGTCTTTCTTGGGTATCCCCCGGAATATCGTGGCTATCGGTGCCTTGATCTTCAAACCGGAAAAATTATTCTTTCTAGACACGTGACGTTTGACAAGTCTAGTTTCCCTTTGCTGAACAACCCGAGCCTTCGGCGCATGATTACTCGTTCCTTGAAGACCCGAACCCCATTTGGTTCTCTACACCCACCCCTCACCCAGCACCGCCCCCTCCCCTCCTTCGTCGCCCGTCCCCTCCTCCCCTTCTACCACTTCACCTCAGTCGACCTCCCCCTCCACTTCCGCCACGTCCTCCCCAGGTTCGACACCTTCTTCGACCACCCCTCCTAACTTTTCTGTTCCCGCCAACCATCTCCCTTCCTCGCCACCACCAACGCAGCCCCCACCCACTTCCGTCACCTCCACCCATCCCATGCAAACCTGAGCCCGTGCGGGTATTCATAAGCCTCGTCAACCCCTTAATCTTCATACTACTGCTCCACCCATTTCTCCTATACCCAAAATATCACTGCCGCCCTCTCGGATCCAAATTGGCGCAAAGCTATGGCCAACGAGTATGACGCTTTAATAACTAGTAACACTTGGGAACTAGTACCACGACCACCCGATGCTCATATTATTAATTGCATTTGGCTTTATAAGCATAAGTTCCATGCCGATGGGCGTCTATATAAAGCTCAGTTGGCCGTTAATGGGAAAGCACAACGGGTGGGGTTAGATTGTGATGAAACTTTTAGTCCCGTTGTCAAACCCGTAACTATAAGGACTGTTCTTAGCCTCGTTGTATCGAGATCCTGGCCTATCCATCAGTTAGATGTCAAAAATGTGTTTCTACATGGGGATTTACATGAAACTGTCTACATGTATCAACCCCCTGGTTTTTCATATGCTACTAATCCTTCACATGTGTGTAGACTTCGCAGGTCCTTATACGGGTTAAAACAGGCACCACATGCTTGGTATCAATGTTTTGCGAATTTTATCATCTCATGTGGCTTCCGTAGTGCTTCTACTGATACATCGCTTTTTATTTACAAGCGCGGCACCCAGATGGCATATTTATTGTTATAAGTTGATGATATCATACTTACTGCCACTGATGATTTTCCTTCTTAAGTAGATTATTGAGACACTTTCTAAGGAATTTTCTATGACAGACTTGGGCCGATTACATCATTTTTTGGGCATTCAGGTTACGCATTCCAAGGAAGGCCTTTTCTTATCACAAGAAAACTATGTGTCTGACATTCTTGCTTGTGCCAATATGCAAGACTACAAACCCTCGGCCACTCCATGTGACACAGATTCTAAGATGAGTGCCACGGCTGGTTCTTTATTGTCAGATGGTGCCTTGTACAGAAGTTTAGCAGGGGCGCTCCAGTATTTGACTTTTACACGACCAGATATTCAGTATGCCGTGCAACAGGTTTGTCTCTTCATGCATGCCCCTTCGTGAGCCTCATTTTCAGTTTCTCAAACGCATCTTGTGTTACCTACGTGGCACTGCTTCCCATGGTCTATGGCTAACCCCTTCTAAGTCGTGCAAACTTACAGCCAATTCTGATGCTGACTGGGGGGGGGGGGCTGTCCTGATTCTAGACGTTCCACATCGGGATATTGTGTGTTTCTTGGAGACAATTTGGTCTCGTGGTCCTCTAAACGTCAAAACATAGTTTCTTGTTCCAGTGCAGAAGCAGAATATCAGGGTGTTGCTAACACCACAGTCGAGGTTGCCTGGCTACGTAATCTTTTACTCGAACTCTCAGTGCCTATTCGTGATGCGAGTATTATCTTTTGTGACAACGTCTAGGCTGTATATTTGTCTGGTAATCTGGTTCAACATCAACGAACTAAACATGTTGAGATTGATATCCATTTTGTTCGTGATCAAGTGCGCCTTGGCTCCGTTCGGGTTCTTCATATTCCTGCGGATTACCAGTATGCTGACATTTTTACCAAGGGCAATGGCGAAGCTTGAATTTTTTTTCGCGGGGGCGATAAGTCACGAGATTAATTCTTCGGGTCGGCGATCCGATTCGAATCGGGTCCAACAACAACTTAACCAACTTAAAAAATAAGAAAGGTCATATGTATGTTGAGAGTTTCGAACTCTGAACCTTCTGGTTATTGGAACAAAAACTTAATCAACTAGGCTAATAGCTAATAGGCTATTTGAGTTTTATTAGGAACAAATGTATTTATAAGTAATTAATACTTTCAGCACTTCACCAAGGCAAGACCAAAGGACGGAAAAAATAAAAAGGCAAATGTAGGTTTCGAGTTTCGATCTCATAACATTCTGGTTATAATAAAAGCGGCTAAACCAACTGGGCTAGTACTCCTTTTATGTTTATAATTTGAGGGGGCAATACTTAATACTTATAAACAATTTAATAAAAAATCAAGAAAATAGGTACTTCTGGACCGAAAAACCGCAGGGGAGGTCGCCCCCCTGCCCTTAATAAGTTGCGCCATTGACCAAGGGTTTACCTAGAGCTTTATTTCAGAGATTCAAGGACAGTCTTCGCATTCTTCCTTATGCTCAGACTGCGGGGGCGTATTAGCAAATATATTATTCTTTGTATATTTGTAGTAGTTATCTTTTGTATCTTTTGTATTTACTAGTTTATATCGGTTCCATATTTAGCTCTAGATTTGTTAGGAACAACTCTTGTATATATATTGTATCTTGTTTAATGAGAAGGTCACGATTTATCCTTCCTACAATCCATGGGTTTTTTGATGTTCTTTGTGTAGGTTTTTTGGTTTTCTTTTTGTGAAGTTTTTTATGATCCCAACCCATCCCATGGTTTAGTCCCACCCCCACCCGATAGCATGTGAAGATCCATCCCACTTGATAGTAAAGATCCCACCCACCCTGTAGTGTATGTAGATCACACCCGATCGTTGTGTTTATAATATTAAATGTTATGTTATTATGTTCTTCATTTTGTTGATCTGTTTTGTTCATGTTGATTGTTTGTTTTCTTTTTCTTAGTCTTGCGTGATTTGAAGAACAGTATGCGTAATTTTAAAAAGCGCTAGTTAAGCTGAATGAGATAGTGTTAAAACAAGTAAGTTTTAAAAAAGAAAACGTGTGATTTTAAGTAGAAAATGTTTATTTAGTGGCGTGATTTTGTCCAGAATTGTCAGCTGAATAATGATTTTTAATAAGGAACACCTAAGAGACAATATCAAGCTTTAGATTTTGGTTGCGTGATTTTTGAAATTAACTGTACGTAATTATTAAATGTTGCGTTGAAGAGAAGTACATAAACCAACGATACGTGAATTTGATATGTGTGCGTGATTTGATTACCTTGTTGCGTGATAAAAAAACTACATATTCATCGGTATTGTATTTTGCATTATTTTATGATAACACGCTAATGTTGATTCTTTTGTGAAAAGACGACGATACCCTTTTTGAGTAAAAATAAGCGGATACATTATATTTAGCGCATGTGTCAGTCTGGTCCGTTAGATATTGTTCTTTACACCAAATTGTCGAGTATGATTCCTTTGCACGTAATCCGTTATTTGTACAATAACTTTCCTCTATAAAAGTAAGGTTTTCTTTTTGCAAGATCAAAGCGATACTTTTCGTATACAACATGTGTCAAGTAAAGAAAATCATGGCCGTTTTAAATCACTTAAAAATTGAACATGAATATTTGAATAACATTTGTATGAGATGTTCGTCTTTCTACTGTTACTAAAAGGAATGCGTTTGGACCAACAATATCGTTATAAATCAAAAGACAGATACGTCTTTTTGACTATTTTAGTCAAATATATATACCCATTCTTGCCCTACATTTTTATGTACTGTTTTCATTACTTGAATCCACGATCTTAAAATCATAAAACAACAACCTTAGTTGTTACCCCAAAACTAACCTTTGAAGGGTAGTCCAAACTAATTATTTCCTGTCATTACCCCCATTTAGCCCACTATTTGCAAAGATTACAATTCAACTAGTTTAGCCCTTTGCACGGGCCCAAGACCATATTGGAAATAACATATTTTTTGCTTTATCTTTACCCAAAAAAAATATTTTTTGCTTTATTAAAATGTTATGGTGACATCAAACAGTTATTCTTACGTTGATGTGTCTTTTATTTGATAGATTTTTTTTTTTTGAACAGCACATCCCCGGGCTCCCGGGTCCCCCAATGCCTGATGCTTTCTCCTTCCACCCAGTAATCTGAAGATGTGGTGATTCGGCGTCCACTCCACATGTTCAACTATTGCAAAATGTTTTTATACGCACATTAGACAATCACAATTCACATGTGTGGTACCACTGTAAGAGTTGAACCCGGCCCTTACTTTAACTAGTTTTATAGTGGCGGGTATTTCATTGTAATCTATTTAAAATGGAGTTATGCGTTTAAAAAAAATCACATAAAACACCAAATAATCAATGTGCTTACAAAGTAAAAGCGAAAAGTTTTTGTACGGATATGTCGTTCTTATTGCTCAATGTCGATACGTATACCGTAGAAGACAAACACCTAATCAAACTGACTAACCGTAGAACAGGTTCACACGCAAAAATTCTACCCTTCTAATTCAGTACGTATTCAATCCTTTCTTCGTTAACATTAACTACCGGGGTTAGTTTTTTAGAAGTTTACATATTAGTCCTTCACGTCGTCACAAACTAACGGGGTTAGTTTTTTAACGGAAAAGATTATTAGAAAAAACATGGTGTATTTATAAGACTAATATTGTCAAAAAAAATAGATAGTATTATTTTTGTCCAATATCGAATAGTTGGAATTAATAGTGACCATTTTTCCAAAAATGTAACCGTCAAATATTTAGTATTTTAATGGTTGAGATTTAATCTTACTTTGAATGGTCAAGATTAAAATAGATAGATGGTTAACTCACTAGGGTCTATATAATAATTATTATTACAATTAGAAGAAAACTATCATGATCCACATAACCAAGGCAAAAGCAGTCAGTTGAGAGAAATGAACTAAGGTGTCACAAAGCTACAAGGTGTCGGGCATTTTTGCTATTTCCTTCTAGAATCTTCTGTCAAGCTAGTCATAAAATGAGTCCTAGAAAATGTAAATGGATTCATGCGATCATTCTCGGTGTGTTGGTGCAACTGCCAAACAAGAAGCGACCTTTGAATGGTAACATTATTAAGGAGGTTAGAGTTTTGAGCTTCTTATGAATCATACAAAATAGATCTGTTTTTGATTGGCAAGATTGGTGTTTTTCAAGTTGTAGTGGGGTTTTGTTTATGTTTGAGAGGTTGTCATTAGTTGCTTGCTAAAACAGTCTTGCCCTTCAATAAGATTTCGCTGTTAAAAAAAATAATAATAAACATAAAAGCTACCATTTGGAATGAAGTGCCCAAAGCCCCCTTAGGATGCGCGCACTTCAACCACACACTTGCCTCATTGCCCCTAAGATGACCGACCCTATATGATGATCACGATGAGAATGCCGAAGAGTCTAATTTTCATTCAAATGAGTTGCCGTATGGGAAAACTATCCCAGAAGTCACTAACTAACTCATCGACACAAAAATGATCAAGGGTCCTGATGACGTGTGTCCGAGTAAGGCCACACCACAAACATATTATGGTGTAAACCTTATCTCAATACACCAATCACTAAATACAGGTCGACCTAGACACTGGCCGACCACTATGTGACAGGCCATTAGGCCGACCGCTGAAAGCACAAAGGTCGGCTGACCACAGCGAGTCACTGGCCGACCACTATATGGCAGGCCACCTGGCTATTAGGCTGACTAACGACAAGACATGTAACCGGACGACCCCAAGAGGGCCGACCGCAAGACAATAAGCTATGAAGTCGACAGGTGATAACCGGATGACTGGCCGACCGCTAGTCATCCTTCACCAGACCGACCAATAGCCCTCGACTTTAACCTATACCCCAACTAGCTGTCTGATCCTAGTTGGTCGAAAGGTATAGGCACAGACCAACGCTCATACACATGGGTCGGCGTCCCAGGACTCGACCTGACACTACAACCAATGTGGTTACCCAAAATAGCTACTGTGGTTCTTTGACACAGTCAGATGCCAGACCTGCAGCATGCTACTTTGAGAACCTGACATTGACAGCACTACGAGACAAAGGTTGAGGGTTATAAATACCCTCAACCACCAGGTAAATTCTCAGAACTCAAGTCATTGCGCTCTCTCTCGTTTGATTACTCTTAATCTCTCGAAACGCATACTAATTCTCACGCCCGAGCTTGGTCGCAGGACACCCTGTCCTGCTCCCCAAGAACAACGGTGTTTTCTGTTTTGCAAGTCTCACCAGAACTAGGAAGGAGCCGAGCCGACTGCTCATCAGAGGACTTGGATCCGACCGCTGTAGTCCGACTGCCTAGTTGACTCGTCCTAGATCATTTCTATCTAGTCATCTTTGGTAGCCCGATTCTACATTGGCGCCATCCGTGGGACACTAATATATCAACCCAAAAATAAGGTGGAAAAGTAGATTGGGATGCAAGTAATATTGGAATAGATGTTTTTATTTGCTAAACAGCCCCGTTTCTTACAACTTCAAAGTGAACCAAAACTACTCTTTATATACTCTTTATTACATTGCCTCTTGCCTGTACAGCCTGTTTACAATCAATTATTCGTGTGAAATCCCTCTCATCAGCATGCCATTTGCCACTTTAACGCAGATGATCGGCATATGGGATCATATATCTTGATAACTAAAGGGACAATGTATACATACGCCATTAAAATATATCACAAAGGTTACAAACATGCCACCCAAGTTTGTGTAACCTTTGCAATACTTGGATGGTGTATGTATACATTGTCTAGTAAATAGAGTATCAAAGGGATTTCTGGTTACATAGATTGTAACCAGATATGATAGAGCTGATGGCGAATGCAAAGAAAGCTAAAAACGACATTCCTATTGAAGCAGTAGCCATTTGTGTGAAATCATCTTTTCCCCAATTTGATACCCAATCATCAACTCTGGTGGCCGCCGAAGATGATGCCGATATCAGAAGATAAGCAAGTATCTGCAATGTTACGGATGAATTTTATGTCGGTTTGTTTATAAAAAAATGATTATAAGTGGCAAGATAGGTGGGCGAACAGGTTAAGTTTGTCAAACAAGTTCAAATTGAAACGGGTCATTTGTAGAATAAGTTGAGATGGGTAAGACTGGGTCGTTGACCCGCTAACATTTTCCATCCATTTTCAAAAAATAAATAATAATATATTATGTTAATTATGATTAAAAAGCATATGTACAAACAATTATCTAGATCTCACAAAATAACTTGTTTTAGAAGCCTGTTCGACCCATTTGTCCAGTTTGATATAAAACACAACCCAAATCACGACTCATTTAAATGGGTCAACACTGCTACCTTTGCTAGTAAAGATTGATATTAATGTTGTATGCTAGTGGTACTTGCCTGATCTATTAGGAAGTCAAAGAGAGCCCGAAGAGAATATGAGATGATATGTTTGCCATAAATTATGTGATATGTCATGTCAATCGCTTGAAATGCTGCATATGCAAAACCAATAGCATTCACCGCTACAAGATACCTATGACAAAAGTCGAGTGAATTAAAAATACAATCAATAATCACTAAAAAAAAAGATTCGGACGCTATTGACTGTAAAAATGAATGATTAAACAGTTTGCGCTTCATAGGTTGTAAGATGGTTGTATTTGGGTGGGTCAGTTAATGGGTCAAAACAGATTCTGGTCAAATAACAAATTTTAGTACATGTTGAAACGGGACGTCACCACACACACTTTTTTGCCCATTGCGTTTATAGAATGTGTGTTGGAAAACTGGTCAAGAATCACTAAGAACAATTGACACTTTTCTATAATATCAAAACCATGGGACAAAACTTAACATAAACCCATATTTATACTTAACTTTGACTTTACTCCTGAGACTCCTAATCCAACTTGAATCTTTGAAGTTTGAATAAAATGATTTAGGAGGTTGTAAACATTACAAAAAGAGTGTTGACGACTTTTGGCCCATTTGACCTGTTCCCCTCAAAGCTGAACTTTTATAAGACCCATTTGAGACAACACTCAAGTAAACAGGTCAAACTATTGACCCGTCAGTTTAACCCGTTAAATCCATAAGTTTTACCATTTTGCTTCTCTTTTACTTGATGTCAAAGCCTAAAGGTGTAGAGCACGAGCAAATGGAACAGTCTCAAGTCTCAGGCAACAAGGAATCTACAGACTCAATATTTATCATCAAATTAAGTTAGTATTTTGAAGCGTTATGGTGATCGATGATCCAATTCTTATTCTGATTTTGATATTTATAGCCAAATTAAGTTTGTATTTTGCAGCTAATTATTGAAAAAACATTTTTTATTCTCCTTTCTGTTGTCACACTTGCAAGATCATCATCATCATCTCAAACTTTATTTGATGGAAAAAGAAGGAATAAATCCTTGATTCCTTTCTACTTTCCAGCAGAAATGCTGAACCCAATCAAGCACAAAACTCAAAATTTCAAAACCCTAAATTTGGTATAAACCCCTAAAATTTACGAATAGAAGCAGAAAACTAGTAATAATCAATTTAGGGACAAACTTTATCCCCAATTTTGCTCAAAATCAACTAATCAGTAAACAAAATCCCAAAATTCCAACCTCCTTTGATACGGATCATACCTGTACTCCCTGTATCGATCAAACGAATCACCGCTCCACCCTTGCGTTTTATCAGACGCCATCACAGAAAACGCAATCAGACATAAAATCACCTCCAAAACCCTAAACCCTAACGCCGCCCTATCAACCATCACATCTCTCTTCAACCTCCTCGTCAACGGCGACCTCGACCTCCTCTCTCCTCCGGCGCCACCGCCCCCCTCCTCCACACCGCCGGGATTCACCTTCGTCACGCCGGTCACTGGCTCCTCCCTCGCCGATCGGTTATAGGCAACGACCGGCGGCGGGAGATTCAACGTCTGAGGGGGCTTGTGGTGGTTGGAAGTGGGAGATCTGAAGGATGTGTAGTATTTGTCGACGGCGACGATTGCTTTGGAAGGAGAAGAGGGGAATTCGTCGGGTTGGAGAGGGGAGCGAAGGGGGGAGTGGAACTCGTCGAATTGGGAGTCGGTGTCGGACATTGAGCGGTTGTTGGTGGTGGCAGCGGAGGCGTGGTGGCGGTGATTGTCCATGGTGGTTCTCCGGTGGGGTGGGGTGGAGTGGGAGGAAGATGATTGAAAGGAAGGGAGGAAGTTTAAAAAGGACCCATGTGAGATGGAGAGAGGGAAAAAGCAAAATCCTTCTTTGTGGGTTTGGGACCAAATATATATATTAAAAAGTTGTTTTAATATTCTCTAAATTAATTAAGTGCCTTTAAAAAAATTCTAATTTAAAAAATAAAATATATTTAGAATTGATGAGTTGATTTCATGGCTACACAAAATAGTTGCATGTTTAAATATAACATAAAGAAACTGAAATGAAAAGAGATTGCGTGATGACGTTAAAGTTAGAAATCGAACGCTTAAAAATATCGAACCTAAAGATTATGCTACATGGCTCTACTTAGTCCAGGGGTGGCACGTGCCACCCTTTAAACCCGTACAAAGAGTGGAAAACTTTTAGATTTTTTGGTTTTTATGTATGATTTTTTTTATGTATGGGTGCTACCTCTAAAAAAAATTATGCGTGTGATACCTATAAAAAATTGTCTAGTATCACCTCTACTTATTATACAACCAACTCATATGCTAAATGTGTTACATTAAAGAAAATAAAAACAAGAAGTACCACGGTGAAATAGCATATATTCTATATAGGTAAATTCACGGATCTTGTTAATTAATACTCTTTTCTATTCACCAGTAAGGGCTATAAACGAATTGAATCAAACCGACAGGAGCCTTGTTTATGTTTAGTGTTTAGTATTGAAAGTGTTCACAAACACTTGCCAAAAGAAAATTCATCTCCGTGTTTGTGTTCATTCGATAATGAGTTGGAGTTGTTTAGGATTGCAAACAAACATATATTATTTCAAAAGAAAAAGATCATCATTCTTAATTTAAAAAATCAGATATAATCATCTTATTTATATATATATATAGGGTTAGGTTCAAATAATATGTTTTGTTTTGAGAACTAAATCTCAACCACAAATTTCAGGGGAGACTACTACAATTCATGGGAGGGGGGATACATGTAAATAAACTTGTGGCTCAAATTAGTTCTTTTTAGTTCTCAAACCAAATTGGTTCTCAAATGATCACCTCCCTATATATATATATATATATATATATATATATATATAGGGTTAGGTTCAAATGAGAACAATTTATTTTGAGAACTTTTGAGAACTAAATCTCAACCACAAATTTCAGGGGGGGCCACTACAATTCATGGGAGGGGGGATACATGTAATAAACATGTGGCTCAAATTAGTTCTTTTTAGTTCTCAAACAAAATTGGTTCTCAAATGATCCTCTCCCTATATATATATATATATATATATATATATATATATATATATATATATATATATATATATATATATATTTAACTAAACGTTCAAGTGAAACATGATATAAATATATATACATAAACATGTTAAATTTCAATGATTTGAATATTTATTTTGAGAAGAAACTACAATTTATAGTGAATCATAATTCAAAACCGAGTATTCTGTATTTCTAGTAAAAACGACGCTTTTTAAATGTTTCCTAAAAACATTCTATGGTTTACACAAAAGGTCACTTCGCTTCAAGCCAACATCATGTATATATATATTTATAATAGTCTACACAATTTATATATATATATATTTCTCTTTTTATGTAAACACAAAGTTTTATTTCAATATATATATAGATGTTACAACTATATTTTTAATTTAAAATGACAAGTTAAACATGTTTGCAATTCAAAATATGATTTACGAGGTTTAAATGTTTTGAATATATAGTTACGGGTTTTAGATATGACAAGGGACAATTTTGGTAAAAAATCGAGTAACCAAATGCTCAAAACAATGCAAAAATAATAAAAACAGGAGATTTGGAGGTCCTCGGGTTCGAACCCAAGACCTCACAGTCACGATACAGTGCCCCGACCACTCGGCCAGCGCCTTGTTTATGTCAAATATCCGCCGGGAACTCTTTTGTCTAAAGGCAAGCGACCATGAAAGAGTTTAGGGAAAATAAAGGATAAAAAAGGGCGAGATCGGGACTCGAACCCGCGTCCCTCGCATGCAAGTCCAGCGCCCAAACTACCCATGCCAGATTGGCGTCTGTTTAAAATTCGATAAACAAAATATATAACCCGTACTCGGTCTGAGTCCTCTTTTTCCCCACAAACCCTAATGTCGCCGGAAGATATTTTCGGCGACCGAAAAATCGCGAAAATGTAAAGTAACCCAGAAAAAACATGTGAAACTCCAAGGAGATCATTTACCTCAAAGTGTGGATGCGAGATTACGAGTTTTAGCCGCCGAAAACGCCTCCCGAAGTTCCGACAGTCACGCCGTGTTTTGCTCCGATTCGAAAATTGACGACTCCTGCTTGATCAGTGACGAAAGGCGATCTCAGTGGTGGTCGAATGGAGGTCGATGGTGCAGTGGTTGGCCAGAATTTTGTAGTTCACGGTGGTGCTTTGGTGGGTCTTGGTTCGCGACAACAGGGGAAGAACGAGAGAGTTTGGAGGGCTTCGTGAGTGTTCCTCAATGATAAGGCATGATATTTAAGTCGATTGGAAAGTCACAATAGAAACGGTCGAAGTCTTGATTGCCGGAATTTATGACCGGAATGATGGTGGTTGTGAAACAGTCCGGTTTGAATAATGTCGTAAATGACTGTGAAAATCCGACTTTTCAGGTCACTTTCTAGCATTAACTGAACGTAAAACATATTAAATGTTGTGTGAACATTTATGTGCTTAACTGTGATTAGGCGAAAGTGTAGATCACCTCTCTGTTGGGCGGAAGTTGGTGACAGTCAACTCACAGGTCCTGAGTTAGTACTCGAGACAACAGAGAAAATCGTGCAAATTCGTAATCGTATGGCAGCCGCACGAGATAGACAGAAAAGTTATGCTGATAAATGGCGAAGACCTTTGGAATTTAAGGAAGGAGACAAGGTCTTGTTAAAGGCCTCACCCTGGAAAGGTGTAGTGCGTTTTGGTAAACGTGGTAAGTTAAACCCAAGATACATTGGGCCATTCGAGATTGTTAATAGAGTTGGTCTATCAGCATATGAACTAAACTTACCAGCAGAACTAAGTGGGGTCCATAACGTCTTCCATGTGTCGAATCTAAAGAAATATTTAGCTGATGAGACATTAATCACTCCACTTGAAGAGTTGCATGTGGACGAACAACTTCGATTTATCGAAGAACCGGTGGAAATTATGGACCGCGAAGTTAAACAGTTAAAGCGTAGCAAAATCCCAATCGTTAAAGTTCGTTGGAACTCGAGACATGGTCCTGAATTCACATGGGAACGCGAAGATCAGATGATGAAGAAATATCCCAGACTATTCAAGGTTCAGCCTTCGTCTAGTTCAGGTAGTGGTTTAATTTTCGCGGACGAAAATTCTTCAACAAGGGGATGATGTGACGACTGAGAATTTATTTTCTTTTCTTTTTGTGTCTAGCTCATTAACTTTTACCGCGTTACGCAATTTTCGAGGACGAAAATTCTTCAACAAGGGGATACTGTGACAATCCGACTTTTCAGGCCACTTTCTAGCATTAACTGAACGTAAAACATATTAAATGTTGTGTGAACATTTATGTGCTTAACTGTGTTGACTTGTTAACTTTAGAAAATTAGGGTTTTGTGTGATCAATCACTACGAGCATGCACGGAAGTTTAAACGTTTGAAATATTATGATTCGTATCTTATGATTTTATGTGATATTTGTATATTCACATATTATTCATTGATTATGTGAACTAATTAAGTATAGATTTAAATTCTATGATTATATGTGGAATTAAATACATATGCATATAATATGAGTTAATGAGATTTATGATTTTATGTAATTAAATTGTTTTGATTACAAGTTATTGATAATAGAGTTATTATACACAAATTTAAGTGATTTAAATAGGTAAGTTATGATTTTATGTGGTTTTAAATATATAATTGTAAACTTATATGCCATAATTTATTTAGTAAAACGAGATTTATATTTTCCCTATAAACGTTAGACGATTTATATATTTTGACGTTCCTCGTTTATTTGTTCCTCCGTTAACCTCCGTTAGAACCGTTAGATTGTTATGAAACTTCGGGGGGTTATATTGACATTTTCCTAAACCTTTTATGTCTAACAAAACTGTAGGGACTGGTTTTGTTATTTCCGAAACTCAAGACCACCTTTTGTAAATACTTGACGGACTATAATCGTCAATACCCAATAGTCAATTAAATGACCATTTACGTGAATTGAATTCACGGTTACGGAAGGAATTTTTCGACCGACTTGAATTCGGCAATCAAACCTCGATCAGTTTCAACTGACCACGGATCATTTGGTCAAATTAAATCCCAAGTGATCATTTGCTACAAACCACCCTCTCGCTCTCTCTCGTCTCTCTCTCGTTTCCAGTTTTCCGGCAAAGCAAAACACCACCTATCACCACTATCTAGCCACCAATTCAACACCATTATACCACCATTGAACTCTTCTCTCAAAACTGAGCAAGCGGTGATCGTCAGTTTTGAGAATCGAAGCATTGTGCGGAGTGGTCGTCAAAGTTTCGGGTCTCGTTTCGGTGTTTGAAACTCATTGTATCGCATCTTCAACTCAAGGTAACGACTCCCTAATGTTATTCGCAGCCTTTTATGTGCTTATTTTATGTTTCGCGATTTTCCGGTCGCCGGAAAATATCTCCGGCGACATTAGGGTTGTGGGTGAAGAAGATGATACAGGGCGGGTTCGGGTTATAAGGTTTGTGGAGCGGGTTTAGTAACAGACGCCAAGCTGGCACGAACGGTTTAGGTTCTGGGCACGTGCACGAGGGACGCGGGTTCGAGTCCCGGCGCCACCATTTTTGCCCTTTTATTCCCCTGTTTTCTATTAAGCAGTTTTCCTGATCAATATTTCGAGATAAAAGGGTTCGGACGGGCTTCTTAACACAAACAGGCCTCTCGGACGAGTGGTGTGTTTGTTGTGTTGTTTCATGGAGGTCACGGGTTCAAACCCGGTGACCTCCCTGCTCGCTGTTTTTGTTTTTTTTTTTTAACAATTGATCATTAGATTTCGTCCTAAAGTTGTCCCTAACTGTATCCTAAACCCGTAAAAATTATGTTTGAGACATTTACACCTCGTAAATCATATTTTGAGTTATAAAATATGTTTAACTTGTTACCTTTAATTAAAAAAAACATAGATTTCTAATACCTATATATATATATATATATGGATATAAAAATTATAGTTTTACAAATAGGTAAAAATATATAAATCTTGAATAGATTAATATATAAGCTTATGTCGTTGGATTTTTAGTGAAACAACCGAATATTTTATGATAACCTATATTATATAAATATATGTTGAACTTGCAAATTCGTTATTAAAATTTCTTGAACGTTTAGTAAATATATATGTTATATATATTTATTTAAGAATATTTAAACTTGGAAAATATATAATATTAATATATATTGTATTTTCTCGCGTATTTCGATAATCGCTCGGATTTGGAACAAGTGCCATCCTCGACTTGTTTTAAATTCCACGATCACTCGTTTTGTTGTCTACGTAAGATTTATTAGTTATAGAACACACACTTATACATTTATGCTCGTTAGGTGATTGATTGCTTGCACAAGACTCGTTCTTGCTACTTGAATTAACTGTTTTATCTGGAAACTTTGCTGAGCAACCTAAGGTGAGTTTCACTGCCCCATTTTACTGTTTTAATCCTGTTGGGGGAGATTAACATGCATGCAAACATTTGAACTGTTATATAACTATATCACCTGAATGATAGTGGCACACTTATGATAAAGCCCTCACTTTATAGTTACTATCAATGTGACATCAGCGGGAACTTATTTAGTAGATCTACTGGGTTTGACAGCCCCACCCGGGTCAGTCGCTCTGGCACGATTGGATATCGAACGGGTGTTATAAACTTCTTAGTCTTAACGAGGCACAATTGAACTTGTCGAGCTTCAGTAACTGGATAGCTAGTTTAACTAGTCGAACGTGCACTGATTTCTTGAAAATAGCCTAGCTAGCTATTGATATATTATCTGGACTTTACTGAACTGTTAAATAGTTGAACTGATTGAACCTGTGAACTCACCAACCTTTGTGTTGACACTTTAGCATGTTATATCTCAGGTCGCTAAACTGGATTGCCTGCCACGAGCTAGGATGCACCACATAAGGATTACTATTACCATGCATGCATCTTAGACTTATTTATTTATCGAACTTATTAACTTTTGATTTGCGCATGTTTTGGCGCTTGAACAATTATTACAACTTTTTCGTTTACGCTTCCGTATTTAAAAACGCATTTACTCTGGTTTTACTTTTACATTGCTATAGAATGTCGTATGGCTAATGTGTTCGATCCTGGTTTGTCACGCTCCCTGCAGCGCGTTGTCGCGCGTGGGATTTTTGGGGGTGTGACAATGACATTTAATTTACTTTGGTTGTTGACAAGTCCAGTCCCTCCATATTTTACAATACAGAAAGTGAGTTTGGTTAATTGCATAAATAACCCCTCAAGGTTTTGTAGAAGAAAAGGGTTTAGGAAATGACCAAAAGGGTCCCTCATAGTTTATAAAGATAACGGAACGCTAACAAGGTTAACGGAAGGTGTTTTTAATGACGAATATACGAGGAACGTCAAAATATATAGATCGTATAACGTTTATAAGAAATATAAATCTCGTTTTAATTCACATAAAATCATAGACTTTAATTCCTCAATTATTTATCTAAAATCACATAAAATCATAACTTACATATATTCAAATTATTAGTAACCTTAATTAAAACCCTTTAATTACACAAAATCATAAATATCATTAAATCATATATATATATGCATTTATATATTTTAACTCCACATAAAATCATAAAAATTCAATCATTTAAACTTTCGTGCATGCTCGTAGTGATGATCACACAAAACCCTAATTGCTAAAGTCAACACAGTCAACACATAAATGTTCACACAACATTTAATACGGTTTATGTTCAGTTAATGCCAGAAAATGACCTGAAAAGTTGGATTGTCACAATATCCCCTTGTTGAAGAATTTTCGTCCTCAAAAATTGCGTAACGCGGTAAAAATTAATGAGCTAGACACAAAGAAAATAAAAGAAAAATCCTCAGTCGTCACAGCGACGGTCTGGTGGCAGTGATTGTCCATGGTGGTTCTCCGGTGGGATTAGGGGGGGGGGGAGATGATTTAACGGGAGGGGGGAAGTTTAAAAATGATCCATGTGAGATGGAGGGAGGGAAAAAAAATCCTTCGCCGAGGTCTTGGTTTTCGGGTTTAAAGCCGAGTGTGAGCAAATTAACGAGCTCGTAGCTCAATCGTATGGGGGTGCGGGCTTTAGATCCTAAGGTCTTAGGTTTAAAGGGTGTGAACAAAAATACTTCTCATGTAGAAAACATGTCTTTTTTAAGATAATCAGGTTTCCTCTAAAATTGAAGATGGGTATATGAAGTAACAGTGTCACTGAACCTAAACATGTCTGTGACATCCGAGAATTCCAAGGTTAACTTCCGTTAGACAATCTCCGTTAGTTACGTTATAAGTGTTAACTTAGTAACTAATGCTTAACTAGGCCGAATACGTCCACGACCCTTGGTTGATCACCGAACTCGCCCATATGTGTTATATGTTTATTAATTTATGGTCATTATGTGCAATGTGATTTAAACGCATGATTTAGTATTATTAATAGCATGACAAATTGTAAATTCTTGGTTATGTGATAAATTGTTTAAATTACCTAGTTTAATGATTAATCAAGTAATTAGAGAGTATGCATACATATTAATCATGGGCTAATCACTTGCTGATCATTGGGGCCCAAATCCCAATGATAAGCCCACCAAGCCTTAGTATTTAAATGAAAATAAAACCCTAATCTCCATTTAATTCATACATCACCACAAAACACACACACTCTCTCCACCTCCTCTTTCTCTCTCGTTGGATCATTGCTGATCAGCCAAGACCAGCTGTGAATCACTGTGATCTCAGCCTTGAAGATCATCCATCGAGCCCGGAAATCAAACCGTGAGTCCCCAAAACCATTTTTCTTGCATTTCTATGTGTTTTCTTAAAAAGCATGCTTAGATCTTCATGAAATCGTTTGATCTTCTAATATGATTCTTAGGAATGTTAGATCTAGCATAAAGACTGAAACTTTACGTGTAAAATCATGCCATAATGAAGATTCATGCTAGTTAGGTCATTTTATGCTTAAAAGTGTTCTTGGAGATTGGATGGTGAAAATCCATGTTTAAGGTGTTAAATTTGCTTGTTTAATGTTGGTAAATGTTTATGCATGCTAGATACTGAATTATATGAAGTATGGAAGCTGTTAGATTGATTTTTGGGATGATTTACGAGTTTTCTGCGACCAGCGAAACTGACAGATTCGTTAGGCGAAACTGTAGTTTCGCAAACTGTTTGAATCTTCATCCAGCGACACTATACAGCGAAACTATAGTGTCGCCTGTGAAACTAAGTGTGTTGCTCGAACGAAACTACCGAGCGAAACAACCTGAACGAAAGTTCAAATCAGTTTCGAGCGAAACTAGATAGCGAAACTGTGCCATCAGTTTCGAGCGAAACTATCTAGCGAAACTGTGCCTTATATGAACGAAAGTTCAAACCAGTTTCGGGCGAATCTAGCCAGCGAAACTGTGTCATCGGGTATACCCTAGCGAAAGTGCTGCCCGTGCACATAGCGAAACTGTGTAGCGAAACTGTGGCCAGACCAAAACCCAAACTTGTGCAACTTATTTGAATGTTATGCCATGACTTACATGATTATGCAATAATGAAACGTGCTTTGATGTGAACCCTCGTTTATGATCAACCATCGGTGTCGTGTGTCGGTATGTCGAGTCGTAGTTCCAACGTGCTATGTTATGGGCCATAGTGACGTAGTTAAAGTTTAGACACAACCTAACACCTAAGACCTCCATGTGATTATTAGGTCTTCGTTAGCAATCATAATTGGATTATTTGAAGTGTAAGCTGTGCAACCTAAGGTGAGTTTCACTAACCCTTTAATTGTGAGCCCGTTTGGGTCACAACGAATTTACTTAACGGAAAACAACGTTGACATTTTGAGGTATTGCCAAATGGGATATCTGTTATGGAAGTTGGAGCGTTTTATTGAAAGCACTTGCAACTGTCCATCCTTGGGGTTTCAAATGAAATCCGCAACCAACTATTTAATACTTAAACTCATTTGGGATTTCAAATGAAATCTGGAACAACCATTTTGACACTTAAAGCTCTTTCTAGGATTTCAAATGAAATCCAGAATAAACGGTTTTAATATGACTAGTGTAGGTTAAAGTCTAAACCAAATGATATCACATGATTTCTAAGGATGCCTTAAAACTTAAAAGTCCTCAATAATTTAGTACCATTAATTTGCAAAGCGAGGGGATGTTGGGTAGATCTACTGAGGGTTTGACAAACCCTGCTCCGCGGTACACAAATGTGTAGCCAACCGGTTGGAGGCCGAACGGAGTTCAATATCAGCCTATTTTAGTTGTGGGTCCCATGAGGAACACAACTGGAGGCACAAACCATCGGCAAATGCCGAACTCTGTTACGTCAGCTTTGGTACGAACTTCCTTAGTGCATGGAACCCGGATTAGCTACCCGCGATATCGGTTGACCGCTTTAATCTTTACTTAACTAGTGCATATTCGATAATTTAACACTTGGCAATTGTTTTGCAAAACTATTACTTACTTATATGTTGGTACATACGCTTATGAGACCGGGCCGCTGCATGACATGCCCACTGTGAACTCACCAACCGTTAGGTTGACACTTGTGTGGTTTTCACTTTTGCAGATCGCTGAGGAGTATCCACCGGAGGTTGGCATGGCACCCGAAGTTACTTATTTCGTTTTGAACTTAAATTTGGGAATTGAACTACAAATTATGGTTTGTAATTAAAGCACGTGGTTAGTGCTAAGATACTCATGTTTTTCTTTCCGCTACAAACTTTTAAACTGTTTTATGATGAATGTTTGGACTTTACTCTGATTCGTTTAGTATTTGTAACTAATGGTTGTGGTCCTGGTTTGCTCGCACCCCTTAACGGTATAAACTCCGTTAGTGGTTAATTTGGGGGTGTGACAATGTCGCTAAAAAATGAAAGTTGTATAAATAGTCTTTAGTCTTTGTCTAGCAATATTATGATGTTGGATAAAATTAGTATATTTATATAGCTAAATTCATAGATCTTGTTAATACTCTTTTCTTTTCATATGTTCATTTGTTTAGTATTAAACATGTTCACGAACATATACCAAACAAAATTTGTTGTTTGTTTTCGTTTATTAAGAAGTGAACTTTTTACGAATACAAACGAACATATACCACTTTAAAAATAAAATCGGCACTGTTAATTCAAAAACCCAGACATAATCACCTTAAATAAATATATATACTTAAGCATTTGACATACTAATCATAAACATAATTATTTCAAAACAAAACACCAGTAGAAATAATAACAATAAACATAATTATCTCATAATATGGTCACAAAGACCTAAGTTTTTTAAATGACTAAGTTTTTACCAAGATATTAATTTCAAATGATTAGAGTTAAAATGTTAGGTAAAAAGTAAATATTAAAAATAAAATAAAATAATCCAATGAATGAACATAAACAAACAAAAATGAACGAATATAAACTTACGAACATAAACAAACACATTACCGAACGTTCACGCACACAAATTAATAAATGTGACCTTGATTCATGTTCGTTCTTTTAGTTAAACAAACGGATATTTTTTTTTTTGCTCATGTTTGTTCTTTATTAAACGAACGAACGAAAACGAACTTCCCATCGCATGGTTAATGGACAGTTCGCTGAACGTTCGGTTCGTTTACTGGCTTATCAATCAATTCTTAGATTTTCTATGATATTATATTAGAACCCGAACCTTGTAGGGTTTAAATCTTTAACATTTTAATTCTGAAACACACTACTTAACCACCATAATATCGTTTGAGGATCTTATTGAAAACTCTACAAACCGGTTACCATATAAGGCTAATCATCCTTTGAAGGTTTGTATATCGTATTAAAAGTAAAAAGTATAGGTGTTTATGGGATTCTTTTATAATTATCTAACTAAAACTGAATTTGATTTTTAAGTGTCCTGTATGTTGGGTTATAAGATCTTCTCGTGACTAAAATACAGAAAGACTGTAGTGTTGATGATCATAAGTTTATATACTATGGTGGTCAACGGTGGGGAGAGAGAGGTCAAATGGTCAATAACCTTAGGTTGCTAGTGGGATATAGGGGAATAGGACTTGTCCGATTAAAGCTTCTTTTATCCATCAAATTTTAACTTTCAATCTGCTAATTGGTTAAGGTAAGATACTCAAAGACATTAAAAGTGGGAGGTATTAGGTTCAAGTCCCATCTATGACAAAAAATGTAAATGAGGGTCCAGGTTGGGCCAAGGGTTTTCTCAGCTATGATGAGTTTCCTCAATTTCTCTTGATGGGGATTCGAGATGATCGGATAGGTGGGTAATGCCCTGTCAGTGATCCAAATTTACCATTCAAAAATAAATAAATAAATAAAAAGATTGATATTCTTTTACAATTTGATCTAAAATTACTCTCACCGGTGAGGGACTATATTTGACATGTAAATGTTATCCATATAATTTATATGTGACAATTTTCATACATTACAATCACTAGGTTAGTAACCTGTGTACTATACGAGTTGAATTTAGGTTCATAATATTAGCTAAATATAAAAAACGATTAAGAAATTTGAAAATTATAAATGACATAATTCATTATAAAATATTAATTGATAATTTAATACATTAAAGATGACAAATTCTTGATTGTTTCCTTAAAAAGACTCAAATTATTGAGTAATTTATCAAATCTACATTATGTTTGCCATTTTTTTAATGAAAGTTTTATTTAGATAAAATTAGTAATTAATATTAATTGGTAATTTACTAAATTGATAATTGAATCTGGTTTTGACATGTGGCACTGATGATATGAACACCTTAAAAAGAAGACATGTAGAAATGATTTTATTACTTTATTAGAATTAAGATAAGATTTTAGTCAGTAACAAAGATGTATGGATAAAGGTGACGTAGACTTGGACTACATGAGCAAGAAAAAAAAGGTGCAATAAAAATATTTTTTTAAATTAGGACAAAATAAATTTATGTTATTTGAATATAAGGGGAAAGATCTATAGAAAACCAATAATTATCCAGAAAACCAAAAAACCAACCTTTTTTTCTCTATAACTTCTTCATATATTAATATTTTTTTAAAATAATTTCACCAAAAATTCTATAATTTTATTAGCTTTATTTATGGGAAAAAAAAATTTTAAAAATAAAAAGTTTAGTGATTTTTTATTATTGCATCATGCAATAGTACCAATAGTATTGCATAATGCATTATAATTAAAACTACTTAAAAACAAGAGACTTAACTTAAATATGAATGTGGTTTATGCGAATAATGTAAAAAACAAAGAATTGACATTCATAAACCAATTTTATATTATTGTTGCATAGTGCAATATTAATTTCAAGCTAAAATTCGAATTTTATTTTATTTTAAAAAAAAACTCGAAAACGTTTTTAAAGTTTTTTCTTTTTCCAATATTCTTAAAATCATGAAAGAAACATAAAAAAGTTTAAAAAAATAAATTTTTTCCTTGGTTTTTTGGTTTTTTATAAAATATTGGTTTTCTATAGAACCCAACCCTTGAATATAATAGTAAAACGTTAGATCAGCTATTTTACATAGAAATTTGTTAACATGTATAATCTCCCTATTCTAATAAATGATTACAAATGTTGACACATGTCAACACTATATTCATTCTCACAAAAGTTTTTCCTCCCAAATCTACTCCCTAATTAATTCTTTTTTATTGGAAATTATATTCTATTTTATAATTAATCATGATATATTTGATTTATTTATATTATGAAACTATGACGATCATATATTAATTTTCATCTTATTTTTATTTAAAATTATTTTTTATAAACTATTATTATTTTTATTTTAATAATATATAAAAAAACTTATAAAATACTAATAAAAACTTATTTAGTGTGTTTTCAAATAAAACTGAGCAAATCAAATTTAATATTTTAATAATTGAATACCTAATATTATTTTACAGATTCAATCAACATTATGGATAATACTTTTTATAAAGAAATTCACAAACGACAAAAATCATGTTCTTAAGATCCAATATTAAATATTTTTCTACCATATCAAATGATCAATGTTCATCCAATTTGAGAAATTTTAAACATGATGACTAATTCAATTGTAAGTTTCTTAATGTATACCAAAATAATATTTTTTTATTGATATAACATTATAATATTGATTATAATTTAGATTCTATATGTGTTCATTATAATCTTGATCAAATTTTATACTCACCTAACTTTATATATAGACTTAAACTCTCAAGTTTGTTAAATCATAAATTAATGTTAGTTGCTATTCTGGGTTAGATTATTTTTTTTAGCAATCATTTTTTTATGGTTGCATTTTTCAAATATACAAGTAGAGACATGGTCTCTAAATATTGTTGGTAAAGTCACCACTACCATATTATAAATTATAACTTTAACTCTTTATTTATTGTGATGTAATAGGTTATTCCGGTAATAAGAAGAGTATGCAATTATCAATTATATACATTTTTAATAATTCAACCCGTATAACATACGGGTTCTATCCTAGTCTATACTATATAATAAACACAAGTTTTTAATGTGTAGGTGATACAATTTAAGGTGTGCCACCTAGGATTAGCTTATGTGTCATTTTTATAGATTTTTGAATTAAAAAAAATAAATGATATTTACAAAAAGGAAAGATCTTATAATTAAAAATCAAAAAATTAAATTATTTCCATACAAAATTATCCATATTTGTTTTACAATACTATAACTTTGATTCATCATATCTTCTTCATTTCTCAATGAAAATTTAATCCGTAAATTGCTTTGAATTCGTGAAAGAAAACCTAACAAAACTAGATCCATATTGCTTAGGTTTCGATCAACGAATGATGGTGAACGAATCAAAAAACAAAGTCGCGACTTTCTAAACCCACCATTGATAAACTTAAACTCCAATTCGATCATTCGTTTAATAGTTAGAAAAAAAACTTTCATCTTTTAATTCATTTAAATTTTTTTTATATCACAGCCTCGGGTATTTACCCGGGACATAACTAGTTAACTATTATGAGTTGTATCGTAGGTAGATTTTAGTATTTTACAATCAAATTCACTAGAATATGATCCATTGTCCTAGTGGTTAAGGGGAAGGTGGTAAGCCTTTGTCTTACCTGAAGGTCATGGGTTCAATCCCTGACAATTGTGTTTCAGGTGTAATTTAGAAGTGGATTTAGTGGGTGTGTGTTAGCCGTTCAAAAAAAGATTAGATTTAACTAATTTGCTATATTATTAACATAATCAGTTTTTTTGATTTTGATTGATATTTAAATTAATTAGCTATTAAAATAACTAAAAAGTCTAAAATCAAGTCAAAATTAGATAATCTAACATTCCATATTCCACCGGTATATATTAAGTGTCTTAGGAAATTTTGATGGTGTTATAAAAGTTTCAAGATATAAAGACAAGTTTAGATAAACTATTTTACTGTGTTTTTTGTCGTGTAACAATGTAGTTTCTTCGTTTTAGTGACGTAATTTTATTTGTGACTGGGGTCTTTACCGATACTTTAAATAGATTGTTACATATTCATGTGAAACCAATGAAATGTGAAGATCGCTCGGCTACAAACATAAATTAATTATGTAGAGACAGTGCAGTGATGAAGTGATGGATTATTAACGTTTTAATGTTTGTTCATGTCACAAATAAGTGAAGCGGATTTAAATTCGTGTTAAATATCATTCGAATGTACTAAAAATCCACTCGGACTCGGTTACATAGACATTGAAAGACAAACTGTTTCAAAGTATTAAAATGGTTCAATAAAAATACTACATGAGAGTATCTAATCTTCCCTAAATTTGACACTAAAATAAATTATGAATGAGGAAAAGAGATGACGTAGGTTTAAGAATTATGCCCCAACATAGTACAGTGCTCCAACATTTACTTTGGGAGTAAGCTTTCCCCAAGTTATAAAGCAACACAAACGATAGTCTTTTATTCCTTACCTTTACTTCAACCAACCACATTCTCACACAAAAGCTTTTAAAGTTATAATTTTATAATTATAGTTTTATAAAAGTCACGTTCACCAAATAGGGAGTGAGGCCCTATTTGTTTTTTTAAGAGAATTTTGTTTAAATCTGAATACCACTTCTGAATATTAAGAGGTTGTTTAAATGTCTGAAAACTGAATCATTAATAGGTGGAGGTCGGAGGCGGACAACTAGTAGCCTGAGACGGAGTCTAGTGGAGATGGAGCTCTAGTCGCCGAAAAACGAACGGTTCTTTTTTAGGGTTAAGAGGTTCTAAGATGTTTAAAAATGTCTTGATGGTTAAGACGCTATTATGATGTAGAACCTCTTAATAATGAGAAAAACAAAAGGCTCTACATCTGAATACGTCTTTACGAGATGTAACATCTATTCAGAGGTTTTAAAATCAAACAAAAACAAAAACAAAAACAAAAAAAGGACCTAAGTTTTCCAACTATTAAAATCATTCTAAATTTTACTCAAAATTTTAGTCAGTTCTCACAAAACAAGAGAGTTGTCGTTTGATATGAAACCTACAGTGATTTTAATAATTTAATTGAGTAAGAATATATGGTTTTTGAATTAGCCGTTTTATAAGCAACGACTTCAGTAAAATAGATAAGAAGCTTCATTACTATTAGATGATTTTTTCTCATTTGTATAACTTCACTCTAGAATATATGTTTTTTTTTCTTTTTGAACGGAATTATTTTTGTGTATCATGGAGTTTGAACTCTCACCACTTGAAAAGATAAAGCCTTAACTAACATCAAGATACCATTAGGTCAAATGCCATTTAACTTTAGATACAGAGTTAATTACATTTTGCGTCCCTGAGGTTTGCCCATTTTTGCCACCTGAGTCCAGTTTTCAAATTATTAACAAATCTCGCCTTGAGGTTTACATTTCGTTGCCATCTGAGTCCTTGGGACTAACGGAGGTTAGATTTTTCTGTTAAGTAGAAGGGTATTTCAGTCAATTACACCATCTTCTCTATTTAGAAATAGAAGGACTATTTATGTAATTATCTCTAAATAATTATAAATTAAACTTTAAAAAAAATAAAGGTTTATATGATTCCCTTTTAATCAACCCTAACCTACCCCTCAGACAGTCCAGCGCCGTTTGATACTTTGGTGATTCCGGCAGTTCTTTGCCGGTCCTCCAGCCGTCGTCGGCGACGAAGACCACAACGATGGTCTCTCTCTTCGTCCCAAACATTCTTTTGCCTCTTTTACTCGTGATGGATGACGAACCCGGACGACCGCCATGAAATGCGCTTACAAGTGGTAAGATATGGAAATCGAATCCGGTTGCATTCCGGTGGCTATTGCTCCGATTTTGGGGTAGATCGGCCACAAGTGGGGTACCCGAAAGCGGCGAGGGATTTTGGTTGGTTCTCGACAACTAAGGCGTATCCGACGAAGCTAGCGGCGGGTTCAACCCAACCACCGACCCAGGTCACGATTCCAGGAACCCCCTGTGGCGATTCTGGCAGATTCGGTCTCAAATCCGTAGGTTCGATTGTGATATCAAGTAAGTTGGGTGATTGTTTGGTGATTTAGATCGGAAATCTGGTGATGGAGGTGATCATTAACCGTCGGGCAGCAGTTCGATTGATGGTGGTTGGTTTATTTCTTGAACCTAAAATGTTTTAAAATTGGTTTGATTGATTTTGTGATGCTTTGTGATGGTTTGTGACGGTTTATGTAATGGTTGCGGAGGTGGTGGTGGCAGTCGTCGGAGTGAGTGGTGGTGTGTGGATGAAGAAGAAAGACTACCGGTGGGGGTGTGGTTTACTTTTTTTTTCTTTTCTTTTTGTTTGTTATCTAATTTATAAAAACACCCCTTAAAATTTAAAGCTAATACATAACTAGCCCCTGAAGTGGTAATTGACTAATATACCCTCCACTTAACAGAAAAGTCTAACCTTCGTTAGTCTCAAGGACTCAGATGGCAACGAAATGTAAACCTCAAGGCGAGATTTGTTAATAATTTGAAAACTGGACTCAGGTGGTAAAAATGGGCAAACCACAGGGACGCAAAATGTAATTAACTCTTAGATACATCTCAACATATTTTTATGTGAAAAAGGTTTGGAGATCCCCCCCCCCCCCCCCCCCCATACTGAGTTGGAGTTAGTGTATCACTTATTTGGTTCATATACGGAGAAGAGGAAGATTCGGAAGTCGATATCCAGTTAGCTCTCACTTGTCAGGCCCAAAGTGTTACATTCTCTCAACTTGTACTCGTGGTTTCCCCCCCCCCCCCCCCCCCTATACTGAGTTGGAGTTAGTGTATCACTTATTTGGTTCATATACGGAGAAGAGGAAGATTCGGAAGTCGATATCCAGTTAGCTCTCACTTGTCAGGCCCAAAGTGTTACATTCTCTCAACTTGTACTCGTGGTTCCCCCCCCCCCCCCCCCTATACTGAGTTGGAGTTAGTGTATCACTTATTTGGTTCATATACGGAGAAGAGGAAGATTCGGAAGTCGATATCCAGTTAGCTCTCACTTGTCAGGCCCAAAGTGTTACATTCTCTCAACTTGTACTCGTGGTCCCCCCCCCCCTCCCCCCCTATACTGAGTTGGAGTTAGTGTATCACTTATTTGGTTCATATACGGAGAAGAGGAAGATTCGGAAGTCGATATCCAGTTAGCTCTCACTTGTCAGGCCCAAAGTGTTACATTCTCTCAACTTGTACTCGTGGGTTGATGACTGCAAACTCTTGAGGAAACGTAAGTGACTTGTTGAAGGGATTATATTTTGTATTTGGTGGGTTATTTGGAATGAGCGGAGCGAGATAATTCATTAACAAGATGACTTGATAACGTGTTTCATGTTTGACTCGATTCTCCATTTCCCGTATCATTCGATAACAAGAGATGGGAATTATAATATGTCATCGGTTAACTGGTTACAAAACCGCTTCTTTTATTGTAACTCTTTATGTTGTGTGGTTTGTTAGGTTTTTCTAACCGCTACGTGTTTTTATATATCTCTTTTTCGTTAAAAAAAAGACATTTTTTTTCTTAATACATGTTAACATTTTTCTATATATATAGTATTAAGAAGTTATTCAATTAAAACAACAATTTTCATTTTATAACTACACTATGACAATTTGTATGAGCTTAACATCTGATTGAGGGTGTGAAGTGGTGATTACCCTTTTGAGACAAAATATTTTTAGGAAAATATTCTCAAATTGACTACTTCAATCTTATTATGTCATGGTCCAATGGGAAAAGTTTGTTATTCATGTGTCAAATAAAGATACCATCAGCATCCACTTAATTTACTTTATTATAAAGATCCCCTCAACAAAAACTGCCCCTTTAGCTTTTTTAAAGCAAATCATATACACACCTATAGTATGATTCTGAACACCAACTGAATACAAAAATATATGTCAACTAAATAAAGAAAACACATAATTGAACCTCTAATAATGCAACACTGATTATATTATTGTAAACTGGTGGAACCCAGAAATTCACTCATAATCATGGTTTTAAAAAGCATGATATGCTCCAAGACGTTTTAAGTCTTGGCGCGCAAGGCAAAAGCTTCACGTATGCAAAGGCGTTTCTTTATGTACAACCAAATAAACCATTAATGATCTTTAATCTTTTGGTACTTTTACATATTAGCCTCCATTAGACCCTTTAACCAATTTTGACCCACATGCCCAATCACCTGAAACGCGCTTTTTAAAACCAAGCTCATAACTAACAAAATATACCTTCATATGTAGCTTAGGTAATTATTCTCTATATGAAAACTATATGTTATAGATAATATTGCTTGCTAACATGTATGACTAGAGGAGAGAAGAAACTTTAGTAGTTACAAGGTTGTTCGGGACGACCGACCTATTTGAGAAACAAATAAATTTCGTCTCGTCAAAATCTTGAAGCATGATGTGCTACGGGTGCTTATTCTGGCAATCTTAAACGGTTAAATAGCACGAGAAAGCTTTGTTCAGGGACAACATAAAGGAAACCAAGGTCTGCGCCTTTGACGTACGGTCCCATACCCTGTACAAAGTTATAAACAATCAAATAACCTTTTAATTTATGTGTTATAAATTAAGAGGCAGCAGATGGTAACAGGTCCCTTTTTAAAATGGTTCAGGTTGGATTGACCCACAACCAACTTCTTGTTTATTTTAAATAAAAATTTTGAAGTATTACAAGGTAACAGATGGATAACGGGTCATTTTGTAAAGGGAGGGTAGCATGCATAACATAGAAGTGTGTTGTATCAAGTATCTAAAGCACATAGGTGTACCTACATCTAAAGTGTGAAGCATTCAGAAAACATGAAAGTATTGTGTTGTAGATGGGTAACGGGTCGTTTTTAGAGCAGGTCGGTCTAGGCTGGATTGACCCACAAACAAGTTTTTGTAAACAAAAATTATGAAGTATTGTGTGTTGACTACGTTTGAAAAACAGCATTTTACAATAATAATCTACATGGCTGAATAATATGATTTAAGAGGAATATTACCTTGCCATTAAGTTGGAGAAGTTCGCCCTCAACCCACTTTGGATTTTTGAAACCAAATTCGGCGATCCTACCTTGACCTTTGTAACTCGCAACCTAACAAAAAAACAATTAAAACAGACATTGTTTGAAATAATTAAGTTAACGCAATGTGGTACCCTATCACAATCACCTAGTATGATTCAAGTATCTGCTTCCAAATAAATAAAGATAGAAAATGAATTGGTTGTGTGACAGGGCCACAACAGGTAACTTCCGTATGGGCCAAAACGACACGGATTGGTGTGAAACACTTTTCATTCAATTGTTACTAAAATAAAGGTGTCATGTTTGTTCACAGAATTATATTATTTAAATAGTATCAAATTTTTAATAAAATGAGTTGGGTGGTTTTATGCATTATAAATACACTTTGGGAAACTTTCAACCCACTTGACGTCGTTCACTCGTTTCCTTTTTAGCAAATTTTGAGTTTACCCATTTGACCCGTCAGAGATAATACATAACTCGATTTATATGTCAAGTTTAAAATAAAGAGAGAAGAGTTGTATGCACAATTACCACTCCCAATTCATCTGGATACATTCCTCGGTTTGAGAAATGGCCTCCTTTGGCAATTTTAGCACGGAACGTTACCTGAAGATTAAAAATATGACAAGTTAGACTTGCAATAGGATGTGCAACAGATGACAAGAAGTGGGGGAAATTATATATATCAGTGGAGTCCCGATGAATGAGTCGGGCACGTTGCATAATGGGTGAAAACTGGTTTTGGTTAAAACCTGTCTTCTTTTAGTATCGGTCAAGACGGGACCGGCTCATAATGGGTGGGCACTAGACAAGCAAATGCGTGTCCACTCTTCAGGATTTTTTTTATAAATAATTGATGCATCAATTTATGACTAATTTGGGCAACTTTCAAATCACTTGACCCATTTGAGATGGACGACAAGTCACAACCCATACATAAGTAATTGGGTGTAAATTTCCAACTTTGAATTAAAATGCAAGTTATTGAAAAGACACCAACCTGTCCTGCAGGAACATTAAGATCGCCCGTCACTTTCACAGCTTCTACATACTCAAAAAACTCGACATCGTTCGCACCACTCCAGTTGCCATATTTTCGCTTCAATTGTACCACCTCAGTACCATATGGACCAAATGCACCAACATAAAGGCCTATAGAGAAACCAAATCGACATCTTAATAAAGAGCCTTCTCTATTTTATTTATTTATTTTTATTCTTTTAATTTGTGGGGAGACAGAAATAGAGTGGGTGTTTGCATTTTAAAACAGTTTTAAATGGTTGAATAAACATATTCTGCTTCTAATTATTAACTTATTTAGGGGTCAAATAACCAAGTTTGTATAATCAATTATATACCAGCTCTAACAAAACTGGCTTGGATAATCAATTGTCATACCAGCTCTAATAAAACTCATTAAAGAACTCATTATATACTAACTCCTAGAATAAGCATAATATTCCAAAGTCCAAACTAACACCATGTCACCATCATTCTTTAATTATTACAACGTGAAACAGCAGAAGCACATCCAACACACTATTTTCAAAACACACATCCAAATACCCTAGAGACAAAAAGAGACTTACCATCAAATGGGTCTAAATCCCCTCTAGATGTAGTGATCCGACTAAAATTTGTATATTCTGATAACTTTTCCCTCTTCTTTGCTTGACTAACTGCAAACTTGACAATCTCACGAACATCCCTTGAGACCTATATATTTATAGTAATGGACTTCTGTTTGTTAGTAACAAAGACATGAAAGTTCTGAAACATATGAGTCTACATTTGTGAGGATTAATATGTAAAAGAATATTCGTTGGATAAAATTAACATGTATCAAAACTTCAAATCAATTGTTCCCAAAATCAAGAGCTTTTACCACTGGGTTGTGTTTTACTTATAATGGGTCATTTGGTTAAATAGGAAAATAGTCAAAAAGGAAGTGGTCGATGGTGTCAAAAGTTGCCCGAGGTATATTTTTAGCACTTAAAATCGCCTGAATAGCTTTGTTCATAAAATTATATTATTATTAAAGAATGCAACTTTTGTAATGACAACGGGTAGAAATGCTGCTCCTATAAACACCCTCGGTTTAAATAATTATATGTTTCTTTTTTTTTACACTGCATAAACTATAATAAAGCATACACGAGGTACATGCAAAGCATACACAAATCCAATCGGCACATCCCGTACTCTTATATCCTCTTCTAAAAGATTAGATAAAGGTGGTATAGCAAAACTTAACCAATACTCTTAGCTCCTCTTCTAAATTGTCATGGGTGATCTAAGGAAGGCTCACAATCAGAATCTCTACATTCACAAATATAAGTAGCTTTGTCGGTGTTAAACTTAATAGTGAAAACTTCTTAAGTTGGAAGCATCATATGACAACAATTCTTAAAACAATGGGTTTACTAGAATACATAAGCACAACACCTTCAAGGGATGTCCTACCTCACCCATCGAGTGATAGCGGAAATTTGGAATGTGATGATGGCTCGTGCCAACATCTATTAATGCCACACTAGACCCTTCAATCGTACATCTAGCTATTAGTAGCAGCAATTTTTTTTTTTAACAGTAAAAAATTTATTAGAAACCACCACTAGCAAGATACTAGTGGAGAAGCATTACAAGGTAGTTAAAACAAGAGATACCCTAAAATTACATCAAATACAATGGATCACGTTTCCAAGACTCCCAATCTAGATCTTTAATTTTTGCCCGGTTAGTTAGCCACCGATGAGTCTCCGATTTTATTTCCTGGATTATTCTTTCTGGATAAGTGTTTCGACCCTCAAGTTCTTTCCCGTTTCTGGCTTTCCAAAGTTCCCAAACCGTTGCAGCGACGATTGCTATTAAAGTTTTACTGAGATGGGAAGCAGGACCTGAGACAGAGGCTTCATTGTATGCATGGTCTATGGAAGTCGGGGGGACAATGTGATGCTTTGTCCAGGAGGCAACCAGTTCCCAGGTTTTAGAGGCGATTGAGCATTGAAAAAGGAGATGATTTGTTGTTTCGATGGTGGCCGAGCACCATGAGCATGAGGGATACTGTAAGGTGAGGGATACTGTAAGGTGAGACCGTGTTTTATTAGTTCTTGTTTGACCGGGACTCTATTTAAGGCCGCTTTCCACACGAAGATGTCCACTCTCCTAGGCACCTAGTTTGACCTTTGATGCTTGAACGCGAAGTCACCCCATGAAAGTTCCAACCTTTTGCGAATGTTTCCAGTGGAGAAGAGAAGACTGTTGCAGCCGAGCCAAGCCCAACGATCAGGCCCAGGAGATTGATGAAAAGAATGAAGAATGGAAGATAATTGTGACAATGAGTTTATTTCTGACGGGGACGAGGGCAAAGATTTCCAGTGCCATGATGTGGTTGTTGTGCCAGTGTTGTCATGCAGGACCCTTTATCTTACCAAGCAGGATTTGTGTTTTTCAATACGATAAAGGTCAGGGAACATTGATCTCAGGTTTGTGTGAGTTAACCACATATCTTGCTAGAACATGACGGATGAGTCATTTCCCGGGGAAGCCTTGGCATCCTCCCAGAAGTAGATGCCCTCGTCCCTGAGTTCTTTGAAGACGTTGGTGATTGGTTTCCAGTAGCCCGAAATGGATTTTCTAAGAGGTAAGATGTCATGAGTTCTGTTGGAATAGGATTGCCTCGATGACCGAGACCTAAGGGCTGATTTGTCTGTTTTAAAATGCCAGCCCCATTTCAAAATCAGTGCAAGATTGGCGGCCCTAAGGCTACCGATACCCATACCCCCGCTGAGTTTTGGAGTGATGATTCTGTTCCATGCCACCCATGGAATCTTATTATGTGATGGTGTGTTACCCCAAAAGAAATTTTTGCGTAGGCGCTCAAGTTCAAGAATGATGCTAGAAGGGGCACGGAAAAGGGAGAGGAAGTAGGTTGGAAGGGAGCCAAGGACCGATTTGATTAGAACCGCCTTTCCCCCTTGGGAAAGTATTGAAGACTTCCATCCGTTGAGTCAAGATTTGAATTTTTTCAGAATTGGTTCCCAATGCTTTTTTAATCTCATGTTCGCACCGATTGGGATACCCAAGTAAATGAGTGGGAGTTTGTCGACTTTGCATTAAAGGATGTTGGCCATGGGTCCTATGTTTTGTGGTTCAACCCCGATACCGAAGAGGCGACATTTGTCATAATTTATTTTCAGACCGGAGGACGCGTGGAAGCATCGTAGGAAGCGAGCGAGATATTTGCGAGCGAGATATCTGCAGTTCGAGTGCCGCCATTCCCCCAAATAGATTACATAGTCAGCGTAGAGAAAATGAGATAGAGTTGGCCATCACCAGGTAAATGAATGCCCTTGAACATGTCGGATTAGACTGCCTTTTTGGTAGCGAAGTGTAATGCTTCCATGGCGGTGATGAAAAGAAACGGAGAGAGTGGGTGGCCCTGTTTTACCCCCTTTGAATTTGGAATTCGCGTGTAGGTGACCCGTTGACTAAGATTGATATTTTGGATGAGGACAAGCAACCTTGGATCCATGACCTCCATTTTAACGGGAAGCCCACCTATGCCAATGACTAGTGGAAAGTTATCAAAGACACTTTTTTATAACAAGTTTGCGAAGAAGACACATCTGAAAACAGTATTTCAACTTTTGAAACAAGGAAGCCAATCGGTTACAGCGTACTGCAACAACGCAAAAAAATTGGTCGTTATCCCCAGTACGCTATAACTGTACGCTACAATTGATTGGCTTCCTTGTTTCAGAAGCTGAAATAGTGTTTCCAGATGTGCCTTCTTCATAAACAGTCCAAAAATAGTGTCTTTGATAACTTTCCTCAAGTTGGAAGCAGAGGTGGTACTAATAGATGGATGTGCGATTGAAGGGTCATGTGTAGCCATCATCACATTCCCTATTTCGCCATCACCGGATGGGTCAGGTAGGACATCCCTTAAAGGTGTTGTGCTTATGTGTTCTAGTAAACCCATTGTTTTAAGCATTGTTGTCATTTATGCTTCAACTTAAATAGTTTTCATTATTAAGTTTAATAAATTAACACGAACAAAACTACTTATATTTGTCAATGTAGAGAATCTAATTGTATTGGAGCCTTCCTTAGATGTATCACCCATGCCAGTTTAGAAGAGGACCTATGAATATTGGTTGAGTTTTGCTATGGACCGAGCTAGACTCTGATACCAGGTAAATCAAGTTGGAATCACAAGGTAGATATGTTAGGGACAAAACACTAATCACACACACATAAAAGCAAGTAAACGAACACGAGGATTTATAGTGATTCGGTCAGTATGACCTACGTCCACTTTGCCGCAACTAGGAGATTTTTATTTATCCGGTGCTCAAGGAATTACAAGATGCATATGGTATATTTATAGTGCTAATCTAGGTTAATCTAAATATGGTAACTTGTCCACAATAGAATTTGGTCATGATCTAGTGTCGGTTGTGTTAACAACCTCCACCTAACAAGATAAAGGTCGTATATATGTATATATCTATGTATTGCAACTTTGATTTTGTATCCCTATATATAGGTTACAACGGAAATGTAAAGAGGCAAGGAGACCTCAAGAGACTAATAATAAACACAAGTAGTAAATGTGGGATGTGGAGAGACAGCCATGAAGAGGTTTCACGTAAAAGTTGTACTCCACAAATTCGGTAATCCAACATGTCCATTTTGTCACCTCTAATAATACTACTGGCAAGTTGGTCAAGTGAGGTAGTTTGGAAATGAATTCACGTTAAAACTTTGGTCGTTTTTTGGTTGTGTTTGAGTAGGGTGGGTCAACCAAAACACTTTTTGTCCACAAATTTTTATAACAAATGTGTTATTTAAGATTATAAAAAAAATATTACAAGAGTACCGCCTAAACGAGTTTCAATAGCTTTAACCCATATCGACTTGTTTGCCTTTTAGCCAACTCTTTTTAATCTGTTTGACATAAACACAACACAACTCGACCCATTCATAAGTTCGTTGAAATTACCACCTCAAAATAAAACCGACTGTAAATAATTTTTACCCTTACCTTTCGAGAAACTTTATCTGAATTCCACAATGCCTTAGCTACATCAGGAGGCATCAATTCAGAAACACCCTGACTAGCGATAGCAGATATTTTGACCTTAGATGCAATGCTTTCCTCACTATCATTATCATTGTGACTTTTTACAGGAACATGAAGGACAAAAGAGTCTTTTTCCATTTCTTCAATTTCAGCAGGAACACGCACAAATTCATCTTTTGAGGGTGTGTCATCTCTATTATTCTGTAAAACTCCACCAACAAAAAGTTTCATTTCTAAATTTTTTCCATCTTCTGTTTCATCACTATTTGATCCCAAATCAGTATTTTCATCTTCAGATTCTTCATCCGAAGTTGATTTTTCATCATCTTCTTGAGTCAGTTGATTCACAGTATCATTATCCTCGATTGCTTCATCAACGAATTTCATAACCTTTAAATCTTTAATTTTTAGTTCAGGAATTTTATCTTTAAGAAAATTAATCACACTTTTTATCCCGTCCTCGGTGGCTCCTTCAAAATTTATGCTTTTTTCATCATTTTTACCAGGTTTATCTTCATTCACTTTAACATCAATCACAGATGCATTTCCGGTATCGGTCATTGATGTCCCTTCTGTGGATGAAGAAGTGGATGAACCACTGGCTTTCGAGTTACTTGCTTTAGCTCGTTGCATGAATACCACCTATCAAGATAGATTGAAAATCAGTTTTTAGGTACCAGCTCCCTAACTATAAAGGGCATGATAAATCAGGCTAAAACATAGAAATGGGTTGGGTCAGGTTAACAAGAAACACTTTTTTGTTCTTTCTGTTCTTTTAATAAACAAACAAACAAGCATACCTAGTAAAATCCCACTCAAAGAGTAGGGTCTGAGGAGGGTGAGATGAGGGCACGCCTTACCTTTACCCCAAGGGGTAAAGAGGTTGCACCCAGAGAGACCCCCGTTTTTGCACACAGAGAGAGAGAGAGAAAGAGAGAGAGAGAAATCAAATGAACAAACATATATAATAAGAAGACGCGAATGTATGTACTATAAGCAGGCCAAAAACTAAATAGAAAATAAATAAATAAAACACGCATTGCAATAACTAAGTCTAGGCCTGGAGTAAAACACAACACCTAGGAAGCAACATATGTCACTAAACAATGAGCGACCACTCGTACATGCAAACATGATGCCTACCTTTCTATTCTTTTTATATATGTGTTGAATATGATTACAAAATGGGAATAGTGTATTGTTAGCTCAATGTAAGCTTGAATACTGTTAAAGAGTAAAAGAATTTGTTACTACTGTTTAATGTGAGAAAGTTATGGGTTAAAAGTGCAAATTTTCTTTTTTATGCTTTTGTAGCACATAACATATGGGGATCTTTACAGCATATATGGGCATCCCCTTGCAAAACATATACTATTATAATATTAATGTGAGTTTCTGTAGGTTTCAAAAATATACTTTGCGCGAATTTCGACCCATTTGACATGTTCACTTTTTAGCTACTTTTTTTGGTTAAGCATTTGATCCACTAGAAACAAACGAAAAGAAAAAAAAAGCATAACCCAGATAGACAATTAATGGTAAGTGTATAAGATCAATCCCTCCACAATCCTGATTCAGAATCCATTTTATATCAAATATAGAATGATGATTGGTAAGTTACCTGCATAGTGAATGTTTCATTATGCTCTTTAACCACGAAAATTTCAAACAAGGGAGTTCCAGGAGATGCAGAAACCAATTGTCTGTAATAAACAAATATAGCCACTGACATTCGTAAATATTATGTGAACTAAATGCAAAAAGATATGGTCTTCCGCTTTTCAATCCTTATATGATACCTTGGGTTATAACTTTTTCCAATAAATCTGCCTACACCGGGTGTTATGCGTATGAGTCTTCCAAACGGGTCATCAGAATCTTTTGAGTAGCCTACCCACCAACCAACCTGGATATATTAGGGTGATCATTGATTAATAATGACAAGAACTTGTCCTTTGGCAATAAAAAATGTTTCAAGTAATACCATCTACTTAAGAACTGTTAAATTGGGTTATGTTCTATTTTACGCAGATCAAATGGATCAACTCAAAAGAATAGCTAAACTAGAACAGGTCAAATGAATCAAACAGATTAAAAGGGTTGACACTTGAAAGTTGCACAAAGTCTAATTTTAAAGTATACAACCTCCTGAATCAATTTATTCAAAATCAGATATCATTGTAAATTCTTGTTTTTATACGTTGATTATTTATAAAGAATGGACACAGTTTTTTTTAGGTCAACCAGCACCCAACAATGACCTGTTTTACCGTTTCAACCAACGCCCTCTTTAACCTATTATCTGACCGCCCATCTTCTCACATCAAGAATATATAGCATGAGGAACAAAAAAGCATTTTAGGGATATCTAATAATATTACCAGCCCACTTCCAGTATTTTTACACAACTTTGACGCTTCATGATAACGTTCTTCATGTATTGCATTCTGCAAGAAATAACTCATGAGCCCTATGATTCAAAGAAATTCATAGCGTTCTTACTCAATCAACTGTGATCTGACCTTCAATTCAGACATAATCTCCGAAACACTATCTTTTGATGTTGCTTCTGCTATAGCTACTTTTAACTTTAAAGCTTCCTCGAAATCTTCTTTCTCTATTGCTTCTTCTAGTTGAAACTGCAACGCACAACAATTCGTTAAAAACAAATGAACTGGTATATACCAAATTACCTAGCTTATGATACATAGTAATAAAATCTAAATCTTGAAATGGGAAGATGAGTAGGAGAGTTGATCAACTATGTGTCACTTCTTTCTATATTTTCCCCTTGCAAACACATTATAAACCTTTGTCATCTACTCATTGATTGCCCCTGGTAATTGACTAGGTGTTACACAATTAAGTCATGCAATAAGTGATACAAAATAACCTATTTGAATTATAGTATTATACTAAACAAGACTTTTCTTCAATTTGAGAAATTGTACTGTTTAGTATGTTCAGTTGGGCTGCACGTAGCTTACTTGGACCATAGGAAAACTTAAGCCAGGGTATCATTCCTTGTAGAATAAAGCCTCTGTTCCATTTTAGGGTGGGTTTGATCTGGGTTATATCCTGAACCAATCCAGTGCCTCAATTTTGTTTTCTTTGATTCTTCACAAGTTACAATAATCCTATATTGCTGTTTGCCCTAGCCTTGCCTTAATGTTGTTTGGGGGTTTTGAATTTTTACAGTATAAGTAGTTTACAACTTTCAATATTAGTACGCTGTTTGCTCTGGTTTTCTTTGCTATATATTTAGCTGTATCTCAAGGGGAGCAGCCTCTCTATCCCTAGGGCTATATTTTAGTTTACAACGTAATACTATTGAATTAGATTACACAGTGAGTTATGACCTCAAATCCCTAGCTATAAATGAGATGATCATTTCACCCTTTCTTCCATGCTAATTTAACTATCGATTAGTCAAATATTCAGAATTCAACATACCTGAAGAAGAGAAACAGAACGCTCAGAAAGCTCGATTTCAGAAAAATGGCGAGTCCACCTATTCCAATCCCAATCCAATGACGTGGCATGATCAGAGCTAGTGCCATTGCTGCTGCACCGGCAACCGGTGTCAATCGGTGACGATTTGAGACAATTACTCGATCCTGATATGAATTTCAGATTATACGTTCTCTTCGCAGAAGCAGATAAATCAAAAGAGGAGGAGAAAGGGGGTCTGGTTTGGGGGATATTGGGGACTGAAGTTCCAATAGCCCAGTAAGCGTTCGCAATCGCCATATCTTCCTCCTCCTGGGTGTAATTCACTGGAAATAGAATCAATTTGATTGATTGTTGGAGAAGAAGAGGAATGAAATTCTAGGGTTTGTGGAGAGTGGGAGTCGTGGTATGGATAAAATCGCCGGATAATGTAGTTCCTGCCGTGGGGTCCTCCTCCTCCGCTTAAATCAGAACTCACGATACATACAAATCACAAATTCAATTTTTATTAACAGAAGATATCTTCTTAAAAAATCATGATTATTCTTAGGTGTTCATTAGTTTGTTTTTAGGTTTATTCTAATTGATTTTTTTTTTTTTGTCTATTTGTAAACCGAAACTGAACCATATTTGAAAGGTTTCTAACCGAATCATATTCAATACGGTTTGGTTGTGAATAAAACCCAATTCAACCGACTAACATATTTTGCCTATAATACAGATAATAACAACAAAAAAACGAACAACCTACATTTTAGCATATCCAAAGAGTTTAATGCCATAATACGACAAACAAAAGCCGAATATAGTCTTAAAAAATCTTCAAAATTTGATAAAATCGGGTTCTTCCAGCACATGTGATTAAAAACAAATATTGAAGAAGTGTCTTTGCCAATGCCACAATCTCATGTAACTCTTCAATCAGCCTCGATCACTAGATTTCTCAGTGTTTGGAATGTGTTATTCGGTTTAAACGGGTAACCAAATAAAAAACACATATTGAAGAAGTGTCTTTGCCAATGCCACAATCTCATGTAACTCTTCAATCAGCCTCGATCACTAGATTTCTCAGTGTTTGGAATGTGTTATTCGGTTTAAACGGGTAACCAAATAAAAAACACATATACGTTACCATAAACCGAATTCACAAAATGGATCGGTTTTTTGGTTACAATATGGATAGGTTTTTCGGTTACGGATACAGTTCAGATTTCAGTTTTTCTCGCACGCCCCTAAGATTACTTACTGTTATGGGTTTATTTTCAACTATAAGCATCCTGGCATTCGGCATCCCCAAGGATCCTGGATCTCGACTAGCATACTTTGCGCATGTGATAAATATGGCTATTAAGACTAGTCTGCAAGTTACTCTAAGGGCTTGGGGGACTTAGTCAAGTCAATATGGTTGAGGAGACACACGAAGAATCCATTGGACCACGTCATTCTACGGTCATGAAGATTAGCTGCAATTTTAGCTTTGTTTGTTATGTACCTATCCTACGTATATAGAGCTCAAGCCCACTTCGCACACGACCTACACTCTATTACACATGTATTCACTCATCATGAACACTTAAGCTGCTCAACTTTGTAATCGAACGTTTTGGTTTAATAAAATTAACAATAAGGTTTAATAAAATTAACAATAAGGCAGGTCGACTTTCCATCGCCTCCTGATGTTTTGTGTCGGAGCTCCCCACGGATCAAGGGTTTTCCTCGTAACATCTCATGTCACGCGCATACTTATTTAGAGTTCACCTACGTTTTCAATCAAGCATCATACCTCACAAACAAATTTAACTAAAATAACAGGAATATCGAGAAACCTTAGCAGGATCAGATCACCGTACAAACGAAAACACAAAAATAAAATAAAGTTAAATATAGACAATCGGGTTTAGATATACCTTAGCCGGATTCGAACAACCGTTTGAGACACCAGGAATCAACATATCGATGCTAGGGTTGAATGAGACGCTCGACTCGAATCTGCGAGTGATCATTGACGGCGGTAGACGGCGACAACGGTAGCGGCGACGGCGTCACCGTGGGTTGCGAAGGTGGCGGCAGTTCCCTCGTATGTCGTGTGTAGTGGCGACAGTGGCCGAACTCGAAGGCAGTGGCGGCGGGTAAAGGGGAACGAGCCATGTTGATGGCGGCGGCGTTGCGGGTGACCATCAGAGGTAGCGGCGGCTGAGGCGGCTCCAGTGATGGGCTACGACAGCGTTATGGTGGTTCAGTGGCAGTCATTGGCGGCAGCCGACGGTGGTGTTGTTGGGGTTTTGAGTGTACGATTTTAAAATTATAGAGTTGTGACTTGAAATACAAGTCACGTGGCGGAAGCTTGTACATAAGGTCAATTCTCAATTGATCCAACCGATGATCCAGACAACCCGCATAAACAGAAAATAACTAGTCGTGATTAAACCAAAGGAGACACGATGGTTCAACGAACAGTCTTGCTAAATGACTGTTTCACGATTAGGGTTTTGATCTCATAACTATTATGACAAAACCTAATAATAATAAACCTAGAAAGATAATCAAGATACCTTTCCAGAAGACCGGCGAGAATACACGACGACTTGTGGAGACCCGATGGCGGCGACGGTATCATAGCGGTGGTCGGCGATGGCGATGGTGGCGACAACGGGTGGTGGTGGCGGCGCAACGTAGGAATGGGAGGGGGAGGCCGGAATCTTGGTCTCTCTCTCTTTCTTGTGGGTTTTCTAGGTCTAAATGAATTATAGGGTTTGATTCCTATTTATAGATTAAGTTAATAGGATAAATATATCTGCTAAATCAATTTGAACTTAAATAATTAATTTATTTAGGTTATTCGAAATTCAAATAACATATCTATATAATCTATATAATCTATATAATCTATATAATCTATATAATAATATATATATGAAAAGATTGAATGCCACATGGCATCATCACAACAATCCTTTTTTTTTCATTTTCCCGCTCAAATGGTTTGCCTTATTTATATTTTTCTAATTGGTTAGAATAATTGACAAAGTCATTAACTAATTTTTTAACAAAGTAATTGACAATAAATGCATATCTCATATTCTAATTTAAAAACTGAAATTAAATGAAATTGATTCATAATAAATGAGGATATGAATACTTTTTTTTAAATTTATAACTTTTTATATTGTCGAATGTTAATTTTTTTCTTTAATTCTAATTATCGAATTACATTTTTATAACATGTTAAATTTTGTATTCGTTTTTTAAAACCGCCCATGCGTCGCACGGGTATCAAAAACTAGTATATCATATATGAGATTTCGAAAATCACATATATATATATATATATATATATATATCAAAATCTTTGTGTTGGATCGTGGTTAGTGACTACTAACCTATCAAGTTACTTAAATGTATCAAACAAGAAATGCGGAATCAGACTTGTTTGTGTTTTGTGCAAAGTTGGTTTTGATCCGTAAAGATAATAAGTAAACAAGAAGTAAAGTAGATGAATACAAGATGTAAATTCCAAGCACTACAATATTATTACTTCTCAAGTGCTTACAATGATAACACCTGATGAACAGATCGGATACAGATGATTTACAATGAGAAATACAATTAATATATATAGTGCAAGGAGGAAATAAAAGATATTCTTTTATCTCCATTTAGCCAACTAGGCTAAATAAACTAATGTTATCTACTCCATAAGTTGTACCAACACGCATGGGCACTATGAACAGTTGAGCAGATCTATCGGATGAATAGTGTAAAGCATGACGGCTAAAGTAAACTGCTCTTGTCAGCTTTCTATATTGGAACTTGAAACTGTGTACAAAGTCAAACTTCCGAGGTAAGTAAAGAAAAGTTCCGGAGGAACTACTTAGTTCAGAGAAGTTCCGGAGGAACTTCTTTCGGAATTCTGACTTAGGGATTTCAGCCGAGCAGAACATTCCCAACAGTCTCTCCCTAAGATGTTGCTACCAAAAACTGTTATGAGCTCTGAATCTTCTTTGTGCTTTGAATTGAGCTCTACATCATCCTTACAACTTGTAAACAAAGTTGTCAGTTTCCACTATGCTCATGATGACTTCTCGATGCATATTATCCTATTCTATCAACTTTAGATTCTACTTTTTAATCATATCCCCATTGCTCATGATGAAGTAGTGCAAGTCTTCCCTTTTATGCACCCCAATCCTTATAAACTTAGGATGAGTATCAGTAGGCTTGATTGGGTTAACATGTGGGTTAGGAGGATCAGAAGGTTCAGACTCATCTTGGGATTCACTCACCACAATCTTCTTTCTTATTGCAACAGACTTCTTTCTTATAGAGAATGTGAGTTTGATAGGTTGAACATTTAATGGTTGATGGGATATGGATTCTGTTTCAGGATGTGTAGGCTTTGGTTCTTTTGGAGGTGGTGATGTTTGTGGAGATGGGATTGGCTGATTTTGAGTTTGGAATGTGGTGGATGTGGGTTGTGTTGATGTGGTGAAGGGTTGAGATGATGAGGTATGAGGATCAGAGACTGTGTCAAACATTTATTTGAAAATATTGATCCTTGGCCTTTTCTGCTGACCAGTTAAGGCAGGAGGCTTTCTCTTATTTTGATTCAGACAGCTAAGACCTTCTAGATGCATTGAGTCATAACGAGCATACATGCCTGGTGGCTTCTTCTCACCAAAGACTCTTCCTGTTTCAATTTGCCTCTTCCCGATGACATCATATTCATGTCTTAGTCTTGGAAATTTGCAAGAGTTAATTCTTTTGGGGTTTTCCATCATAATCTCCTTGAAGTACCACTTGTGAATCAGCAGGTCTTCTTCCTCAAAGAGAAATTGGAATTTGATGCCCTTTTTCTCTTGTGCCTTCTTCTGCTCAAGAGCATAGTCAACATACCTCTTGACATTCATCTCTTTGACCTGATCAACCCTGATGGCTAAGATCATATACATCCAGTTTATTAAGTCATCTCCCTTCATGACATCAACCCACTTAGCAGAGAAACACTCCTTGCTTTTGAGCACTTCACTGAATTGAGCTAAGAAGATCTTGTAATCTTCATTACTCTTCATCTGAATTCTCCTGTAATCATTCCCTAAGACCCTTCTGTACTTGTCAACCTTATCTGAAATACCTTGTTGTTCAGCCTTAGCAATTCTCTCTCCAGTGTACATATCAGATCTTCTCCTGGCTTTATTGATAAAAAGCATAAGATCTGCATTGTTCTTGACATAATCATAGATAATATTCTCTATGAGCAGTTGTTTTTGTCCTTCAAACAATGCATGATCCTTTTGTTCTTGTTCTTAACATCTTCCTTTGTCATTTGATCAATCAAAGCTTTTGTAGCAGGATCCATTTCATCACCTTGGCATCTTGTGCTTTGATCATCATTCTCCATGTCAGTGAAACCAAAAATTGTTTTCTCATTGAGAGAGTCATCATCAGCAGCCTTAGGAGATTCATGAAGTGAAGTTGCAGCACCATAACTGACTTCCGAGATAACTTGCTCATGAATAGTCTTACTACAAGCTTCCGAAGTAACTACCTTAGGACTATCTTCCAAGACAACTTGGTCCGGAATAGTCTTAGGTAATTCCTCAGGAGCAACTTCCGAAGTAACTTCCTTAAGAACATCCTTAGTAGTGAGGGGTTCTTCTAGAGTAACTTCCTTCGGAATTTCCTTAGTAGAGAGTGACTCCTCCGGAGTAACTTCCTTTGGAGTTTCTTCTATTGAATCTTTTGCCGATGATGAGGAGGGTTTGTTCAAGTTGAGAAGTACTTCACTGACGTCAATTTCAACCAGATCAACCTCCTTTTCTAGTTCACTTGTAGGTTCGGTAACCTGTTCATCACCTTGATCTGTTGGCATAGATTATCCAACCAAATCATCTCCTTCAGCCTCAAACTGATCTTGACATGTTTGTAAATACTCTTGATCTCTGACCAGATATACATCTGTCAAGTAATTCTTCACCTCTTTGATGTTGTGAGGATGAGCACCTGATGCTGCCATCATGAATCTAAGAAAATCCAAGTGGATGGCTTTGCATTCATCAGGTGCTACCTGCATCAGTTGATCCATAGGGATATTAAGCAAACCTTCTATTGGGTTGAAGGACTTAACTCCACAGGTTTTAAATAGTTTGTTCTTCAGATGCTCAGGTAACCTCTCTTTTGGGTCGAAGTTGATCTCACTGGAGCTTGAAGAGTCTTCACCAGACTTGTGTTCAGCATAAATCTTCTGATATGGTTGTTTTGAAGAACTAGTTATCTCCCCCAATTGGTAGCAACAACTTCACCAGTTTCAGGGTTTGATGCAACAGCCTTCTCGTACTTAAGTCTGTTGATCAAAACATCCTGCTCTTTGATTATTCGCAGCAGGGACTGCATTTGATTTTGTAGGTCAGCTTATGTGACCGTCAATTCTTTTAGTAAAGCACTGCCCTCAACTGACTTCTCAATATCCTTGGGCGAAGAAGAGCCATCAAGCCTAGCTTGATCAGGCTCAACACCCTGGTTTTCTTGGCTCCTGGGATTTCCTGCAGCCACAGTTATTACATCAGGTTCCATTGTTGGTTCCCTTTGTGCAAACTGGCTGCTGGTTGCCATAGATTGGGTCTTTAAAATGTTACTACTGTCCAATTGCTCCAGTGGGGAACCAATTATAGTAGCAACCCTTTCTACATGAACATCTTCATCACTCCTGATGTTCAACTCCTTAATGAGTGGATGGGGCTTAGAAGGAACATGATCATGATCCATCCAATCATCTTCATGAGGTGAGGATGAAAAGAAGAGATTGTCATTTGTAGAAGGATCAGTTTCTACTTCATTCACAGGTGAATCTTTGTTTAGGTTTATGGAGGTAAACAAGGAGGATGAAGGTTGTGCATACAATCTGGTAAAAGATGAAGTTTCAATTGAAAAATCATCCTGAACATGGCTAAACCCTAAGCTTTGAAATTGAGCAGACAATGGGTCATGCTCAAGGTTTTCATGTTGGTTTGGTGTGGGAGACACAGGTGGAGTAGACCTGGTTTCCCTTTCAACAACTTGTGATTGAGTAGGGATGGAAGTTGAGTTGATGGTTTTTGAGTGTTTGACCTTCTTTCTTTGATAGGTTTTGTATTGAACTTTGTTTTGATAAAGAAGGTCAATTTCAGATGTGGGCTCAACAACTGATGTTGCAGAATCAGTGTTGTCACCATGAGCATGGTGCTCAAGAGGTTCTTGAACTTCAACTGTAGGTTCTTGCACAACAGGAGCAGGACCTGCTTGTTCTTGCACAACTTGTGCAAGAACAAGTCTTGGTTCTGGTAGTGGATGGTCATTTTCCACACCAAGACAGTTGTCAACAGCAGTTTTAGAAAGTAAATAAGAAAATATTTTCTCAGTTAAGTTTTTTTGGTGATGGATTGTACCAGCACGTGGAACTTCAGGGAATTGTGTATCCAAGATGTGTTGTAAGAACCTTGGATACATTTTAAATGGTTTCTTAAAGTTTTCCCCGAGCCCTTCAAAAATCATTTTTGAAAAATTAAAGCATTCTCCCCTGATGACTGCATAAAGTGCAGTGGCCTGAATTTCACCAAGCTCTTCATGTGATCTTCTTAGAGTTAGACAGGCCAATATGGTGTGAGCAAGAAATCTCCAAATAGGTGGAAGATGGCATTTCTTCACTGTCTTGCTCTTAGGGTTCCCACCATAGTCGATGCCCATAAGGGTTGTCTGGTACTCTTAGGAATTTTGAAGATACCTCTGTCATCTTGTAATTGTAAATGATTTCTTATCATTGCTTCAGTGATATACACATTCTTTCCATGTACCAAACTTTCTATCTGCATGACTTGCTCGTCGTTCTCATCACGGGCACTCACTTTCGCATCGTCCCAAAACTGTGTGATGGTCTCGTCATTAATGATTGGGCTTATAGTTAGGGCCAAATGCAATTCCCGACGAAGTCAAGAAGGTCGATCATCCCGTCGAACCGAGCAGATCTTTGTGATTTCTCCAAGTAAGCACGTTGATTGTGCTCTGGGTGAAACAGGGACGCAACCATTGTTCTGTATTGAGTGATCGGTTCAGAAATTTCGAAGAAATTGGATGATATTGAGAAAAGATCGAGAGAGATTGCTGGGTTTTGGGAATTTAGGTCTCGTAAGTGAAAGGTTTTCTTCGGAAGGGACAGTTAAAGACAGAGGAGAAAGGGAATTAATGGAGTGGGGTTAGTGGGGCCAGTAGTTAACCGTCACTGTTAACGCATTGTGTGTTTGTATTGTACAACAGTGATATAACTGTTCAGGGTCCCACTTAATCTGAAAAAGATTAAGTCTTTATTAAAGTTCCCTTAGGCCTTTTCTTCGGAACATATGTGTTCCCTCGAAAGAATGAAGTTCCCTCGGAACTCTTTCCCTTATATTATCTTCTCCTCACTTTTCCATAGGAGCACTTCCCTCGGAAGTTCCTTAGGAGATTTGAATTCCACTGGATTTCCCTGAAACTTACTTGGAAAACACTTGAAACAAATTAGAAACCTTAGAGAGTTCCTTCAAAACATCTCTTATGAAAGAAATTGCTTCAGGAGTAAGTTCCCTTGGAACTGATTAAATTCCCTCGGAACTTTCTCAGGAATGCTAAAACACCTAGAAAATCTCGTAACTTGGTAGATTAGGCAAATTTTATGCAATTTTTAGTTATGAATTTACAGTTTTTTTTTTTTTTGAAATATTCAAAGGATTTTCTTGCTTTTAAAGAAGTGGATTAAAAGACATGTAGATAAAAGCACTTAAGGAAACAGAAATGTATGTACAGAAAACAACAATTGACAGAAAAGTTAACCAGAGTTCATCATCCCAATGGCACTGATGAGAAAGAAGGATCTTGTCTCATCAAATGTCTTTGTGAAAAGGTCAGCTAATTGAAGATCGGTATGAACTTTGTGTAACTTAATCAATTTCTTTTCTGCACAGCCTCTAATAAAATGATACCTTATTCAGTGTGCTTTGTCTTTGAGTGCTTGATTGGATTGTTGGTGATTGAGATGGAACTGGTGTTATTTGCATACATAGGAGTTTCTAGAAAGGTGATCCCATAATCCAGCATTTGATTTTGAATCCATAGCACTTGATCACAGCAGCTTGAAGCAGCAATGTACTCAGCTTCAGCAGTTGATGTAGAAACACATGTTTGTTTCTTGCACTGCTATGATACAAGTCTATTTCCTAGAAATTAACATCCTCCTGATGTGGATTTCTTATCCAAGTAGCAACCACCATAGTCACTGTCAGTGTAGGTCATAAGTGTAAAGTCATCATTCTTTGCATATCACAACCCAAGCTTTGGTTGTCCCTTGAGGTATTTAAAGATTCTCTTTACTGCCTTTATGTGGGATTCTTTGGGAGCATACTGATATCTAGAGCATAAGCATACACTAAACATAATATCATGCCTACTTGCAGTTAAGTACGTCAATGATCCAATCATTACACTGTAATTGTGCTAATCAACTGGTTCACTCTCTGAATCTGAATTCAGTTTGTGAGAGGTTGAAATAGGAGTTTATGCAGAAGAGGTAGATAACATGTCAAACCTCTTGAGCATGTCTTAAATATATTTGGACTGATTCAAGAAAATGCCCTCTGCAGTTTGCTTAACTTGAAGACCCAGAAAGAAATTAAGTTCACCCATTGAACTCATCTCAAACAGATCTTGCATAAGGGTCTCAAACTCCTTGCACAACTTAGGATTGGTTGACCCAAAGATGATATCATCCACATAGATCTGAACAAGTAACTTATCTTGTAAGAACAGGAGCATTCACTTCACCAATAACATTCTCAATTGGATGAGATTGCTGATATTTGTGTTCTGAAAATTGGGAATTCATGACTTTGAACTTGCCTAGTAGATGGAATAATTGGGGGTAGGTGAATACTAAGCTCAATTCCTAATAATCTTTGTGAAGGGGGTAAGTTTGATGTAGTTGTAGCAGAGACATGTTGATCATTCATGTTGATAGCAGAATTAATGTTCTCCTCATGGAGTGAGTCAGTGAAATTTGACTCATGAGGACCATCATGATCAACAGTTTGATTCACATTTGGTGAATACTGCACACTCCCATCATTACTGGTGTCTGAGACATATTCATCTACTTGTGATTGTGAATCACTTGACTCAATTTCAACCAAGTTCACTGGTGTGGGATCAGCAACTTGTTGATTTGCAGCAGCTGGCTAGCAGGTGGTATGTATGGTTGTGTGCTGATAGAGGAGAAGAGATGTCCATAGTTGCAGCTATCCTTCTTTGCATTTGAGTTCTCCCCCGAGACTGCACATGCTCACTAAAAGACTTATCAACTGTGAAGTTGAAAGCATTGGTTAGTGAATCAATATCAAATAACCATGAGGTTTCAGAACTAAACTTATTTCTAGATTTTTCATTAAAAAACACATTTATTGACTCTTCAATAATTTTAGTTATGAAATTGTATACCTTGTATGTCTTGGACACACCGGAATATCCAACCATGTAGCCATCATCTGCCTTCTCAGCAAACTTAGCTAAGTTCTCACTGGTTATTAATATTGTAACAGCACAACCAAAAACTTTGAGAAAGTGGATCTTGGTTTTCTGTTTCTCCAAAGCTCATAAGGTGTCTTGTTCTTACCTTTAACCATAAGCACCCTGTTCTGAACATAGCAGGCAGTGTTCACTATTTATGCCCAGAAAGTTACATGGAGCTTAGACTCAGTCAACATTGATCTAGCAGCCTCAATTAGTGTTCTATTTCTCCTCTCAGCTACCCCATTTTGCTGAGGAGTCCTAGCTGCACTATACTGCTTAGATATACCATTTTCTTCACAAAATGAATTTAAGACATTGTCACACCCCCAATTTCCACTAACGGAGTATAACCGTGTGGGGTGTGATCCAGACCAGGATACAAGTCTTTAGTTACAACCAAGCCATAGTTAACGGGGTAAACCAGTCGTGTATTACATTAGATAAATCAGAGTTTACATTTTACAATTCAGTGGAAGCATTAAAAGTTTACAAGGTTGTTGTTTAGTAAAAGTAATTACTAAAGTATCTGAAATACAATTTTTAAAAGGGTTTCGTAAAGGACAAGTATTGCCAACGCCGGTGCCATCCATGATCCTCCAAGCAACCTGAAAAGCATTCAACAATCAAGTGTTAGCAAAAGCTGGTGAGTTCACAAAAGCGGTCTACACTGCACCGTGTAGACCAACAATGTATATGAATAATAGAAGAGCAACACATAATCTAACTATTCATACTTCGAGTAATTTCCCTATCGATAGGTAGCTAGCCTATGCTTATGTCCACCTGAATCGTTCGAAACCGAAGCTGACAATGTTTTTGATAGGTATTTACCTATGTAATTTTGCCTTCCCCCCGTCATACCAGATCACAGTAGTCTTAGGCTAATATTGTCTCAGTCCGACCGCCAGTCGGGAAGGTGCATCTTGTGCACCGCTGAGCGGGGGTGTCAATCCCCAATAGTACTACTCAACATTACCTCGCTATTCTATACTAACGGCCCGATAAGTAAGGACTTTTTGTATTAAAAGCAATTCAGTGCAACATGTGATATTTTGTCAGAAAACTACTTAAGTAAAGAAATACCTTTACCGTTGGGTTGCCATCCTTCACCGGATGCAACTATATGTGCGTTATCATCCTAAACCGGATATAACAATAATAGTAAGTGAACTCACCTTAGGGTGCACTGGCACGCGGCACTTGACTTTACACGTTGGCTATGAATGAGCTATTTTGGGTAAATACAGTCTAACCGGATTAGAGGTTGTCGCGAGGACGAATATAGCATATAATCAACCAAAAAAGTTTCACACAAACATTCAAGTCATTAAACTGCACACACAAGTTCCAATTTAGGGGAAAATCAAGAAATTGCATCCAAGTCAAATTGCACATAAAAAGTCAAACTTCAAGCTCTAATTTAGTGACATACCCAAATTGTTCATTCCTTGGAGTTAACTCCTTAAATTTTACAGGCACATTCTACATATCATTTAGGACTTGTTGCAAAAATAATCAAGTAAAAACATTAAGTATTGAGAAAGTTACGCGCGTCAGAAGTTGGCATTTTCAGCTTTTTGTAAAATAGTCAAAGTGAGTTTAAAAATGGCATAACTTGTTCAAAACTTAGAGTTTAGGTACTAAACCTTCCAGATCTTACTTTTAACATATAAAACTCATTTTCATTTAGCAAACCCCTCATTAAAACAAGGTTATCATTCTCAACCAAAAAGCAAAGTCTACTTTTCACAGAAAAATACAGCTTTGCGCACCTAACTTGCAACAGTGTTTTGGATGACTAAACGGAGGTTTTAGAATGCGTGCGCATAGCCCAATCGAAGATAAGACATAATACTTTACTAGGAAAAAAGAATCAACTTATTTCGATAAAAATTGAGCAAGTTATGACCTCTACAAAATGGCCAAAAAATCTGGCCGAATCTGTCCAATTTTTGGTAGTTTGCAAAAGTCTCAATTTAAAGATTTTGAGCTACAATTTGGTCATCCAACTTCTACTAACATAATTATAAACACTTTAACATAGATTTTCAGTTGCAAACATATTCATACCAAGTTCATAACAAATTTAAGCATAGCACATATACATGGCAATTCCACCTAAGTTTCATGTTCTTCCACAACAAACAAATCATCAAGAATACAACCAAGCAGATTTTGCTCCAATTTCCAGCCCTTACCCCAACATCAAAATAGCTCCAAATCATGAATCAACATAAACTAGCCTAAATCATGTTCCATAAGCATTTACACACATCAAATTGCACATAAACACTAGATTAACACATGCAACCTACACATTTCGAGCTATGAGATTCTAGGGCTTACAAGCTTGGAAGAAAAATGGCGAGGTGGAGGAGATGGAGCGGAGAGGGAGCTTCCTTTAGTGTTCTTGGAGCTTGTAGGAGCTTGAGATACCCAATTTCTTGAATCTTGAGGCTTGATTTCACCAAAATCGCAAGTGTGTGTGAGTGTGTGTGTTGAACCGTATGGGGAAGAAGAGAGGAAGAAGAAAGCGTGGAATGGGGGAGGAGAGGGAGTCTTAGGCAGATTTAATGTTTTAGAAAGTTACACATTTGGTCCCTTAAAGTTCCATTTTTAGCACATAATGTCTGAAACTCAAATAAATAGGTTTTAACATCAAAACTTGTAAAATAAAATTACTAGAAATGTTTCTAAATGTTTTTAACTCATTTAACATGAAATATTTAGTCGGGATACGTACATTTATTATTTACGCATAAAAATTCCAATTTACGCACGAAGTCCGGTTTCATCCGAAAACGTAAATTTTGCAAGTAACACATAAAGTCACGAAATGATTTCACGAATCAAGTCATTAAAATTAAATAGCAAATAAGTATGAACCACATAAACTTATTCGAATAACGGGCCACAGGTTTGCTAACGGAACTAACGGAAAAGTTAACGACGTTAACTCGGGAAGTGACAATTGTCAAAGACATGGTTTTTAAATTTAGTACCATTGTCACATCTAATTGTTTTGACCTTGAAATTTGACTGATTTTCAAGTTGCATGATTAAGGCTTTCAATGTTTCAGGGGTTTCATTCTTGGTTCTTAGGAAGAAAACCCATGTGTACCTTGAAAAACCATCTGTTATAACAAAACAATAAAACTTCTTTCCCAAACTCATTACCCTTGTAGGACCAAAGAGATCCATATGCAACAGTTCTAAGGTTTGAGAAATTGAATTTTCAGATTTGGACTTATGAGAGGATTTGTGTTGTTTACCTTTTAAACAAGTAATACAATGTTCATTACAGTTAAAATGTTTCTTTGGTAGACCATTAACAAAACCTAAATTGACAAGTTTGTTCATGGTTTTGTAATTAACATATACAAGTCTTCTATGCCAAAGGTCAGACTCGTCAATAGAAGCTTTTGATATCAAGTAAGTACAAGTCATCCTGTCTTTTAGCTTTAATTAGAATCATTTCATCAGGAATTTTGAAAGCAGGCTTAAGTACTAGGGCTTCTTCATTATTGAACAGAACATTCATGTTCTTATCACATATTTATGATACACTCAACAGATTGAAATTCAGAACATTGACAATACTTACCTTGTCAAGAGTAAAACTTCCATTTGACACATTACCAAGTGCAGTAATGTAACATCCATTGCTTCTAAAAGCAACATGACCTCCATCATATCTTTTTTTGTTTTCTAGAAGATTTTTATTACCTGTCATGTGACTAGAGCACCCACTATCTACAACCCAAACATTTGCTTGAGATTTATTAGGTAGCCCCTACACAGGTAAAAAGCATGGTTAGTTGGAGTATGGGACCCAAGCCTTTGTGGTCTTGGGTCTTCTTATGGCATTATCATAAGAGTAATTTCTTAAAATAAGTTGATTGGGTCCTTGGTTTTCAGTTATGAGTTCATTATGTTCTGAAAGTTTAACCCTTTTCTCATTTATACTCCTGTTATAACTTTGCCATTTGGGAAAACCATGTTTCTTTATAAAAGCCTTCTTTTCCAAGTATATTCTGTTGCTTCTCTGTTTCGCATTTTCAAATTTTGGTTGAGAGGCAACATTGGGAATTTCAGTATGTGAGAACTGAGTTCCGTAGGAACTCACTTGTGCAGGATGATCATGCACATCATACTGTTCAGAAAATTGTTTTCTTTCACGAGGAGCAGATTTTGCTCGTGAACCACCTTGGTAAGAGGGATGAGATTGATTCATAAACTCAGTGGGTTGAAATTCAAGTCCTTGTTTTGAAGGTTTTGCAGACCTGGTGTTGTTTAAATGTTCCGAGGGAACTGTACTTCCGGAGGAAAGTTCTCCCGGAAGAAATGAAGTTCCTGCGGAGTTTTGTTCCCTAGGAAAACCATTTCTTTTAACTTGTGAGAAACTGTTGTTCTTCTCATTTCCAACCCAAACTTTCTGTGTTTTACCAATTTGCCTCTGATCACCCTGTGATCTTCTTGGTGACACATTCTTGTTATCCTTTTGATTCTTTGAGTTAAACTGACTTTGATTTCTCTTAGGAGAAATGTTAGCATTGTTAATTATCTATTTAAAAGGATTGAAAGAACAGTGTATGGCAACATGTCCCATTTCACCACAAATGATACATTCCCTCAATGATTTGTGGGAATCCTGGTATCTTGGTGAGAGTTGATTGGTGGTTTGATTAAAAAGAAGCTTTGATTTTCCAACCTTTTGAGTAGTAGAACCTGAAGACTGAGATCCTTCAGGGTCTATACTCTTGGTTCCAGTCGTCACATCCTTAATTTTTGAAAATTTTTAAGGTGGAACCTTAAAAGTTGGTTTTGAGATTTTTAAATTATCAACCTTAGCAGGAATGCTGGTTGATGCTGTTGTAATATTTGAAAAACCAATGTCATTTTCAATTGGTATGTCTTCATCCTTTTTCACACAATCAATTTCATTTGAGAGGTCCTCAATTACTACACCATTCTCCATTGGGTCAGGGGCCAAGGAGACATTTGTTTCCTTGAGGGGTAAAGCTATAAGGCTAGTGTAAGAATCAGGATTCTCTATTGTTCTAAAAGATAACCCTCCCGTCCCATGTGTGTGTTGATGTGCTCGGAACGACACTAAAAACACTAATAAAATAGACCTAAACCTAGACCTAAGACACACCTAATTTTACCGAAATAACCTAAACCGAACCGAACCCTAAGGCAGTGAACCTAGGACACTCTAAAGACAAGACTTAACCTAGACCTAGAAAATGGAAATACTGAGTAATTTTGGGTTTTTGATTGAGATTTGATTTTACTAAATTTAACTAAATACGCAACTAACGAACGGACAACAGGAAACCTAAGAACAACCTTCAGAACAGAGAAAGATACCACCTAGACTCAGAATCCTAATCACTAATGACAACTTCATTCGGCTATGACTAATCTGATGGTGGCTAGTTCACCTTTTAAGTCCTTCCTAGCAGGCAATCCTAACGCTCGAACAGGAGTTCACCTTTCGGGTACATCCAACCTCAACTAAACCTAGCCACCCTCGAAACAATCTAAGGCACCCTAAGCTAGCAGGAGCTACCATGAATTACTATGACAAACAAGATTTAGAAAGCTACCTAATTTCCTAGGGCATCCCTCTTCCGATGGCGATGTGATCCTATTCCACTAAACAACCCAACTAACCTACCTAATTATCACCTTCCGGCTTGTCTAATTAGGGCAGCAAATTGCAATCAAATAAATAAACATTAACCAACGCAATAGTTCAAGACGTCTCCTAAACTACTCTATCGCAACCAACCCTAAAGCTAGCTACTTTAGACAAATTACCTAGACCGAAAGACATTCGAAGGCAAAAAGTGCATTAATCAACAATTATAAATCCAATCACAATTCACATATGCATATAATCATAACAACCATGGAATTTAATAGAAAAGTTCATCAATCAATTAGTCAAAAACCGAATAAAATCATCAATAGATCAAAATCATCATACGAGTCTAGGTGACTCTAAAAGCTTAGCCAACAATCATGTCAAGTACAGGAATCATCATAAAAATCAGAACTTTAAATCCTAACATGATAAAATCTAAGAATTCAATGAGAATAGATGAACCCGTTAATGATTTGGGGATGAAAAAGTGGTCCACCGTTGAATTCCCTTTGATTCCTAGCTCTTCTCTGCTCCTCAAATCGTCTCTGAGTCGCCCTCTGCCGTCTGGAAGTCGTGAATGCTCGAATAAAACCCTTAAAGTTGTTTTTATATGTCGAAACCTGCTTCTGCGGGTTATTAGGCGGCAAGCGTATCGCTTGCTACCGCTTCTTCTCCAGGCGATACGCTTGGAGCTCGTTACACGACAAATTAGTCGGTCAAACCTACTTAAGGCTCCTGTTGACTTTCTCTCACGCGCGTACCGCTTGCAACTCTGAGAGTCCCAGGCGATACGCCTGGGACAGCTTGTTCAGCCCTTATTCTTCTTTTTCCTTCTTAACTTCTCTCGTGGCTCGAGAACTTCACCAAAACTGCAAAACTTACATAAAAACTATAAAAAGGACTCAAAGACACAACTTAAGTAAAACAAACTAAAACTAATGCAAACCGACTCAATTCAACTCAAATATAAACATAAAAGACCTCGGAAATGAGATGTGTTTGCAACACATCATGTGTTCATGCCATTATTTCTGTACTTTTTCACTAGCAATCTAAAACTTATCAGCATTGCTTATGGCTTCTCTCAGCTGGTCTTTTAGGGTTTTAATATCTAGCACATATTCCATATTTTGCTTCTTTGAAATTTTTAATTGTGCTAAAACATCATCCATTTGTGTTATAAAATCAGTTTGTTGATGTTTTAAAAGCCCATGGTTTGTCTTAGTTCATCAGTTTTGGTTGAATAAGTTATATCTGCCCTCTTTGAGCACTCTTTCAATTCATTTAAGTTTGTTATTTCTTCTATTAGTGACAGATTATGCTTCTTGTACTTTTCGACTTGTTCAATGCACTTAGGTGTGCACAACACATTTTCAGGTTCAGTTGTTAAGTTTGAGTTTACCTCTGCATTTGCAGGTGAAGAACCGCTGGCCATCAAGGCATGATTGGTTAGAGCAAACTCACTCATCACATCTTCCCAGTCTACAAACCCTGTTTGGTTTGCAACAACAACAGTTGCATGATTTTGGTTGCTGAAAGCAGGCTTTGGTGGAGTGGGGCCTGAAGAAGAGTTGGGTTTGGTGTTTTCTGGTTTCTTTTCAGAATAGTATCCACTATCTCTTCTAGGCTGTGAACATTCCCTGGCAAAGTGTCCCAACTAATGACAGTTGTAACACTTGACTTTTGATTTGTCAATGTCTATGGGAGCATTCTTGGCTCCATTCCACTTCCTTCCAGTTCTCTTGTATACCCTTTGTGCCCTTAGTGACACCATAGCAAGCTGGGTTATGATATCAATCTCCTCTAGATCATCTGCACTGATGCATTCAAGTTCTGATCTAGTGAACCCTCTGTATGAACTGTTAGCAACATTTGCAAAGTTTTGATAGTATGAAACTTCATGTCCCTTAGGAGACTCAGGAAAGGATATATGTGGGTCTTGTTCAGAATATTTCTCTGAGTGAGTAGTGATGAGGGCCAAATTACCTTTGGAAGATGGTGTCTGGTTAGATGATACACCAGACTTCTCATTCATCTCCATCTCATGTGCACTCAGCATCCCATAGAGATCTCCTAGTTTCAAAGTTTTGAGATCACAGTTATATTTTATGCTAAGTGTATAGACAGTCCAAACTTTAGGTAATGATCTCAAAAATTTTCTGATTATATCAGCATTTTCTATTTTGACTTCTACACCCTGCAGTCATCTATAAGTTTCACATATCTCAAATATTGTTCAGACATGGTTTCACCTCTTTTGTGACATAAGTTTTCATACCTCTGTTTCAAAACATCTTTCTTATTCTCCTTAACCTCATCCGTCCCTTCATACATTTCAATAAGAGCATGCCAAAGATCATATGATGTTTTGCATCTCTTAAAGCCAATGAGTATGGAATTAGGAAGAGCTGCCTGAAGTACCCACAAAGCTTTGTAGTCACCTTCACATGTCTTATGATCATCATCAGAATAATTCTCATATAGTTTAGGTAGGTCAACGTTTGGTTGTGTTAAAGATTTGGTGGTAATTTTCTGTGGTCCTGAATGAATGGACGTCCACATTTTGTGGTCAGTGTTTTTGCAGAAAATTTCCATTCTAAGTTTCCAGGTGTCGAAATCTTCAGGAGTAAAGCTGGGTGGTTTGTTAGTGCTACCATTCCTAAGTTCACTCATTTTCAGAGATCAAGAATTGAAGCAGTCTTATCTAAAGCAAACAAACACATTCAAACAAGAAAAGTTTTCAAAAATTCTTTAAAACTTTTAAACACAAGAGTCAAGGCTCTGATACCACTTATTGGATCGTGGTTAGTGACTACTAACCAATCAAGTTACTTGAATGTATCAAACAAGAAAGACGGAATCAGACTTGTTTGTGTTTTGTGAAAAGTTGGTTTTGATCCATAAAGATAACAAGTAAACAAGAAGTAAAGTAGATGATTACAAGATGTAAATTCTAAGCACTACAATATTATTACTTCTCAAGTGTTTACAATGATAACAGCTGATGAATAGATCGGATACAGATGATTTACAATGAGAAATACAATTAATATATATAGTGCAAATGAGGAAATAAAAGATATTCTTTTATTTCCATTTAGCCAACTAGGCTAAATAAACTAATGTTATCTACTACATAAGTTGTACTAACACGCATGGGCACTAGGAACAGTTGAGCAGATCTATCGGGTGAATAGTGTAAAGCATGACGGCTAAAGTAAACTGCTCCTGTCAACGTTCTGTCTTGGAACTTGAAACTGTGTACAAAGTCAAACTTCCAAGGTAAGTAAAGAGAAGTTCCGGAGGAACTACTTAGTACAGAGAAGTTCCGGAGGAAGTTCCTTCGGAATTCTGACTTAGAGAATTTCAGCCGAGCTGAACATTCTCAACACTTTGATGTATATATATATATATATATATATATATATATATAAACATATATCTCAAACAATTTAATTATCTCATAATTAAATTAATTCGCAACAAAATAATTATCTCATGATTAATTTATCTACGTTTTACAAATAAAACGTCCACCATGTTTATTTTTATTATTATTAATCGTGAATATTTTAGGTTATCCAAAGTGTAACATTTTCGTATCGGATCCCGATAGTTACGTTAATATTATCCGAGGATCGAACACTATAATCATACATGTGTGTGTAACCGAGAGAGAGAGAGAGAGAGCGGACGAGAGGGTGAGCGGTAGGTGGGTGGGTGGTAGGTAGGTGGGTGGTAGGTAAGTAGATTGGTGTGTAGGTCAGTGGGTAGGTCGGTTAGTAGGGTAGGTAGGTAGGTAGGTGGGTGGGTGGGGGTAGGTAGGTGGGTAAGTAGGCGGGTGGATGGTAGGTAGGTGTGTGGGTGGGTAGGTAGGTAAGTGGGTGGGTGGGTAGGTAGGTGGTATGTAGATATGTGGGTGGGTGAGTGGGTGTGTAGGTGGGCGGGTGGGTGGGGGTAGGTACGTGGATGGGTGGCTAGGTGTGGGTATGTATATATATGATAGAAAACTAAAAATAGAAATTTGAAAAATAATAAAATGTTGTTTTCTAATTTCATGTTAAAAAGTAGAAAGTACTGTTTTTCGTTTTCTTGGAAAACGTTTTTAGAAAATTATGATTTGATCACGTTTTCTGTTTTTGGAAAACATGGGTGTTTTTCACAACTAAACGTGCCCTAAATTTTCTTAAACTATTTATTATTGTTGCAAATCTAATATAAAGTTTCTCTAGAAACCCATTTGGTAAGATTTGGAGAATTTATACGCATTAAGAGCTTTTGTACGTTTATTCTTTTTCATATGTCCCCTTTCCTTGTCAAATAATTTTTTAGGGGTATCTCATATACATTTGTAGAGATTGAGTAGGAATCCATGTTAACATATAATAACAATGGTTAGTGAGATGGATGGAAATGTTATTATAAAAATAACGTATAGATATAAGGCTGTTGTATTATAAAAAATGGTAATTTTGTATAAACATAATCAGCTTTCAATTTGTTCCAATTAAGTAACTCAAACTTTTTTTTGTTTCAATCAGGTAACTTAACTTTAAAATATGTTATAATTCTAGATAAATGACCTGATTAGCAGGTAACATAATCAATTTTTTTATAAAAACTAATTTTTTTTTTATAAAAAAGTAATTTTTTATAAAAAAGGATTTTTTATAAAAACAATTTTTTTTAAAATTGAATTTCAATAAAAATGATTTTCTTATAAAAATTGAAAATTTAATAAAAAAGTTTTTTTTATTATAAAAACCGGTTTAAAAATAAATTTAAAAATGCAAAAAAATTGTAAAAATTTATAACAAATTGAAAATATTTAGTCGATCGGAAGGCAAGGAGATGATGGGAGAAGGAATCAACGATGGGAGTTACATAACTAGCGTCATACCCTTTGTTTTTTTTCTTCTTTTTGAATATTAAAATTATTAGGTTACCTGCTAATCAGGTCATTTATATAGGAACAAAAAAAGAACCTAATTGAAACAAAATTAAGAGTTAGGGGCTGTTTGGTTCGTCTTTTTCATTCAGCAACAAATGAATAAGAGGATGTATGGTAAAGACGATATTGTCTATTTCATACAGCAATAAATCTGGGGCATGATGAAACAGATAAAAATGTCTTTTTCGGTCAGACAATTTCCATTCAAACATTCGAACCAAACAACACCATATGACAAAAATGTCTTATTCGGTCAGATTAAGCTAAAAATAAGTTGAACCAAACAGGACCTTAGTTATATTTCTATGACATTTTCCTTATAAAAAGAAAATTAATAGTTAAAATTATTTAAATTCATTTTTCATAAAATTGATGCTTTTTTTAAGAAAAAAGTGAAATTGTGTATGCCTCCAATCTTTTTTTTTAAAGTCATTGTAACCCCTCAAATCCTCAACCCTAATCAACAATGAAGAAACATACACATCCGGTCCACGACTCAAGAACTCACTCATTCGGCCATCGTTATTCCTTCTTCATCACACATTGATTCCTCAGCCGCTCCTCCTTAACAAGTCAGGGACTCGATTTTCAGCAGGTTAGTACTGACTATTGAAACTTGTTTTTGATACATACATTTATACTTACTTCAAATTGAAGTCCCTTCGATCAGTAATGTGATCGTAAAGGCAGTTGTTGATATTTTAAGGGTTTGGATGTCACAAAGTATTATGTGAAGTAGCATTTAGGTCACCTAAATATAATTACAGAATATTGCCCATCTAAAAAATCTGCATTTATCTAGTTCAATTGACAAGTATAAGTTGTTATATTCAAGGTTTGGATTAGAAATAGGGGGATTGAAAATTTGATGGAACATGTCTCTAATGTTTCAGTTTTAGTTTTAACCGTTGAATTGGCCTGATTGGTGAATTTGAATGTTTGATGACAATGTCTCTTATTTTACCATGTGATTGCAGAAATTAGCCGAAAACAGCTTCTTTTTAGGAGCTTAAGGTTCTGATCACCAGGAAAATCATCATTGATCTTTATTTTTTTGAGGTTAATATGTTTTCCTTTCTCATTTTGTTTGATTAATAAATGCTAAAGGCCAACTGTAAATAGTAATTCATTAGTCTAAGATGTCTGTGTATGGTTTGTTTGGGGCAATAGGATTAATGAAAACATTAGATATAATAAGGCTCTTTTGCAATGTCTGATGAACAATCACTTTCTATATGCAAACAGAACACGTAATAAGAATTTTAGGAATTTGTAATGCTTCATGCTCCTATTGAGGAAAATTTAAAACTTTAGTTTTAATAAAATAAAGTAACATGTATAATGTTCGATGTAATTATTATTTCACCCGATCCGACCTGGAAATTATAACTTTGGGATCAATAGAAATAAGAGACTGGAAAAAGTGACCCCATAGGAAAAAAGATCCTGGGGATGCCATTGTACCATCCATAGTTGTCAATAGCGAATAGCGGTAAATAGTGACAAGCTACCTATACGCTATGTAGCGATAGCGGTAAAATAGCGCCCGCTATTTTGAATTTAGCGATTAAGTAGTAAAACTTTAAGACATAGTTCTCATTCAAGTATTCAAATATTCTAGCAATCAACTATACCTTAAAAGTTGAGCAATGGTCCAATTGTGACACCATATTCAATGCGAAATCATAAATACATTTTACTTCAAAGCAAGCAATCGGTACAACATTCTTAAGCATGGTGTTTAATGAAGATCATGGTACATGTTGATGCATCATCATCATCATCATCATCATCATCATAATATAATTCTTAATCGTAAACAATTATAATTATATAATTAACACTAACCTTTCAAGTTCTTGCAACTCTTAAGTAATAAACTACTTAATAATTAGCATCATAAATATCATGATAATAATAATAAGCCTTTGGAGTTCTTGCAACTAATGGGTAATAAACATGACCCTTTGGAGTTCTTGCAACCCCATTTCAATTAATTCATGACATTTCTATGATCATATATAAAGGCATGGAGGCCTCATTTGTTCACCCCCTACCCGCCATCTCCTACACCGTGTAAGTCATGAAAATTTTTAATTTTGTGTCATCTTTGTTCACAACCCCCTCTTTGAGTCCGGCGGGAAGAAAATATACCGCCGGAACGATTGACTTCTCTCTTTGAGTCCGGTGGGAAGAAAATGTACCGCCGGAACGATTGACTTCTCTCTTTGAGTCCGGTGGGAAGAAAATGTACCGCCGGAACGATTGACTTTTTTTGCTTTCGCCGGCGTGAATAAAATGTAACGTAGGCGGCAAATGGGTTGTTTTTTTTTAATTCGACTCTTTTGTTATTCTACTCTACTAAATGTTCTTCATTTTGCATTTGCAGGTTGTTATTCGTACCTCATACCAATGTCGTTGGATATCGTTCGTTGCATGGTTGGAGAAGTGGAGTGTTATGTCTTCGTTTACGCAACCGATACGGATGCATTCCTTAGCAATCGAATTTTTTGATCCTGCATTATATTGGTGAATGTGCCTTTATTTTCATGCATTGGCTATGAGGTGCTTTTTGGGTTATCTTTGTTGTTAATCTCTATTTGTTCGATTATTAGTATGGCATCTTCATCCACCATCGATTGATTCATCTACCTACGAATTTAATTGTCACGATTGAAAAGTCAAGACGCCGGAAAACTTCGTCCATGAATTTAGTCGAGGTCGTTGGTGTTCCTGTAATCACTTATTTTTCAGTTTGGATTCCTGTCTCTTAATTTGCAATTGAGAACATTAGTGTGCAGGGTCCCACAAACATACAAACCTGTTGGAGTTATGAATATGTTACAAACTTCATATGAAATAAGAAAATGTATGCAGAAACTCATATCTTTATACCTAATAAATGTAAAGATTAAACAAAATCAACAGAGAATTAACAAAATCGACAAAGAATTTACAAACGGATTCAAACCTGTTTGAGAACACATAGCAGTACCAATCTTTCTTCAAATTACCCCTGAAATTAAGAACACATAACTTACTTTAAAAACTCAGAACACAACAATTTATCTTGAAGATTAAAACCAATCTTTAGTCAAAAACAATCAAACAAAAGAATCTTACAGTGTCTTGAATTCATCTATTTGTTTCATCGAGGTATGTTTGAAATTCATCAACATGAGTTTATGCTTCTACACTAATCAAGTGAGTTGAAGGATTGTAAATATGTGACGAACAAATTGCATTAGTTCAGATCTATTACTATTACTTTTTTAATTTCTACAATGAAACAACACAGAGAATTTCTTTGACGAACAAATTGCATTAATCTAAGCTCTATCACTATTACTTTTTTAATTTCTACAATGAAACAACACATAAATATTCTTCCCAAAACAATTGAAGGAATTTGAATCTAGGTTGAATAAACCTATATTTGCATCTGATGGAAGAAACAATATACGTAACTCTCATAATGATTGTATAGGTGTTGTTTATACACTCTTACCTATCGAGAATGATACATCAAAACATACTACCAGGAATAGTGTACACGAACCTTCAAACCAATTTGCAATTAAGTCAAACTAAAAAACTTGAAAAAAGAACCCTAAAAATAATAAATCAAAGACTTAATAAACTAACCAAGGAACAAAAAAAACTTGAATTCGAAAGTAAAGTATCCAATTTGCAGCCATAGTCAACAACGAAGAACCTTATAATAATTTGGACAACAATGAAGGTTCAGAAGTTACCACCGAGACATCTAACACAGTTCAACTTTCTTCTTCGTCATGTCTTGCTTCCACTTGGGTATTTTGTAGAATGCTTCTTTTTTCATCCCGAGTACTGCTCGAACCTTCACCTGATAGATAAGCCTAAAGAACCGACAAAAACGACATTATTATGAAAACAAACAACTAGAAATATTCGGCCAAGGGACTTATTAAAAGGAAAGAAATTAAACCTCTCTTCTCAAAGTCGATTCCTTTAACGGGGTTCTCTAATTTAGTAGTTCCGCGTGAGGAATACCAGAGAGTTCATCCGCGTGAGGAAGTCATCAGATACATTAATCGGAGACTTCCTACTGAAAATAATGCAAAAATAGAAACCCTAGGAGAAAAGCTCCAGAACGACTGACTGAAGGAAATTAGGGGTTATGTGGAAAATGGACAAACCTCCAGTACCTCCGATGAGTCTAGCGGCGGCTTCTAGAGGAAAAGGCTGAGTGCAGCGGCGCCGATTACATGAGCAGGATGAAGGGAGCGTCTGGATTAGGGTTCAGAATGAATAACCGTACACAATCACTTTTATACCTTGGGTTAAAAAAATCCGGATCTCAAAAACGGATTAAAAGATCCGCGTTGATTTTGAAGCTTTTTTCCAAAAAAAACTAATTAAAAATCTACGAAAAATTACACATAATCATTATCATAGGTGGCAGAATTTTATGAAAATACTAATCATAGATGTCACACCTTAAATTGATTCCAATATTAACTCATAATATTTTTTTTATATAATCAGTTTGTTCTATATTGTTTTCTTTTGCATGTAAATTGAATTAAGAATCAGATAATATAAACTAATGTTATATTAAGAATCAGATAATATAAACTATATAAATAGAACACAAGTTCTATTTATTATCTAATGCTATATTATAAATGTTAACATGAAAAAAAATTGAAATACCTTTTATTCTTTAAGTATTTAAATAATTGTAGAAAATTATATAATTGAAATACAATTGTTTGTCTCTCACTTTATGACTTCTCATATTCTTTTTTTTATTCTCTGTACCTATGCTTTACTCTGGGTTTTAATAGGACTATATATAATATATATAATGTACTAGCTTTATTCAGTTACATGCCAAGCTTTAATATCATTGCATTTTACATTAAATATATTATAATAACTTATATACTAATTCCAATATATGTTTTCACGATGTGAAAAAATGTAAAGCCGGGGTTATTTATAATGATCATGACATTGATTCCGACGTGAAGAAAATGTAACGCCGGCGGGTCATCTATGATCCTTGGACTTTTGTGGCTTTGTCTGACGTGAATAAAATGTAACGTCGGCAGCTAATGTTTGACCCCTTACAATTTTTGTGTTTTGGCTTATTTCTTATTTGATCCTATTAATTTTGTCCGCCTTTTTATTCGCATCTTCTCCCTTTGTGGTTGTTACCAATGGCCTTCACCATTATCTATTTCAGGGTGTGAGGGGTGGATTGGTATATTTTTATTTTTGTGAGCGGCACGGGTGCACGGCCATGACAAAAATAATGAATGCCGGTGCGTGGATTAACCTTCAACAGAAGGCTAAAGTTAGTCATAATACCTAGCTGTACACTTTGTACAGGTTATGTTCATACTCTGTCCTTTGTTTTTTTTATTAGTTGTTCATAAAAAGATGTGTTTCAATGATAAATCATCTTATGCGATTTGCACTGGGTGGCTGCTATTCTTTATTGTATAAAGGGGAAAATTTGCTCAGCAGGGATGGCCGGAATGTACCAGGATATAGTTTGGTAGATTAGAAATAGCTTTTAAAAATGTACCAAGATTGACAACGTGGATTTTGATGACAATAGCTTACACACTGAGTTTAGTGTTATTTGATTATGAGGTGTATTTTTTCTAATAGGTGTGGTTCTTGGTTTATATCTCAAATGTGGGTTTGTTTTGTGTCTTTCTTTTACTAATCAATGCCATAAAATAGCTTTCATATTGTGATTTAAGGACTTGAACTTACTACGTTAGATGGTATTGAGGCTTCCTAATAAGTGCGGTGTAATTTATTTCAATCCCGACATTAAATTCGTGCTAATAAAGGACAAGTATTTTTCATATTGCTTGGGTTTGATCCGTGTTTGAGAAAAATTTTCTAATAGAACAAAGATAAAAGGGTATTGTTCCAGAAATTTGGTAATTTTGTTTGTATCATTGTTATATTATGAAGTTATTCATGTGTAGTTACATAGCTTCATGCTAATAAGTGTTGAGTTTATTTTAGGTGAAGGATGCCTAGAGATGTGCCAAGTGGTGATAGCACACAAGTTCTTTTCCAATGTTGTGCCAACTTCTATATCTGTTTTGAATATCTATCATGATGAAGTGGTGATAGTATCCTCTGTAAACAACTGGTTTAGCTTTGAAAACGGGTCAATCGCTTGGTAAATTAGATCATATGAAAGATTACTCATGAGCATCAAGATGTAACAGAAAAAGCTCAATCGATTGACTTTTCATCAAGATGTATCTCTATTTTATTTTGGTGGTCTTCAAGTTTTTTTAGATTTGTTTTCTATTAAAGACTGCTCAATGTTATGAATTATTTCGTTTAAATGCTTGCTTTTTGATTGTATGTACTATTATATCTTAGGCCGACTTTGGTTTTGATGTGTTTGAAGAACATTTAATCAAATAAACTTTTCACATAACGAACTTTTTTTGTGTTTTACTATGTAGGGCATAACTTTTATTTGTAACCCAGCTGTTTATATTGTAATATCATTGGTACATTTATCTTTAACATAAATAATATTTTGAGAGTCTTTAAAGAGTTTGCAGACCATATAAATGTTTGCACTCTCGCTTAACTTTCTAATCTCCTTTTCCTTATCTGTTCTTTTACTTCTTACCATGATCCGATCACAAAGTCGTAAAGTGGCGATCAGTGGCTCAGTGCTATGTACAAAAAAGCCCATGGATGTTGATAAGAATTATTGGAGAAATTCAGTAATTCAGCCCGTAAATTCAGATAAGGTTGTCTGGCAGAAATTCAGCCATAAAACCTCTCCTTTGGGCATAAATAAAAAGGGCTAAATTCACATTTAATATGGAATCCAATGAGCATAACTAAAATAGTTACCAGCTGACTAAATATTTACAGATTCACACCACGAAAAATGAGTAGTGGGATTTAGAATTTCCTGTTTGATTCAAGTCTCGCTGTGATTTATGGATCTGTTGGTACACTGAAATGTACTGATCTTAATTGACGATGTATTGTTCTTGCAGGCATCGCTTGGAAGCTTTCTCCAAGAAGGTATTTTATAGCTCCGATGTCGGTTCTAACTTTTTCAAATTACCGGATCTATTTGTTGTTGCATGTGTCAATTGGTTGTATCTTTAGAAGTTACATAAGGTTAATCATGAGATATATCAATTCCCTTTTGCTGCAGGTATCAAGGTTGATCATGTGATATATCCAATCCCGTTTGCTGCAAGTGTTGATTTGATTCATGATTTTAGTTTCTTATGTTTGTGTGTCATTGTTTGATTCTCTGGTTCACTTGAATGAAATGTAACAGGTATTGTATTAAATAAATTAAATAAATAACTTAATGTATTGTGGTGAAAGGTTGGACTCCCCCGCCGCAACGCGCGATGACGCTTTGATTTTTTTTTGTTTGGCTTACAATCGAGATCAAAATAGGGCATCTTAGGCGTTTTCCATTTTTAATTATATTCACTCACAATTTCCTGTTGCTTCCGATCTTCAAAGTTCTGTTTCGAAAGTACACCATTCATCCTTACAGGTTGTTCTACAGTTTGGATTAGTACAATTTTCCATTGATATTATGTGGACCGGTCAAGATGGTGCTCACCCTCACCTAAGAATGAAAGGGGACTGTGGATCATTCCTGCAGAAGATGAGGCTGCCTCGACACAAGGTTTTTGCAGTTTGAGCTTTATGAAGACTGGTCCCACCCGGATGAAACCGCTCACATCAAGGTTTGTTAGGCTGTGATTGTGGTGCTTTGCTTCGTATGCTTCGTATATCCTGATTTGTATTCCAACATTTTTAAACTTGCTACTGATGACTCATCCTTGAACAATTTAACTTTTTTCATGTTTGTTGTTGTATACAATTGTTGGTTGATCCACTATTTTTTATATTTAGTGTTAATCTACTTTTGAACCTATACATGTATTATCAGTTTTTTTAATTCTGTTGTGTTTTTTATTTCCTATTTACCTTTTTTTATGTTCCATAGTTGATTCATATCTATTTAGTGTATGTCTAATAATTGTAGATATGAATGAGTTATTGCTAACATATTTCCATGTGGGTTTGATTATGAATACTGATAAATGGTGGTTGGTAGAGGTGACACTTTCAACTGGAGATGTTGTAAATATTTTTCTAAACCACCGAGTCACTTTTAACATTGTCTTAGATTCACCCTGGCCATGCACCGCACGGGTCGGATCGGGTTCTTTGAACTCCAAATTAATAAATGCTATATTAATCATCATAATTTTCTAATCCTATATAAACTCATGTAAACCTCATTTGCTTACCTCCCCTCCCCCCTTCCCCATCTTCACCCGCCATCTTCTAAATCGTACCATAAACAGGTAATATTAGTTTTATCTATATATAGAAATGCTACAAGTTAACTATTATCTGGTGTCATTTTTTAGTACATAATTTCCTCCTTACTAATATAAGAGGCTCACTAATAATCTGCAAGTATTGCCACCAAGTTTTCTTGCAAACTTCTCAAACCAACAGCTTACTACTACTGCCTTCCAGGTGAAAGTTGAAGTCCAAGCTGAGACCATCAATAGTCAGGTCACGCTTTTCATCTAAATGTTTAACAATTTCCTATCCTACATATTACTTGAAGTACAACATTGTGATGCTATCATATTATGGATTTTTCAATCCATTACTAATATTCTATCTAATTAAACTATAGGTTGCACCAATCCAGTTTCCACAGTTGCGGGCACGAAGAAAGTTAAAGAAAATTAAACTTCATGGAGGAGAACAGGATGTGGTAGTACACATTGAGTATGAGATCAATGCACAAATCCAGGAGCAGACACCGTTAGCATTGGCATGTTCAAACTGGCCATTATTCTCCATTGGGAATATAATTCAACCTGACTGCTGGCTTCTCTTTACAAACATGGGCAGCACGGAAGAACACCACTTCAAATGTGGCGTAAATGTATTCAGTAATGAAGGTGTTGCACTGCATGAAGACGTACATCATTACTGTACCATCTCACTCTCACGAAGCAAACTTTACCACATAGTTCCGCCCACTTTGTTAATTTGTCATGGAGCAACTTCCAGAAGCAATTTGAAGAAAAGCACGAGAGAGAAGAAGATAAACCTGTATGTGTGAAAGAACGAATATTTCAGATAACGGAGGGGAAAACGATAAGGTCGCCCGTGCCATGTCCTCTCACAGCCGCCCTCATCTTCTACATATAGAAACGTAGATGAAGATGTTACTGTTATCTCTCTCTGCCTGGCTTTCTTTCTTTCCGGAAGAGAGAAGTAAGAAACGTGGGTTGAAAAAGAAGAAGTAGTGCTTTTATGTGTTTTAATCTTATTGGCAGAAATTATGTGTTGTTAAAATGCTATTAGTTAGAACGAAATACAGTAATTATGTGTCAAGGGTCAGGAATTGTTTTTGTTATATACGAGTAAATCAACCTGCGCCTTGCGGCGGGTCGTTATTTTGATTTTATCTTTATAGTTAAAAGCATATATTAGCAACTTATAAGCACTTACATAAGGTTTGTTAAGTGTGTCATTCCAAAGCTACATTTACATTCAGAGGGACTGCTATTCCCATTAAAGACATCTACAAAAGATTGTGAACACTATTTCTGCAGTTAGTACTAACAGGAAGTCTGCGACAAATGACCAGTTTCTAGACATACAAAATCACAGCATTCTGTTGTTTCCTGTCTTTATAGAATCTTCAAAAGAGGTCCTGTTAGGAGAGTAAAAGGATCAGGGTAAGTAATGTTGAAATAGAATGATCTAAGATTTAGTAATATAACAGTGATGAATATAATGTGTAATCTATTCAGTTTGACTATGTGTAACATGTTATATTACATTATTAGTGCCACCTTATCAATTTTACCTAACTGAAGCATGCCTTTAAGAAGAAAATAACAGAACACAAACATCACAGTTTGAATATGATTTAGCTTAAAAGGTGCAAAGAACCATAGATACAAAATTAACGGACAAAACTAATTAAAGGTTACTGCAATGAACAATATGGCTATATGAACAAAGAATAGAAACTAAATACTATACTATCGTCTTTTTAATGACAAATATAGTTGTACATGATAAATGGAGGTTTTAGTGGTTTGAGGTAAGCTATAATTCCCACTAATTTCAATTCCTTTGAAACATTTTAATTCCTTGACAAACATTATGCGAACCAAAGGGTCCTTAGTGTTTCAAACGAAGCCAATGAAAATTGCTTCGAAACAACGCCAACATCAAAGTAAATCAATCCCGAACCGGATATATCGACCTGAATTTCCTTAAGCGGCAACCACAAAAACAAATCCTGTGCGAAAATACCCGACAACCCGCCGGTCTGACCGTACGCCAGGTTTCCAGAAAAATCCAGATCGTAGTGCAATTCGTCTTCGAACTGTAAATAAAATTAAGTCTTTGTATTCATCACCAAATTAATTGCTAATGTGGGAGCAGTTCAATTGTTGAGGTATAAGTCTCTCTTAAAGTTAAATTCTACGTGCGTGAGATTTGATTCGCCAGGTATCGTCATTTCAGATCCTACATCAGAATTTCGATCGGTACAATCTCTCACGTTCGTTTGCTTCAACCAATCTCTCTAACCATACAAGTAACACTCAGATTCATTATTAACCTTGACGAACGGATTCATTATCTGATTTAGCCACGTGTTAATTCTCGATGCTTAGAAATCTTACATTCGGGCTAAATTTTACTTTCCAATTCAATCTTCTACCTCCTGTATTGAGCACTTTCAATTTTGGAGTTGAACCGTCGACAGTTCAATCGACCCACTCGCGTAACATAGAGTACACATGCCCCTTCCTTTTAAGCTTCCTTAAGCCTCAATCTGGCGGAGAAGATGAAGAACAACCAATAGAAGGGGGAATGCAGTCAAAGGAGATATATCTCTGATGTCTGGTAAGGACATAAAGCACCATCCGCCTGAGCATTCATGTTCTTCACGTCTATCTTTTTATCTAATTTTAGGATTTTTTTGTTCTCTAAGTAATTTTATATATTGTTATGTTCATCATGTCATCAATGAAGTGAATCAGTTTTTTTTACTAAATATTTGAACAATTATTTTTAGGGCCATCCCTACTTAATTGACTATATGTATTGTTCTGTTATTCAAATCATTGATTAAGTGAAATATGGTGTTCGTTGTACAAAAGATTTGAACATTTTTTAGGTTTTGTTTGTTCATATGTCTTACCTGATATGCCTGTGTGAGAAGTGGAACCTGCTCGAAAACAATATCTTATTATGAGAGCTTTCAAAACCAGTTGAATTTTTATTATAAATTTTCAGGATTCTGATTCGTGTTAAAAATGGTCTTTTATTGTAGATAATACATCAAGATTACTTCTTTTTCGAGTACTTTGATTATGTTCATCAAGGCTGTTTGTCATCATCTATGTTGGCTATTACTTAAACATGAGGGTTATGCACATCTACGTGGTAGAATATATTGGTAGAAATATACTATAATGCCTGCATTTTATGTAAATACAAATGTTGCATATTTATATCTATTTATTGGCCAATTGATTTGTTTGTGCAAAGCGTATATAAATAAATTCATAGTTTACAAACTACTGGAATTTTCTGTGCCCAACAACTATTTACTTATCTTATAATAAATGATTGTGATTAATTCTTCACTTTTGTTACAATAACTAAATATGCTTAACAACTTCCTGTTATAGTCGATCTCCGAAGTTCTGTTTTGGAAGTACACCATTCATCCTTACAAGAAGGTTGTTCTACACTTTGATTAGTTCAATTCTCTATTGATATTATGTGGATCGGTCAAGACGGTGCTCACCCTCACCTGAGAATGAAAGGGGCAGGGGATCATTCCTGCAGAAGATGAGGCTACCTTGACACAAGGTTTAACAGTTTGAGCTTCATGAAGACCGGACCCACGCGGATGAAACCACTCACTTCAAGGTTTGTTAGGCTGTGTTTGTGGTGCTTTACGTCATATATCCTGATTTGTATTCCAACATACTTAAACTTGCTACTGATGACCCATCCTTGAACAATTTAACTTTTTTAATGTTTGTTGTTGTATACAATTGCTGGTTTATCCACTATCTTTGATACTTAGTGTTAATCTGCGATATCTTTTGAACCTATACATGTTCTATTATCAGTTTTTTAATTTTGTTATGTTTTTTTTTTTAATTTTGTTCAATGTTTTATCTTGGGTAGACAAAAAAATATTTATAAAAATGCTATATTGTTGAAACAACTGGCGCTTTACACTATTCGCATATGGTCACTAACGGTCTTGGAGAATTTAAACTCCTTATGTTAACTTGAAGCGCTTAGGTCATTCGAATAACATTCTTCATGAACTATCCATCTCTTTTCACACTATTCGAATGTTTCTCATCTCTAAAAACTTATTGCTAAAAATTTCCAAACTATTCAATATTCTTCTCCATTAACCTTGGTCGTGCATCGCACTGTGGGGAGCTGACGATGCCACATGACTGTATTTTCTAAATGCATTCACTAGGCACGGTATACAAAAGGTATGCTTAAAATGGAAGAAGGTCGACAAGATTGAAGTTGTCGCGTTCAACGAAGACGGGGTAGGGATCAGAAGGAAGAGGAATGGACCGGAGTTTGTTCGTTCGTGTGTTGTTCAGGCTGCTGATCAATCATATCATGCACATGTGCTATTCTTATTACCTATACATATATGCTTAATATTCCACCATTATGTACTGCTTTTATTAATACTTAAGGTGATGCCTATTAATATAAGAACTTAACTTTTACACTAGGGTTGCTACCAAAATGATTTGTTGCAAAACTCTCAGCCAATACAAGTGAAAGTAGAACCTGCTGACGACACAGCCGAACACAAGGTCAGTGATTTCACATTCTTTAGAAACTCCTTCTTCTTACTACTGATCTTGAGGTACTCATCAGTTTCCAGAATTATTATGATCAAATGCATATACTATAGTTTAATCACATCATGTAAATTAGCAAAACACATTTAGATTAAAATCGCATAAATATCGCAAAAGAACTTAAAAGTAGTAATCAAAGTAAAACCATATAAACTAAAAAGAAGTTTAGCTCTGACTATTTAATTTTAAACATTGTATAAAGAACATACAAAGTCTTCTACAAAGACTGGAAATTAGCGTTAACCTCATATCAGTTGGTAAGATGTAACAAATTTAGTATGCTTAATAGTTAAATTACACAATCTTGAAAAATCAAATTACACTGAATTTGAAGAATAGGATTTACCCATTAACTAACTATTTTAAAAGAAATGAAATGAATCGTACAATATGACGCATAAAAAGATTACAAAATATGTAAAGAAGAAAAGTACCATAATAGCCGAAGATGTATACTCACATTAGATGAGTGAAAATAGGAATCTTTAATAGTTGCTTGAAAAAATCATTTAAAAGCTACAATTTGGTGGAGTGGATATACCCTTCTTTCCAATGTGGAGGTCAAGGGTTCAAATCCCACCAGACACAAAAAATGAATGATGAATTAAAAATAATAGAGGTGGGTCAGAGGTTTTACCACAGTGGGCCTTAAGGTGGTGGGTTTCCTCTGGGATGGATGTGCAACATAGAGGGTCTTGGTTACTCGCACGGCCTGTGGTCGCAGCGTGTCGTGGGTAGCATCGTTTGCTAGGATGAGACCCCCGAGTGACCGAGTGTTTGCCATTAAAAAAAAAGAAAAATAAAAGATATTAAAAATGAGGTGGAGTATAGAATAAGTCTATACAAAACCAATATCACTAAAATTTTAATTAATGAAACATGAACGATAAAATTTGATAGTAAAAATTAAAGCCTGGAGTTTAATTATGTTGCATGTAATATTCAACATTGTTAAACTATAGGTTCTACCAAAACAGTTTCCACAATCGAGGTTACGAGGAAGGGCAACCGCTTAAATATTAGCAGCTATTGGCAGCCCGTGCATCGCACGGGCACCGTCGGAAAACCAGGAGACAACCTTCATCTCGCCGGCTCAATTAGATAATTTTAGAATTTTATCTGAAATCAATTTGAGTTATATAAAACATATATGTATAGATCTATTAAGCTGGTAACTTTTACATTTAACCATGATAATTCTCACATATTATATGTCATGAAACAAATAAGACACCAGTAACCCGGATGTCTGTGTAATATACACCTCCCCAATGTCCAAGCAGTTGTTGATCACATTTAGACATGGAAAAATTCAAAAAACCTGCGGACTCATCTTGCACAGTTCTACCCGTTCAAACCCAGCTTCCGTTATCATGGAAGGAAAAAAATAGGTCGTATTATGCTAACTAATTAGTTCGGCACAGTGTCATCCTTTGCTTATCCGGGAAAAAATATATTAACGAATTTAACTTTCTGCCCCTATTAAACAAATTGCATATTTTAGCACAATGAAGAACTATTTAGAATTAGCATTGTATAACAACCACCACGGTCTTTTGGTGATATTTGAGTCTACTACGTAATTCTAATATAACTCATTTAGAATACCCTTTATATCTCAATTTGTTAACTCATTGCAAAAAGGTAGCCTAATGTTTATCCATGGCCATGTATCCAAACAGGTTTACATGGTACCGATGGGTTATATTTAACAGACATCAAACAATAATAATACTAACAATAAGAACAATCATAATAGTAATCTATACTAATTTCCCTAATTTGTTGATTAATCTTAACCAGAGTAATACTAATGAAAACTAATCAATAAATATCAATCACTTACAAAAAAAAAAACATTAGTGACTTATGACTACTAATCATAAAAAATTAAACATTACAACACTGTTACTGTTAATTTGCTTTCTAAGTTCTTATTTTATCATCTTATCTTACAAATATAATACACAATATCATAATATAATTTGAACATCAATTGTTTTTCTAAAGTACCATACGAAGACTTGCTATTACATTGGTCATATGTCTGCTACAGATTGTGTTAACTTATTAAATAACGGGTTGGATTGTTTTTTAACGAGTGTTCTAAAACCGAGTCTCGAATTGGCCCGCTCAAGATCTTACAGTAATAAGGGCTACTTTTGGGAATGCCACCCAATACACACATTGGGTTTTTATCCGATTCGTCAAAAAACACTGCGGGCAGACTAAGGGTTGGAGGGAAACTAAAATGACTACGGTCTCCGCCTATAACTCCCCTCTACACAACCGTCCGGCATCCACAACATTCCTCTCACCGGAAAAACGTAAGACATACATTATTTCTTCATCGCCTTTCTGCACTAACTGGTTACGAACAAAATAACAATCTGGGTTTCATCCTTGCAGGCACATCTTTCTGCACACAGGCGGTCCAACATGAAGCGAAACGAACCATTCGAACAGAAGAAGGTAATAAATAATAAAATTGTGCCCACGGTGATAATATTCTCTTTAGTCCCAGAAATTTCTATACAGCATTACAGACACCCCGTTTGGGAAACTACTAATATTTTCTTCACATGTTACCGTAATTTAACTTGGTATGTTATTTGTGTTTACATCTCCAGTTTCATTCTATGCCTATACTAAGTATATTTTTATATGTCCACTGATAATTACAAATGATTTTTGGCATCACATTATGTATGTATCATCACGATGTTCTATTGACATAAATACGTTCGATATTAGAAACAGTCTGTCCATTTATAAGTTTTTATAAATGAAATATATTACTATGTCTTACAGTCACAAATCACTGATTTAGAAAGAAAAAAGTACGAATATGTTTTGTAAAACATATTGACTCTTGCTTAATCTGTTAAGGTAATTTTTATTCATATGATCTTTGTGTTTACATCTCCAATTTGTTTCCATGACTTTAGTATTTTTCATATATCAATTGATATTAACAAATGATTCTTATCATGACATTGTTTTTGTATTTCGTTTTTTTACATTTGTTTCCCTTTTCACCCCCCTGAACCAGCATAACATTCTTTCTTTAGAACATGTTACCTTTAATTGTTTTGCGGTGTTCACGTGCTTAAAGTGTTTGAAGTGATTTGTGCATTCTAATATAAACATGTTTGCTAATTACTTTAGGTGCTTAGGTAATGGAGGAGTACGTGAAAAACTTTTTCGTCGCAAGCCACAATGACATCATCAGTGAACTATCTGCCGTGATACGGGTGGTTGAACGACGGATAGCAGAGAACTGGCAAGTTTTGGACGTTGTGCTTCGGTTGGATGCCTCCCCCTTCCGTTATGCTGCTGCATCCATGCTAACTGATGCGCTTCGTACGAAACAAACGCAGCTGCGGAGGATTCAGTCTCTACGCAGAGATGCTGAGGCAGCAGCGCGTGACATTGACAACAGAATGGAGTCCAACTTCCCACCCAGTATGTGATCCTTTGTTGTAGTCTTCTTCTATTAACTTCCTGCTTGGCAAACCAAAAACTTAAAACTTCTAATACTTAATGAATATGGGTTACTTAATTATTGATTGTTATGCCCAACACTTGGTTGTTTTTTATTAATAACGGGTCATATGGGTCAAAAGGTTTAATGAATCAAAAAGTTTTCTTTTTTGAAGAAAACTGCATATTTTCATTAAAAAAACAAAACTAATACTAATACATAAGACTATATCGAATCAGGCTCTGAATCATGTTATTTTAAGGCCAAAACATCAATAACAACACTCACTAAAAACAGCAATTCAAAATCATGATGACTAAGCTATTATGTCACAATGAATAATACGATCTGAGTTGCTTCAAAATGACTAAGCTATGCTGTGTAGGCAAAAAACTCACAACATTTAAACAAATCCAAAAAGAATGACAGTCATGAACGACAAGGACAGATTGATCGATATGTGTTTACAAACCACTTAAATATTAGCAGCCATTGGTTCCGCCCGTGCATCGCACGGGCCTGCCGACTAGTTTTAATCAATAAATAAGCATTCACATAGCACCAAAATAGCTAAAAACTCTATTTGTATACTCTATTAATATTTTTTTAAAACCTGAAAAGTATAATAAATGAAAAAAACAAGAAGTATAAAAGTTCAGGGTTAATTAAAAAAAAAACTACAACCTAAAGGATGAAAAGTATAATTTAATGAATGTAAGAAAAAGAAAGCAGTCAAAATCGTAGACACTTTAACTTGCCCTCATGTCCTTTTTAACCTAAAAAACACATTCTCACAGCCGTCACGTGCTGAACTCAGCCGCTATTCACGTTAGTCTCCAATACTCCATCTCACGCACTTGTAAGTATCATCTTCTTCATCCCTCCTCTCTAATTTAGGTTAAATTCTGGAACCCTAAGTCGCTCTTTCATCCCTCCTCTCTAATTTAGGTCAATTTTTGAAACCCTAAGCCGCTATACTCACGCTATTTGTCGCTACAGAGGCAATAGCGCCAACCGAGCGCTTCGCTACGTAGCACGCTATAGCGGTCGCTATAGCCGCTATTGACAACACTGGTACCATCTCCTCTCTTTCGAAAATTTGTGTGGGCTATTACAAGGTATTTAGTTCAATCTTTTCGCTGTCTCTGTTTCACTCGCATTACTTTTGCTGTTGCTATTCCCTCATCTGTGTCTCTTAACCTAAAAAATGATGCATCTTTTTGTTAAATTTTCTGTACATCTTGCTTTATATGCTATGAGAAATGTAATCTTTTTGAAACTTTTCTCCAATTAAGATATGGGTGAATCTGAATTCTCCAGTTCATATATATATGGTTGTTTGTTTTCTTTATAATTGTAATGTCATTAAAACTGGGCTTGAGATTAAATTTCCAATTTTGAGGTACGATGCTCAAACTTGTGCATATATAATTATCCAAAACAAGACCAATTTATGGGGTTTTCACATTGAAACCTACTTCCATTGAATATAGGAAGAAGATATAACAATTGTAATTATAGATGGCAGATAATTTTCTGTGCACTTACTGGTAAGTAATTGGTGTAAGAAAATAGTTTACAGTTGATTAGAAAATAAAACGTTGTAGGATTTCTTTCATTATTAAGTTTTTTGTAATATATCCTGCCTTTTGAATCAGCCTTTAATAACCATACCAACTGTTTGTTGTTATGCCTCATTGCCTCTATGAGTCTATGTATGATTCACTTTCCATGGATTCATGTCTTTTCTAAAGCAAGATGCGCGGTATAAACAGTTCATTTTTAGACATGTTTTAGACTAGTTTAGACATGCTCCATGCCATTTTTAGATGTTGCAAACGATTTTTAGATATTCAAACAACTTTTAGACGTTTCAGAGTTCAAATTTGTGAAAAGACAGAATTTTTAAGGAAGTTTATGTTTGGCTATTAGAATGCAAGGTTTGTTACATTGTTGTATACTTTTTGGATACTTGTTGCAAAACCCTTTTAAAAATTTATGGATATGCGTGCTAGCAATTAGTTAGATCTCAATTTTTCTTCTTTTTGCAACAAATTAGAACAATTTATGTGATGATACTTGATAGCCAATTAAACGGTCATGTTTAAATCATCATTTTCCTTTTTGTATCTCAACCTGAACTTTGCTTGGTTTTGTAGGCTTAAAAAGCTTGAGAAATCATAATGGTGGGATTTAAAAATAGGTACATGGTAATGGAAGTATTTTTGGATCCAAATAAAGATATTTCAAAAGACGATCCTATTATTCTTAGCCAACACAACATATCAAAAGCAATCAAAGACAGCATTCTTATCAACTTTGGCGAGTGTGGTCTTGCTTCATCACTAGGATCACTCCAAGGTTATTAGACAATTCTGTTTACAAACAATAAATAGTTTTATGCATATGAATACTTGACATTATGTTTGTTGCTCAAAGTACTAACATAGATGTATTATCATGCAGTCAAATATGTTAACCCTATCACCAAAGTATGCATTGTCAGAGCTTCAAGGGATGAGCACCAGAAAGTCTGGGCTGCAATTACCATGGTCAGAAGTGTAGGAAATTGCCCTGTGGTTTTCAACTTATTGGACCTTAGTGGTGAGTAGAGGTGATAAAAATGGGTGGGTTGGGTTATATGTCAAACGAGTTTGGGTCAAATTGGGCGGTTTTGTCCAAAATTTTCTATATCAATACTTCATGTGTTAAATGTGGTTACTAAAAATATATATTTTAAAAAATAATAAAGCTATTTAGTAGGTTTTATGTATTAAAAATTAGGATAATATTTTTTTGGGTAAAGAATTAGGATAATATTTGTGATACCCACATATTGAAACTACTTAATTGGCCACCCAAGTATGTATATTGTATGTGGTTTCATTTTAGTAATTTCGGCCAAAACATGTGATGATGAAAATGCCAAGTTTTTGGAAAGCTAAAAGTACCTGTGATATTGATTAGAAATATTAGTCTTCTAAAACATTTTAAGGGTGTTCTAGTCATACAACATGTTTTTGGTTGGAATTGGTTTAAATGAAAGCAGATACAAACTTTTTGGTTTATAATGTATTTTCATTATATGGGTGGCCTTAATGAACTTAGTTGAATAATTGGATGGCCTCCACATACATTATCATTAAAAAGACAAAACTTTTGACCCATTTCCCTTATAGGGATAAAAATAACCTAAATTGACCCCCTAATAAACAAAGGGGTCGAAATCACAACGGCCTAATGGTGTACCAAACTGCAATTTATCATTAGAAGAATTTTATGCAGCAATCGCAATGGACTGATTTTCAGATTTTCACTACTGATAAAAGAATTTATGAACATATTTGTGAATCAGGGAATATTAAGGCCTGCAAATCTGCAGCTTTGAAGTGTGAAGAATTTAAATTTGAGCATCTAAAGAGTCTTTCTGGTGCACCTCTAACAGAGGTTGTTGTTAATAAACATACACAGAATCTTGAGAGAATCAAGATGCTAGAGCACTGAAAGCACAATTATTCACTACAGTTTTTAGGTAAGCTGAAACTAAATGCAGGAAAATATTCAAATTATATATTTCTTTTTATGTTATTTTCTTTAACATATATGTTTGCTAGGGGAGGGTTCATTGGGAACACCCAAAAAATGGGGAACCGGGAAACCAATTTAAAAAAACCATTATCTTTTAAAAAGACTAAAATTTTATATTGTTTGGTTGTAGAAATAATCAAATTAATGTTATTTGTATATGTAAACTAGCACTCTTCACATGTGAGACGTAATTTATATAGAAGAAAATAAATTGGTTCCCGAGTTCCTATTTTTTGGGTGTTATATAGAAAAGGAAAAAAATGGGGAACTAGGACCAATCTAAAAAAGCCATTATCTTTGTAGAAAACCAAAATTTTATGTTATTTGGTTTTAGAGATGATTAATTAATGTTATTTTACATGTAAACTAACATAATTTATATAGAAGAGAATAGATTGGTTCCTGGTCCCCATTTTTTAAGTGTCCCCAATGAACCCTCTATTGCTAATAGTTTATAAACAATTGACATCTTCTCATCATTACAGTGGCTACATGTGGTCTTCAAATATGGATCCATCCAAGATCCTTGTTCAACCCGATTTTACAATAATCGGCTAAATTAACCTTAAGCGGTACAATGTTCCGGTTAGCACCAGGCTCATGGGTTTCATTCACCCGAGTTTTGGCTTTTGAAATCTTGTTTTGCATGTGGTCGAAGTGTTTTTAGATGGATTGGTTTGCTGGTTTTTTGTTCCTTTTATTTATAAGTTTCTATCATTATTTCTTGAATTAATTACACAGATGGTCTATCTGGTTTACGTCTATCTGGTTTACATTGATTACGGATTTTGGTTCTGAAAGAAAAAAACAGATTACCTACAAACGTTATCTATTGGTGATAATGAGAAGTTACGTACCTGTTATGAACCCAAAAGTGTTGAGTCATGGATCCAATAAAGCGGCCCAGTACAAGAAGCCCAATAAGAACTTGGTCTATGAAGGCATTGGAGGAAAGCTAACGAGATATAAGCAGGAGATGGAGAGCGACAGGGATATATGAAAATATTTGGAATGTTGTCATCTTCTTATTATCTAGTCATCTCCCAATCTAGATCTGGATATTCTAGCTTCTCATCCCATTTCTATATTGTGATTCTATTTTGCTAGGATTTTAGTTGTAATCATTTCACTTAATTAATAAACCTACCTCATACTTCCAAATCCATTACTTCTCTAATTGTGAGTTCACTCCATTGGTGCTTTCATTGCTTTCTCACCTCCATGGCAGCCATTTCGAACAAAGGACAAACCACGTCTTCTATTGTGTCTCTTGGTTTTTTCTCTGGTAGTAACCCCCGATATATGGATCGCTTAGGCAACTAGGTATTTTGATCACTTCTGTCTCTGCTTCTGATTGTTTTGTTATTTCTTCATTTTATTTGGAAGATACTGCCTCTATTTGGTTTAACTCTTTGCCTTCTCGATTTCAATTCACCACATGGGAGGGAGGCTTTCACGGATGCTATGGTTATTCAATTTGGTATTTGTGACCTAAATGCACCTCCTATTGATTCCATGGTTGTTGATTCATTGATTTCTGGTTCGATTGAATGCCTTCTCGATTTCAATTCACCACATGGGAGGGAGGCTTTCACGGATGCTATGGTTATTCAATTTGGTATTTGTGACCTAAATGCACCTCCTATTGATTCCATGGTTGCTGATTCATTGATTTCTGGTTCGATTGAATGCGTGACTGAGGCTTTTCCTTCTCAAGTTGAGTTGCTGTGCCAACTTTCTCTGACTGCAACCATTGGGATGGGGTACAAATTCCTTATGCTCACAACATGTTCGATGAAATGCCTAATAGTATCGAAATTGAAATTGACAATGAAATCGATGACAACATTGATGATGATGTACTTGAAATTCAAAATGCATCAAAGGTAAGTGTTATAAAGTTCTTGGGAGAGGATGGTCAAATGGATATATTAGCTTCTGTGTTTGTGCCTGAACATATTAATCCTAGTATACCTTTAGTCTTGGCAAATGGTTTGACAGTGAATGATATGGTAGAGATCACAGATTGTGATGTTGATTCTTGTGTGATCAAACATAAGCAAGTAAGGTGGTTCAGTATTGGTTCCTTCGCATATGCCCACTCGGTTGTGACGAATTCACTAGTTATTCACTCATATGCCCACTCGGTTGTCATGAATTCACTAGTTATTCACTCATTTGCATGGAAACCGGGCATACTCAAACCACTAGCACGAGCACTCACGGGTCCAAACGAACCTGCACCTGTTTTGGTTTCAAATCCTATAATTTTTACCGATTTGCATGAAGTAATAGCTCGCTATAAGAGGCCCTGCACGCCTACAAATGATGGCGAAATATTCGACATTGCTATACTATTTTGCGATATTCGGACTCAGTTAAAGCCGATAGTTTCGCGGATTTGGCTACATGTAACGAGTTGCTTTTTACATCAATAATAGTTGGATTGGACTCAGAGTTCAGATATGTTATGGATATTTTGGATATTTTGGATACTTTTGTTCTTGATGCTTTGGGTTCATGAACTTGTTTGCACGTTGTTCATCACCATAATTTGGCAATTCTTTGGTTTTCTACTTACAGGAGGCCACGAATTTGGGTCAGGGATGTGCGGGTTATGATCCAAGTGATTGCCCTTGAGTGCCATTTCATTGTGGGTTGGTTGGCTCGTTTTGCATATGTTGTTAAAATGGTTATTCGGAATGGGTCGGTTTTTAGTTTACCTACACTTGATACTATTTTACGACCAGAAACAGTCACACGAGAACTTATGTATTCTCCACTCAAACCGATTCAGATCATTGTTGGTACGTGGCGTATTGTTGGTAACAGTGTGAATGCAAACCTAGATCTGTGATGTTATCTAACGACCACTCGTCTTTCGAGCTAAATCGATAAGGGTAATTTGTTCGAAGGGGGTTTGATTTGATTCTAGGGCTGGTTAAGCTACAAAGTCGTAACTTGATCTTAAATATTTGATTGGGAAATCCTGTTACTACTAAAGTCTGTCTTAAATATTTGATTGATCTCTTTTCCTTTTAATGTGATTTTGATGTTCATGTTAATAAAATCGTCGTTACCTGTTAAATAAATAGTTAGCAGGCCAATTGTGTAAAGTTTTTATAGTTGAGGATGGTATGAAGAAAGACATAGCGTTTTATGTGGCAAAGTGCCTTACTTGTTCCAAAGTTAAGGCCGAGCACCAGCGACCTGCCGGTCTACTTGAGCAGCCCTTGATTCCCGTGTGGAAGTGGGAGAACATCGCAATGGACTTCATTACAAAACTTCCGCGAACTTCTAAGGGATGTGATACTATATGGGTTATCGTTGATCGTTTAACCAAATCTGCTCATTTCCTCCCGATCATGGAGACCGATGGAGCCCCGGTTTTGGCTCAAATATTCCTTAAGGAGATTGTGTGTCGCCATGACACTCCTTTGAGTATTATCTCTGATCGCGATAGTCGTTTTATGTCGCATTTCTGGCGGTCCCTCCATGCTTCTTTAGGGACTCAGCTAGATTACAGCACTGCTTACCATCCTCAGACTGATGGTCAATCCGAGCGCACCATTCAGACCCTTGAGGACATGCTTCGGGCATGTGTCATTGATTATGATGGGAGTTGGAGTTCATTTTTTCCCTTGATTGAGTTCTCCTATAATAATAGTTATCACTCTAGCATCGGAATGGCTCCATTTGAGGCTCTTTATGGTCGCAAATGTCGTTCCCCTATTTGTTGGTCCGAGGTCGGTGAATCTCAAATCACCGGTCCTGAGTTGATTCAGGAAACGACTGATAAAATCTCCCAAATTCGTGATCATCTTCTTGCTGCTAGGAGTCGTCAGAAAAGTTATGCTGATAAACGACGTAGACCCCTTGAGTTTGAGAAGGGCGACCTTGTCCTCCTAAAGGTGTCTCCTTGGAAAGGCGTCTTTCGATTTGGTAAAAAGGGGAAACTAGCACCTCGCTATGTCGGTCCGTTCAAAATTCTTGAGAAGGTTGGTAAGATGGCCTATGTGCTTGATCTTCCTCCTGAGCTGGCTAATGTCCACCCTACATTCCATGTTTCGAACCTTCGTAAATGTTTAGCTGATGAGAATCTTCAAGTTCCACTTGAAGATATCCGGATTGACGAGTCTCTACATTTTGTTGAGAGACCCGTTGAGATCATGGACCATGAAATCAAGAAGCTCAAGCGTAGCCGCATCCCGATTGTTAAGGTTCGTTGGGAGTCCAAGCGTGGACCAAAGTTCACTTGGGAGCGTGAGGATCAGATGAAAGCCAAATATACCCAGTTGTTTGCTTAGTTTTTTTTCTCTTGTGTTGTTTCTTATTTTCGGGACGAAATTTCCAAAAGTAGGGGAGACTGTAACATTTCGGGTTTTTCCGATTTGTTAGATTTGACCCGAATTCATGTAAACCGTACCGTGATCGATAATAAATGATGAGTTATGTTTTCTATGATGTTTTACACCTCATTTGATGTGATTTGATTCGTTATTATGATTATTGATTTGATTTACTCTTATTTCGGATTTTACGCGAACACGTCACCAATAACGTGTAACCGAGAATTCAAGCAATCCGAGCATGTACGAGACTTGTATGTGATACTAGTTAAGCATACAAGTGAATACTAGCAAGGACGTGCAAGGATTTGAGGTTTAGAACGAAAACGGTGAATGTTCGGTAAATCCCGCGCGATTTCAATTTTAACTGGGAGATCACGTTTTCAAGTATCATATATCAGATTTGTTATATTTATGAGTCTTATAGTCACTTATGATCACTCATGATATTACGAGTCGTCACACACATGATCGAGTCACAAATCGTAGGTGAATTGCTTAAAAGTGATACGTACGGCAAAACCGACCAAAATTGCATGTTTTGACCTAATTTGTGTATACATTAGTGTTACGTGACATATTTTTTTTTATCATTTTGAGTGGATTTAATGTAATGAACATGATGGGACCATTATTTGGGTGATTTGAGAGAAAATGGGACTTGAAAACACCGAAAAACGACAAACCGAGCACCCAAAACGATGAAACAACAAAGTCATTACTCGGGCAAGCACTAGGCGTATCGCCTGGAGCTTCATGAAGCCCTAGGCGATACGCTAGGAAGTACAAATCCAGCAAAACCCTAATAATTCCACTATTTAAGCGTCATTAGCCTCCATGCTCTCCACTTTCAGCCCCCATCAGCTCCTAAACGTCCCAAAACCTCTGAAAACCCTCTAAACAAACCCTAATACCATCTTTGAAGATTAAAGCTTGAAGATTGAAGCTTGGATCCTCCCTTCTCACCCCTTTTCTTCATCTTTTCGGTTTACCGGTAAGTATTGATCCCCAACCCGATTTATCAAGCTCTGACCTTTATGAATTCTTAAGGCTAGATCTATGTTCTAAATCATCTCTTCATCTAGATCTATTGATTTCTTGGCCCAAGATTGCAACTTTATTATGTTTTTGGCCTAGATCTATGATTATGCATGCTCTTAGGGTATGGATCTAGGGTTTTATGCATCAAGACTTGATTTTTATGTTGGCAATTGATTAGATCTGATCTTGCATGCTATTATGTACTAAAATCCATGTCATATGTCATCAAGGTTGCACCTTTATGTTAGATCTAGGATAGATCTATGTACTACATGTGTTTTTGGACTAGATCTAGGGATTTCATCATCAAGACTCCATTTTTATGTTTCAAATGAACATGATTTACCTCATGAAGGATGTTTAGGACCAGATCTATGTGATATGAACATCAAGGTTGGGTTTTACATGATAAAAAGACTAGTTCTCAACATGTGTGTCATCTAGGGTTAGAAATGTGTGTCATAAACCTCAAGATGGAATTTTTACCTCCTAATATGTTTAGATCTATAATTTTCTTGGCATGTGAAGTTAGATCTGTATGTAAGGCCATTAAATCATGAACTTTTATGTATTTAAATGATAAGATCCACTCATGCATGCTCAATAAGGTTGGTTTGGTGATCAAAAGTCGATTATTATGCTAGATTTGACTAGATTCATGCTAGACTTGGCTAAGTTCATGCTAGATTCAAGTAGATCTATAAAATCTATAATAGGTATGTTAGATCTGGTCATGTATGATAAACATGTGAATTACCTTGAATTGTTACCATGAAAATTGACTTTGTTGACTTTTGAAGACCTAGTTTGACTTCCATACTAGTTTGCTAGACTAGGACCTTTCAACCTTACTTAGGGCATGGACTTGAACCCAAACTAAGCCCGTACGATATCACTTGAGTAAAACACAAATGAGTTATGGGTTGGTTATGCCGTGTCATGTCGCGTTAAGTCACGGTTATCACTTTACTTATTTATCTATTGGTTTTGTCTCAATCTCGGTCAATCATCAAGGTGATCTCCGGACGTGATTTTGCGCATCGCTATCGCTTATATTTCTTCTCGATTCACCTGTGAGGTGAGTATTCATAGCCCCTCTTTCATTTCAATGTTTTGGGGTGCAACATGTACCAGTATTAAAAAATCTCTAAACGCTTTATTATGACATAAAATATGCGATTCTATGTGCTCCATGTGTGATTCTCTGATTATGTGATACTTGTGGATTATTTGTTGTGGTATTCTCTAATCGCTAGTCGCTAGTCTCTAATCGCTAGTCGCTAGTCTCTAATCGCATGTGTACCATTAACCATCGAGCCGTGGCAACAATGATAGATCTATTGGCTGACAACCCACCTGGCCTGCCTCGCGTGTAGCGGCGGGTGATTGCTCCCTTACTTGTCTAGGTTTGGTGCACATCACTCATACATGTTGATCATGATTTAGACATTTACACTTGACGCATGAATCACTTTTTATTTAAATTATATAGTTATTCAAACCTGTGATTACTCACCAACTCTTGTAGTTGACCATATTTTCTACATGTTGCAGGTGTTGCTGTTTGATGTTATTATCGACGCCATAGGAATATGCATGGGACTTAGTAGACCTTTTAAATAAAATTAGTACTTTTATGAGATGTATGAACTCAATGTTTTGTGGCATGTTATGTTTGACTTTGATGGTTGTTTTATGAAAATTGTCATGATTAAATATAACAACTTTAATAGTGTTGTGAGCATCTGGACAATCTTAACGCCTCGACGTAACTTCCGCCGTCGGTTGGAGTGTTACACTACGAGTTGAGTTCGGACTTCAGAAATAAAACTCGAACTCGAGTTTTGTTAAGTTTAAACGAGCCGTCTCAAATCGAGCCGTCTATACGAGTTCGGACTCGGCTCAACTCGTTTATACCATAGGTTCGCCCTAACATATAACATATAATGAAGAAGATGAAGTAATGGAAAAATAAAGTGTTTATTTGCTGCATCGATGAAATATATTGACAATACCATTTTATTAGCAAGAAAAACTTTATTAACGAACTCTGATTTTTTTTTAATGGCCGAACATTTTATTAAAAAAACATAGCAAGATGTTAAGTTACATTTGGTAATAAAAGATAAATCACGTCAGTTGTCCCAAACAATATACTCCTTCTTACTTCTATGTTTAATCCAAAAGAAGCCATGTTTTTGATCTCCCCAACAATCTTCCTCACACAAATGTTTCCTTGTTTGAAGATTTTCTCGTTCCCGATTTTTCCATATGCACCAAAGAGTCACAAGAATAATGCCGTAAAAAACTTTCCTCGCCTTAAACCACAAGAACCATCGATGTAATTTACTTGCTTTTTTATTTTTTTTTTACTTTTTGGGTATATTTTTAGTATGAGATATTACAATTTACACAGGTTGTGGCTATAAAAAAACATGGTATCGACCATGTGGCTATGGTTTTGTCTACAACTTCACGTTAATATGTAAATCATGATTATTTAATAATGACTCATCAGTTATTAAACGTTCAAAATTAAGTTATAAAGATAAATAAATATTCAACTTTTTTTTTCTTCAACAAATTTAGTAATCTTATTATAATGTCTGATATCCACTAGCTTAACCTAGTCGTAAATGTGTATGATCCCTTATCAAGAGGTCTTGAGTTTAAGTCTTATTTATAACAAAAGAATAAAAAAAAAGGTCACAAGTTGGGCCAAGGGGTTTTCTCACCAGTGATGAGTTTCCTACTGATGGCGATTGGAGATGATCGGTGGGTGGTGTAATGTCCCCGTTAGTGATCCAAATTTGCTGTTAAAAAAAAAAATGAGGTAAACTTGTGTGAGTTTGGTTGTGTGAGTTTGTCACGTAGATAATGACTAGACTCACTAATGTGAGTTTGGTAAGAGGGGTATTGTAGAATCGGGCTACCGAGAGTAGCTAGATAGACCACAGTCTAGGACGAACTACACCGATAGATCGACTACAGGAGTAGATGGCGAGCCTTCGGTCAGGTGGGTCTCGGCTCTGCTGATATCTGTAAAACAAAGAAACACCGTTGCTCTTGGAGGGCATGACAGGATGTCCTACGACCAAGCTCGGGCGTGAGAATAAGTATGCGTTTTGAGAGATTAAGTGTAATCAAGTCGAGACTGAGCGCATTGAATGAAATCTAACATGGTGGTTAGGGTGTATTTATAACCCTCAACCTTTGTCTTGTATTGTCATTAATGCTAATTGCCCAAAGGTGGTATGCTGCAGGTCTGCGTCTTGGACTGTGCCAAACTCATGCAGTACACATTTTGGGTAATCGCATTAATTGTGGAGTCAGGTCGAGTGTCGGCACGCCAACCCGTTATTGTGGGAGCGTTGGTCTGTGGTATCCGTCTCGAACTTATCGTGCTCGAGGGTCGACCATTATTTGTGTTGTGTAGCTAAAGCTGAGCGTATGGTTGGTCGACCTCTTGAGGGTCGACCTATGGTACATGCTGTGTGTCGACCTTGATGGGGGGCGACTATCTTTTATGTGGCGTCTGTCGGCTGGCTAACTGCCATGCCGACACTGTTAACTTGTGCGTTGTTCTGGGTTGAATGTGCGTGTCTGTCTACTTGTTAAATCATCCTAACCGGATATACGTCATCAGGTATGGTTCTATGAGTTGTGCTATGTTAGTTGGGCTAATTTTTTATTAATTAAAAAATATCGCTGACATGTTTTGATTGGACCGACTACCCACATACAAAACCATTTTCACGTCGTGGGAATTTTGTCGAAGGAGATCCACGCAAGAAAGTCACGGAGGTAGGGGTGATGTGCACGATTGTAACATCCCAAGATTCAGGTAATTGCGTAATTGTTAGTTAATACAAATACTATGCATATTCTACGTGTTTAACAAGTTAGAATATTAGGAAATACATATTTATGTGTTATATATATATTATATATGGGTTATATGTATATGTGCATAGGGATATGTGTGAATACGTAGTTGCAAAGTTAAAAAAAATGGGTAAATACGTGATGATATACGTGATTAGAATCATCGTTTTATGTATCTCGAGAGTTAGAAATATATAGGGATATATCCTAATATGTTTTAAGGCTTAATATGATAATACATTAAGAGTATAAGGGTTAGAAATGCACCAAACCAAAGCATAAGGGCTAAAAACGGAAATATGGTGCTGCTCGGGGCCTCGCGTATCGCGAAGGAATCCCCTGAGAGTTGGCGCGATACGCGACGGGGTGCAGAAGTCGGCAGATTCGACCTTATCCAATTCAGCCGCCATTTTGAGCCTTGAAACGTGTCAAAACCGGCCCTTAGTCACCATGGGACGTGTCTAGACCATATTTAACACCCCACACTATAAATAGAAGCCTTAACTCATAGGATTTCATTGCTAGTTCATGGATCAAAGCTTAGAAAACCCCGAAAAACCCTCAAGAACGTGCATAGCTTGAAATCGGTTGATCCAGAAGGTATTAGGAGCTACTTTTCTGCAGTGGGTCGTTATTAGGTATGTATTACAAAAGCCCTCAATCAATTTCATGATTCATAACATCTAGATATGCTTTTTAGAAAAGATCCAAAATTAGGGTTCTTGAGCATGATTCTTCAAAATTGAGGAATCTGTTTGGAATTAAGGTCTGATTTTTGGTATGTAAGCTTAAAATAACATGTTTTAAGAAAGCCCTAAGTTTATTTCATGATTTGGAAAGGTTTGGTATGAATTTGAGGAACGGGCTAAAATTAGGGTTTTCTAGACATTGTTTTGCTACAATTAAATGATCGGGATTGAATTAAGGTCCCATCTTTTGAAGTATATCATAAAATGATATTAAGAACAGAAGCCCTAAGTTTATTTGATAATAAAAAGAGTTTTGATGTTAGTTTGAGAACTACGTCAAAATTAGGGTTTTGAAAGATAATTATCAAGTATTGGACTATCTATAAGGAATTGGGAATTGGTGTTTTGATCATAGTAATTCCGCCTCCTGGTCGTGATAACGCCTATACGGTCGGTCATGATCATCACCAAACTAAAACACAAATATGGGTGATATCTCATAGTAATTCCGCCTCCTGGTCGTGATAACGCCTACATGGTCGGTCATGAGAATCACTCATCAAGTGTATAAAGGCTTGGGCAAGGGTAATGATATTCAACAAAAGAACATGTTTTTATATAAAGTATATATAAGTGCAAATTGTGATAATTAGTAAGATATACCGAGCTATTCGGGTACTTAGAAGTTCGTGCGGACCGGAAGGGTAAGCGTCTGTACACTGGGGTTTCTGGCATAGCGAGGGTGTCGCATAAATCCCAAATGGGACCTGGCATCCCTCACTGGGCGATCTCGGAGTGAGCGTTTACTTATAGGAATGCGCGTCTTCATATTATCATCAGAAAAGTTATATTGCCTATAAAGGGCATTTTGGTCATTTTGACCTCTGAGAAAGTATAATTTAGAATTATATAACATAGAAGATGTTTATAATATAAAGCCTTGCATTAATGCAACCCGATACATGATTAGGTTTGGATCAAGGCCTTTAGTGAAGGTTCTGCCTAAGATTATTCAAGTAAAAGACAGAGGTGAGTCTTTCTCACACTGGGCAATTACTTTTATGGAACGGGATGTGTTGTTCTGTATTAAATTGTATATTTGACTGCCATTAGTATCTATAAATGTTGAGGCCTGAAGGGTTAGATACGATCTTGGAAGAGGGCCCATGTGACACGTACAAATAGGTAGTATGCATACAGATAGACCTAGTTGCTTGGACGATCATTCCCGATCTTGATTCTGTGACCCCTGCCATGGATATACATGTTTATATGATACTGTAGTCAAAATTTAATTACATATGAACTGCTACGTTTATGAAACTCACCAGCATTATGCTGAGCCCCAAATGTTGTCTTTTTCTTTTGGACGCACGTCTTAGGTACCATGTAGTAGCAGATAGCTAGACATGGATGGGACGAAGAAGAAGCTAGTATAGAAGTCTAAATTTTGGACGGACGAAGACATAGACTTCTAGTTTCAAATAGAACTTGGATGTTGTAATATCTTTGTACTTTGTAGATCCTGCAACTTTTGTTATGAATAAAGTTAAAGACTTCCGCTGAAATTTTTAATTAGTGCCATGTGCATTCTTTTATTCGACGCGTAACACTCCCTAGTGCTTATCCTGGGATGCGGGTGTTACAAGTTGGTATCAGAGCACTGGTTTAAGAGAACTAGGTACAGGATAGTATCTGGACTTAAACTAAGATGAATTCTTTGAGATAAGCTATTGGTTTAAGAGAACTAGGTACAGAATAGTATCTGGACTTAAACTAAGATGAATTCTCTGAGATAAGCTACTTGATTAAGATAGGAAAACTGGAGTTCATACACCATGAAGGAAGATGACTTGAACATTTTAAGTATAACAGATAAGCGATGACATCTGGCCAATGTGATATCTGATCTGTCTGTACTATTTTGTTCATATCATAATCTGACATTGGGATATTAATACTTGTTCTCCTTAAATATAGGTACTAACTATGGTTAGAGGACTACGTGGTAGACCGCCAGTTAATAGGATGCAAATCGGGAACAGGGAGCCTGAAAATGATGCCAACCCTGGACCGTATGCTGAGCCACAATTCCAGGCCGCTATAGCTCAAGCTATCCGAGATGCATTGCCAACCATAATTGCTGAAATAAGGCAAAATGAAGGTGGTGGAAATGGTAATGGTGGCGGACAGCCAGAGCTAGGTACTGGAGGTGCAGATGCGGAACCCGAGCCACCTAGAGGTTGTACTTACAAGACCTTCAAGAATTGTGATCCTCCAAAGCTAGAAGGTAAACGGGATGCTATGGCTACCTTCCAGTGGATCCGGGAGATGGAAGCGGCAATTGACATCAGCGGGTGTACTGATACACAAGCTGTTCAATACGCTACCTACACGTTTAAGTCTGAAGCATTGTACTGGTGGGACAATGTTAAAATAGCAAAGGGTCGTGAAGAAATTGCTACGATGACATGGAACCAACTAAAGGTGTTGGTATTGGCAAAATTTTGTCCTACAATCGAGAAGGACAAACTAGAGAGGGAGTTTCTGCAGTTGCAAGCAGGGGATATGACTCATTCTCAATTTGTGAAGAAATTTGACGAGATGGCACGATTGCTTCCTGAACATGTTGATACGGAAGAGAAAAGGCTGAAAAGGTTTATACAAGCATTACCACCTCGTATCCGACAACCAGTCAAGATGGCTGCTCCTCGAACCTATGAAGCGGCAATTGATCTAAGTGCAATTGCATATGAGGAGGAAGGCCTGGTGACTGCTGAAAGGAAAAGGAAATGGGAAAATGAAGGAAAACATGGTTCGAGGTCCGGTAGGAAGGTACCAAGGCGTGAAGGTAATAATAAGAACCGCCAAGATAAAAATAACAGGACAAGTTATCAATGCCAGAGATGTCCTGAAGCAAATCACCTTTCAAGAAATTGCCCGAAGATACAATGTTATAATTGTGGGGAATTTGGACATATCCGCCCTAACTGTAAGAAGCCTATGCAGCAAAAGCAGGTAGATAATCAGAATAAGGCGAAGGGTCGTGTGTTTGTCTTGGATGAAGCTAGAGATAACACCATAACCGGTACGTTTCTTGTCAACAACATATATGCTAGAGTTTTATTCGATACCGGAGCAAATAGAAGTTTTATGACCAATGCATTAGTGCCTTATATAAAACTTGTGCCCCAAATTCTAAATCCTGCATATATAGTAGAAACGGCTAGTGGTGAACAACATAGGATTACCCAGGAATTTAGGGATTGTACTATAAACCTACTTGATACAGAATTCCTAGTTAACCTGATGCCGACCACTTTAAGTGAGTACGATGTTATTTTGGGTATGGACTGGCTAAACCAGAATTGCGCGTGTCTCGATTGTGAAAGCAAGACAGTGACAATACGAAAGCCCGATGGAAAGGAATTGCTAGTCCATGGCGATGATGCCAATTCCAAGATTGGGATCATTTCCGCCATGAAAGCAATGAAGCATTATCAAAAGGGATGTCTTTTGATTTTGGCAAGTGCAGTAGAGGTGAAAAAGGAGAAAACGGTCAATGAAATTCCGGTGGTTAATAACTTCTTGGATGTCTTTCCAGAAGATTTACCTGGACTTCCACCTGATCGTCAGATTGAGTTTCATATCGAGTTGATACCTGGTGCTAAGCCGGTAGCAAAAGCCCCTTATCGATTAGCTCCTTCAGAAATGCAAGAACTCATGAAGCAGATCAATGAATTGATGCAAAAAGGATTTATCAGGCCAAGCACATCACCATGGGGAGCACCTGTATTATTCGTTAAGAAGAAGGACGGTTCAATGCGTATGTGCATTGATTACCGGGAATTAAACAAGTTAACCGTCAAGAATAAGTATCCTTTGCCAAGGATAGACGACTTGTTTGATCAATTGCAAGGTGCCAATTATTTTTCCAAAATTGATCTTCGATCAGGGTACCATCAATTGAAAGTGCAAGAGGAAGATATTTCAAAGACTGCCTTTAGAACGCGTTACGGTCACTATGAATTTTTAGTTATGTCTTTTGGACTAACTAATGCCCCGGCAGCATTCATGGACCTAATGAACAGAGTATGTAAACCATACTTAGACAAATTTGTTATCGTTTTCATTGATGATATACTTATTTATTCTAAAAATTCAGACGATCACGCTAGACATCTGAATATGGTTTTAGAAACTCTACGACAAGAGAAACTGTATGCCAAATTTTCTAAATGTGACTTTTGGAAAAGGGAAGTCCAATTCTTAGGTCATGTTATTAACGAGAAAGGTATACAGGTGGATCCTGCAAAAATAGAAGCAGTGATGAAATGGGAAGCACCAAAGAATCCTAGTGAAGTCAGAAGTTTCCTGGGGTTAGCTGGATATTACAGAAGGTTCGTCAAAAACTTTGTAAAGATTGCTTCACCTTTAACTTCTTTAACACAGAAGTCGGTTAAATTTAATTGGGGATCTAAGCAGGAAGAGGCATTTAATTATCTGAAGCAAAAACTTAGTAGTGCTCCAATTTTAGCTCTTCCAGAAGGGAACGACGATTTTGTGATTTATTGTGACGCTTCTCTAAACGGGCTAGGGTGTGTGTTGATGCAAAGGGATAAAGTTATCGCCTACGCTTCACGACAACTACGAGTTCATGAGAAGAATTATACCACGCATGATCTCGAACTTGGTGCCATAGTGTTTGCTTTAAAGATTTGGAGGCACTATCTATATGGTACTAAGTGCGTGATATATACAGATCATAAAAGTCTTCAACATGTTTTTAGTCAGAAAGAGTTAAACATGAGACAGAGAAGGTGGATGGAATTAATCAATGATTATGATTGTGAAATCAAATACCATCCAGGCAAGGCAAATGTAGTAGCAGATGCCTTGAGTCAGAAGAATAGGATCAAACCAATTAGGGTAAAAGCATTAAGGATTAATGTTATGATCGATTGGAAAGATCAGATTAAAGAAGCACAGATAGATGCATTAAAAGAAGAAAACATTAAAGCTGAAAGAATGTTAGGAAAACAAGGCCTGCTGATCAAAGGAACCGATGAAATCCTTAGGTTTGGTCAGAGGATTTGGATTCCTAAGTTGGGAGATATTCAAGGAAAGGTTTTGGATAAAGCCCATAAATCCAAGTATACGATGCACCCTGGAGCAAACAAGATGTACCAAAATATTAGGAACCAGTTTTGGTGGCCTAATATGAAGAGGTCAATTGCTCAGTACATTAAGAAATGTTTAACTTGTCTCCAAGTTAAAACTGAGCACCAAAAGCCAGGTGGTTTATTACAAAAGATAGAATTACCCATTTGGAAGTGGGATCAAGTAACAATGGATTTTGTTACAAAGTTGCCCAAGACTCGTAAAGGATATAATGCTATTTGGGTTATAGTTGATAGACTAACCAAGACAGCCCACTTTATCCCAATCGATGAAAGCTACCCAATTGAAACACTGGCAAGGTTATATATCGAAAGGATTGTAAGTAAACATGGCATACCTTTATCTATTATTTCTGATAGGGATAGCCGATTTACTTCAAGATTTTGGGCGAGTTTTCAAAAGTCTCTTGGAACAAAGATCAATTTAAGTACCGCCTATCACCCACAAACCGATGGACAGAGTGAACGTACAATTCAAACTCTGGAAGATATGTTACGGGCTTGTATAATTGATTTTGGTGGTAGCTGGGACTGTCATTTACCTTTGATAGAATTTTCCTATAATAATAGTTACCATTCCAGCATTAAGGCAGCACCTTTTGAAGCCTTATATGGAAGGAGATGCAGAACTCCTATTTGTTGGACAGAAGTAGGAGAGAATCAGTTGACTAACACAGAAGTTATTCTGGAAACGACTGATAGAATCCAACAGATACGAGAGAAATTAAAAGCTGCCCAAGATCGACAGAAGAGTTATGCTGATCGAAGAAGGAGGCCTTTGGAGTTCCAGGTTGGAGACTTCGTGATGTTAAAAGTTTCACCTTGGAGAGGTGTTATTCGGTTCATCAAACGTGGAAAGTTAAGTCCAAGATATATCAGGTCGTATAAAATCATCGCGAAGGTTGGATCTGTTGCTTATACGTTGGAATTACCGGAGAAGTTGGGAAACATTCACAATACATTTCATGTATCACATCTCCGTAAATGCTTAGCCGACCCAACTCAAGCAGTGCCTTTAGATGACATAGAAGTCAATGATAAGCTAAAGTTTTCTGAACAGCCAATAAAGATTCTCCAAACCCAGGAAAAGAAATTAAGAAAGAAAGTTATTCCACTAGTGTTGGTACAATGGAAAGGTCAGAAGGGACCAGAGCAAACGTGGGAATTAGCTGACGAAATGAAAACAAAATACCCTCACCTATTTAAATGACATTCAAATTTCGAGGACGAAATCTCTTTAAGGAGGGGAGTGTTGTAACATCCCAAGATTCAGGTAATTGCGTAATTGTTAGTTAATACAAATACTATGCATATTCTACGTGTTTAACAAGTTAGAATATTAGGAAATACATATTTATGTGTTATATATATTATATATGGGTTATATGTATATGTGCATAGGGATATGTGTGAATACGTAGTTGCAAAGTTAAAAAAAATGGGTAAATACGTGATGATATACGTGATTAGAATCATCGTTTTATGTATCTCGAGAGTTAGAAATATATAGGGATATATCCTAATATGTTTTAAGGCTTAATATGATAATACATTAAGAGTATAAGGGTTAGAAATGCACCAAACCAAAGCATAAGGGCTAAAAACGGAAATATGGTGCTGCTGGGGGCCTCGCGTATCGCGAAGGAATCCCCTGGGAGTTGGCGCGATACGCGACGGGGTGCAGAAGTCGGCAGATTCGACCTTATCCAATTCAGCCGCCATTTTGAGCCTTGAAACGTGTCAAAACCGGCCCTTAGTCACCATGGGACGTGTCTAGACCATATTTAACACCCCACACTATAAATAGAAGCCTTAACTCATAGGATTTCATTGCTAGTTCATGAATCAAAGCTTAGAAAACCCCGAAAAACCCTCAAGAACGTGCATAGCTTGAAATCGGTTGATCCAGAAGGTATTAGGAGCTACTTTTCTGCAGTGGGTCGTTATTAGGTATGTATTACAAAATCCCTCAATCAATTTCATGATTCATAACATCTAGATATGCTTTTTAGAAAAGATCCAAAATTAGGGTTCTTGAGCATGATTCTTCAAAATTGAGGAATCTGTTTGGAATTAAGGTCTGATTTTTGGTATGTAAGCTTAAAATAACATGTTTTAAGAAATCCCTAAGTTTATTTCATGATTTGGAAAGGTTTGGTATGAATTTGAGGAACGGGCTAAAATTAGGGTTTTCTAGACATTGTTTTGCTACAATTAAATGATCGGGATTGAATTAAGGTCCCATCTTTTGAAGTATATCATAAAATGATATTAAGAACAGAAGCCCTAAGTTTATTTGATAATAAAAAGAGTTTTGATGTTAGTTTGAGAACTACGTCAAAATTAGGGTTTTGAAAGATAATTATCAAGTATTGGACTATCTATAAGGAATTGGGAATTGGTGTTTTGATCATAGTAATTCCGCCTCCTGGTCGTGATAACGCCTATACGGTCGGTCATGATCATCACCAAACTAAAACACAAATATGGGTGATATCTCATAGTAATTCCGCCTCCTGGTCGTGATAACGCCTACATGGTCGGTCATGAGAATCACTCATCAAGTGTATAAAGGCTTGGGCAAGGGTAATGATATTCAACAAAAGAACATGTTTTTATATAAAGTATATATAAGTGCAAATTGTGATAATTAGTAAGATATACCGAGCTATTCGGGTACTTAGAAGTTCGTGCGGACCGGAAGGGTAAGCGTCTGTACACTAGGGTTTCTGGCATAGCGAGGGTGTCGCATAAATCCCAAATGGGACCTGGCATCCCTCACTGGGCGATCTCGGAGTGAGCGTTTACTTATAGGAATGCGCGTCTTCATATTATCATCAGAAAAGTTATATTGCCTATAAAGGGCATTTTGGTCATTTTGACCTCTGAGAAAGTATAATTTAGAATTATATAACATAGAAGATGTTTATAATATAAAGCCTTGCATTAATGCAACCCGATACATGATTAGGTTTGGATCAAGGCCTTTAGTGAAGGTTCTGCCTAAGATTATTCAAGTAAAAGACAGAGGTGAGTCTTTCTCACACTGGGCAATTACTTTTATGGAACGGGATGTGTTGTTCTGTATTAAATTGTATATTTGACTGCCATTAGTATCTATAAATGTTGAGGCCTGAAGGGTTAGATACGATCTTGGAAGAGGGCCCATGTGACACGTACAAATAGGTAGTATGCATACAGATAGACCTAGTTGCTTGGACGATCATTCCCGATCTTGATTCTGTGACCCCTGCCATGGATATACATGTTTATATGATACTGTAGTCAAAATTTAATTACATATGAACTGCTACGTTTATGAAACTCACCAGCGTTATGCTGAGCCCCAAATGTTGTCTTTTTCTTTTGGACGCACGTCTTAGGTACCATGTAGTAGCAGATAGCTAGACATGGATGGGACGAAGAAGAAGCTAGTATAGAAGTCTAAATTTTGGACGGACGAAGACATAGACTTCTAGTTTCAAATAGAACTTGGATGTTGTAATATCTTTGTACTTTGTAGATCCTGCAACTTTTGTTATGAATAAAGTTAAAGACTTCCGCTGAAATTTCTAATTAGTGCCATGTGCATTCTTTTATTCGACGCGTAACACTCCCTAGTGCTTATCCTGGGATGCGGGTGTTACAACGATGTGGGTTGGAGCCAAAGAGACTCACGGAGTGGGTTTGGCGGAATATATCGCCTAATCTAAATGGTCAAAAAAAAGTTTATACGAAACAAATGAAATCAATACGTGGTCAGTTATCTATTGTGATTGAGTTGACACAATTATTTCCAAATAAAGTTGTAAGGACTAGGGGATTCAAAATTCTTTTTCACCTGTGTTACTATCCTTTAGAGTTCATATGCCTATCTATTTGATTGACATAATAGTGTTTACAATAGTTGTCTACTTAGAATACTTAGAATACGTCACACGACAACGTGACACTCCTGACCCCATGTAATGTTGTAAACTCTTTATCAACTTTTTACTCTATAGGTTCATGGCCGCCAAAATGTCGACAACTCATAAAAACACCTTTAATGGTGGAACCCCTCCGGCCCTCCCCTAAGTGTCTATATATCCCCTATTTTCTTTCCCTCACATTTTTTATCTGCTCTTTTTTCTTTTAGCTAACAATTTCTAAAATTAGTAAAATAAATACGTTATTTATTTTACTTATTTTGTTATTTCTACGCTATATTTTTCGTACGAGATATTACACACGTGTCTATAAAAAAATATAATATAGTAAAAACCATGTTACTCAATGATCAAAGTCACATAGACAATGGTTTTGTCTACATCTTCACATTAACGTGCAAATCACGGTTACTTAAAAATGACCGCGACTGAAGTCAAGTCGAACCGAGTTAGGTTGGACTTGGGCTCGACTTGTTTACAAATCGAGATGAGCCAAGTTAATTCGTTTATTTTAACGAATTGAAATATTAAGCTTGAGCTTGAATCATTAAAAACCGAGCCGAGCTGAACCGGTTCATTTATTTTATATAATTTAATATATTATAAGTTTTACAAACATATATATATATATATATATATATATATATATATATATATATATATAGGATGAAGAATTAATATTAACCACATCTTAATGTATTAACCAACTAACTTAATCTCTATGGTTTCTTGAAATATACCTCAATTGATCCAACGGATGTGGTTGAAAGAGATTAAAAGTGAATTCTTTTTGTACCACTTTTGCATCAATGGGTATTATTGTAACTTCCAGATACATACTGATTCATAGTCACATCCACCGCCATCTTCTCTTTTTTCCCTGCAAGAACAAAAGTCACAGTATTCATTTGTAGATTTCAAGATTTACTTGAAGTTTTCAAGATAAGTTGCAGGTTCTTTAGGGTTATTTATACTACGACTGTTTTCAGCTTCATCAAACGTAAAGGGTTTGCTTTGGTCATTGTTGTAGCAAATTTCAAGAGAAAAAGGGTTATTTTGAGTTTTTTTTTCAAGAATTCGATCTTCAGGTAACATTTTAAAATCTTTTATATTTCACATTTTGAGTTATTATGAACTTAGTTGACTTGTAATGGATGAAATTTGAAGGGTTATAAAGATCGTAACATTACAACTAATTAACTCCGCCGACGTCCGTTCGAACAAATCCACCGCCTGCTACCCCTCCGGCGACCTTCGGGAACGAACCTTCTCCGGCGACCTGCAAGAAACGAGCCGCCGACCTCCGTTCGAACAGAATCACCGCCTGTTAACCCTCTGGCGACCTGCGATAAATGAATCATTCTCCGTTCGAACGAATACTTCCGATGTCCGCTGCCACCACCGGCGAAGGTCCGTTTTTTTCTTTTTTTTTCCTATATTAATTGGGAGTTTCTGTGAATTAATCAAATCGGAGTTGTATTACTTGGAATCATGAACTGAGTTTTCATTTTCTTTTTAAGGTGTGAGTATGAAATCGTGTGAATCGTGTACTGGGTTCCCGTCGTTGATTATATGCCATGTATTATTGGTTTGTACTATTGTGTGTTTATTTTGGTTGATTTTTCTATCTTATTTTTCATAAAGTTTATTCAAATTAGATACACCAAACGATTTGTATATACTTACTGAACTAATGTAATCATTTTTTTTTATAGAAGATTGCTTTTTGTAATATGGATTTCAAGTTTACAAATCTTTGCATCTATCTTTGATTTCTTTACATTTATGTTTTTTTACATGAGTTTTTTGTTGAGAATGTCTGGTGGTGCAGGTATAGCATCAGTGTTAAAGTGCATTGCCGACTTGTATTTTATACATCAGAAGTTGTACATTTGTCTTTTTTTTTACAAATATTTGATAGATTGTAAATAACACCGGTATTAGTAATCATCACACCACCATTAATGTTTATAGCATCAGTGTTTTATTGGTCTTTTTGTTGAACCTTGATGCTTTTACAGGTTGTAATCTATGTATATCTAGTTGTACATTTGATTTTTTTTGTTCTATCTTGATAGCACCAGTGTTTACTGATCATCACACAATTGTTAATGGTTGTAGCATCAGTGTTTTATATGCATATTGATGCATTTGTATGTTTGTATAGGTTGTAATATATGCATGTATAGTTGTACTTTAGTAGAAGCATGAATGCTATTGGTTATGATTGTATGGATGTAATTTGTTATTGTTAATAGTTATGAAAGTGTTGTTAGTAGTTGTAAAACTAATGCTACATCGTACGTCTGAGAAAACGGTAGTAAAAAACGTCAAGACTATACTTGAATTAAAGATAAAAATGAGACGAGTTTAATGGTGCAACTTTTATAAAAATCCGACAAAGTATAAAAAAGTTATAGGCTTTTTAAAATGAATGGGGTGTTTTATGTGGGTGTGTAAAATCTCTAATTTGCCCTTTTGATTTAAAAAAAAGATGGGGACACATGGCATGATCTGGTGGCTCCTGACTTTTTCCAACCAATGGACGGGGGTTAATGAGTTATTACATTTGACATTGGTTAATATATATTCCTTATATGGTTAGGTTCAAATGAGAACAACCACATAGACCTCGTGTCTTGTTTTAGTAGAAGTATTTATATTATTTTCTATTAAAGATATCATAGAATATTACCTATATATTATAGGGTAAGTCAACACAGAAACACGCCTGTTTGGCTGCTTCCTGTGTTGACTTTTCGATCTAGATATATACAGATGGTTCCATAAGATAAACATATGGCATGATTGTCTCAACGGTTAAATCATTTGCATTATATGGAGGGGACCCTGGTTCGAAACTAGGGATCTCCAATTTTTCACCAATATTTTTCTTTTTCCCTTTTTCTTGTAGATTATATCAATCTTTTCAACATAGTAAACCAACAGAGGTTGTGTCCTAGTGGTTGGAAGTTTCGGTTTGTGATTTAGGGTTGCATGTTTAAATATTTGGAACTCCATGTTTGCCAAAAAAAATTCCTTATTTTTTTTAGATAAAAAATTGTTTATGTTATGTACATTCGCTCTTTGTTTTTCATTTTTTTTACCTTCATTCATATTGGACTTTACGAATGGTACATAAGGGATTTTTATTGTCGCAACGCGCGTCAATGCTTTAATTTTTTTTCTTAAAGGCGTTTATGCTCTATTTTTTCTAATTATTTCCCTTTGTTCATATTGGACTCTACGAATGATACATCACGGATTTTTACCACTACAACGCACGCCAATTCTTTTCATGTTTAAAACCATGCCCGGCGAAACGCGCGGGAAGTTCTCAGCCTATTAGTTTAATGAGTCAAACGAGTGAACCAATAAATGAGTCAATTAATGAGAGAGTCAAGAAGTGGTCGAATCTTGACTTGTGTTCAGCTCGTTTATAATGAAGCCGGTTTCAAACGTGCCACGAATATGAGCTTTTATTATAGCTATAATTATCAAACTTAAAAAATTAGGTTATAAATATAAGAAAAATTGGATTTTATTAATCCAAGTTATTACTAGTTGGCTGATATTAATCCCAGTTAAAGAATTGGCCTACATTAATCCCAATTATCATGGTGTTGGAATTCGCTTGTCCTCAGTTAGTTTTTGTTTAACTTCGTTAGATTTTGGTGATGCCACGTCAGCAAAATAGAATGCCACGTCAGCAAAATACTAACGGTGTTAGAGAAAAGTTAACGGAGGACCAACGAATTCCAACACCATGATAATTGGGATTAATGTAGGCCAATTCCTTAACTAGGATTAATATCGGCCAACCAGTAATAACTTGGATTAATAAATCCATTTTTTCTAAATATAAATAAAAGAAATGCAAGAAATGGAATATATATTCAACCTACGTTTTTTCCCGCAATTTAATCATGTTATTATAAAGGGTCAAAAGAGAATTTGTACAAAACAAATGAAACCAATGTGTGGTCCAATATCTATGTGATTGAATTGACACAATTATTTCGAAACAATTTGGAACGATTAAAAGATTCAAGATTAATTTTTATCTCTCTTATTATTAGCTTCAGAGTTCACGTTATTATCTTCAGAGTTCTTATCTATCTAGTTATTTGATTTACATAATAGTTTTCTATATCGTTTTCTCTTTAGAATACATCCTACAACAATATGACACTCTAGTCCTGACCCCATGTAATGTTGTAAACTCTTTATCAACCATTTTACTCTCTAGGATCATGCCCACCGAAACGTCGACAACTCATAAAAACACCTTTAATGGTGGAACCCCTTCTCTCTCCCTCACATTCTTTATCCGCTCTTTTTCTTTTTTCTTTAAGCTAACAATCTCTAGATTTTGTAGAATAAATGCATCGATGTTTTGATTATGAGGTATACGTCTTAGGTAACGGTTTAAATACAAAGTGTAATTTGTGCACACAATATTTGAAGGATTATGGGTAAATGATCTAAGGAATCAATGGTTTGGTTCTAATTTAGATTTAAAGATGAAAGTTTTAAACGTGAAAAATGTCTAGAAGGGTAAAATTAGAATAGCCTATAATTTTAATCGTCTTCTTCTAGAGGGGTCATCTAGAAATCGAGTCGTTTTGAATTGAATATATTAAAATAAAAAGCTCACATAGATGTTATGGGTAATATGTTAACTTTTCTCAAGTACCTACATTTTTTCAAATGAGTAAAACTTTTTTATACAACATCATTTTAAAAAAAATATTACACCTTAAAATCGAACATTTTATTTTTCTTTAATTTGAGCATAGTATTGTTATATTTTTTTTTATATATAAAAAACGTCTATGTATGATTGTATAACTTGCGTAATTATAAACATCGGTTGCGTAATTACCAATAAAAATTGAAAAATTTGCATAACTATTTATCTTTTTTTTAATGGCAACGAGATATATAAAAAACACGAGACGATTAAGAAAACCTAACCAACCCCCCAAAACAAACAATTACATAAAATTAAGTGGGTTTTGTAACCACTTAACCCAGGACAACCCACACTTCTTATCTCTAAAAGTAACTATTTATCTTATACACGTAAAAACAAAGATTACCCTTCTCTTCAAATACACGGATACGCTCAAGTTCCCTCGTATCCTTTGAATGTTTTTGAAACTTGGTATGGTAATTATATTTCATTGCGGTGACTAAGTAGTCAGTGTATTTTTTTAATAAAATGATAAAATTATTACCTATATATTATAGGGGAAGGTCAAACAGGGAACACGACAACTTACTAATGGTTCCATATTAATTGTTTATAGTTTTTGTTTAGTTAATTACTTAGTCAATATTATACCTATTATTTGTTTTTTATTTTCTTAAAAGATTGTTATCTATTTTAATCATGTTGTTCTTATAGATGTAATGCTTCATCATAAATATTGCTTGCAAAAACTTATATCCATTATCCATTACTTATTTTTACTTATTTTGTTACTTCTACGCTATATTTTTAGTGTTAGATATTACATATGTGGCTATTAAAAATATAGTAAAAACCATGGTACTCAATGACCAAAGTCATATTTAAAGCCTAATGGTTTTATCTACATCTTTACATTAACGTGCAAATCATTATTACTTAAAAAAGACTATGATTGTAAACGAGCTGAGTCGAATCAAGCTAGGCTGGACTCGGGCTTGGGCTCGGGCTCGACTTGTTTACAAATCGAGTTGAGCCTAGTTGATTCGTTTATTTTAATGAGCTAAAATATTAAGGTTGAGCTCGGCTCGTGAAAAACAAAGCCAAGCCGAGCCGGTTCATCGAGCCAACTAGTTTATTTTATATAATTCAATATGTTATAAGTTCTACAAACATATATTTATATAGGAAGAGAATCATTGGAAAACCTCCTAAATATTGAAAAACCCGGGTATTTTAGTAAAATACCTCTAATATTTTTTGGTTGTCCAACTTTGATTTGAATTTCATTATTTATCTCTCCATTTCATCTCACTTTTACGTATAACACCACAAAACCTAGTTATTATTGTTACACATATGTAACTATAGCGATGGTGGTTACACCTGTGTAACAAAAATGACTATGTTACACCTGACGTAACATGTTTAAATAAAGTGCAATTTCTTGTTTAGAACTAATGTTATACTGGTGTAAGTGGTTTTTTAGGTTTTAAAAAAGGTGAGGCTTTCTATTGAACCTCACCCTATATATATATATATATATATATATATATATATATATATATAGGGAGAGGATCATTTGAGAACCAATTTGATTTGAGAACTAAAAAGAACTAATTTGAGCCACAAGTTTATTTACATGTATCCCCCCTCCCATGAATTGTAGTGGTCCCCCTGAAATGTGTGGTTGCGATTTAGTTCTCAAAAGTTCTCAAAACAAAAAGTTCTCATTTGAACCTAACCCTATATATATATATATATATATATATATATATATATATATATATATATATATATATAAGGGAAATGGTCATGCGAAAACGCATATATTTTGCGCAAACGCGAAAACCATCTTAAAACCAACATAACTTTTTCATACGTTTATATATATTTTAAAATTTTTCACCAAAAGTCTTATAATAATGTTATTTTTAATTCTATAAAAACAAAAAATAAAAAGTTAACGTTTGTTTATTTTTTATTTTTTTCCGTGATACACATGTGTACCATAAAAAAAACTCATACTATAGTATGAGTTAATATTTATTTTCTCTAAGACGCACCATATGTGTTATATTATTATTATTTTGTTGTGTTTTTATGAATGATACACATGTGTACCACACCAAAAAAAAAACCCTCATATATGTGGTATACATTACTAGTTTTAAAAGAAAATTACACCATAAGTCTTATAGTTATGTTATCTTTATATCTAATGGAAAAAATAACACTTAATAACTTTTTTTAATTATATGTTGCACATGTGCACTATGTTTCATTATCATTAGTACCATAAATGTTTTAGTGTTTTTAATATGTTTTTAGCATAAGGAGTCTTTTTACACATGATAATTCGTTTTTGTGCAGTAGTAATGATGATGATACACATGTGTATCACACGAAAAAGAAACCGTTAATTTTTTTAAAATATTTGTTTCCAAAGTTGAAGATAACGTAATTCTAAGACATTTGACGCCAATTTTATGAAAAATCATTAACGTATGAAGAAGTTATGTAGGTTTTAATATTGGTTTTCCCGTTTTCGCAATATAAAGGGTTTTCGCAGGATCCTTCCCCTATATATCTATATATATATATATATATATATATATATATATATATATATATATATTTGAAAGTAAAAAATAATATTTTAAATACTCTATAGAAGAATTTAGAATTCAAATATATCTTAAATTATTTAAAAAATAAACGTTTTTATTAAAAAAACACCACATCTTCGTGTCTTGTTTTAGTTCAAAATTTTATATTATTTTCTATTAAAAAGATCATAAAACATTTATTTAACAAGCCAAACGACTGAGCCAACAAGTGAGCCCATTAAGACTGTGTTTGGCGCACTAGCTGAAAAGCTAGCTGCTAGCTGATAAGCTAGCTGCTAGCTGATAAATTATAAGCTAGCTGATAAAAAATAACGTTTGGTAAAAACTAGCTGAAAAACTAGCTGAAAAATATAAAATAACATAAAAGTACATGTCATAAATGTAAATAAAGATATTTATTTATAAGTTAGGGAAGGGTAAAACTGGAAATATTATAAAAGCTAGTTGAAACGCTACTCCAACTAGCTTTTCAAAAGCTAGCTTATAAGTTATAAGCTAGCTTTTTGACGTTACCAAACGGGGCTTTTAAAAAAAGCTAGCTTATTAAAAAAAAGCTCTGTTTGGTAACGTAAAAAAGCTAGCTTATTAGCTAGCTTATGGCGCGCCAAACACAACCTAAGGGGAGAATCAAGAGATGATCTGACCTTGGCTTGCTCTCAACTCGTTTAACATTGAGTTGGTTTCAAGCGAGCCATGAGTACGAGTAACCCTAGCGGGCGCTAATGTAAGGAAAGAAGGTGTTGTTCGTCCACTTCTGCTCCAGCCTGAGAAATTACCATGTAGTCAGAGGAAACTCAAATGTAAGCTAGTACCAGATAAGAGAAGTGACTTTAGGTTTAGTCCTACTTCCTGGAAGTAGAGGGGAGTTCACTCACTGCCGGGCTGATTCATTCTCCTAAGCCTCATAATTGACACCTTGTTGAAGCCCAATGAGGGGAAGGAGTTAGTTTTATAGTTTATCCTAGACTTATTGGAAAAAGAAAGCTAGGGAAATGCTGCCAACTCCCTTTACTCCCACGTTGGAAAGCATATGAACTTGACTTGTGACAATCTGACTCGTCAGGTGGGACCCGCAATGACTTAAACTTACAAATCGAGAACTCACCTATATGGGCGTGGCCTGTCAATTAGAGTATTAGATGAGTCTAGTGTTCTTAAATCACAATACAAAATATCACACACAAAGTTGAGTCTAGAAACATTCGTAGTTAACCAAAAATCGATATGTGTTACTGTGACACCCACTCTAAGACTTGGCGTTAGGAGGGGACACGTGTCGGATTTACTCATGAACACTTGACACAACATAGATATTAAGCAGCGGGAATTTAAAACTTTTATTTATATAAGCCAAGTACTACAGTAAGTGAGATATTGTACATAACTATAACTAATTAATAATGAAAACCATAACTAAGCCAGCTTGCCATAAATTCTTCCTTGATAACTTTCCCGATTATCCCGCCCTCACGAGATCCGTGCCTTTACTTCTAAATGTCTCTGCAGAACCTAGCATACATACTTTTAAAAATTCAGCTTACGCTGGTGAGTTCTATCGCTTAGTTCAAAAACCGTTTAAGTGTTTACCTGGTTTTCACAACACATGTATAAATCACATATAATTTCTAACACATAATCACTATGATAATATATCCTATTATCTTAACCATGACCCTAGGCTAAACTTTTGGGTCACTATTTTTAATCAACTATTTTGGTTCTCCATGAAGAGTCCGCCCACCACTACACACTTCGTCCCATCTCGAAGGATAGTTATTACAACGACCCAATGTAGCTTCATCCGTACATGTTTCCCTAAGCCACCACTATGGGGAAGTAGCGTCTCTTCATTCTTCGTCTCTTTCAAAAGGTTCGCCCGCCACTGCAATCATCACCCTACCTTGTCGTAAGTTAGCTTTTGCGATGTCCGGATGCCGCTCCGTCCGTACACGGTTCCCTAAGCCACCATTATGGGGAAGCAGAGACCCTTCGTCTTCAGTAGCAACATATGCCCAAACTCTAATAAGTCATATTAGAAACTCATGCTTTAACTCTATTAGGTTCTAGTAGCAACTCATGCTTTAACTCTATTAGGTCATTTTCTCATCTTAATGACTTAATCACCGATCATGTATACTACCTACCCCTAGTTAAATAACCAGATGCTTTAGGTTTGTTATTAAACAATGATAAAGCATTCATATACTGCAACAAATGGACATCCCCCAATTTACCGTAGGTGTATGTATATAGGATGTACCAGTGGCGTATCCACCACATATTAAAATAAGTAAATGCATCACCTGTTCTCATATAATCATACATATTCACTAAATGTTTACTAACAATTCCCTTGTCACTTGGCCACCTAATTTCAAGCAAGTATATAAACATCACATTATAATAAACATAATTGCATAACACGTATAAGCAACTTAACAACAACTTCATCATATAACACGTATATATCAAGTCACAATTATGTTGAATATATTTTCACAAATATTGTATGTATACCAGCTCAAAAACGTCAAAAGCATTTAAAACATTTGATAGTGGGCTCATAGGACTCACTATATAAAATAGGGCTTGGAGAAACTCACCTTATATCTTTAAGCAGTTATTCATACAGAATCTCCGTTATGGTCCATATTTAACCTAATCGTGTATCGGATCGCATTAATGCAAGGTTATTATAAATAATACCTATGCTTATTTATATCTTATTATCTTAATAACACTTCATTTGGGTTTATCTATTTTAAGGCCAAAATAACCAAAATGCTCTTATAGGCAAAACATTCGTTTTACTGATAATACAAAGACGCGCATTCCTATAACTAAACGCTCACCCGAGATCGCCCAGTGAGATATGACATGTCCTAGTTGGGATATATGCAACACCCCTGCTTTGCTAGAAACCCCAGTGTACAGGCGCCTACCCTTCCGGTTCGCACGAACTTCTAACATCCAATTAACTCGGTATTTTTAATACTTTATTGTTTATCAATTTTAAACTCATATATACTTATTATATATATATATATATATATATATATATATATATATATATAGGGTTAGGTTCAAATGAGAACTTTTTCTTTTGAGAACTTTTGAGAACCAATTTGGGCCACTAATTTTCAAGGGGGGAGCATTCAAATTCATGGGGGGGGGGGGGGGTTTCCATATATATAAACTAGTGGCTAAGATTAGTTCTTTTTAGTTCTCAAACCCAATTAGTTCTCAAATGATCCTCTCCCTATATATATATATATATATATATATATATATATATATATATATAGGTTTAGGGTAAAATACATCAAGCAAAAACGCTACATCCATTGCGGATTGATCTGGGGCGTCCATCAAGATCATCCAACAGCCATGATCTATGGTGTTTCCGCCTATGGTGTTTTTTTCCCCACCGAAAACGCCATAGGCGAAAACACCATAGATCTTGGCTGTTGGATGATCTTGATGGACGCCTCAGATCTATCCGCAATGGATGTAGCGTTTTTATGTGATGTAGCCTAACTCTCCTCTATATATATATATATATATATATATATATATATAAACATGTTATAAGACCAAAAATTAAGTCCCATACCCTCCAGATTATTTTATATTTATTAATCATATCTAGAAACCCTAATTTCACGTATTTCTCGTTTTATTGTCAAAACTCATTTTTATTCCAAATCAACTTAGGGTATTATCCATTATAACATTTTATATTATCCTTTAAAATATCAAAGCTTAATTGAACACCATTTACTTAGTTTGGGCAGAACAACGTTATGAAAACGCTATTTTTGACCCGTTAACAAAACCTTTACCAAAACTTTTACAATTGTGAAATAAACTTCGGGCTTTCTTAAAACATATTATTTTAGGATTACACACAAAAATTCAGACCCTAATTCCAACTCGATTACCCAATTTTTACAAAACAAGCTCAAGAACCCTAATTTTTACACATTTTTAGAAATCATACTTAGAGATCGATTTAGCCAAAATTTAAAGAGGTTATTTTAAAGAATACATATGAGAGCTTGACTGAAAATTTTCAGCTTCTGAATCCTATTGAGCAGCTCGAATTCGACATAAGAAGTTCTGGGTCCGAAAGAGGGTTTTTGGGTTAAGAACTTGTGAATTAGTGCCTTGTTCTGTTGAAATGAAGCTTCATTTTATAGGAAAAGGGTGCGCCTTAGGTGTTGAACACGTTCTATGGTGATAATCTGAAGAAAACGACGCGTAATACGACCACACTTGGCCTGTAAGTTCGCAAACGTGGCTAAAAAACGAGCAAACATGAAATCTGCCTGCAGAAGATCCAGGCGTATCGCGCCAATGGAGGTCTCAGTTTGCGTGATACGCGTAGACCTTGTGTTCCGGTCATAATTTGAAATTTTACATGTTTGCTCCTTATACTTTTGTTTAATGCATTTTAGGCCCTCGAACTTTTACCCTTTTATTATTTTATGTACCAAAACATTATGGGATATATTTCTAACATTTTCTAAGGTTTCTAAGGCACGAGATTCGTACGATAACATATATATACTTACATATATATTTATTTATGACTGCTAAATTACGTTTTAGCCCCTTGAACTTTATAATACTTATCGTTTCATGTTATAGATCACATTAGGATATACTTTTAATAACTTCTAAGCCATTGGATACTTATGACGATAATTATAAACACGTACTTTGCTTGAAGATGTACGTTTTATAAAGTAAAAATGTGTTTGAACATCAAAAAGGTAGTTATAATTGTAGGGATATGATTATGTAATAGTAAAAGTATGTCCGAATATTATTTAAGCCTACGGGGTCACACGTCTCGACACCAAATGTATTGATATTAATTAATGGTTAATTAATATTTATCACGAACATTTAACGAGATTTCGTTAAAAACTGACAGTTAATTGTTAACAGAGGGGTGTTAGTTGTAATTAGAGAGAATTGTAATTGGATTACAATTGAGAAAAGGTTGTGGATAAGGTCTCTAGGCCGATTTCGCTAGGGCTCTTATGCCTATCCCTTTTGCTTGTTTATCAAGTATTCTAATCCTATAAATAGACGCTCTGGGTTTAAGGATTAGTGGCTGCTTTATGAGATAAAGAAAAAACCCTAATTCTCTCTCTAATCTCTCTAATTTTCGGCAACAAGAAAACCCTAGGGGTTTGCGATTTCTTGTGTGGTTCGACCAAGCCTACATCAAGAAGAGGTTCGTGATCGGTTGCTAGCACATAGCATTGGTGTGTCGTGTGTGCGATCGTAGAGGGATTTATATCAAATCCTCCAAGAGATCAAGTCTTGCCGAGCTAAAAAGGTACACGTTCTAATACCGGTTAGTTAGATTAATTCATAGGATTCTTTCCGCTGCGTACTCGTGTTTTGATAAAAGTTATATAACCCAACAGTGGTATCACGAGCCACCTATGATTTTAATTAATTACCGGGAATAAAACTTGGAAGGGGGGTAACCAAAACAAGATTCTAGCTTTTCGATTCATTTAAAAATCGTGTTTTACAATTGGAAAAGGTTTCGCAATTGGTAAAAACGAAAAAATCCGACAGAATAGGACTTTTCGACCCGATCGGAAAGTCCCTGATCGAAAAACGCTTCTCGACCCGATCGGAAACCCCTGATTTCTGATCGGAAAAACTATTCCGGTGCGGAGACCCTTGTTTTCCGACCGGAAACCCTACTTTTCGATCCAAATTGTAAAGTGTTTACGAACTGGTCGAAAAGTAACCGATCGAAAAGGCTTTTCGGGCCGATCGAAAAGTATCCGATCGGAAAGGTTCCGATCGGAAAGGCTTTTCGACCCGATCGAATAGTCTCCGATCGAAAAGTAACCGATCGGAAAGGCTTTTCGACCCGATCGAATAGTCTACGATCGAAAAGTACCCGATCGAAAACCCTGTTTCGATCGAAAACCCATGCTTTCCGATCGTAAACTCAAATTATGAATCGAAAACCTCTTGCCGAATCGGAAACCCTAATTTTTAGTTCTAAAATTTGATTTTTGTGATCTAAAAATTTTAAATCCAAGTTTTTATTAATTATTAGATAATTGTTATGAACAACATGTTGTACCTTTAAAACTTTAAAGTGTTAAAAAGAAGTAAAAACCATGATGTTTCATGCAAATCGTTCATGGTTATTACTTAAATCAAGGAGGACTATAAAATTAAAATTATATGTGATAATTAGAAACCCTATAAATTATGTGATTATCTGATAATTGTGACATAATAAAAGGTTTAATGAAAATTTGTTTTATGAAAATCGAAATTTGCTTAAATAATCTATTGAAATATGATTTTTTTTATAAAATAAAATTTGTGTCCTAAAAGTCAAAAGAAACACCGGCTCACCCATTTGAACACACTCTAAGAGAGGTATAAGTCGGGTCGCTCTGCTTCCCTAAAGTGGTAGGTTTTTAATTGCAAAAGTTGCAAACCTCAACCCTACGCTTCTTTGTGTGTTGCAAATGGAGCTACCGAGCTCTTTTGACTTGGATGACAAACTAAGAATTTTATAAACACATTATGTGATGAAGATGTGCATGAATCTTCACACATAACTTTTTTGATCACGCATCAAAATTGTTTTGACCCAAACCAAACTTAAGTCTTTGCCATCCACCTTGTAAATGACACTTTTGGATGTCATCTTACTCATTGGTACACAATGGTAAAATGGCATTTGCATGGCAAATTCCCACTCATTGGTACACAATGGTGGAAAATTTGTGCGTTCTTGGCTGGACGACTTAAAACGAGCTAGGCGGTGAGACCCTTAGCCCGTGGCAAAAGATGGGATGAAACATGACTACAAATCACTTGGTGCAAGTTGTAGATCCCATAAAATCTAGGAATTGTATTTGGAATACAATTAGTGATCGTCACTTACCATTTGAATGCATCATTTCTAGCAGATCAACTGATGAAATGATGGCATGTCAATTGGATCCTAGCCTTAATAAAGCTTAATTGTTTAAAATGTTTAAACATTGGGTAATTAAATTTATTAAGGAAAAGATTATCGAAAATACTGATTTTTGAACTTAATCTGTTTTGTAGATGGCAACAAACCCTCCTCAAAACAATGTTGGTCATGCTTTTCGTCAAATGTTTGAAAGAGAAAAGCTGAACGGATCTAACTTCAATGACTGGTACCGTCAACTGAGGATTGTCCTTAGAGTTGAACGGATGACCGATGTCCTTGAACATCATTGGCCGATCGAGCCAGCTGCATATGCCTCTGAGCAAGAGAAAGCGTTCTACAACGCAGAGTACAACAGATACGATGAGGTTGCTTGTATGATGATCTCGAGTATGACTCCCGATCTTCAGAAGCAATACGAATTTCATACACCTTGTGATATGATCAAAGAGCTGAAAAAGATGTATGAAAAACAAGCTGGTGTCGAATTGTTCGACCTAGTTGTGGAACTCCACGACTTGAAGCTTGAAACTGGTAAATCGGTCAGTAGTCATGTGCTCAAGATGAAGAGCTACTTTGACAAATTGGAATCGCTCAATTATGGGTATAACCGTGCTGTTGCAGTTGGCATGATCCTCAAATCGCTTACGAAGGATTTTGAGGGTTTTGTGCGCAACTATAACATGCATAGTATGACTAAGACTATACCTGAGCTTCATGCTATGCTTGTCGAGTATGAAAAAACGATTCCTAAAAAGGCCACTGAAACACCCCAAGTTCTTATGATCAAGGGGGGTAAGATCCAAAAGGCTAAACGACCGAAAAAGGGGAAGGGCAAGATTGATGGCAAGGGTAAAGGCAAGGCTGTTGCCCATATCCCTAAAGCCAAGCAAACCCCTCCGGCCCCTAAAGAGCATCAGGCTAAGGACCAGATCTGTCACCATTGTGGTGAAGTCGGACACTGGAAGAGGAACTGTCCTACCTACCTAGCTGAGTTGATGAAGAAGAGAAAGAATACTAGTGGGACTAGTACTTCAGGTATCTTCACAATTGAATTATTTTCCTTTTCTAAGAGTGATTCATGGGTGGATGACACCGCCTGTGGAACTCACATCTGTAATTCATTACAGGGTCTTAGAAAGAGGAGGAAACTGAAGCCTGGAGCTTTGCAGCTGTTCGTTGGAAATGGTTTGCCAGCAGCTGTGGAAGCTATAGGAGAATTTCATTTAATTCTGCCTTCTGGGTTATCCATTGTATTAGACAATTGTCATTATGCACCTTCTATCACTAGAGGTGTTATTTCAGTTTCTTTGTTGAAAAACCAAGGATACATTAATGTTTTTAATGATATCGGTATTTCAGTTTCTAAAAATAATGTTCATTATTTTGATGCTATTCCTTGTGATGGCATTTATGAAATTGATATGCGTGGTTGTGTTTCAAATAATTCAATGTTCACAGTTAGCAAACGAGCCAAAACTAGTTTGGACTCTACCTATCTATGGCACTGTCGTCTTGCCCATGTTGGCAAAAACCGCATTGAAAGACTTCAACGTGAAGGGATCTTACAATCAAATGATGAATCATTTGATCAATGCGTTTCCTGTATCTCAGGAAAGATGACTAGAAAACCCTTTCCGAACAAGCCGCAAAGGGCAAAAGAGCTACTTGGACTCATCCATACTGATGTATGTGGCCCATTTAGACATGTGTCAAGAAAAGGTGCTAGCTACTTCGTAACTTTCACGGATGATTTCAGCCGTTATGGTTATGTTTACTTGCTTAAACATAAACATGAGGTATTTGAAACATTCAAAGAGTTTAAGAACGAAGTTGAAAATCAACTCGGTAAGACCATCAAGATCCTTCGATCGGATCGTGGTGGAGAATACTTAAGCCAAGAGTTTAAGGATTATCTTAAAGCGTGTGGAATTGTCCAACAGCTTACTCCCCCTTATACTCCTCAGCATAATGGAGTGTCTGAGAGGAGGAATCGAACCTTACTAGAGATGGTGAGGTCGATGATGAACCTTACAACTCTCCCATTATCATTTTGGGATTTTGCTCTAGAAACCGCTGTACGCATTCTAAATATGGTTCCAACCAAGAAGGTTGAAAAGACACCATATCAATTATGGCATGGAGAAGTCCCTGTGTTGTCTTACTTAAGAGTCTGGGGATGTGAGGCACTTGTGAAGCGTGATACGCCTGACAAATTACAACCCAGGACTACTAAGTGCATCTTCGTGGGATAAACAAAGAAAACAATGGGTTACTACTTCTATAATCCCTCCGAAAACACTGTTCGTGTTGCTCGATATGCTGAATTCTTTGAAAAGAATTTTATAGCTCAAGAGAACAGTGGGAGAATTGTAGAACTACTAGAAGATGTGTCACCTTTTGAAACAACTAGCAATCATCAACTTGGGGGGGGGGGAAATGTTCAAAGAGATGAACCTCAAGTCGATGATGTTGCGATTCCACTTCGTAGATCCGAAAGGGTCGTACGTAATCCGGATAGATGGATTGGTCTAGTCGAATCCGAGGATAACGTATCAGGAGATCTCAATGAGCCTCCGAACTTCAAAGCTGCATTATCAGATCCGGAATCTGAGAAATGGCTTGAAGCTGCGAATGTGGAAATGAAATCCATGCAAGATAACCACGTTTGGACCCTGGTTGATCTTCCTCCAAACGCAAGAACCGTTGGGAGTAAATGGCTCTTCAAGAAGAAGACCGACATGGATGGAAATGTACACACCTATAAAGCTCGTCTCGTGGCGAAAGGTTATACTCAACGTTTTGGCGTTGACTATGATGAGACCTTTTCACCAGTAGCAGACATTAGAGCTATTAGGATTCTCTTAGCCATAGCAGCGTACTATGACTTTGAGATATGGCAAATGGATGTTAAGACTGCCTTCTTAAATGGTTACTTGGATGAAGAAGTCTATATGGATCAACCTGAAGGGTTCATTGATCCAAAACATCCCAACCAAGTATGCAAGCTCCAAAGGTCCATTTATGGACTAAAGCAAGCATCGAGGAGTTGGAATAAACGGTTTGATGAAGAAATCAAAAAGTTTGGTTTCGTTCAGAATCCCGATGAGCCATGTGTATATCGCAAAGCTAGTGGGAGTAATGTTACTTTCCTTGTCTTATATGTAGATGACATATTGATAATAGGAAAACACATTCCAATGTTGCAAGATGTAAAATCCCATCTTGGAAAGTGTTTTGCTATGAAAGACTTGGGAGAAGCAGCATTCATTCTTGGAATCAAGATCTATAGAGATAGAACTAAGCGGTTGATTGGACTAAGTCAAAGTGCTTATATTGATAAGATCTTGAAGCGATTCAAGATGGAGAATTCCAAGCGTGGTAATGTACCTATGCAGGAAGGACTTGGTCTGTCGGTCAAACAAGGTGCTTCTACACCTGATGAGGTGAAGCGTATGCAGAGAGTCCCTTATGCTCTGGCTGTAGGATCTATAATGTATGCGGTGAGATGCGCTAGACCTGATATAGCGTTCGCGCAGAATATCGTTAGCCGTTATCAACAGAATCCAGGTGAAAGTCACTGGACTGCTGTTAAGACCATTCTCAAGTACCTACGGGCTACTAGAGATTTGTTTTTGGTATATGGGGGAAATCCAGATCAAGAGCTCAAAGTGACCGGATACTGTGATGCTGGATTTCAGACTGATAGAGATGACACGAAGTCTCAGTCTGGGTACGTCTTCATTATGAATGGAGGCGCTGTGGATTGGAAAAGCAAGAAACAAACCACAGTCGCTATGTCTGCAACAGAGTCTGAGTACATTGCTGCTTCGGAAGCTACAATGGAGGCTGTCTGGATAAGGAAGTTTATTAGTGGGCTAGACATTGTCCCCACAAGTAACTTGCCGATCGACATGTACTGCGATAACTCGGGTGCATTAGTCATCGCCAAAGAACCTGGAGTTCAGAAGGGCGCCAGACACTATGCCAGGAGATATCACTATGTTCGTGAGCAGATCGAACTAGGTGAAATCAAATTACTCAAAGTTCACACAGATATTAACTTAGCTGATCCTTTCACGAAAGCTTTGTCGAGGCCGAAGCTTGAAAGGCATGCTGAGGGCATGGGACTTAAATTGGCTGGTTAAATCATGTATGTCTGATGTTCGGTATTTGGATAAATGACGTTAAGCAATTTCTGTTTATATAATGAAATAAAGTATTTGATATGTTTGATTTCATTTAATGGTTAAGTTGTGTCCTATATTTGCATGTTTAATCCTTGAGTACTTGTCAAGTATTCTAAATTGTCCATTGTCGATTAACTATATGGGAATATAGTTAAACTAAGACAAAATCTGAGTGATTGGTTAGGATGGTCCCACCAAACTCACATGGTATTCATTGGATGCATACTGGACTGACCCACTAACGAATTATCACTTTATGGATCGTCGTCATTGAGTGAAATTCGTAAATGGTTGCTTTATTTATCCTTAGACTTGAGATACAAGCAGGTCATGCATGTATGGATTGCACCTACTTGATATAGGTCTAACTATCCTGAATAAGGTAGTACAAAAGGGCTATTTTCAGTAAATGTAGTGAAGTATGTGACTTGACACGTGTAGTCAAGAGGATTTGTTCCTTCAGCTTTGTGCTGAAGCAGATACCACTGGGCCCCTCATTGGACTAATTAAGATGTTTGCATGGCCGTGCCTAAATGAAATCTAGAGATGTCTCGATTTGCAATTTGGTAATCTTAAGTTAGTTGTGAGAATGAGAAACAGAATCGTTAAAGTATGAAATGACTTGATCCATATTCATATTTAACACAGTATCGGTAACAAAGGGATAGTAAATGACTGTACCATTTAAATACACTTTGAGAAACTGTACTTAAATATTTCTGGGAGCATTGGCGTGTTGCTAGACGCTAACCAATGTTATTACCTTTACTATTGCAAGCTCAAGTGGGAGCTGTAGGGATATGATTATATAATAGTAAAAGTATGTCCGGATATTATTTAAGCCTACGGGGTCACACGTCTCGACACCAAATGTATTGATATTAATTAATGGTTAATTAATATTTATCACGAACATTTAACGAGATTTCGTTAAAAACTGACAGTTAATTGTTAACAGAGGGGTGTTAGTTGTAATTAGAGAGAATTGTAATTGGATTACAATTGAGAAAAGGTTGTGGATAAGGCCTCTAGGCCGATTTCGCTAGGGCTCTTATGCCTATCCCTTTTGCTTGTTTATCAAGTATTCTAATCCTATAAATAGACCCTCTGGGTTTAAGGATTAGTGGCTGCTTTATGAGATAAAGAAAAAACCCTAATTCTCTCTCTAATCTCTCTAATTTTCGGCAACAAGAAAACCCTAGGGGTTTGCGATTTCTTGTGTGGTTCGACCAAGCCTACATCAAGAAGAGGTTCGTGATCGGTTGCTAGCACATAGCATTGGTGTGTCGTGTGTGCGATCGTAGAGGGATTTATATCAAATCCTCCAAGAGATCAAGTCTTGCCGAGCTAAAAAGGTACACGTTCTAATACCGGTTAGTTAGATTAATTCATAGGATTCTTTCCGCTGCGTACTCGTGTTTTGATAAAAGTTATATAACCCAACAATAATTGAACATCAAAAGGTGGCCACGATGATTAGAAATAGATCAAATGTGAAAACATAGAAAACTACAGCGAAAACGTTGAATAACAAAGAACCAAGCATGCGAACGAAGGAACCGACCAAGTGGGTCAGTCTGGGCGCGTTGCGGACCACAGGAAACCCCATTGGCATGGCCTTGCGGTCCGCATCGACCTCAGGTCGGCTAAAACCTAATTTTTCACTATTTAAGCCATGTTGACCCCATTTTACCTCATTTCACACACCACAAGACACTCTCAGCCGTCATTAGCTACTGATTCATCATCCTTCAATACCATCTGAGAGAATCTTGCTTGTTTGAAGACAATCTAAGCCCTAAATTATCCTATTTTCTTCTCTTTTGCTTGGTATGTTCTTGGATCTTATTTACTTGGTTATAAAGCATAAAGCTTGGATTTTTATACTAGATCTAGGACCGATATGCGATTTACATGAAGTGTTATGTGTAGATCTAGGTTGTATGTTGATAAACATATGATTTTTATGCATGATATTGATGTACAATGATGATAATGCTAGATCTCGCATGTGAGGTCACAAAGCTTGTGTTTGTATGCATGAAAGTTGATAAAGATGTTGACTTTACGTTAGATCTAGTTGCTAGAGTGATAAAGTTGCTAACTTGATGATGGTTATGTGATAAAGATCGAAACTTTGTAACCGAGCATGCATGTTAACGAATAAAGGTGGTGTATTGATGGTTGATTATCTATAAAGTTGATAAATTTACATAGGATCTTGCATGCAACTTGTTAAAGGATGGATCTTGATGATGATTATGCGATAAAGTTAGGAACTTTACATAGAATAATGCATGTAACGTAATAATGGTCGAGTCTTGATGATAATTAGTAGCAAAGTGTGTAATTTGATGGCTTATAATGCATGCAACATGATGAATGTGCAATTTCAATGCTTAACATGTGATAAGATGTGACACCTCGTCCAAAAATCCAGGTCAAACTCATTACTTTGACATTTAATTATGATAATTACGTGCATTACTTGGCAAATTATCTGTTAATTACTGATTATGCCTGATAAATCCAACATGAATAATTCTCGCGTTTGTATTGGAAACATATACCCATAACCTATAGAGAGTTCATAAAACAATTTATGAAACTTTATTAATAAAAAAGAATACTAATAAAATATAAAAATGTACTTTTTATATTTTCACTTAAATCCGTGAGAGGCGGAAGTCTAAGGGCATGCCAGCTGCCAAAGCGGAAAATATCTTGGTTGTGACGGGCCTGGGCTGTTACAGATGGTATCAGAGCCAGTAGTCGGCCAGTGTGCCAGTGAGGACGCTGGTCCCCTAAGGGGGAAGGATTGTAACATCCCACACTGGTGGGGAGAAGAACTAAGTATCGCTTTATAAGGGTGTGGATACCTCCCCTACCAAGACGCGTTTTAAATCCGTGAGGGGCGGATGTCTAAGGGCATGTCGGCTGCCAAAGAGGAATATATCTTGGTTGCGACGGTCCTGGGCTGTTACACACTCGGAAAGACTTCCCGTTCGATCATCACTGAAACCGTAATCCCATTGGGCCTGGTTTGGCCCAACGAGCCCAAACCCCACTTTCCGAGCCCGCAACTTAATCGAATGAACCAACCCGACTACTTGATGACTCGACCCGAAACCCCGGCCCAACCTGCGGCCCAAACGGGTCCAACTCTTCTCTTCCCTTTAGCCCAAATATTAAAACCGGCCCACACTCACTTTTCCTCCCTTAATGATTCGGCCCAATCACCTAACCCATACCAGAAGTTTTATGTCTTTTACACTAGCCCATCACCTCCTTTTTTATAAATAATCTACCACCACCTTTGTATTTATTTACACCATCCAAGGTTTTATAAAACATGATCCAACACCACCTTTTGGTAGTATGTGCATTCCTATAAAAAAAAAGAAACCTCCTGAATATTCAATCACCCTCCACACAAATGTCTTGCAATTAAGAATTAAACATATGTTTAATAGAGGCTAGATGCCAAATAAATCAATAGCATGAGTTGGCAAGATAATTGACTCAAAGTTTAAGAAAACGACCATGGGTTAATACACCAAAACATCCATCATAAATCACCACCACATCCCAAGCACACAACACACCTTTGCTATACTCTCCTCCCCTCTCCTTGCTTACGGCCAAACACCCCTGCCCCCTCCATAGTGTCTGCGCCCAACCACCTTTGGCCACCACCCGCGCTGTCGTTGGAGCCACCGCCAAGCACCACCTCCTTCCTCCACTTCACGGCAGCCCCTAACACCCTCTTGTAAGCTCTAAACCTCCTTTTCTCTTATTTTTTCTATATATTTGCTACACCCAAATAAACACCCACACAAGACTTGATGATCAAATCCTTCTACAATTTTAAACTATAACATGAAATAATGATCTATGATCAAGTTAGTGAATTGATAATATGTTTTCTTTCCTTTTTTTCTTTTCTTGATCTAAGCACCTTGTTAGTGTCAACGATGCTTAAAAATGCCACAAGATGGGTGTATATGATAAGAACCCAAGTGATGAGCAATTTTTGCATGTTTGGAAGTAATATTATGTACACTAAGATCTTTCATTTTTGTTGATTTGAGTTGGAACAAGAAAACACCTTAAGATTATGTCTAAATGAGCTCATACTTGAGCCATATTCTTATTTCCATCTTACTACAAATTTTCTATTCCAACAATGTCCCAACCCAGTGGTGTTAGTGAATGATAATCAAGACTTTAAGTTATAATCATAACAATTTGTGAATTTGAAATAAAACCCTATGGGTGTTAGCTACCAATTATGATGGACAATGTTGATTAATCCTAACACATTTGTGTTAGTAGAAATGAGAAATCATGGAAGGATTTATAAAATATCTTAAAACAATGTGCTAGTAAAAGTGAAATAGTCATAAAAATGTGAACACAAACATGATGGATAATATGGACATAAAGGTAAATAAAATTTTTAACTTATGCTAGTGATAGTAATTTTATGTCCTAAAGTGTTAATTAGGTCTGTTCAATATTATGGACCTTAAAAGTCCTAGTATAACATACTATTTGATCTATAAAAATAGACATCATAAAAGTATAAGTGTTAAATGATATTTAGGTAAAAACATGACTTTGTGGCTTAATTCTAACATATAAAAATGTTAGTAAATTAAATAGATGAAAGACCAAAAATAGGTGATTTGCTTTTGTCTAGATTTGGTTAAAATGTATCATTTAATTCATGATCATAACACCCTTTGATAAATAAAAGACAACTACATTTTTTGTCCTTTATCTTTGCTCATTTTTTCAATTTTTGTCCTTTATCTTTTTTTTGTTACACTCTCTGTCCTTTAACTTTTTTTTTCGTTCATCTTTTGTCATTTTTAACAGAATCCGTTAAAAGTCACCGTTAAGTAGGGCTGTCCAAAGAGTTCGAAACTCGAAACTCGTTCGAACTCGCTCGAAAAATATTCGGAAAATGCTCGTTCGATTGTCACTCGCTTTAAAAACGAACTGAGCGGCTCGGTTCGATTTGTAAAACGAACCAAGTATGAGCATAGGTGCGCTCGTTCGATGCTCGCTCGAATTTTTATATATACATTTAGTTATTTATTTTATATATTTTTATTATTTATTTTATCAATTTTAATTTTGTTATGTAAGGAATTAGGATTGGAATTAAGATTTTCCATTATTCCAAAAATTCTTTGCACTTAATATTTGACTTTGGATATAAGTTTAATATGTTAGTTTATCATCTTTGTAGCTTCCATTCTCTCTAGCCTCCTCCATTGTCATTGTTTTTATTAATCTTTGTATAATTCTTTCTTATATAGAATGTCTTTTCACAAAGAATCCAATGGTATCGAGACTTCTCATGTTGAATTAAGTGATGGAGAGAGTTTTGAGTTAGTTGATGAAGTAAAAAATGAGGAAAACGTAAGTAAAGATGTTAATGCAACTAGAAAGGGAAAGCGAAAGAATAGTTCTGAAGCACATCCAAATTTTGTAGACATCGAGGACATGTACAAAGGGAAAATGGTAAAAAAAGAAAGAGTGCATTCATTATAATTATATGAGTTCGTATTAGTGTTAGTTGGTCTAATAAAATACAAACAAGACTAGTGTGTTAGTTATTGGACAAAATGTGTTAAAATTGGAAGCATGGATGAAGGTGTTATGTCTGATCACCACCCACGTCACTTTCCTTTTTGTTCTGCGACGCTCGAAATTTGTCGGTGATCGCTCGAAAAATACTCGGATCGAAAGTCGCTCGTTCGATTTTGGATCGGTTGAAAAAATGCTCGGTTCGGTTCGGTTCGGTTTGTAAACGAACCAAACACGAGCAAAGGTTCGTTCGGTTCGGTTCAGATCGTGAACAGCCCTACCGTTAAGTCAAGTGTATTTTTGTCTTTTTACCTTTTAGGGTATTTTTTGTAGTTAAATAAAGAAGAGGGGATGTTCGGTAAATCTACCATTTCTTTAAAAAAGCCAAAACAAAAGAAAAAGAGAAAGAGAGAAAGCGCCGGTTCCCTCTCCAAGTCCGGCGGCTGTCCGGCGTTTCCTACTGCCACAGCCCCGTATACCATCCAAACATCATCCAAGTCCACCAAACATACCCAAATATCCTTATCTTCTCAAATCTGGAACATACAAATGGAAATCGGAGGTTAACTATTAACCTTCAAAATTTAATTACAACAGTTGGTTACCTTACCGAATCGGAGCAACAATCGCCGGAAATCCCGAATATGGTCGTCGGAATCACGACTGGCTTCATTCTTTTCTCACAATCGCCGGCGATGAAGGTTGTTCCACCCAAAGAAGCTTCACTGAGGCACGGCCGGACCATCCCAAGGTCGTCGAGTAGGTCGTGCAGGAGCCACCATCGCCGCCTGAGTTCGAGCAGAGCAGCGACGCCACCGAAACCTGATTTAGAGAGTGATTAGAGCAATGACATAGCCGGAGATCGAAGTCCTTGGTCTCCAGCGTGATTGCACCGCCGTCGTCTCTGATCTATTCAGCTAGGGTTTGTGACTGTGATGGATTTTGATTGGGCAGATCAAGAGGTTGAGGAAGATCTTTAAAGATGTGTTTTAAAAAAAATTAATTTTTAATGTTTTTTTCAAGAAATGGTAGATTTACAGAACACCCCCTCTTCTTTATTTAACTACAAAAAAAATACCCTAAAAGGTAAAAAGACAAAAGTACTATTGACTTAACGGTGGATTTTAACGGATTCTGTTAAAAAGGACAAAAGGTGAACGAAAAAAAAGTTAAAGGACAGAGAGTGTAACAAAAAAAGATAAAGGACAAAAATTGAAAAATGAGCAAAGATAAAGGACAAAAAAATGTAATTTTTGTCTAAATAAAAATGGGAATTTATGACTAAAAATGGAATGTTACAAACTTTGGAAATAAACCTCAAAAAGACTAAACACATAGAAATAAATGTTGATGACTTATATCATGTTTTTGATGTTAAAATATGATGAAAAACAAATCTGGAGCAGATCTGGAAATGGAATTTTTTTTATAAATTCCTAAAATGTACCAAGTTAATTTTTATAATGATTTGATATATTAACAATAAGAATTTCTCAGCTGTGAGGGTGTTCCCTGTACATCGTTTTAGCCAATGAGCCTTTGACAACCACTTTTTTCAACCAATCAGTTGCTGCCAACGATTAAAGGTGACATCTCCATTTGCAACACATGTTGCGTATGTATCATTCCTCACATCGACTCTTTCTCTCTCTCTAACAGCTTGACGTCGGCGTCGGTTGTAGTTCTTTGCCGTCATCCTTCGCGTAACAGCTTCACATTGGCGTCGGTTGTAGGTCTTTGCCGCCGTCCTTCGATAAAGCCGCTCTTCTTCCGCCGTTCTCTTTCCATCTTCAAGTCGGTTGTAGTTCTTTGCTGCCGTCCTTCGATAAAGTCGTTCTTCTCCGCCATTCTCTTTCCATCTTCAGAATTATAGAGATTCATCAATATCCATCACCAATATCCATCACCGATACAATTATATATTTATGATGCATTCAAAACCTAGTTACTTCTATCACACATTTCCCTAATGTCCACACCTTGCTTCCTTATCTTCACCAGTAACTCTAAGTCAAACCCATTCCTGGATTATCTTTCTAAACGTTCTTCTTCTCCTTACACTTGGCCAGACAAAAATTAGTACTTATGATTGGTTTACATGGTAAATACCAAATTGCATTAGCTAATTACAATCGTGTATTTTCCATATACGCACACCGTAAGTCCCACCTATTATGTTCCTAATGCATATTCGTCCTTATAGGCACAAGCTATCCTGGCTGGCATCTATATTTCTTATCTCAACTTACTCTACCTAGAGTCCTAGTTTAAGTTTAGATACCGCGCTTGTACCTAAATCTCTCAAACCAAGGCTCTGATACCAACTTGTGATGCCCACTCCCAAACTTGGCACTTGGAGGGGTCACGCATGGGATATACTCATGAACACGTGACACAACAGAGATAAGCAGCGGAAAATTTAAAACTTTTATTTATTATAAAGCCAAGTACGTATAGTAATTGAGATAATTTACAATCTATCTATATAGCGACTAACTATATCCGTCTTTATTTATCTACAACTAGCCAGCACGCTCATCAGCCTTCTCTATAGCTTGCCCGATCAGTCTCTTATCACGAGGGCTCCGCCCTTGCTCCCAGACGTCTCACCTACACCTGACATACATATATTTTTGGGAAAATGCCAACTTATGCTGGCGAGTTCTACATTTTAAAAACTTTACCTCGTTCATGAGGTTAAAACATTTGGACCTGCAAAATCCTTTTTTACAAACATTTATCAAGTATAACACATAACAAAGTATAAAACAGCAAAATCCTTTTTTACAAACATATATAGGATGTACCAGCGACGTAACCACCACATATTAATACAGCAAATGCATCACCTGTTCTCATATAATCATACATATATACTCACTTATGCGTTTATTAACAAACCTTACCATTTGGATACCTAGTTTCAAAGTAAATATAGCACATAACCTCAATAATCATTTCATATGCATTATTCTATCATAATCATTTCTTATACATTACTAACACGTATAATCATTCACAAGCATCTTTATAACATAACACGTATCACTTCAAACAGTTTATCAATTCATCAGTTAAGATAAGCAAATTTTCAGATAAAAGCATTTGAATGTATTTTCATAATACAGTATGTATATGTAGGTCCGTAAATCTCCCAAACACACGATATCTAATCAAACACGAGTGCGGAATCCTCGTATAAGATCGATTCAAGAAGAATAGTAGAAGAAGAGATTCAATCTATGATAAAGATTGAATCTTGAATGAAGAACAACTACTATTGAAGCTTTAGATCTGATCATAAACAGCAACAAGCAAGAAGAAATCGTAAACTTGGATCAAAAGGCTTGGTTAATCATAAACACAAATGGGTTTATATAGGTACCCAATGGGTTTACTATTGGGCCCCTTGTGGATCATAAACCCAATAGTAAACCCAAACCCAATCATAAACTACCCTAATTACAATAGCCAACTAGCCTATGATTCTAATGAAACCCTCTAAGCCCAGCCCAACTTATTTAATATTACAAGCCTCATAATCTAGCCTCTACAATCTTCCCTTAGGCTTGTGATATTAAATGTCTTCGATCTTTGAAAAACTTCTTCTTGACTGGCTGGCATAGATGCTGATGAAGATTCTTTCCGCATAAATCTTCAATGGGTTTCTTGACGGGCACTTGGGACTTTCTCTTGATCAGCATCAGCTCGAACTTCTTGAAATGAACAAGTTAATGAGATGGAGGATTCTCAATGACTTGCTTCTTTTGAAAGAACTGGTTCTTGCTGAATCTTCGGTAACTGTCTTAAATCTCCAAAAATTAGAGGGTTGAAATTTTGAAAACCCCTAACTTTGAAGAATTTGATTGTTGAACTTGGATCTTCATGATCTCTGACTGCTCTCTGCATCACTTTCTTCAACGAGACTTGAAGTCTTCTGCTTCCCCTAAGCTTGTGAACATCTTCTTTGATAATCTTGTAGAAGCTTGTAAAGAGACCAACAACTTCCCCTGAACACTTGCTTATTCAGATGGTAATCTTGTCCGGCTGGTTCTTTAGCTTTGAGCAGCAGCAGCAGCATCTTTCTATCATCAACCTGTCTGACACACATTTGAAAAAAAATATACTCCACCAGACATTTGATGACTGGTCTTTGGGTTAGAAGGTAATTATCATCTGTTTAGTTGATTCAAATTAACATAATTTTAACCAAAAACCCTAATATAGATTACGGGTTTTCTATTAAACTTCCCCTGAACCCAAGACCTCTAAAGACTTCCCCTTAGCTGATAACTTCCCCTCAGCTAAGGACTTCCCCTGAGATAATACATATTATCTTCGAGTTCCCTTCAGATACTATGTATTATAGAAGTCTTTTCGGATAATACTTATTATCCTCCCTCCTTCCCCTAAAAATTTGTCAAGATCTGACGGAGGAAGTCTTTTCCATTAGATAATAAGTATCATCCTCGAGTTCCCTTCGGATAATACTTATTATCCCATACTCCTTCCCCTAAAAATTTGTCAAGATCTGTCGGGGGCATATTGTCATGCATTAAAACCCATGAAAAACACATTTTGACTTCTCAAATCAACCTGGCCAAGAAGAAAACACACCAAAAAAAAACTTAACGACTCACACACGAAAGATAAAAACAAACAAATACTTACCAATATCAAACATGAGAAAGTTTACAAGGGATCAAACCGTATGAATCTGACTGAGGAACCCTTTTCAGCTTCAGTTACTTAACTAGTCCAGGTGATTGCCGGTATGTTTGTCCGCTTTAAACTCAAACCCGTTTAATCCCAACCGAATGCGTCATGCTTAATATAGTACATTATTACCGTCATGTTTAATTGTCCCCACACCCAAGCGTACACAGCAAAACCTACCCAACCTCAGAGTTTATTGAGGATTCACAAACCCCCAACTTGAGGAACCATGCACCACGGCTATGACTACCACTTATTTTCACTAACCATCAGTTGGTGATCAGGTCGGCCGCTAAGCGCGCAAAGAAGACCAACTGAGTGATTATTTTTCATTTTTTTTCTTTTTCATCCATTTTTTATATCTTTTTCATTTCTTTTTCTTTTCTTTTTCTTTTCTTTTTATTATGTGGTGTAGTCACGACAGCAGAGACATGGCGTGTGAGAGAGTGAATACTAGGTAATTACCACTCTCAACCCATTTTTGCCGGGACTCAGTCTTTTAAACCATGCAACTTGGGATGGGAAACTAAGCATGTATATCTTTTAAGTTTACTGCACTTTCATTGGTGGTCATACGATTAGGTCGAGCCTACCGAGCATATCACCGTGGAGCTTGACTTTCACTTCCGCCTTACGCGTGTCAGCCATCTCCAATCCGTGCATTCAATTTACTTCCCCTAAACTTCTCAAAAACAAGGCACAAACAATTAAAAATTGAAAAGCACACTATTTTTTGAGGGGTCAACATTTTCATCTTTACATTTCTTCCCCTTGCTTTTTGATTTTTAATGTCACAATCTTGTGAACATCAGTTTTTTTTTAAAATAAAAAAATAAAACACACAAACACACTTAAAAGAACAAAACACAAAATTTTGAAGATATCTGGCCAAGCTAACTTTCAAAGTATTGATTTGAAAATTTTAGAAAATTGGGTTTCATGACATGCACACTTCATTGCATCTGAAGTCAAAACACTTCAACAATCAATCACCAAGTGAAAATTTTAGGAAATTTGGTTTGACTCAAAACACCCTTTGTCGCTTCATTCACACAACCAAGTTAAGAACAATACCTTTCGCGCTGAATTTTACCTTTTACCTCTCAAGAAAACATATCCTCCAGAAAAAATTGCTTGTCATGTCATGAAGATACGTCTCCTAAAATGTGCCTGGAACAATCACTTATCAACAAATAAATTAATCAATAAAAATGTTAGTGATAATCCTCCTTGACCGTTCCTGCACATAATGAGAGATTAGTTAGCCATTGGTACCCAGGCCATTGTTTTTCTGGGTACACCTGAGGAATCAATGAAAGATACCTCTTGTAAAAACATCCCCTTTGAAAAATCAGGAAGTTGTGATGGAGCTGCCTTGATTTTTGGTTTCCAAGTTCCAGGTGATTTAACATTTGTTTTAGTCACTTTTGGAGTTGTGACTTTAGGTATTTCAACCTTCTTCGTTTTAGATTCATTTTTCAAAACAGGTTTTGTTTTAGTCACCTTGGGAGGGGTAACCTTGGGTTTTTCAGACTTTGGTTGTTTTGAAAATGGTTTCATCACCTTTTTCTGAAAATTTTGGTAACTTGGAAAGCTGTTGTTTTGATTTAAAGATTTTCTTTCAGCTTTGGCAGCACCCCAATGTTGATCAGAGGGTTTAACCTTAGGAGTAACAGTCTTCATTGCCTTAGGTTTTCCACCTTCATGGGCTTAGACTTTACAGACTCCTGAGATGAAACCCTTTGACTTTTCGGAAAATAGGGTTCATAGGGACGATAAAGACAGTTTCTAGCAATATGACCAGCGATGCCACAATTAAAACAAGTCTGCTTCTTTAGATAGAAGTCAGACGTGTACCCATTTGTCTTTGGTGGCTGATATGGAGCTGGTTTGCCTTGTGTCTGCTTCTTTGCCTTGTCTGCAACTTCAGATTTGACTTTCAGCTTGATCCTCGAAGCCTGTGTTGAACCTGTCCTCATCGTCTTTGTGCTCTCTGGATTTCCTGATGAAGAAGCACCATTCTTGCAACTGCACTTACAACTGCATGAACCAACTGAAGAAATGGGAGACACAACCACACTTTTCATCTTATCATTCTTCACCATAGTTGTTTGCTTCACACTCGGATGCTTGATGGTGATCTTTGGCCTCTCAACTTTAGCTTCACCGATCACTCCATCAGTTATTCCCTTAAACTTGGAGGAGAAGGATGGTAAGTCATACCCAACATCTGGTTCTTGGTCAAACATGGATCCAGATGTCATAAAGATCTTCCCCTCAGGCCGTGTTGTCAAGATCACTTTTTCCCTTTTGACTTCGTCGATTACTTTGAAGCATGGGGTTTCAATTTTAGGGTATGGTTTCAACTCTATCCCAGCATCATCAGACTTGGAGCCATGACATCTGTTATACTCCTGGCACTCAACATCATCTCTTGATACATCCTCTATTCTCCCTTCACCATATGTCATGTTTGCCTCGTTGTCTATTTCCTCTTGGGTCAAAGGTGTAGTTCCAACCAAGACACTATCAATAGGAGGAGCAGCTTCTTTATAATCAAACTTGGTTCGTTCAACCTGTTCCTCACTAAGAAGTATTCCTATCTCTGGGAACTGGTGGAGGAATGATGCTGTTTGCACACAGAGACTTATCAGACTTTTCTAACCCAAACCCCGTTTTATCTTTCCCAACTTGTCCAGTTACAACAGCAAGTGACAATTCCTTTCCAGCATCCAGCATCCTTTTGCTTCTCATTTGATTCATATCAAGTTTCACTTGCAACTCATTGTTCTTATGTGTGAGCTCATCTACCTGCTTCCTAAGCTCAGTTATTTCTAACTTAGCATTGTCATACAGGAGAGTTTTCTCAGTTGCCTGCTTTTGATACTTCACAATGTCTAATTTCTGTGCTTTTACTTTCTCCTCATTCTTTTGCCATCTACCCTTAAATGAACTCCTTTCACATTTTATCTCAAACAATTCTGACTGAATTTTTTTACAAATTTGCCTAAGTCCAGGAATTATACGAGCACAGGTAGGATTGGGGCATATCTCAGTATTGTCAACTTCAGCTGCGAAATCATCCTTGTTCTCAACCGAATCCATTACGAAAGATTAGGGAACCTAAAACTAAAGTCCAAACGTTCAAAAACTTTGATTACGATATCAATTGTAGGTCCGTAAATCTCCCAAACACACGATATCTAATCAAACACGAGTGCGGAATCCTCGTATAAGATCGATTCAAGAAGAATAGTAGAAGAAGAGATTCAATCTATGATAAAGATTGAATCTTGAATGAAGAACAACTACTATTGAAGCTTTAGATCTGATCGTAAACAGCAACAAGCAAGAAGAAATCGTAAACTTGGATCAAAAGGCTTGGTTAATCATAAACACAAATGGGTTTATATAGGTACCCAATGGGTTTACTATTGGGCCCCTTGTGGATCATAAACCCAATAGTAAACCCAAACCCAATCATAAACTACCCTAATTACAATAGCAAACTAGCCTATGATTCTAATGAAACCCTCTAAGCCCAGCCCAACTTATTTAATATTACAAGCCTCATAATCTAGCCTCTACAGTATATTAGCCCGAAAACATTAAAACATTTAAAAGTGGGCTCGCAGAACTCACCTTATCTCTTTACTCGTTATACTCGGACATAACCTCGGACAGAATCCTCGGTTAACCTAATTCACGTATCGTATGGCATTAACACAAGGTTTAATATTATAAACACTTCCTATGTTTATTCCTATCTTATATTATCTTAATAATATCTAATTATTAAGGTTTACTTCTTTTAAGGTTAAAATGACCAAAATGCCCTTATAGGCATAATATCCATTTTTTACCGATAATATGAAGACGTGCATTCCTATAAGTAAATTCTCACTTTGGGATTGTCCAGTGAGGTATGCTAGGTCCCATTTGGGATTTATATGGCACCCCCGCTTTGCCAGAAACCCAATGTACAGGCGCCTACCCTTCCGGTTCGCACGAACTTCTAATATCCGGTTAACTCGGTATTTTTAATACTTTATTATTTATTCATTTTAAACTCATATATACTAAATATATATAAACATGTTACCATACCAAAATTCAAGTCCCCATACCCTTCGAATTATTTTATATTAAATAATCATAATGCAAAACCCTAATTTCACGTATTTCTCGTTTCCTTATCAAAACTCATTTTCTTTTCAAACCAACTTAGGGTATTATCCATTATAATATAAATTAAAATATCAAATCTTAGTTCGACGCCGTTTACTCAATTTGGGCAGAACAACGTTACGAAAACCCTAATTTTGACCCGTTAACAAAATCATTACCAAAACTTTTCCAAAGTTTAAATAAACTTAGGGATTTCTTAAAACACATTATTTTAGTCTTACCTACAAAAATTCAAACCCTAATTCCCACCCGATTATCTAATTTTAGCAAAACAAGCTTAAGAACCCTAATTTTTACATAATTTTAGAAACCATACTTAGACATAATATTTATAAAAAAAAGAGATAGGTTTTTGTTAAGCATATCAAATAAAGGGTGTCCACAGAATATCAGCTCCGAAAGCCTCACCGTTTGCGCGTATTGCTTCGACGAAGTTTTTGGTTCGTAAAGGGGGTTTTTGAGTTGTTATTCATGAAATTGGCGAGTTGTGAAGGCTGTTAAGCCTCCTATTTATACTCCTTAAGGTCGCCTAAGGTCCTTCCAGGTGTTATGATGACTAATTCGAAGAAAACAACACGTATCTGAACAAATTATGGGCTGCAGGTAATGAGTCGTGGCTTAGTTTTGAACCTGGTAACACTTCTGCCGCATATGACTTCTAGGAGTATCGCGCCATGTGGGTATATTGCTAGGCGATACGCAAGCCAGCCACTTCCGGCCAGCTTTCACATTTTTTACATATTTAGTCCTTGTGGTTTGGTTTAGTGCATTCTAGCCCCCCCCCCAGACTTTTATTCTTTTATCATTTTATGTACCAAAACTTTATGGGACATTTTTCTAATATTTTCTAAGGTTTCTAAGGCTCGGGATTCGTACGATAATATATATATATATATATATATATACTTTTATATTTATTTATTTATTTATTTATTTATTATTTGCTAATTTACATTTTAGCCCCTCAAACTTTATAATACTTATTATTTCATGTCACGAATCATGTTAGGATATATCTTTACTAATTTCTAAGCCTCGGAATACTTGTAATAGATATAAACACGTATAATATTCGCTACATTTATATCTTTATATAAATTACGCTTTTAGCCATTTTACTTTTTCGTTAACTATTAACACACGCATTCACACGTATATATCCATCAAATGATTCATGTATTATCATGCTATTCATATAAACACATTTCATCTTATATTTTACTTTCTTGACGTTTTAGGCATTCAATTAAGCACGTTTCATCACATTGACTATTAAACACATATTTCTAACACATGCAACATATTCAATGTATAATCTTACCACATTTATCAATTAAGCTCACGTATTTATAATTCAAACACGTATTTACTATATATATCTATATATATGAAATCTTGGGGGTGTTACATATGCTTTGTTGATTAACTGGATAGTTATTCATGAAGTAGCTACAATCTGAAATATACATGGGATGTATATTGCAGATATGTCATCCGCTTCCTCTTCTTCAGCAGCCGGATCAACATCGCCAGACAAGGAGAAGAGGCCCCAGAGTGAGGAGTTCCTTGGTAGGATGGTGTAGTGCTATTGTGAGCAGCAAGACGAGTTAGCCAGTCTGAGGAACATTGTGGCCAACCAGTCAGGGATGATCCAGTACTTACTATAGAGGCATGATGAGATGCACGATATGATTCACACTCTAGAGGTGGAGGCTGAGCCTCAGGTTCGAGCCAGTGAAACATGAGGATTATAAGGATGAGGGGTCTGTCATTTCTGATTGATCATGCGTATAGCTAGTTATTCTATTGTATCTGCTTTCCGTATCTATGCAACTTCGATGTATAAAGTTGTTTCTAATATTAGCATGTAAAAATTTAAACTTTAGCTTTTTTTTAAATGGAAATGATTTTACGAACTAGTTGCAAAGTTATTTCTTTTGAGAATTTGTTGTTTGAAATTGTTATGTGTTGTTCTTTGGATGTTGATTGTTTGTATTATGCTCAAATGATGAATATCAGATATATTACTGATTTTTGTGTATTATGAGTGAAAGAATTAGTCTGGACGAGGTAGAGGCCATGGATCCACATGACGGTAGCCGAACTGAACACCATCATTGGACAAAGTGTGGTTGTGCCTTTAACAGCACAAGCTCAGATGAATCCAGCCGAACCCGGTGGGTGTACCTACAAGAATTTTATAGACTCCAAGCCTCCTACCTATAGTGGGAGTGAAGGGGTAGTTGGGTTACTAAGGTGCATGGAAAAGGCTGATTCGGCGTTTGAAATGTGCAATTTCCCAACCGAAAGTAGGGTTAAGTATGTTGTAGGGACATTCGAGGGTGCAACTTTAACATGGTGGAATTCGGAAGTTCAAGCTATGGGTCTGAACGATGAAAATGCTTTGCCTTGGGCATAATTTACAAGTTTGTTAGTTGAAGAATACTGCCCTAGAAATGAAATCAAGAAGTTGGAGGTCGAGTTCTGGAATTTTAAATGGAAGGATCTGAAAATGAAACGTACACCGCAAGGTCTCATGAATTGGAACTGTTGTGTCCAACTATGGTTGATCCTCCCTATAAAAGGATTGAGAAGTATATTTATGGATTGCTTTCTCAGATTCAGAGCTTTGTGACTTCCAGTAATCCCATGACCAATCGAGAAACTATTCAGATAGCCCACAAGTTAACTGATCAAGCGGTTCAGCAGGTGACATTGGCACCAAGAAAGCATTAGCTGGGTCATCTAACAAAGAAAGTGGAAAAGTCAAAGTGGCAGTAGTAGTGACAAGTCATCATCAGGTCAAAACTAGAACCAGAAGGTTGACAACAACAAGGGGAACCAAAACAACCAAAGCTCAGGGGGATACTAGGGAAGACTTCCCAAATGCAGCAAGTGTGGATACCATCACCAAGGGAATTGCAACGGGGTAAAGTGAAACAAATGCGGAAAGAATGGGCATATGGCCAAAGATTGCAGGGTTAAGGGATAGAACAATCAAGGAGGTCAAGGAAATCAGAACAGGTCGGCTAATCAGACGGGATGCTTTGAATGTGGCTAGATGGGGCATTTAAAGAAAGACTGCCATAGTTAATCACCATGTTTTAATTAACTATTCAACTAAAACATTTTTAGAATAATTATCATAAAACATTTTTAATAATAACAATAACTATTTGTATTTAGTTTATCTTATAAATTACCGTAAAACTGAATAACAATTATTCTTTATTATTATTCAAAACAACCTTTTGACTTAATAATATTCACCGTTTTAATTTGCTAACTATTAACAAATTAACTACTCGTTTAACCTTTAAACATTCACTGTTTTATTTTCCTATTAATTATTTCACTCCGTAACTAATAAAATAATTATTTCAATAAACAATGATTTGCCGTAATAACACTTATTTGTGATCAATAATATTTACTATTAAATATTACAACTGTTCGTCGTTCAAAGTGTAACTCTTGGACCGTAGCTCTTGGACCGTAGCTTTATGGCGAAGTTAAATAATCGACAGTCGGGCATTTTAAATCCAACATCCTGCTCAATCATGAAAACATTTATTTGCATCTAATGAACTTCTTTATTTATGGGCGCTTGCATGCATGGAACTTGAAACTTGTTTAGAAACTATCATGCTTCTGCTGAACATTATTTTATGTTTCCGCAAAACTTTAGAACTCAAACTCTGATATTCATATAGAGTCATTATGTGTGTCTGATGACTTAGATCCTGGTTTGTTACACATCCCATGCGGTGATACTCCACAGATGGATTTTGGAGGTGTGACATGACTGAACTGAATGACCATCCGGGGTAAAAGAGGAAGGGATAAGATAAGACAGTAGCACCCATCACTCTATCAGTGGAAGGTTATCCAGTCAATCTTTGTAAGTAAGTTATAATTATTAAAAGTAAGTTTTTATCAGCTTTAATCATCAAACATTAAATTTTAACTTATAAACATAAAAAAATAAACAAAAGACGTTGCTGTCTTCCGTCGCAGGGATGGAGAAATCCACGTCCACTAGGGTTCCTCCACAGGAAGATGACGGAGGACCATGGTTAACGTAGCGGAATCACAAGGCTAAGTAAGGTAATCATGTTGCCAGGTTTAAGGCGTTCGAAGCAAAACGAGCAAACCCTATGATAAGATAATGTGTGGTATTGGTACGATTGTAATTCTAGAGGATCTGTTGTGTAAATGTTGAGTTTTGTATTCAATTGTAGGAGTCATATAAGTTGAGGGTAGATATTGTAAATGTTCAAACGATCGGTTGTAAGTCGTTAAAGAGCTGTTGAGCTGATGAAATGGACATCGATCAGTTATGACTCTCTCCTATTCTGTTAATTATGTTTTCCCTTATCACCCTAATTTCTGTGCTTTGAGAAAATGATCTACTTCGTTCTATATTTCCAACTTTCCTCCAGATGTAACATCTGAAGGGTTATGGAAACGTTGTGAAGAATGGGTGACTGTTTCAGATGTGTATATCGCCAATCATCTATCGAAAGCGGGTCATCGATCGCTTCGATTTCGTTTGGTTTCTAAGAGTTGATAATGTGGATGATATGGTGTCAAACTTACGTTTAATGTGGTTTAGAAGTTTCCACACATTTGCGGATGTTGTTAAGTTTTCTAATGAGAAAGAAAGACCGAAGTCGACTAATCAAATGCAACGTCCATGTAATGTTGAGAATGATTTGGGTTGAATTTCTAGGTCTTCCTTTGTCGGTTTTGGAATAAGGAGGCACTAAGAGAAATTGGAAAGCAACGGGGGAAAGTAATATTTGTAGATGAGGATCATGAGGAGCCTCTAGGGATAATTTTTTTGTTGTTGTGTATTCTCACTTGTATTATGAACCAAATCCAAGAGAAATTTATGTTAGAGGTTTATAACTCAAAATTTGATGTTTGGGTGAAGGATTTTGGAATGTTGGGTCCTTTATTAGGTGGGTTTTCGGATACAAGTTCTAAGTCTTCTCTATCAGTGGATGATGATGTGTCTTTAGGCGAAGATAATGATTTACTGGATGAGGATTTAGGTGCATCTAAAACAACCCAAGAAGACTTAGTTAACTTCGTCGCTGAGGAGTCTCCTCACGACGTTACTGAAGGGGTAAAACGAATTGATTCTTCAGAGAAAGAGATGGGCGGTTTGCGAGTAATGACCAGCCAGATGACCCTTTTCCACTTATAGGATTATCGATGAACTTAATCGTAAAGAGAAAGAGGAAAAAGAAATAGAGAATAGGAACGAGGAACTCAATCGTAAAGAGAAAGAGGAAAAAGAAGTAGAGAATAGGAACAAGGTTAATTCTACAGAGTCGATTGTGGGCGATGTTAGGATGGAATCTTTATATGACTCGGATCCTTCTATTCCATCGGGTTCTATGGGAAAAGAATTTATTAACGACTTGGAATTAGAGACTATTGAAGAAAGTTATTCGGAAGCGTATGTGAAGGAAACAACAAATAAAGGTGGATCAATTCTCAATCACTTGAATTGGGTGATTGAAATTGGTAGTGTGACGGGTTTGAATATGGAGGGCACGTCTAATGACCTTTAAATGGTTGTTTGTAGGATGAATGAGAACTAGGTGGATCAATGAATGTGCTATCCTTAAATATTTGTGGAATTAGGAACGGGCTAAAAAGAAAAAAAATTGGCACGGTTAGCTAATCTTCATTCGGTTAGTTTTTTAAGAGTGCAAGAAACATTCATGTATTCTGCGGACCTTTCCAAGATTCATAGTTTATGGGGGAAATAATAATTTTGAGTTTGAGTAGGTGCTATCCAAAGGCCACTCTGGTGGCGTAATTTCTATCTGGGACCCTGTATGTTTTAGAAAAACCATGATTTTTTCTTCGACTAATATGTTAGTTATTGGAGGGGAGTGAACAAGTTCTAATTAATATTGTTATTTGATCAATGTTTATGCCCCTAAAAAGAAGCTAGTAAACTTGAATTGTGGAATGAAGTCTTGTCGTTAATGGAGGAGAACAAAGGGAACTACATGATTTTTGGTGATTTTAGTTCGGTTCGAAATATTGATGAGAAGAGGGGTTACGGATTTTCTCCTTTGAACACATCTAATTTTAATGCTTGCATTGAGGCTTCCGGATTGTGGGAGGTTCCAATGGGAGGCTACAAATTAACTAGAGTGGATGCGAATGATACAAAACTTAGTAAGTTTGATAGGTTTTTAGTTTCGAAATTTTGGCGAAATTCCTATTTTAATCTTGATTCTATTGCCCTTGGCAAGACATTTCCGGATCACCAACCTATTCTTTTGAGGTCTAAGTGTGTTAATTTTGGTCCTTCACCTTTCAAACTCTACAATTCTTGGCTTATTCACGATGATTTCATTTTTTTAGTCAAAGAGTCGTGGGGTGTTGGTAATAATGGGGCTTTTAGTTGCAAAATGACCGACTTCAAAAATAAGCTTAAAGACTTAAAAGACAAGATTAAGGGTTGGTTAAAACATTGGCCTTGTCCTGAGTTGGAGGCGTCGAAGTTAAAATCGGAGCTGGTTGCGTTGGTTGTTTTACTCGACAGTCACACCGGACCATCGGTGGGGCTTTGGAGCAGCTTTGGGATTTGGCAAGTAAAGTTGCCGACTTGGATAAGTTAATTGGAATGGATTAGATGCAAAAATCTAAAGTGGGGTGTCGAGGGATATGAAAATTCCAAGTTCTTTCACGGAATTTTTAACAAGAAAATGTGGTATCTAATGTTAAAGGGGATTAAGATAGATGGGGTTTGGGTTGAAGATCCCTATGAAGTTAAAGGGGGGGGGGGGGGGGGGGGGATTTCATAAACATTCACATGTTGATTTATCAATTCTTGAAGCTATCCCAAATCTCCATCTCCAAGAAGTTAAAGAAGCGGATTGGTCTTGTGGTAACTCGAAATCGTCCGGATGGGTTCTCGTTTGGGTTCTATAAGAAGTTCTGGGATCTTTTTGGTGCCGAGGTTCATGATTTTGTGATTGATTTCTTTAATAAATCTTCAATCCCAAAAGGTTGCAACTCCTCGTTGCTTACTTTAGTTCCTAAATGTTTGAACCCGATTGTGATAAATGAATTCTGCCCCATTAGTTTGATTGAGGTTCAGTATAAGATATCACTAAGATTTGGGCGAATAGATTGGCTAGTACGATTGATAGCGTGATTAGTCCGGAACAGTCGGCCGTTTATAAAGATCGCCAAATTCTTGATGGTCCTCTTCTTGTTAACGAAGTGATAGACTGGTTCGCGAAAAAGCGAAAAATGATGTTATTCAAAATTGACTTCGCAAAGACTTACGATTAGATTTGTTAGGATTTTTATTCCATATTATGGATATTATGGGAATTGGATCGAAGTGGATTGGTTGGATCTGGGCTTGTCTAGTGTCGTCTAGAGCGGCGGTTTGGTTAACGGAAGTTCGACGAAAGAATTTAGTTTGGAATGGGGTCTTCGACAGGGTGACCCGATGATTCCTTTTCTTTTTATTATTGCTATGGATGGCCTTCATGTAGCAATTTTGGAAGTAGCTTTGGCATGTATGTTTCACGGTGCCAAGATTGATGATATGTTCTCACTTGTTCAATGCAGATGATGTCATAATCATTGGAGATTGGACCGAGAAAAATTTGATGAACATGATCAATGTGTTTCACTGTTTTTCTCTCGCTTTCAGACTAATAATTAATATTCATAAGTCTTTTATATTGGGTATTGGGTGGCAAAATCTGAGGTTAAACGGATAGCTAGAATTATGCGTTGTAAAGATGAAGCGTTTCCTTTCAATTATATGGGTATACCCATTGGTGCGAAGATGCCGCTGTGTGCGGTTTGGGATTTTATTATCGAAAAGTTCAAAAAAATATTCTCCTCGTGGAGTTGAACTTCTATCCATAGGAGGTCGGTCGACCCTTATTACCTCAGTGTTCGGTTCGTTGGGATCTTCTCTTTTTTCCTTATTTAAGGTCCCATAAAAAATATTAGGGAAATTGGTTTTAAATAATCCAAACTATTAACAATTGGTTGATAATAATCTCAACTAAAGAAATTTTTTTTTAGCACTCCCAACTTTCAAACTATTTTCTTCCAATGAGCTTTTCTAACGGAACCCCAACTCCGTTACAACTTGGTGACGTGGCACCCTAACTCTGTTAAAATTTTGGTGTCGTGGCAGCCTAGTTGAGTGCCACGTCACCAAAATTTTAACAGAGTTAGTGTTCTGTTAGAAAATGCTTTTTGGAAGAAAATAGTTTGAAAGTTGGGAGTGCTAAAAAATATTTATTCAGTTGGGATTATTATCAGCCAATTGTTAATAGTTTGGATTATTTAAAACCAATTTCCCAAAATATTAAAAAAGCTAGAGCGTTTACATGCTAGATTTTTCTGGGGTGGTGATGATTCATCTAAGAAAATGAAATGGGTTAACTGTAATCTTGTGCTTATGGATAAAGAGTTTGGGAGATTGTGTTTTGGTAGTTTAAAAGCTATGAATTTGGATCTTTTATACAAATGGAGATGGAGATTTTTTACCAAAAAAACGCCATATAGGTCAAAGTGATTCATAGGATTCACGGTCCGCCGATGTTTGAGGGCCGCGATTCTTATGGTGCTAGTATTTGGAGAGGGATTTGCAACTCGGTATGTCTATCTTCATGAGAAAAATATCATCCCTTTATTGCCTATTCGTAGGAAGATTGGTAACGGCGCGAAGACGCACTTTTAGAAGGATAATTGGTTGGGTGCCTCAAACTTTTCGTCCCGGTTCAATATACTTTATCGTTTGGAGGAAGATAAAGATTGTTCTATTCGCGATTAAGTGGATTTAAATACTTGGAAGTTGGAATTGGCGTCGCCCTTTGCGTGGGGGTGTGAATCGTCTGAATATAGTGAGCTTTTGGAGTTTATTGCGAATGTGTCTTTTTCAGTTGAGGAGGACTCGTGGGTTTGGGACTTTGAGAGGGAATCGGATTTTCAAATGAAGAAGGTTCGTAAAGCTAGCGATCGTGATTTGTTGCCTATGTCTGAGTCGGCTACGAGATGGAATATGTATGTCCACAAATAACTTAATATCCTTGCATGGAGAGTTTTAATGGATCGCCTCCCGACTTAATTGGACTTAAGTAAAAAAGGTATTGACATTAACACCATCGTTTGTCTATTTGTGGAGCTAATGATGAGTCGGTAAATCGTATTTGGCTCGTGTGTTGTGGCGGACAAGATATGGGTCTCGATCACTAAATGGTTGGACGTGGGTTGTGTTGTTTCTTTAGCTCCGAAGGGGCTTATGGATTTATATGATGACTCGATTCTCTCTAAAGAAAAGAAAAATCTCGTTGAGGTTGTTTCACGATTTGGTGGGTTATTTGAAGATCGCGGAACGATCACGTCTACAATCCTTTGAGGATTCGGAACGACGAATTATCTGACAAGATCATGTTATTTTCTTATTGTTTGGTATTCAAATAGAATTAGGAAATGTCGTATTTTTTTGACGGATCATGTTATTTTCTTATGCTGTAAGTGCTTTTTGGCGCTTTGGCTAACTTATCTCGCCGTTTAATTTTTTTTATAAATATAAAATAAAAGAAATTCATGGAGTTGAATATATATTCAACCTATGTTTTTGCTAGGGGTGTGCATGGATCGGTTTGGATCGGATTTTGGCTAAAACCGAATCCAAAACTGAACTTCGGTTTTTACAATTTTCAAATCCATTCGGATTCGGTTTTTTCGGTTTCACGAATTTCGGATTTCGGTTTTTTACGGTTTGGATTCGTTTTTTTTCGGATTCAAATCTATATAAATTTTTGGGCTAAAAAAACTAATAATATTAAATTTTGGTCTACTTATTTTTTAATTATAGATTAACTGACTACTAATAGCATTCAAAATAAAACTTTAAAATTCATAACTTTGCAAAATGACCCAATCTCAAACAAATACATTCAAACAAATCCTTAACGATTTAATATCAAAGACTCAAGGATCTATAATGTTGCATAACAATTCAAAATCAAACAAATCCTTAAAGATCTAATCTCAAACACTCAAATGAAATTCAAACAAAAATTAAAGTTGCATAATGATTAAATCACGAAGACTCAAAGATCCTAATGATTATAAATAAAAATTTAATTTGAAACCCTTCAATAATTAAATGGACCGGTTCGGTTTTTTCGGATTTTATTTTTAGCTAAAACCGAAACCGATCCAAAATTTCGGATTTTAGAAAAGTTCAATCCAAATCCAACGGTTTCTATTTGGATTCGGTTTTTTCGGTTTGGTTTTTTCGGTTATTTTGGTTTCGAGTCGGTTTTTTCGGATTTTTGCACACCCCTAGTTTTTGCCCTCAATTTAGTCATGCTATTATAAACGGTCAAAAGAGTAGTTTGAACGGAACAAATGAAACAAATGTGTGGTCCATGGTCTATGTGAATGAATTGACGTTAATATATATATAACAATATTCACGATGTAGTAATTCACACTCTAAAATGTTACTACTGTATATGAGCTAGAATGAGGAGCTGTCATGTGTCAACAGTTTATTTATATATATAGTTTTTAATGTTGTGTTTGTATGTGTATAAATATTATAAGTTTAGAATTTGTTAATGATTGTCTATGTGGCTGTGGCTGAGTGGTTTGGTATTTGCTTTACTTTCAAGAGGTTAGTGTTTGATTCTGGTTGTTGTCTTTTTTTTATTTTTTTATTTATTTTTTATTTTATTTATTTTTTTATTTTTTTATTTATTATTTATTTATTTTTTATTTTTTTATACTTTACAATAGTCTTCCGCTACTTATACGTGTTTACTCTTCTTGATTTGCACGTGTGTGTTAGATGTCTATCTAGCTATTCGATTTACAAAATAGTTTTTTACATCGTTTTCTCTTTAGAATATATCACATGACAACGTGACACTCATGACCCCATGCAATGTTGTAAACTCTCTATCAGCCATTTTACTCTCTAGGCTCATGGCCGTCGAAACATCGACAACTCATAAAAAACACCTTTAATGGTGGAACCCCCTCTCTATCCCTTATTCTCATTCCCTCACATTCTTTATCCGGTTTTTTCTATATTTCTTTTTTTTCATTGAGCTAAAAATTTCTAGCTTTTGTAGAATAAATACATCGATCTTTTGATTATGAGGTATAAGTCTTAGTTAAAGTTTGAATATAAAGTGTAATTTGTGTACAAAATATTAAAAGGATTATAGGTAATTGAATTTAGGAATTTAAGAGGTTGGTGTTTGATTCTGGTTGTTGCCTTTTTATTTTTATTTTACAATAGTCTTCCGCTACTTATACGTGTTTACTCTTTTTGATTGGCACGTGTGTGTTAGGTGTCTTATACGTGTTCTTCAGCCAGTGTTTTTGAGATCTTATTTAAGATGTTTCTCTCTCATTTGCTACTTTAAAATAAATTTGTAACGGTTAGGGGATTGAAGATCATTCTTTACCCGTGTTATTATCTTCATAATTGTATTATTATCTTAAGAGTTCACATGTCTATCTAGCTATTCGATTTACAAAATAGTTTTTTACATTGTTTTCTCTATAGAATACATCACATTACAACATGACACTCATGGTCCCATGCAATGTTGTAATCTCTCTATCAACCATTTTACTCTCTAGGTTCATGGTTGTCGAAACGCCGACAACTCATAAAAACACCTTTAATGGTGGAACCCCTCTCTCTCTCTCCCTTCTTCTCGTTCCATCACATTCTTTATCCACTTTTTTTTTTCTTTGAGCTAACAATTTCTAGGTTTTGTAGAATAAATAAATCGATCCTTTGATTATGAGGTATAAGTCTCAGTTAAAGTTTAAATATAAAGTGTAATTATATATATTACATTAAGGATTTAAAAGAAATAGTAAACTTTAGGATTTTTTTTTTACTTTGGCCACAAATTATTTTGGGTTTCAAACTTTTACCACCTATTCATAGTTTAGCCACGGTAGTTTAAGACTTTGACATTTTCTACCTTGAACTTTTACGCTTTGTTTTTTTTTTTAAAATAGAATAGTAAACTTTATGTTTTCATATTTTAGCCACATATATTTCGTACTTTTACGTTTTCTACCCCCTAACTTTAAAGTCTTTTTTTTTTAAAGTTTTGTGGTCTTCTTCGTTTTAGTATATTTTTATACTTGACTTTTGGTCTTTTACGTGTTATACCCCTTAACTTTTTAAATTTTGTTTTTTATTAGACTACTTTCATTTTTTAGTGTACTTTTAGAGTTTTTGACTTTTAACGACCACTTTTTTATACTTTTATACTTCGAGGACAACTTTTAAATTTTGACGTTTTGTTACCCTAATATTTCCTACTTTCATTTTTAGTATTTTTTTTTATAGTTTTATACTTCGACGACACAACTTTTAGACTTTGATGTTTTATTCCCCTAAAATTTCCTACTTTCGTTTTTTTAGTATACGTTTTATAGTTTAATTTTAGTATTTTTTTTATAGTTTTATACTTCGACGACACAACTTTTAGACTTTGATGTTTTATTCCCCTAAAATTTCCTACTTTCGTTTTTTTAGTATACGTTTTATAGTTTTATACTTTCACCATAAAACTTTTAAACTTTTATGTTTTATATTCCTTAACTTTTATATTTTCGTTTTTAGTATACTTTTAGAGATTCGACTTTGGTCAATATTTTTTTTTATAGTTTTATACTTTCGTCACAAAGCACAGACGGGTGATAACGGTTTGTCGAGACCGTTACAAATCCCAAACTTAATTAAGATTTGCAGTAGTGGAAGTCGGGGTATCGAACCAAGGGAATTAGTGGTCACTTGTTAATTGACTAAATTACGAACTAAATTAACCTAAATTACTTTAACCTAAATTGCAGAGAAATGGAAAAGTTGCCTCTTAGCTGTAAAATTGGATTGATGAATTGTAACTAATTTAATGTCACTAAACTAATGCTAGCAACTGATCGGTTTAAACTTATGTAAATTAAAGGTAACCACTTTAAGATCCGGCTTCGTGAATTTACTGATTTCGCACATTGGGAATTGAACATAGAAACCACATAGACATGATTGATAAGCTCATTCAACCTATCCAACCAACTATCATGAATGTACTTAGTATAGTCCTAGAGCTATGCAAATAAGGTAGTCCGGGAGCGGGGGGTACAAACACAGTAATCAGTCAAAAACGTCAAACAAGCAAATACTGAATTTAAGATTGTCACTAGTCACAAATTCATCCATTACCCAAAACCCTAGTTTGAACTCAGTAAACCACTAACCTTCACTCAAAGTGATTACAATGAAATTAGCCGGACATGGCGAAAGTCAGAAACACGAAAATCAAAGAATACGCCATCGAATACTTGTTGAATGCTTGAAAATCTTCACCGAATGCTTGAAATTCACCTGGAAATCGTGAACATCCGTCCAAAATCGCCCAAGAGAGCAGAAGTTACGAATGAATGGCATCACATTGGCTTAAATAGCCAATCCCTAATTTTTGGCTGACATCACACCCGCCGCGTGTCGCGACAGTCACTTCTTCAAAGGCTCGCGCCACGAGCTCGCCAAAATAGCCGGGCTCTTCTCATCAAGACGCGTCGTGTCGCGAGGAGCAAGGCTCAACCCTCGCGACACGACCTGACCTCGAATCCAGAATTCTTCTAAACTTCTAACACTTCAATCCGACCGAATTTGTCACGTTAACGTACAAACCTGAAACAAACGAAACTATACAAAGTGATGTGTTCCCGACTAAATATCAACCATAAAAACAGGGAATTAAGGATATTAACACACTACAAATCACTAACACATCACATCCCCACACTTGTCTTTTTGCGTCCCGGAAAAACTGCCACAGAATCATGATCGGGAAATCAATTTCAAAATTTTACATTTTAATTTATCCACCCAGTCAATTCCACAAACCATAATGTAATCACATATGCTAACTGCAATTGTCGATATTTCGGTCCGACTAAACCCAACCACCGACCTTTGAGCCCCCAAAGTGCTTGTGAATTACCAATCAGTTGCACTAATCTGCCTATGCGTCCCACATTTAGAAAGTTCAAGTTCAATCTACTCCCGACTCATATTCGGTCAAAGTAAAGGGTAATACAGATAAGATATTTATATTTTCCCCACCCTAGTTAAATCAGATACTCATATATCCCAAGAATGATGGATTTGAATGGATAGTGAAGTTGCTGAGCATTTATTTTTCTAATCTACTATTGCTTTCTATTATTATTTTTTTTCATTTTTTTTCTTTTTTTTTTCAAACATATAATTGGTCAATTTTAACTATTATTACCAACGTACATCAGAGGCATTCTCTCACAAGGTCTTACCCCCGAGATCATACATGAGTATTTTGCCCGTGAGATCCAGAACATCATCAGAGGCACTTACCACGGGATACTATCCTTAGTTCATACGTGAGTATTCTGTCCCTTCACTCTAAAATATTAACCAAGTTATTACCTAATATACTCAAAGGTGGAAAGATGGGGCGCAGTTATTTCTCGGACTTGCTTTCGCAAAAAGATCATAACGTGCCAGGTATTCTGAGGATATATAAGTCTCTAATCCAAAAGGTCTCTTTCCTCCTAATCATCAGTTTCAATCTCCCTATTACCCCTAAAATGGGAACCCACTAGGCACTAGCAGACTAGTTTAGTTACATGTTTATACAATAACCAGCACAATGGGACAATTAAGCTTTACTAAGCCAGCTGGGCCTACCGACACATCACAAATCAGATATGCTTTCCATTCTCACTTTTTCAACCACTTTTCCCTTTTCTTTCTCTATTTTTATTTTTGAAAACCGATTCCCCAATTGTACTATCATTTTCCATGATTTGCAAGTAATTCCAAAGACATTTTTTCCAATTTTTAAAACACTACAAATAAAACTAACTAAAAAATGAAAAATTGAAAAATCTTTTTGGATTTTTATGTTTTTTTTTTAACTAACACGAAACTACCTAAAACACAAAACTACCTAAAAACATAAAAACTAACGTCCTGTCCCCCTCCCCACACTTAAGATCAACATTGTCCTCAATGTGATAGAAGAACACGCACATAACTAATATACAGACACGAACGATAAGAGAAAAAATAAAAATAAAAATAAAATAAAAACAAACAAAAGTTGGAACAGACTCCCATGATATTTCCATGAAAGCTCCTCGAAAGTCGGGCCAACACAAACTCCATTATGAAAAGTGTTGTGGCTCAACGCAGGGTTTAGCGATGACAAGGACCGTGTCGCGAGGTCTGGCGATGATAAGTTTCGCGCCACGATCCCCAAATTGGGTATCCTTAATCGGACAAGAAACGCGTCGTGGCGCGAGGAGCAAGTCTCAACTCTCGTGCCACGATAACGCCTATAGTGGCAGGAGATTTGGACAATTTTTTTTAAATGTTTTGCCACTTTTTGCGTTTTCTCTATCACACCACCACCGACACGTTGGAGCGTCTCTGTTCTGCTGCCACCAGCTTCTCCATGCCTCTCGAGCTCCTGAAATTGCAACTAATTAAAAGAAAACACAGAAAACAAAGAAAACAAAGAAAACGAAGAAAAAAAAACAAAAAAAAAACACAAAACTCGGGTTGCCTCCCGTTTAGCGCTAAGTTTATCGTCTTCAGCCAGACGGTACTACTCTTCATTATGGAGGCTGGAACACATGCCTAGCTTCACGCTTAACCACGGTGAAAGGATTTTGAATACACTTCCCTTTCTTGTTGCGAATCCCTTCACCTTCATCAATTTTCATCTTCACCGCCCCTCGACCATCCAAGTTAGTTCGGTCATGCTTCACATTACACTTTGTCTGTTCGGTGGACTTGGATACCTTCTCCTTTTCTTTGGGACGACGTCTTACCTCCTTCTGCTCCACCGATGCAATCACACCTACCGGGTCACCAGTATCCCCACACTTGGGATTAACCACTTCCATTTCTGCACCCCTGTCAACCACAACACCACCTTTCGTTGTATCCTCCTCATTACTACAAGGAGGACACTCATTAGTAGCAAAAAGTTTTGGAATAGATTTAATAACCGAATAATTAAAAATAGAATTAAATAAATTTAAATGCAATAAACGGTTACCAAATTTCATGGTGCATGTGTTGGTTCTACAATCAATTTGCGTGTTCGCAGTCGCAAGGAATGGTCGTCCCAAAATCACTTTCGGTTGGTGTCCCGTTTCTTCATAATCGACAACTAGAAAATCCTCGGGAAAATAGAAATCACCAACTTTAACCGCTATACCCGTCAACATACCCCGCGGTCTCTTTGTTGACCCATCCGCAAACACCACTTTTGTTTTCACTTCCTGCAAGTCTCCTAACTCATACTCATCAACAACGCTGCTGGGTAAAACACTGACCGATGCGTCAAAGTCCAACAACGCCTTGTTGGTTTTAAAATTTCCAATTTGCACCGGAATGTATGGCGTTTTCAACTCCTCGAACTCATCCTCACCTTCGGATTCTTCACCATCCTCCACTGTATTTATCGCACTAATTGGTACCCCTCGAACATTTTTAGCACCCGAGGTGGAGGCTTGATGCCGCGGGTTGATGTCGGTGTCACTGGGTAACTTACCTTGTTCTCGTTTTGATGACTCGGCTGCCAATTGGCCCACTTGCTTGGCCAAAGCTTCATGATTTTTCTCTTGAATCTCGAACCTCCTCTCAAATGCCTTCTGACCCTCTATGAGCGAGTTCATCTTTTCCATCATGGCTGCGAATTGAGCTTGCATTCCCTCGTCTTGTTGCGGTTGGGTTTGCTGATAATTGCGTTGTTGTTGAGTCCCACCTTGATCGTAATTATTCCGTTGGTAGCCTCCCGAGTTGTTTCCTTGACGATTCTGGGATTGCTGGTACTGCTGTCCCCCACCCTGCACATAAGAACCTTGAAATTCAGGATTCATTTGATTACTTGCATTACCATACCTGAAACTTGGATGATTTCGCATGTTCGGATGATAGGTGTTGGAGTTTAAATCGAATGGTTTCCCTTGAACATAGCTCACATCCTCCTGTCCGCTACCCAAAGTGGGACACTGATTCGCATAGTGTCCAAACTCTCCGCATGTTGCGCAAACTCCAAATGATGACGCTGCTTTCGCTTCTTCACTACCACCACCAACCTTGAGTTGTGTTAATTGTTTCTCCAGCAATGCACACTTCTTCTCTAAACTCTCATACTTCTCTTCCACACCATAATCCACTGCTTTTAGTGTTGCTTTTGGTCTTCTTGCGGATTGAGCATGTCTCCTTGATGTTGTAGACAAACGCTCCATGTGAGCAATCATCCGCTTCAGGATTTGTGAGAAACGTTCCATTGCTTATTGAAAGCAAATCCCGAGCATCATCCTGCAACAAACCATCATAAAAACAATGAATTAGATCCCACATTTCAAAACCATGATGAGGACATTTTCGTAAAAGTTCTTTAAATCTAGTAAAAGCTTCATGAAAAGGCTCCCCTGATGATTGCTGAAAACCTCTGATAGCGGCTCGGCCCTCACTGGTCTTGCTCATTGGATAATATTCATCCAAGAACGCTTCTTGCAACTCCGCCCATGTATGGATGCTTGCGGCGGGTAGACTATCAAACCACCGGCGGGCTCGATCCTTAAGTGTAAAAGAAAACATCATCAGTTTAACATCGTCTGTTGTAAAACCTGTTGCCCCAATTGTGCTGCAAGTAGATTCAAACGATTTTATGTGTAGGTATGGTTCCTCCGTCCTCTTTCCATAAAACTTTGGTAAAAAACCCATGTATTGAGGTTTCACTTCAAATGCCCTATTGTTCCGAGAGACCGGAGTTACAACTGCTGACGAACTCGGCATAATGATAGGCTTGAAATGGCTCTCAACTCCTTGAGCTCGGGCTGGTGTCACTATCCTCGGTACTCCTCCTTCCATGTGAATTTGATTCCTCCCTTGATTATTAAGAACATGCGGTACACCCCTTTGAGGTTGATTCTGATGCACTGGTTGAGGGTTAACCTGAGGTTGTTGTCGTCGTGGGTTAGCTGGGACCTCCGGTTGATATCTGTATTACCCATTATCTTCATCAGGCTCGTACCACTCTTGATCCCTTTGCTCTTCCTGTTGCCGCCAATCTTGCTGAAAACCTCTGAGAGCGGCTCCATACCCGTATCTTTGTTGATCGAACATCGGGTTTTGCCAAATGTTAGCCTGGTTGGCAGGGTGAAATTGTTGAGGAGGTGGTTGTTGTGGTGCTCGGCGAAATAGGGGTTGTTGCTGGGGTGGTTGTTGTGGTGGTGGAATCGGTTGTTGACCTCTATAACGGAGGTCTTCTGCCTCATGATGTGACGACCGAGCTGAGTGGTGTGAGTTTGGTCGCCCATCGAGCGGGTCATCAAGGTCGGGATATGGTTGTCTCTGAAAAGCTGGATCATTTTGTGGATTTTGTGGTTGAAATTGTGGGTCTTGTGGTTGGTTTTGAAGATTGGGGTCATTTTGAGGTGGGATGACTGGTTGTTGTTGTTGGTTTTGCGGTTGGTTCTCCATGTTTCTTTTGCTTCTTTGCTCTGCTCGGTTCTGCCGAGTTGTACGTTCAATTTCTGGATTGTAGATTAGCGGTGATTGCTTTTGTGAATGCCTAGTATGCATAAAACTTGCACAAACCTGCAAAACAGCCAAAACAAAACAAACGGGTTACGTAGCACTGCTCTAGAGGTTGCAAGGAACACGTTAGAAGCAACGAAACACAAAGTTGGGGGGCCAAAAATTGCAAAAACTTTCTGTCCAAATTGATCCTATCGTGTCGCGAGGGTCTTGATATAAGGATTGCGACACGATGCAGCTCAAAACTCCGAATTCTTTAATAAATATATATATATTTTTTTTATAAAAACATAAATAAAATACAGGGAATGAGAATAAAACACTATTTTTGGATTTTTGGAAATTTTTGGGAAAAAATTAAAAACGATTAAATCAACTAACAAACAAGCGCACGATTCCCCGGCAACGGCGCCAATTTGATAACGGTTTGTCGAGACCGTTACAAATCCCCAACTTAATTAAGATTTGCAGCAGTGGAAGTCGGGGTATCGAACCAAGGGAATTAGTGGTCACTTGTTAATTGACTAAATTACGAACTAAATTAACCTAAATTACTTTAACCTAAATTGCAGAGAAATGGAAAAGTTGCCTATTAGCTGTAAAATTGGATTGATGAATTGTAACTAATCTAATGTCACTAAACTAATGCTAGCAATTGATCGGTTTAAACTTATGTAAATTAAAGGTAACCACTTTAAGATCCGGCTTCGTGAATTTACTGATTTCGCACATTGGGAATTGAACATAGAAACCACATAGACATGATTGATAAGCTCATTCAACCTATCCAACCAACTATCATGAATGTACTTAGTATAGTCCTAGAGCTATGCAATTAAGGTAGTCCGGGAGCGGGGGGTACAAACACAGTAATCAGTCAAAAATGTCAAACAAGCAAATACTGAATTTAAGATTGTCACTAGTCACAAATTCATCCAATACCCAAAACCCTAGTTTGAACTCAGTAAACCACTAACCTTCACTCAAAGTGATTACAATGAAATTAGCCGGACATGGCGAAAGTCAGAAACACGAAAATCAAAGAATACGCCATCGAATACTTGTTGAATGCTTGAAAATCTTCACCGTATGCTTGAAATTCACCTGGAAATCGTGAACAGCCGTCCAAAATCGTCCAAGAGAGCAGAAGTTACGAATGAATGGCATCACATTGGCTTAAATAGCCAAACCCTAATTTTTGGCCGACATCACACCCGTCGCGTGTCGCGAAAGTCACTTCTTCAAAGGCTCGCGCCACGAGCTCGCCAAAATAGTCGGGCTCTTCTCATCAACACGCGTCGTGTCACGAGGAGCAAGGCTCAAGCCTCGCGACACGACCGGACCTCGAATCCAGAATTATTCTAAACTTCTAACACTTCAATCCGACCGAATTCGTCACGTTAACGTACAAACCTGAAACAAACGAAACTATACAAAGTGATGTGTTCCCGACTAAATATAAACCATAAAAACAGGGAATTAAGGATATTAACACACTACAAATCACTAACACATCAACGGGTCACAAAATCAAATAAAATTGAATGACACAGGTATTACTGGCCCGTCGCAACGCACGGACGAGTTTGCAACTTGTTTGTGTACAAAATATTAGAAGGATTATGGGTAACTGAATTTAGGAATTTTGGATCTAATTCAAATTTATGGATGAATTTTTCAAACGTGAAAAATGTATGGACAATTAAAATAGCCAACTAATTTAATTGCCTTATTCTAGAGGGATCATCTAGATGTCGAGTCGTTTTGAATTGAATATATTCAAAAAAATTTAATGTGACACACCATTTGGTGGAGTGGATATACCCTTACCTTCCAATGTGGAGGTTAAGGGTTCAAACCCCACAGTGGGCTATTGGGCGGTGGGTTTTCTCTGGGATGAACAAGGACGCCGGGTCACCAAACTTTCAAATTACTAGGTGGAAGGGAGAACAATCAGGCATTGGGGGACCCCGGGTGATCGGGAATTTGCTGTTAAGAAAAAGATGTTATGGGTATCATGTTAGCTTTTTTCAAGTACAATATCATTTTTATTTAAATTACACCATAAAGTCTAATATTTTATTTTCTTTAATTTGAGCATGGTATATATAGGTAAAAGATCCATGTAGACCCCTTATTTTTTGTAGACCCCGTAGACCCCTTATAAAACTCAATAAAACTCACTAAAAATTAAACTCAGTTTTGTTAATTTAGTTTTTTTATTTGCGATAAGCTTTTAAGAACAAAAAAAGACAATTAAAAAAAAGAAAAACGAAAAACATTAAAAATTGAACATTTTAAGACAATGAGTTTTAAAAATCAATGAGTTTATAAAGCTCAATAAACTCAATAAAACTCAGTGTTGCGTTTAAAACTCATTATTTTAAAACTCATTGTCTTAAAATGTTCGATTTTTTATGTTTTTTGTTTTTTTAATCTATTTATTTATTTATTTGGTTCTTAAAAGCTTATCGTAATAAAAAAAACCAAATTTACAACACTGAGTTTTATTTTTATTGAGTTTTATAGGGGTCTACGGGGTCTACAAAATTTAAGGGGTCTACACGGAACCCTTCCCTATATATATATATTATATATTTATATATATATATATATATATATATATATATATATATATAGGGTTAGGATCCTACGAAAACACATATATTTGTGAAAACTGCGAAAACACATATTAAAACTCATGTAACTTTTTCATACATTAACGATTTTTCATAAAATTTGCGCCAAAAGTCTTAGAATTACGTTATCTTTAAATCTGGAGCAAAATATTAAAAAAAACTGAAAGTTTTTTTTTTCCCGTGTGTTGCACATGTGCATCATATAATTAAAAAAAAGTTATAAAATGCTATTTTTTTCTTTAAATCTAAAGATAACACAACTATAAGATTTAGGGTGCAATTTCTTTTTAAACTATTAATGTATATCACATGTATGAGCGTTTTTTTTTTGTATGATGCACATGTGCATCATTCAATAAAAACGCAAAAAAATAATGAAAATATATGACATATGGTGCGACTAAGGAAAAAAAAAAATTAACTCATACTAAAAGTATGAGTTTTTTTTGTGATGCACATGTGCACCACACAAAAAAATATTTAAAAAAATAAAAAAAGCGTTCAGTTTTTTAAAACTTTTGTAGGATTAAAGATAATATAATTTTAAGACTTTTGGTGCAAATTTTTAAAAAAAAATATTAACGTATGAAAAGGTTATTTGGTTTTAAGATTTGTTTACGCAGTTCTCACAAAAAAATGGGTGTTTTCGCAGGATCCTTCCCCTATATATATATATATATATATATATATATATATATAGGTAAAAGATCTGTGTAGACCCCTTATTTTATGTAGACCCCGTAGACCCCTTATAAAACTCATTAAAACTCACTAAAAATAAAACTCAGTTTTGTTAATTTAGTTTTTTTTTTATTTGCGATAAGCTTTTAAGAACAAAAAAACGACAATTAAAAAAAAAAGAAAAACGAAAAACATTAAAAATTGAACATTTTAAGACAATGAGTTTTAAAAATCAATGAGTTTAAAACTCAATAAACTTAATAAAACTCAGTGTTGCGTTTAAAACTCATTATGTTAGAACTCATTGTCTTAAAATGTTCGATTTTTAATGTTTTTTGTTTTTTTTTTAATTTATTTATTTATTTATTTGGTTCTTAAAAGCTTATCGTAATAAAAAAAACCAAATTTACAACACTGAGTTTTAATTTTATTGAGTTTTATAAGGGTTTACGGGGTCTACAAAATTTAAGAGGTTTACACGGAACCCTTCCCTATATATATATATATATATATATATATATGGGATGGATATAATGAAAACCACTTTGAGTTGGAAAAACCGTGGAAACTACCACAAAACAAATTTTTTTTCTCCAAATTTTTTGTAGTGATTATATGCATTAATACAAGCTCTATGGTGAAAAAAAATAAAAAAAAACGCCTAGTAGGTTTTTTTTTTAAAATTTCCGAAATCTGACGTTACGTTATGTTACATATGTAACATTTGCCTGTTACATATGTAAAATACCTTGTTACATATGTAACAAAATCTGTAAATAATTTTTTATAAAAAAATCTGTAGACGCTTTTTTTATTTTTTGTCACCAAAACCATCAAAAATGAATGTAAAATCTATAAAAAAAATACATCTAAAAAAAATAACAAATTTTGAACGTCTTTTTTGGCCGGTTAACTTCTTTTTGCAAAAAAATCGGTTCTTAAATATTTTTTTTAAAAAAATGTAGTCGGCGTTTTTTTTTTATTTTTTTTTCATAAATGGTGTTTTTTTAAGTTAGAGAGTTACCATAAAAAAAATCGGAACAAAAAATGAAATTTTTAGCTTAGTTTTCACGGTTTTTCCAACTCGGAGAGGTTTTCATTTTATCCTTCTCCTATATATATATATATATATATATATATATATATATATATATAGTTAGGTTAAATTAAGAACATTTGATTTTGAGAATTTTTAACAACCAATTTCAACCACTAAATTTAAATTCGAGAGGGGGGGAGTCCTTTATATAATGAGTTGTTCTGAATGGTTCTCAAATGGACTATATATATATATATATATATATATATATATATATATATATATATATATGGGTAAGGATCCTGCGAAAACTCTTTTTTTTGCGAAAACCTAAAAACTAACACTAAAACCTTCATAACTTTTACATACGTTAATATTTTTCTATGAAACTTGCACCAAAAATCTTAAAATTCTATTGTCTTTGATTCTGGAAAAGAAATTGATATTTCGAAGAAAAAAAAATTAGTGCACATGTGTATTATTAGTGCACATGTGCACCATTTTCATTAGTACTACACAAATGAGAATTGTCATGCGAAAACATATTGTTTAGGTTAAAAACATTTTAAAAAATTTTAAAACGTTTATTTTCAGAGTTAAAGATAACACAATTATAAGATTTATTGTGCAATTTCTCTTTTAAAATGTTAATGTATACGACACATATAAAGTGCTTTTTTATTAGTGCACATGTGCACTAATAAAAAACCACGAAAAACTTACAAAATTATAACGTATTTGATGCGATTTTTCTAAAAAAAACATTAACGCATACTATATGTATGAGTTTTATTATTAGTGCACATGTGCACTAATAAAAAAACGACGAGACGTTAAAGTTTTTTTTAAATTTTTTCCAGAATTAAAGAACTCATAATTCTAAGGTTTTTGGTGCAAATTTTTTTAAAAAATATGATCGTATGAAAAAGTTATGAAGGTTTTAGTATTAGTTTTTAGGTTTTCGCAAAAAGATGTGGTTTTTACATGATCCTTACCCTATATATTTGAGAACTAATTGGTTGAGAGAACTTTTGAGAACCATTATAAACCACTAGTTATATTTACATATACCCCCCTTCCATGAATTGTAGTGGTCCCCAACTGAAATTAGTGGTGGAGATTTAGTTTTTAAAAGTTCTCAAAACAAAAGGTTCTTATTTTAACCTAACCCCATATATATATATATATATATATATATATATATATATATATATATATATATATATATATATATATAGGGTTAGGTTAATCAGAAAATATTTGATTTTTAAAACTTTACGGGGAGGGGGGGGGGGGTACTCAAATAATTATCATATAATTAATTACATAATTATCATATATGCCCAAGTTCCCTCGTATTCTTTTTATGTTTTTGAGACTTAGGTATGGTAATTTATATTATATTTCATACTGGTAACTTAGTATTCATTGTATTTTTTTTTTGTTTTTATAAAATGATAAAATCATTTACGTTAGACTTAAGCCAGGAATATCAACGAAACTAGCTGGTCATACAAACGAGTCACAATGATTAGCCCGTGTAATGAATGTGTTAGATATGAGTAGTTTTCAACACGGTTAATTATTTGGGTCAGGTTATGATTAGATTTAAATATGAACGTTTGAACTTGAACCCGACAGTATGACACATATTATCAACCCTAGCTAGTTTTAACATTTATTTTATAACATCTAAAAGTTTGAATTATTCTTTTGAATTAAATCTTTTAACAAATAAAATATGTCTGGTATAGTAACTATTCTATTGAGTAAAATTTTTAACGTAATTTTACTACAAAGGTAAACTATCAAGTTACTAGAGACGTAACAGATTACAACATATTAATTCAAACGAACCAATTGATCTAAAACTTACGATTCATACATAACGTAATTTTGCTCTATTATTTTTTTGTGTTGAAACATGCGTAATAGAATTTGACGAACAGGTTTAAGCGTTGTTAGAATGAGTTCAATAACAGTACTTTGTTTAATTGTTTCCCGTGATTTCTATTTTTACGAAGTCCCAAATGACCACCATACATATATATATATATATATATATATATATATATATATATATATATATGTGTGTGTGTGTGTGTGTGTGTGTTTGTGTGGTATTACAAAGAAAACCAAAAAATGGTCAATAAATTGTAATATAAACGTTTTAATTTACAACTAAATATTAAAGGGCTTTTGACGTAATGGTACGAAGATAATGGTTAAAGCTTGGGACTAGTAGATTTGGTAAGGTGTTCTCTCCCTAGCCAAATGGTAGGGGTTCGAGTCTTGGTGGTACCCAAAATGGGTTTGATGTTAAAAAAAAAAGGGTATCAAGTTTAAACCTAACTCAAAATGGTTTTGCTTAAGTGGTAGATTTTCTTTTTTATGGTGTTCCTGAGTGAATCAAGTCTCAAGTGTTAATCCAGTATGGATGATTACAATCCCGTCTCAGAATGCCTCGGACATTAAAGATTTTAAAAGATGTTAGAAGTGCCAAACTTTATAAAAAATTGACAACACAATCTTCATGAGCCTTATATATTTCTTTTTCCTTCTATGGGATCATCGATGTTTCCAAATCCCACTATATCTTGACATGACCTTGTAACCACTTTTATCGTCGTCAAAAACTACACTTTGCTATATTCACTAAGATTCTCTCTAATGTTAATAACTAAGCGGATTCTATACTTACATCCCATGATTCTAATTTAACATCCTTTTACGTGGCCGTAAATATACTTACAGGGTCGTGTAGCTAAAAGACAGAAATTATGACAGTTGACTATTCAAATGTCAGACATTCCTAAATCTACACCTCATTACGGGGCCGTAACTACACTTATGGGCCCGTAATTAATATTTTCTATTTTTTTAATTTTTAAGTGTTGTACCTACCACATTATACTACCTCGTAATTATATTTACACCCTCTTATGAACCCACTATATATAGATTTGAACGATTCATTCCAGCTCCCCACAATTTTACACTAAAAATCTTAAATTTTCCACTCCAAAAACCGTAATGGCTTCCACTAACCCACGTTTATATTCGATTCGTTCATTTAATGATCACGAGGACGACATTACTGGTTAATAACCTCGGGATATAACGTATGAATTACAATATGAACCAACAAAACGATACAATAACTATGAATGAATTGTGAAAGGACAGTAACAGTTAAAAACTCAATAATGATTCTAATTTCACGCACTGATTCGAACTCTGAATTCCTAGAAATTAGCATTTACGACCACGTAACTATAGTTACGACCCCGTAAAAGTTTTACAGCCCCGTAAACTAGTTACGACCCCATAAAGGGTGTAGAAAAAAAGTAATGGGGTGTGGGTATAGGAGCTCCCAATAACTATCATTCTCATATATATTGAGGCTCATTGTAGTTTGTCTTTTAAAAGGTAAAATATCTGTAGTCTGCGAATTATATCTGCAGACATATATAGAAGAAATAGACTAAACCTCTGCAGTTTGTAAGAAAAAGACTATTTGTTTTCCTGAATTGAAGGAGGCGACATGATGGAGGACGACCGCTGGTGGAGAGCGTTGGCCGGTGGAGGACGACCGCCGGTGGAAGGGGGCGACAGTTTGAAGAGGTTATAAGTGGTTGGGTCACATCTGCACCAAGAAGAGCACGTACATACATTTTTTAGTGGAACGTATTCGAAAAAACAAACAGTGTGCATATCTAAATGTGTGTGTGTGGTCTACGCGACACAGACATAAGATGACAAGAATAGTCTTTTTAGAAAAACAAACAACACATTTAATTCATGTCATAAAAGCTTTTCATTCTTTTCACAATCTTATTGTTTTTATTTAACAAATTAATTCTCTTTATGTATAAAAAATGATATCGATAATTAAGTAAAAGTAAATAATTAATTAGAACTAAATATTTAAGGAAAATTGGCCCATATTAATCTCAGTTATCACACATTGGTCGCTAATAATCCCAGTTTTGATTTTTCCTCACAATAATCTCAATTATCAAACCATTGGCCTATATTGAACCGCCGTTAACTCTAGACTAACTCAGTTAGTGTAAGGGGCTGTTTTTATAATTTTTTAAAATAAAGGAACTGCTTTTTTAATTGTGTTTTATAACTCCTTCATACTAACTGAGTTAGTATATAGTTACATACCTAAAACAACAACACCTATTACATTTGACAATAATATATATTTTCTTTGTTGTCATTAAGGGTAGAACAGGGAATATATTTATTACTATAATTAATTATTTCTTTGAATTTATTTATAATTATTAATTAAATTATTGATTGTTTATAATCGAGTCGTGGTAGCTTCATACGCTTTTCTTTTCATAATCCCACTCTATTTTAAAAAAATATAATTTCTTTTAAATCGTTTTTATAGTGCTTAAATGGTTTTAGGGTTAGTTTTACACCATTGCCTTTAGGTTTCTAATTTTTTTGTAGTGTGATATTTAACTCGACTTCTAATTTTAATATCGTTGTGTAGTCTTTTTGTATCTCCATTTTATTTACGTCGCATTTTAGCAATACAACTGTTTTTTATACCCATGTTATCACGTGACAACTTGCGGGTTATCAAATCTAGTTAGATGGAGATGTGCAAATTCTTATACCTTTTTATAAGGGAGAAAATAGAAGAAAATTAAATCAAAGAAATGACAGGAAGGTAGAACCAAATAATTTTTTAGTTTTCTCATTTAGATTGAAATAGTATGTCTAGTTTAATGCAATAACAAACTAAAACTAGAAATTCGAACCAATTGTGTTGAGATATGTTGTAGTTCTTCCTGATCTCATTACCCAAAGCCTTGTGTTTAGCTCGTACGTATGGATACATATGGCTTGTGTCGATGAAAAGTATTTTCTTTTCTTCTAACCTATAGAATTTGTCAATTCCAATATCAAAATGCTCTATGTCCACCTTCTTCACACGGTCATCTCTGATACATTCTCAACGAGGCTCAACTTTTTGGCTCTGTAACACAATGACGAGACATATTTACTCTTTATTTGACCATTTCTTTGGATTTGTCCCTCCCTTTGGATGACTTGGAGGTTCTTATTCTACTTGAATATCATCATCATCATCTTTATCATCAAGTGATACTCCAAACTAAGAATAGGGATGAGCGTTTGGTACAGAGTACTGATAGAGACTTATTATAAACGGTATCGGTACTAGTTTTTCCTAATTTTGAAATAGGTATCGGTAAGAACCGTAAAGAACCCAAATGGGTACCGGTACCTAAAATAAGGATGGTTTATTTTGAACTTTTAAACTTACGATGATTACTAGGGATTCTAGTCGGTTCGAGTATGGCAAGAAGATGAGGGTGGAATTTGATATTGATTAGTTTCATAGCAAACTATCAAAATGTAAAAGCTAATTTACTTTCTATAGGGAGTTCATTATTACTTCCTCTATTCTTGCCTTCATTAGTATCTATTACTAGTCCTTATTTCTTTTATTAGTTTGTGTAAAAAAGATTTTAGAATCCATTTGGTTTAATTTCTTTTGGGGTGTTAGTGCTGATAATCAAAATATTACTTTGGTTAGATGGGATTTTGTGTCACACCCCAATCGACTGCGGAATACGTCGGGGAATGACGATTGTCCATAAGCACATGACACTAATTAAAGTTTCATAATTCATTTATACCAAGTTTCCAATGTCATACAATAAATTCAAATAACATAAACAAATAAATTAGTTTCTGATTTATATAGCTAGGTCCGATAGCATCCTATGTGTAGCGTCAAACATGAAAGCTTGATTCACAATAACCTGAAAAACACGGAAAAAGGTCAACTATCTACATAGTTGGTGAGTCATAGTATATTCTCAATTCTATGTGGTGAACCAGATACTGCACACGTCAAGGGAGAGTTTGTTAGAGCATAATCGGTTCGTCGTGTGAAGTATCTGAACAAGACGAGGATTACAAGAGAACTGTCCACCAACTGAGCCACGAACTCCAGTTCGTGGAGGCTCCAGTTCGCAGAAAACTTCATTGATATAGATACTTATGGCTTTGTATTTGTAACTAGACTTTTGAGTGGATATAGAGAGGAACCTGATCTAAAGTGTGTGTTTCGGAGTGTCTCTGTTTGAACACTACATCAAAATTCACCTTCGGCCAAGGAAAAAAAGCGTGACCAAATGTCTCTGGCCACTTTTTTTCTTCCATTTCAATCGACACCAAAGGTCCCCCATCACCGTATGTATCATACGGCCACGTTAGAATATCAGTGGCTGAAGCCACCGAGAAGCGTGGCTAAATGGTACCAATATTTATATTTGTAATAAAAGAATTCTTCCGGAAAGCGTGGCCAAAGGGTCCCAACGGCCACATGTGTTTGTTTAACGTGACATTTGGTATTATATGGTCAAACATATTTGTGTTTTAGCAACATATATTATAAAAATACATGGCCAAAGGGTTGTTGAAGTCATACATTTTGTCCCAATACATGTGGCTAAAGGGTGGCAATGGCCACGTTAAAATATCAAAAGTGTGGCCTTTGGTATTATATGGTCATGTATATTTGTGTTTTAGCCACGTATGTTAGAAAAAAACGTGGCCAAATAGGTTGCTGAAATCATACATTTTGTCCCAATACACGTGGCCAAAAGGTGGCAACGGACACGTTAAAGTATCAAAAGTGTGGCCTTTGGTATGGTCATGTATATTTGTGTTTTAGCCACATATGTTAGAAAAAAAGTGGCCAAATGGGTTGCTGAAATCATACTTTTTGTCCCAATTCGCGTGGCCAAAGGGTGGCAATGGACACGTTAAAATAACAAAAACGTGGCCTTTGGTATTATATGGTCACATATATTTGTATTTTTGCCACATATATTTGGGAAAAAAAAGGTTGCCAAAGGGTTGTTGAAAAGCATATATTTTGTTCCAATATGCGTGGCCAAAGGGTGACAACGGCCACGTTAAAATATCAAAAGTGTGACCTTTGGTATTATATGGTCACATATATTTGGAAAAAAGTGGTGAAAGGGTTGTTGAAATCAGATATGTTCTCCCAATACAAATCAATTACAAATCAAATACAAATCAAATACAAATCAAATAAAATCAATTACAAACTTTTGTTTATTACAAATGAAATACAAATAAAAAATTAATTTTTTTTTGCTACATACATGCATTATTCTCAATTTAATTCTCAATCCGCGAGCCAACAACACTACCACTTGATCTTCATCTTCAGCTGTTCAGATTTGAGCTTAATTAGGACCATTTTTTCTTGTATTCCTACACAAAAACATATACTTGATAATTAGGTTATGGAAACTGATCATAATATATATAGCAATTTTCAGATATTTACCACCATGATAGATATGGACCGAGAAGTGCCATTTTATTGCAAGTAGTATGGGTGATCAGGTCCTACAATTCAATTGATTTCCGGATGAACATTAGATATCCAGATGAACTTTAAATATCTGGATGAACATCACATTAAGTTCAGGATCAACTTCAAAGTCAATTGAACTTTATTTGGTACACATCTCACGATTTGTTCCAACAATCACTACCTAGCCCAAGTGTTTGAGGTACCAAATAACATTAGAAATGGGAATACATGACATTCCCAAACATATTAATGTGAAACTATAGAACGGAATGAAACTTAACCGGAAAATATTTACCTTTTTCTTTTCAACCGCTTCAGATGAGTTTGATCGGCCACCGATTTAATGCCCTACAGTTCAATTAATTACTTTATTGAAATTAGAAATCAAACCGATAATGAGTTTGACAAATACTAACCGTTGCGTGTATGTCAGCATGATTAGTGTTGTGGTTAGACCCAACAGAAATCTCCTTAGAAGTTACCTAGAACAATGTTTTTGAATTGGTAAAAAGTAAATGTTATTAGGTAGTTGTGGATAGTATGATTAAGTTGTGATGTAAATAATTTACCTTTGTAGATGCCGGAGCATTAAGTTTTGTGGTAACGGTGTTCCAAGTGCAAACAAATGAGCTATAAGTAGATCAAGTATTTTCTCCGATTCTTCAATCTTCGAGAAGAGGGCCTTAAGTTCTTTATTTTTTTCATCACGTAGAAGTCTCTCTTCTTTAAGTTCCAACTCAAGTTTTTCCATGTGATCAAGGTTGATGGATCCATCCTTGAATTTTGTACAATTAACAGAATATAGTTAGATGCTTTTTAACAAAGTATATAAATAAGAAAGCATGCAGAAAATAAAGTTTGAAATACACAGAAGGTATAAGATGAAACAGTAAACAAATAAGAAAGCTGCAGGTTATGTAAAGTGAATATTCACGGAATGTAACGTAAAATAATGTAACGGATGCTTGGCATCAACATTATTATATTCTTCTAACATGATCCCACAAACATGTTGTTGGAAATCAATTAGTTCTTATAAACAAAAGACGTCTAAAGGGAAGAGTGGAACACATCATGTCTTCACTTTATATAAAGAAGAACAGAGGTTCATCAACATTCTTGTATCCCCCCCCCCCTCCACCAACAATTGTAACATGACCTCAACATTCTTAGCATAAAATAACTAATTTAGCATGCTCTAACAGTCATGTAAGAAAGTAAATAACCCCTAGCTTCCTAATTCTGTATGAAACGAAATTCTATCAATCTGTAACTATGATTGTACGCAAATACAGGGATCCCAAGTTAAACATGTATCAATAATAAACAAAACAAATAATTTTATGAAAATAAATTGTAATTAATGAATAAATTGACAATTACCATTTCTGGACAGATTGGTCTCCCAAAACACATGGAAATTCTGAAGAATCGCTAGCGCCGTCTCTTGAAGCTCCTTGTTGCGTCACTATTCGTTCGTGAACGTCCATGAGACGAAATTAGTGATGAATCAAAATTAGTGATATGGATGAGAAAGAAGACCTAGTTATTCGCTGGAGGCGTTTAATTGGAAATTTTTGATGAAAGTGAGAGAGAAAAGTATCTGATGAAGCGAAATTTTGGGTGAAATTTGAACTAGTGGTGAAAAATTCTAAATTTTTGGTGAAAATTTTTAATTAAAAGGGGGGAATTGTTCAAACTGATAATAAAACCAAAATTAATTAAACAATATGTATATTAAACATAATTAAACCTAAATTTAAACATAAACATAACCAAATTAATTAATTAAATGTCTTCACGTGGCTCTTCCGGCGGGTTTATCCACCGGATCTTCATTCATCGGTTCTTCTTCTTCAAGATTAACTTTATCATCCAGTTCGTAAAAGTCTTCAAGTGCCCAATTCCAGAAGGCTTCATCCTCCCAACGGTCATCCACCTGAGGTTGAGCAGGAGCTTCATCCTCTTGAGGTGTTGAAATAATGAGATTGTGAAATTGTACGAGTATATCAATTCCGGTTGACATAACTGTGATCCTTTAAGAAGATCTAGACGGCCATCGGATTTAAAAGCCCTAAAAATGGAAGATATTTGTGCTCTCGACGGTCATCGGAAAAATAATCCCTAACAATAAATATGGTTGAATATCAATTTTATTATTTTCTTTTAGATATAATTAACAAGATTTGACAAACACGTGCTTTGCGGCCAAGATAACGCAACTACCAAATACGGTGACATTACTAAAAACACAACTCAAAAATGAAAATTATAAATTACTATTCAATTAAGAACAAAAATACCCAAAGACCACCATGTTGCGAATTTCTCATGTATAATTAATTTATTTAAAAAAATAATAAGAAACAAGGGCCAATATATTAGGATACCAATTAGGGGCAATTAGGGTCAAAGTTGGTCAATGAGGACCAACTAGATTCAATGAGGACTAAATACTACCAATTAGCGTCATTTAGGATACTTTAGGATCAATGAAGACCAGTTATGGTCAATTAATATGTTCAATGAATACGATTAGGACCAATTCAATGAAAAGGTAGATTATGCTCATAGGACCGATAAGGAAGGAACATGAAGGAACATGACTAATGAGGATCGATCAAGTATGACCAATGAGGACCAATTAGTTGGAATGAGGATCATCGATACCAATAAAGGGTCAATCAGGGTCAGTAAGGGTCGATTAAGACCAATTAGGGTCAATGAGGACCCATTAGGACCAATGATGGTCGAATATGCTCAATTAGGACGAGTTATGACCTATTTGGGCCATTTAGGACTGATGAGGGCCTTAGACAGAATAAGTACCAATATGGCTCAATTCGGGTTAATGGGGAGCAATTTGGCACAATTGGACCAATAAGGACCAATTAGGGTCAGTCAGCCTCAATAAGGACCAAATAGACTCATCGAGGACTAATTATTTTGATGTACGGCAAATTAGAGTAAATTAGGCCTAATTAACCCTAATTGATTATAGTTGGTCCTAACTGAGCCTAATTGGTCGTTATTGACCGTAAGTGATCTTCATTGAACCTAACTTTGCCTAATGGACTATAGTTGACCTTCATTGGCCCTAATTTATCCTAATTGAGTGTTGACTAGTCCTCATTTGTCAGAATTAACCATGATTGACCGTAATTGAGTCTTGACTAGTCCTCATTGAGCGTAATTGGCCCTTAATCAGCCTAATAGACCCTAATTTCCCCTAATTGGTCATATTTGGTCCTCATAAGTCGTAATTGAGCATAATCGACCCTCGTTAGTTATAATTGGTCTTCATTGACCCTAATTGATCCTCACTGACCAAAATTAACCCTGATTGGACCTCGTGTCTTCGTTGGTCCGAATTGGTCCTACTTGATCCCCATTGGTCCTCATCGGTCCTAATTGACCCTAATGAATATGGATTAAATAAAAAATACAATGAATAATATTAATTTAAACCAAATTAAATTTTCAAAAATGTTCTCTTTTCCCTTTAACCCCCCCCCTCCCAATTTCAACTCTGATAACTTCCTCTGTTTCAATTCTTAAGGTTCATTTTCCAAAAACAGTTACCCTCTAATTTGTCTCCAGGTTTCTTGGCGATTTAAACCTAAACCTTACTCTCTAATTGCTCACAAATGGCACCCAAATTGAAGGGAAAGGCTGCATCAAAGCCTACTCAACTGTTCTTCGCCGAACATAATGTTGTAGGGTACTACAAGAAGTCTGATAAGTCAAAGCCATTTGATGTAATGATCGGATTTCCTCCTGAATTCCAACATTCATTTTGCTTTAACTGTGGATCCTGCAATATGCAAGGAGAGAATTGCTGAGTTTTGGGAGTCAGCCAAAAAATCTGTTGATAGAAACAGGGTTGATCAAGTGGACGTGAAAGTCAATGGGAATGAGATTAGTGTGACTGAAGAAATGATCCGGAAGCATCTGAAATTGAATGATAGGGGAGGTGATACGGATTATAACTTTGACGTGTACATCAAAACGTATGAGGCAATTGCTTATGGGGGTGACTTAACCTGAAGGACCATCAAAAAGGGACAACTACCATATGTTTGGCGGTACCTTGCTCATACCATTCTCCACTGTCTATCTCACAAGAAAACTGCGTGGGATGAACTTGTTGCACCCCAATCATCCGCTTTTCATGGATTGGTAAATGGGCTAAATTTTAACTTCTAAAAAAATGATATTTGATGGGATGCTGAAAAATCTAAGACCTAAAATGATCTTTTACATGTACCCCAGATTCATCCAATACATACTCAATTGTGAATTTCCAAATCTGCACATCTCTGATCAACATCTTGAACTTAAGTCTTTTACAAGTAAAACATTTTCTAACATGCAAGTGAACAAAACTGTTTTTCTTGGTAGAGACACATCTCACCCTATGCCTAAGGCTAGGATTGCTCCTGGTGACAACCTTGTTGTACCCACACCAGAGCAATCATCCTCTTCCACTGATATACAAATTCCATCAAAAGGAAGAGGATGTCCACATCAAAAACAACACCACTCCACAAATTCCAGTGACTGAGAGGACTAGGTCTCCATCACCAACCACCCGAACCGTAGACCCTTCCTCGTGCTGACAGAAGCATAGGAAGAAAAAACCAAAAGGGGTCTCTAACCAATTGATGAATCACTAGATTTGAATGAACAATCCCCATCCATAGACAACCTCATAATGAGGGTGATATATAATCACTTAGGCCATATGAAGTAGATTTCCCAGGTACCCTCTTTGCAGGGGATGTACTGCTGGACTTGGTTCATTCACCCAACCCACATTCTGCTAAGAAGGTGACTTGCAGTAGTGATGAAGCAAGTCATGTGGAAACGGGTGACACTACTCATGATGTCCCACTAGACCCTGAGGACAGTGCCAACAGGAATCACGGGTGCTAAGAAACCATGGGTGCTGAGCATGAACAAGGTTGGCATGTTGGTTCTTCTTTGCTCAAGGATGCTGGCAACACACCAGTTGAGAGCAACAAGACAGTTACTGAATTGACAGTTTTATGTACAAAACTTTGGCAGCTCTCCGTGCAATTGTCAGAGCTTAAGGAGAAGAAATTGAACGGTTGAAGGCAAGACAACCTTTGAAAGCCACTGATAGGTAAGGTTGTCAATCGTTGAAATTAAATTCACATTTCAAACTAGATTATTTTAAAATAGGATCTTGTGCAGGGTTGAACAACTTGTGTCGGTTGAACAAGTTGATCCGATTGAACAACTTGATCCGGAGGAACAAGGCCATGCGGGTGAACAAGTTGATCCGGTTGAACAACTTGATCTGGAGGAACAAGGCCATACGGGTGAACAAGTTGATCCGGTTGAACAAATTCATCTGGAGGAACAAGTCCATGCGGGTGAACAAGTAGATCCCGTTGAACAACTTGATCCGGAGGAACAAGGCCATGCGAGTGAACAAGTTGATCCGGAAGTTGAAGGCCATCCTGATGAACAGGTTGAATTAGAAGTAGGGAAGCTTTTTGAGAAGTTTCCTGAAGAAGGAACTTCTGATGTTAAAAATGTTGAGAAGAAGATTGTTGAAGAAATAACAGTTGTTAAAGCTCCCCAACCGGCTAATACTGAGAAGAACTTGAAGGAAAAAGAACTTGAAGGTGTAAGAACAGAGGAAGCTTATTGGATTCCTTATGGTCCAAACCTGTCCTGTGCCAAAGAGCCAAGTGAGTTGGTCCCATTTGAAGACAAGGAAATTGTTTGGGACATGCTAAGAGGTGTAAGCCATTTGAGGGGCAGTTGATGCGAAGAAAATCTACTAAAAGAATTCAAAAACACTTCTTTAGTTTAGTTGTGCACCAACTCTACCCTATTGGCCCTGATGGATGTCTTCTATATGGTTCAAAAGGTAAAGCCCCCATGCTTGACTACCAGTTAGCAGATGAAGCATTGAACAAGAAATATCCTCCAGCTTCACTAGCTGTTGCATCCAAGGATGTAATTGGTTGTTCTAGAACTATCCTGTTCTCCAGAATTGACAAGTATGGAGAAGATCCAGATGGTAAGAGACATGTAGATGAACACTTTAGGGTTCAATTTAGGAAAAGGAGAATATAAGATAACGATATAGCAGGTGGATTCTCAGGCATGTATCTTGACAGAATTACTCCTCGGGTACTAGCAGAAGATAATGAAGTTTTAGCAACTGCACTCTTAGGAAACGATATTAGCAGAGCCATTCCACTGGTTGAGAGATCTGCTAAAGATAATGAAGCCATAAACGATATTGCTTGACAAGGATGCTATTATGGATGCAGAGAAGAGAGCTAAGGAAGAACATGATGGTCTTGTTTATCCATTAAAACTTGATAATGAAACGAGAAATTATGAGGATAACAAGGTTATGTTGGAGACGATTACAGAGATAAGAAGGAGATCAATTGAACAGGAAATGGTTAAACTTGATGAAGCTGGTTATGAGAAGCTAGAAAATCTCAGAAGGGATTCTGAAAAAAAATTAAAGGCTGATCAAGAGGCGAATAGGCTGAAGACTGAGCCTGCACTCATTACAAAAATGAAGGATGCAATATTAGACCATGGTTGGCTAACACAAGAAGTGTTAAGAAATGTGTCTAACAACACTGTATTAGACCACATGGATCTCTTATTAGAGTGAATAAAAATTGGAACATGATATAGATGAGTTGAGTCATCAAGTCGACAAAACTATGGTAGAAAAAAGATTACAACTGCAAAGTGCTCCTTTAAGCAATGAAGATCAACTAAAGGCTCTTAGATGGTACTTCACTAAACATCTGAAAAGATATCCTAAGAGCATTAATCACACTTCTCTTCCCAAACTAAGATTGATGTATGATGATGTTAAGAAGAAGATGGTTAGAGATGCAGAACAACAAGGACTGCCAAAGCCTCCTAGTGCATTTGATCTCTACAAAGATACACAAGTTCCTTCTTCTCTTAAACCTCATAATCTCATTAATTCACTGCTTAATTCCACTACCCCTAGCCAAGCCAAAAGGAAAAACCCTCCTAGAACCACAAGAGCTAAGCCTCTACCAGTAAAGAAGCGTAATTTGACAAAACCTATAAAACCCTTACATCCAAAGTTCAGAGCAGACAACTTCACTCTCATCCTTCCTAGGGAACCAAAAAAGCCTAAAACTTTACAAACTCCTATTACCACAAAAATCACCACCACAATCAGAATCTACATCAAGTGAATCAAATGAAGAAAACAGAAGAAAGGTGATCAGCTAGTAGTATATTGATGAGAGTGAAAAGTATCAAATTGTCACTAGTGACGGCAAGAAGACAGTTAGAAGCATCAGTGATGCTCTACAAGGGTTTTCTGAAAGTAAGCTACGGAATATGGTGAGGATTGGTGAAAGCAGAGATAAACTGACTTTTAGGGAGAATATTCTTTATCACAAGGCCAAATTTCAGGTACAAAGTGAGAAAGTTGCCGCTGCTTCTCCTGTTAGTACTACCAAGAAAACAAAAGCACCAATTACAACTTGGGGGTACAATATAGATGAGGAATTTTACTATGTGTACCGCAGAGATGGATCCCACTTGACACATAAAGAAATGATTCCAAGTGAATGGGATATGTTGGAACAGAGAGTAATCAAACTCATTGTTCTTGAAATAAAGGATGGTGATTTATTAAAAAAGGCAGTACAGAAGAAGATTAGAACTAGATCAACATATAACAGTAACCATTCTTAGCCACATGTATTTAAATATTTTTTCATTTTAACATGTACATACATTTTCATCGAATTGGTTAATATGATAATAGAGCTCCATTTTACTCATAATTGTGTTCTTACATGAAGTAGTCTTGTGTTATATTAGTATGTTGACATTTTGAGACAAGTGTTTGACTGTCGTGGTGGACTAAGATGATTTATAATTAATTAAACAATATAAATTTGAGTTCTTCGATCGGTAGAGAAGAAGAAGAATAGAACCAGATGAACTTAAGTTCTTCAGGATGAAGAGTTAATCCAGATGAACTACAATTCTTCAGGAAGAAGAGTCAAAACACACATCGTATACATAACACATAACAATTACATATATAATCCAAAAGATATGATTCCATATATATTCATCAATTAATTACAAATATGATATGATACACAAAAATTACAACTTAAAACATGCTACTTTTAGAAGAGGAGGATGAAGACACATCCATATCTCCATCGAGGTAGATGGAGATGACCTCCTCGTCCTTGACGTGCAGGGCCAAGGCCCTGACATCCCTCGGATCATCGGTGAATGAAACCAGTCCATAATCCAAAGACAACCCTGGGATCCTTAGGTAAGGGTTAAAATCGTTCAAGTCATAACCTAGGCCAGACACCATTTGACCTAGGTCATTGAAAGAGAAGGAGGTAATCTCCACCTCATTGAAGTAGCGAACCCTACCATCGATATATTGTATCCGGCTATCGAGGCTTGCAAAATACCCTTGGTGATAGATCAACAAAGTAAACAGACTGAAATCTTCCCATGTCCAAGAAAATAACCAAATCAGAGAAGCGAATTCCACATTAAAGCATTCGAAATTCAGTGCTTTAGATGATTACTTACCGTATTCAGGGCTATCGTTCACATTTAGAGGACGCAAATGCCACATTTTCAAAGGGTGATGATAGACCAAAAACAGAGACAGAGAGAGATAAACGGCCTATATGGTGATGATGATGATCGAGAACTAGTTATATCTGAAACTCGAGGTGGTAGATAGAGATTAGACGTCAAGTAATCATATATATCCGCCGTTGCCTATGCATATATCTTCTCCGCTTCATCTTGCTGGGAAAACAAATCGTTTCCTTTCGCCACACATGTAATATTTTACGGTGACCATTACTTATCTTTAGCCACGCAAGTAATATTTTACCATGACCATTACTTATCTTTGTCACTTACAATAAATAAGAAAGGGCATGAACACTCTACTATTTAGTCACACAACCTAATATAAATGACCATACGTACTAGCTTTTAGCCACATAACTAATTAAAAACAGTGGTCGTTGCTCACATTTAGCCACACATAATATATACTTAACAGTTTTGATTTTCTTTTAATATACTAACTACAAAATCTACTCTTCCGTCACATAACATTATATAAGCGTAGCCAAAGGTATCATATATATTCGTTTTTAGTCACATGTATAAAAAATTCGTGGCCGTTTGGTGCATTTCGCCACTCTTTAATAAGTGTGACAAATAAATGCCACATATTTGTGTAAAACAGTAGCTAAAGCCTATGCACCTGATTGTTGTCACATAAACAAAAAAATACATGGTTAAAATGATCCAAATGCTATATATTTAGCCACATGTACAAAATATGTGTGGCTAAAACTAGTGTTTCTACCTTTAGCCACGTTTTTATTAAACCGTGGATAGGCGTTTTCAAAAAACCATGGCTAAAGCCACATTTTGACATAGTGGAACTTCTTTGAGTGTTTGTAGTTGAGTCTATGTGATTTCAATAAACAAAGCGTTATATTTAGATCTTGTTTTTCACTCTTACGATCAATCAAATCTGTAGTAAGTTCTGTTCCAGGTTTTTACACTATGTTTACTCACCAACTACTTTATAGTTAACACCTTATCTTATACATGTTGCAGGTCAGAATTTGAGGCTTTGTGTGATCACGATAAGACTGATGGACCTAGTGTAAGCTATTTTAATTCAGTTATTTATTTGTTTCTATGTTTGACTTTGGTTTGTAAGACAAATTTCTATTTATGAACAAAATGCATGTTTAAGTATATTGCAACATTATTTAGTTTCCATGAGCATCTGGACAATTATTACGCCCTGACATTTCCGTTGTCGGTTGGGGTGCGACACGTTGTGCCTAGTGAGATGATTTTTCAATTTGGTAAAGAGATGATTGTGGATCTGCCTCTTTCCACTGAGACTCTGGAGTCTGATGTTTACAAATGGTTGATCACCCACCCTACTAATATGTGCGACCTTAAGGAGGTTACTTTGGTGGCTTTGGGTATGAGCAAAAATGGCAGCGGTAGGGTATGCGACCCGTGATAGGAAAAAAGGATAAGAGTTACTATAACTATTATGAGCTGTTGGAGGACAGGAAGCATGAAACAATCAGGTATGGTGAGAAACACTTGACTACCGGGGAATTAGACATGTTGGGTCGCACCTCATCGTGTTGCATGTATCCACAGATAGATGGGACTTTTGACGTAGGTTTTGAAGGGGCTTCATGGGTAGACGAGGTTCCGAACTACCTCATATTCATAGATGTTAGAGACAAATTATACTTTATTTCTGAATCTTACAAATTAAGACGAGAAATGTTAGTTAACTAAAATAGATAAAATATTTGTGCATATGGGAGATTGATGTACACATGGTAACTAAACTCTTGGTATGGAACTACATCCCATTTCAACAATTGGGAAATCCTACTAGCTTATCACATCAATCAATCCCAAGCTATGTTTCAATCTACGAGCTCATAAAAAAGTGACATCCTATAGAGCTAGATTAAAATGTATGCGGGATGACATAAGTTAAATTTCAAGATCACTGATCAAACAAACCCTTAACATGCAAAAAGAAAAAAAAACGGTTTGAGAACTGGAAAACCGGTTCTGAACAAAGACATTTTCATGTAAAAACCGGTTGGACTAAAGCCGATCCACAAATAATACGTTCCGAGTATGAGAGCTATAAACGGATGGCAAACTGCCTTTTTTTTTCACAAATGGGTTTAGAAAAAACTGGTACAAACCGATGCGTATAGGTTTATGTATTTTGTGTATAAATTAACCGGTTAAAAATCGAACCGGTTTGAGAAGAAATCGATTTTGACCGTGCGTTAACTATTAGCGGACTATAATTAGATGTATATTTTATGTATTTTTTAGATTGATCCCTTCCCATAAATAAGGGATTGAATTTGATTCTTTGTAAACCTGTATATATAGGGTTCTTCCAAATCAATAATAATACAAGATTCATAATAACCTTTATGGTAATCAGAGCCTGATTAACAAACCCTAATTCCCCTTCGTTTTTTTTCTCTACAGCCGGCTCCCATGGGAGATAAGCCACTCGATGTCGCCACCCTTCCTACACCAAAAGCCCTCCATGCTGCCTACACTGCCTCCAACATACAAGTTAAGGTTCGAACATTGGATGGCGTCAAAGTGTCATACTCCTCATGGACCCAACTACTCATCATTCAGGCCACAACTTACAACGTGATGAATCACATCGATGAGACAAAACCCCTGGAAGAATCTGATGAAGACTATACTCAATGGAAGGAGATTGATGCGCTCGTGCTGCAATGGATTTACAACACTATCTCTGACGAACTTCTGGGTCGTATAATCGACCCCAAGAACACTGTTGCGTCCCAGAATCCTGGGGTAGGATTGTTGGAGGTTAGCTACACGTGGAAGGGTCTTGTGAAGGTTTCTACAAAACAGAAGCACCGTTAGCCTCGACACAAAGGGCCCCGAAGGGGGTCTTCGTGACAACACTCCGGCGTGAGAGTAAGTTTTTGTATAAGGAGAGGAATCAAGTGAGTAAGGAAAATGTTGGAGAGAATTTAGATCCTTTACCCGATCGTCTGAGTGCCATTTATATAGTAGTCTTTGAGGGCAAAGTGGTCATTACTCCCTCTCACGTCTCCTTTCCTTGGATTAAATGCTTGATGGAGTTGAAGGGGCTTCGAGCGCCGGGAAACAGGTTGGACTGGCGAAGATGCCGTTCACATCGCCTGTCCCATCGTACTACCTCGTACTCGCCTGTCCTTCTTGTCGGCTAGATCCCCTACACCCACTCGATTGTTTCCTTTGCCGAGTTTGTCATTATCCCTTCCGCCAGGGCGATTACCGAGGTGGCATCCTTGGCCCGTCATCGAGGGCAAGGGTTTCCATGTAGCCCGTCGCCTTGGAAAGAGCTTCTTCGTAGCCCTTCTATTTTTGAGGCCCTTATGAATGGCCTTTTGGGGGTATAGCCCAATAAGTCCCCCCAAGTCCAATTCTTTTGAGTTCCCAAGTGAAAAAAGGGTTGGGCTGAATTTGTTTTACCCTAATCCGGCCAAGTTTTTATTTAAAAAGCTTCAATGAGTGGCTGTCCCATCGCTGCTTATGGGTTTTACAGTTTTACCCCCGGGCAATTACAGCTGGACCCACGTTTTGTGGGTAGAAATTAACCACGGGTCGTGTCTGCCGCGTGGCGGTTTCAGCCGTTGCTTTCGACCCACGCTGTTTCCCTTAAATTCAAAGATCACCCTTGAGTGCAATCTTTTCTTCTTCATCTAAACTGCTGCCGATTGAGTTTTCTCCATTTGTTGTTCTCTCAAATTGCAGGTTAGTTTCTTCTTTTCGCCTTTTCTTCTCTTTTTTTTACATGGCTCGAGTGGACCTTCTATCCGTCCCCATTGTGATGACGGCCGATGAACTCAGCACTTTCATCGCCGATTTCGGCATTCCTGATCATCTAAACCCAAGGCTACCTTTTCCGGAGGAGCGGGCCACTGCTGTCGCTAATCGGGTAACTGTTTACGCTGCCACTTTTAGGCAGTGTAATGTTCGGTACCCATTATCCCCTTTTCTGGTGTCCGTCCTCCGGAACTATCAGTGCCATTTTTCGCAGGTCCACCCTCTTGCTTTTCTCAAAATTATTCACTTTGAGGTTGCCTGCAAGGCTGTCGCCGAAGATCCGTCGGTGCCCCTTTTCCGGCGGTTCTAAAAATTCCGGCGTGACGACAGTTGGCTGACATTTGAGAAGCGTCATGCCCCCAAATTTCCGTCATGTACCGATTCTATTCTTAACTGTCTTCACAACTGGAAAGATAGTTACTTCTTTGTTTCCCCTGATTTTCTTCCTGAAGTGCTTCCCCTTCTTCCTGACGACAAGTCCATTGATGACCCGCCTCCTAAAACCGGCTATGATGCCGGGCTGCTCAAACGCCTTTCTGACCATCCAACTTCTTGTAAAACCTTTGCTGAGGGCCTACTTGTAATGGCCGGTTTGAGCAGGAAGGGGCTTCCTGATGGCCACCGCTTTGTCGTCTTGAAGAAGGGCAAAGGTAGCTTTTTTGATTTTTATTTGCACATGTTTTTGCATTTTTTTATCGTTATCCTTGGTTTTTGCAGAAATGAATCTTCTCAAGATTTTGGGCAGCGCTGGGAAGGGTTTGGAGTACACTGCTGTACCATCCGGGGACGGGGCTCCCAGGGTTAGCTTCTCAGAGCCCGTAGCGACTTCCCAAGCATCTGACACCATCAGCACTTCGTCCCCTTCTTCCTCAGCCAAGGTTGCTGAGGATGCTACTTCAAAGGAGACCAAGAAGCGCGCCATGCCATCCCTCAATCCCCTAATTCTGAAGCGTCCTGCTTTGAAGTTGAACCTTAGGAGTGGTTCGAAGCCTTCCTCTTCTGCCCCATCAATTACTGAGCCTTCTACTAAGGGTGTAATTGACTTGGATACCGTCGTTTTGATATCTTTGAATGTTTCTGCTGCCCCTTTAAGTGCGACAGTCCCCCCAAGTGAAGCTACTATTACTGCTGAGGTTCATGTGTTTACCGCTGTTTCTGTTGGAGGCCCTTCCTTTAAGGTGCCGTTTTCCGAAGCTCCTGGTAATTCTTCCTCTGGTACGCCTCACTTTTCTCCTGAGATTACTGAATCAACTCCTCCCTTGTTTGTCAATTTGATTCGCCTGCTTGGCCCTTCAGTTATTGGCTCTGTCCAGAGCACTAAGCTTAATATTTCTGATGCCCTACTGTCAGCTGCTAAGGGGATTTTTGCTGATGACCCTCCCCAATCTCCTGTACTGAACTATGATTCAGATGGACTTATCCCAGTTATTGACGAGTCCAGGACCTGGCCTTATTGGCCTGACTGGAATGTTACTGAGGGGTCCATTATTGACGGGGCGAAGTCTTGCAAGGAGTTTATGAGGAGGTCGCTTCCTCCGGCCGAACGCGTTGCTGCCAGAAAGATTGAGACTCCAGCTTTGGGGGGATCTCCTGGCCATTGAAACCGTTCAGATTTTCAAGATTTCTACTGAGGCGGAGAAGCGACTTAACTGGCTTGACTGTGAAGCGAGGAGGTGGAGGTCCAGGTATGAGAAGATGGCCATTGAGCTTGAGCAGGTTCTTGTGGACAAATACAAACTCCTTCAAGATTTAGAAGAGCTGGAGGGTGACAAGGCTGGGGTTGATGAGCTGAAGAAAGAAGGTGATGATGTCAGGAAAGAGATGAGCTTGGCTCATGACAAGCTGAAGGATATGGGTGACTTAGAGGGCCAGCTGAAGGCCCAGAAAGAAACCACTGCTCAGAAGGAGCAAGAGTGTGTTTGTAGGCCCATGTCAAGGTCCTTCAGGAAGAGGTTCAATTGGCCTGGACTGGCGAAGCAGCTGCCAATTCTCACGTGGAAAAGGTTAACAAAGAGATAGTGGCCCTGCAAGCTGCTGGTGAGGATCGAGTGGCCATGGAAGGTCGTGTGACTGAGCTGGAAGGTGACAAGCGCTGGCTCCTTACTGAGGGGCTTGCCAGGGCTGTTAGACGCGTCCACACCTCTTCCCAATTTGGCCACTTGTTTCAGAGGGTTGTCGATGACTGCACAGCTGTTGGGTACCAACTTGGCCTTGCCGCGGGTTATGGGTTTGCTGCTGAAGGGACTGCCCTTGAGGATACTCCCTTTTATGAGCCTTCAGCCGAGCAGAAGGTGCAGGAAGCAGGAGCTGGGCTTGTTGGTGCTTCATTCAGTGTCTTAGAGACCGTTGTTGCCAACCCTAGTGGTCCCTGGAAGCTGTTCGCAATTTCCTGGATCTTGAAGACCCTGCTACCCCAGGCCCTTAAGCATGCTTGCCTTTGAAAACAATTAACTTTTTATGTTTGTAATTTTTGAAAATATGTTCCACTCTGCCCCTCTGCTGGGGTGTACAATGGTTTGTTATGTTTGCAATGGCCCTGTGGCCTTTGACTTTTGTGCCCTGTTAAGGGCTTTTTATGCCATGGTAGCTACTTAGCACTTTTTATCTATTTGCTATTTACTGCTTTTAGGAGCGTCCCCCTTACAGATTTTGCAATACTTAGGTATCTTTTAGTGCTTTTTGACATCCGTCCCTTATGGGCTGGTATGCTTTCTTTATGACATGAAAATTTTTGTGCCATTTTTATGCCTTCATTTTTCAGAAGGTGCCCAAGCGACCCTTGTGAGGTCTTCCAGGGGCTTCTACCTTTTCTATTAAGGGTGCCCATTTAAGACCCTTTGGTAATAATGGACTTGGCTCTTGTTGAGCCTGCTTCTCATTTTACTTAGTACTTTTTCAAATGGTAACGTGCTTGTATTTTGCTTATTTTAAGCTCTACAAACTATGCTAGGACATGTGATACTCAAATTTTTCATGAAAATTTGGCTTGTTTCATCAAGCCATATATATTAGATACTTGCAACACTTTACAAAATCCGCCATATATACTGGCCAGGTACAATTTTTCTAAGACAAGTTACTTCACAAGTAATACTTTCTAAGCTGTTGAATATTCCAAGTTCTTGGGATTTCTGGTCCGTCAATCATGGCTAGTCTGTGTTACCGTTTGCCATTGGCCCATATGACCCTGTAAGGGCCCTCCCATCTTGGGCCGAGCTTGCCCACCTCTTCTTGCCCGCTGGCTTCGTTAGCCCTGAGTACCAGGTCACCAACGTTCAGAGTTACGCCTTTGACCTTTTGGTTATACTGGCTTTGCATTTCTTTTTTGTGAGCGGCTTCTCTGATAGCCGCTATTTCCCCTCTTTCTTCAATCAGATTAAGGTTCAGGCGCAGGTCCTCCTCATTGCTCTCATCATCTAGAGCCATTCTGTCTGTCGGACAAACCACTTCAGCGGGTATGACTGCTTCAGTCCCATAGGTTAGACTGAAGGGGCTTTCACCTGTGCTAGTTTTTGGGTTGGTCCTGTGAGCCCATAGCACATGAGGTAGTTCATCTAGCCAGTTCTTCTTTTTTCGACCCAACCTGGTTTTTATGCCCTCGACTAAGCTCCTGTTTATCCGCTCCACCTGCCCATTGCTTTGGGGGTGAGCCACTGAAGTGAACACCTGGCTTATTTTCAGTTCAAGGCACCATTTCCTGAACTTTCTGTCTGTGAACTGAGTTCCATTGTCGCTTATAAGGATTTGAGGAATTCCGAACCTACAGACGATGTTTTCCCACACGAATCTCAGGATCTGCTTTCTTGTGATGGTGGTGAGAGGTTTGGCCTCCACCCATTTGTGTGAAATAATCAACGACGACCACAACAAACCTTACTCTTCCTTGGGCCATGGGGAATGGACCTACGATATCAATTCCCCACTTTTTGAAGGGCCAGGAAGAACTTACTGGGACCAGGTCGTGCCTTGGGTGCCTTGGAATTGGAGCATGTATTTGACAATTGTCGCACTTTTTGACTTCTTCAATGGCACTTTTGTACATTCCAGGCCAATAGAAGCCGGCTCGCTGAGCCTTAGCCACTACTGTTTTTGGCCCAACGTGTATACCACAGATTCCTTCGTGAATCTCCTTCATGATTTGAGAAGCTTCTGTTTCATTCATGCACTTCAAGGAAGGGCCCAAGTAAGATTTTTTGTACAGCCTGTCATTCACGATGGTGAACTGAAGGGCTTTGGCCCTTATCTTTCTTGCCTCCTCAGGCCCGTCTGGCAGCTTTCCATCAGACAAAAATTCAAAGATGGGCGTCATCCATGACCTCCCAGCCCCTTCTTTGATCTCCATTATCGTGCTTTCTCCTACTGAAGGAGCTGAGAGCCTTTCCACTTTTATGTCTTTCCCCATATGACTGAATGCTACTGCCGCTATTTTGCTGAGAGCGTCTGCTTTCTTTTTTTTGCTTCTTGGGACATGAATGATCTTGCAGTAGCTGAATTCCTTCACTAGACTGTTTATCTTGTCAAGATATTGCTTCATTGTATCTCCTTTAGCCTCGTATGTTTGATTAACTTGGCTTGCCACTAGCATTGAATCAACATGGGCTTCAAGATTCTTTACTTTTAATTGCTTAGCCATCTTGAGGCCTGCTAGAAGGGCTTCATACTCAGCCTCATTGTTTGTTGGAAGTCGAACTTGAGGGCATAAGTTATTTCCTTCCCTTTTGGACTTGTCAATATCAGGCCTGCCCCACACCCTTCTTCGTTGGAAGCCCCGTCAGTGAAGAGCTTCCAAGTGGATGGAGGGGCTGAGCCCCTTTTAACCGTTGGTGGAAGACTGTCTTTTATTTCTTCTTCAGGAGGGATTTCCACCAGGAAGTCTGCTAAGACCTGCCCCTTCCTCGAGGATCTTCCCTTGTACTCAATTTCATAGTTTCCCAACTCGATTGCCCATTTTGCTAGTCTTCCTGATACTTCAGGTTTTTTCAATACAGTATGAATGGGTTTGTCGGTGAGTACCTGTATAGGATGGGCCTGAAAATATCTTTGGACTCTTCTTGAAGTGTGCACCAGGGCTAGAGCCAATTTCTCCATTGCCGGATACCTTTCTTCAGCTCCCTTCAAGGTTCTTGACAGGAAATAGATTGGTACTTGCCCTTTTTTTCTTTCAACCAATAACACCGAGCTGATTGCTTGTTTTGAAATGGTTAAGTATACTGTGAGAGTTTCTTTTTCTTGTGGAATGGCTAGCTCTGGGAGATTGCACAAAAAGGTTTTGAGGTGCTGGAAGGCTTCTTCGGCCTCATTGGTCCACACAAACCGGTGTTTCTTGATACATTTTCTCAAAGTTTTCACCAAGGGCCTTGACTTGTTTGCTAGCCTTGATATGAACCTCCCTAGGGCCACAAGCTGACCGTTCAAACTTTGCACCTCCTTCAGAGTCCTCGGGGACCTCATGTTTTCAATGGTGGCTACTTTTTCAGGACGGGCCTGTATCCCATCCTTCTTTACAATTACCCCCAGAAACTTGCCTTCTTCCACTCCGAAGGAGCATTTACTTGGATTTAACTTCATATTCACTTCCCTGAGGGTGTTGAAAGTTTCTTTGATATCTTCTATCATATTTGCTTCTCTTTGACTTTTTATTACCAGGTCGTCAACGTAGACCTCGAGGTTTCTTCCAATTTGCTCTTGGAAGAGCCAATCCATGAGCCTTTGATACGTAGCCCCTGCATTTTTCAGCCCGAAGGGCATTTTTGTATAACAATACGTACCGTCTGGAGCATGGAAGGCGGTCTTATCTTCATCTTCCCGGGCCATTCGGATCTGATGGTAGCCCTTGTAGGCATCCAAAAAGCATTTTATTGGGAAGGAGGCCAGGGCATCAATCTTCGTATCCACTTCTGGAAGGGGATAGCAATCTTTTGGACAAGTTTCATTGAGCCCTGAGAAGTCTATGCACATTCTCAGAGAGCCATCATGTTTTTTGACCATGACCGGATTTGCTATCCATTCTGGGTACCTGATTCTTCTTATGACGTTGGCTGCAAGTAGCTACTTAACTTCTTCAGCGGCTACCTTGGCGTGCTCTTCACATAGGCTTCGTTTTTTCTGCCTGACGGGCTTCGTTTCAGGTGGTATGCTTAAGTGATGCTCAATATACCTTGATGGGATTCCTTTCATGTCCCCGTATTGCCACGCGAATATATCACTGTTTGTGATCAGCAGTTCCTTAAGAGCAGTTTTCCATCTTTCGGGAAGCTGTGAACCCACCTTTATGGTTTGTTCAGGGTACCTATCACACACTATCCATTCTTCTATCCCCTTTTTTGGCACCAGTTCTGGCAGGATATCGACACTTGCCACTATTTCTGATGCTGAACTGACAGTTGCTACTCCTGCTGGGGTTGGGAACTTCATGAGACCATGTGCTGTTGATGTGAGAGCCCTGAGGGCCTTGATGGCGGGCCTTCCTAGAATGGCGTTGTATTTTGACGGGGCTCTTACTATAGACCATGTCAGGTCGATTGTTCTTTTTGCGAAGCCTTCCCCAATGGTGAAGGGCAATGTTACCTTCCCTAAGGGCCTGACCATTTCTCCTGAGAACCCTATTAAGGGTGTGTAATCTTCTTGGACCCCCGTCCTAACTTATGGCCTCATTCTCACAAAACAATGCTCATACATAATCTCCGTCCCACTTCCTCCATCAACATGGATCCGGGCCACCCGATGCCCAGCTATGTCAGCAGCAATATTCAGAGGAGCTTCTTGGGCCTCATCGGGCCCTAAAGCCGCGAAAGTGATGGACCTTTCAAGCCATTTCTCGTTGTCATACAATTTGTGCCTGACCACGCGCTGAGGGGCTTCTTCCTCACCAATTCTTCTTCTGACCATGTCTATGTACTCGGTTTCTTCCCTCGGAGGCCCTTCCTTGCCTCTAGGCTTTTCTGGGTTTTTGATTTCTTTCACTAAATGCGATAGTTTGCCTGATTTAATTGCAGCTTCTATTTCCTTTCTTAGTTGTATGCAATCATCAGTCGCATGCCCATTTCCTCGATGATAATCATAATACTCCCCGGGTCGGGCCTTACTTCCGTGCCTGTTAGGACGGGGCTTCCCAAAAGGCAGCCTGTCCTTCTCGGTGGCAAATATTTCACTGGGGGATTTGAGTAACGGAGTAAATTTTTCGAAATGGGGTGGTGTACCTGACGATGATTCATATGAGCGACTTCCTTTCGACGGGTATGGCGAGTAGGAGGGCTTCTTTTCTGACGAGTTCCTTCTTGAATGGGAACCGCCCGGACGGGCTTCATTTCTGTCTCTTCCTTTGCTGTAACCGCTCGGGTTATCTTTTCTAGCCCCCCACTCTTTGGCCTTTTGTCCCGTATCTTTTCCCCTTATGTAGGCTCGAACCCTGTCCATCAGATCGTCGAAGGAGCTTGGGAACTCTTCCCCCAATTGTTTGTACAACTGAGAGTTTCTAACCCCCTGAATGAAGCCGCTTATCTTCACGACCTGGGACATCCCTGATATACATACTTTCTTTGATGTACCTATTCATGAAACCTTCCAGGGTTTCTTCATCTTTTCTTCTTATGTGGAGGATCTCGTTTGGATTTCTGGTGGTTTTCTTCTGCTGACTGAAGTACCTGAGGAACTTTCCTCTGAGCTCCTCATAACTATCAATGCTTTTCGGAGGAAGGGTGTCAAACCACAACCTTGCGTTTCCGGCCAGGGTGGAGACAAACATATGACACCATGTTGGGACACTCCAAGCCCCTGCCGTCCCTGTTGCCTTTATGGCATGGAGATGGTCCTCAGGATCCTGAGTTCCGTCATAGGCAGACACTGAGGCAGGCAACCTTAACTTTGGCTGTAGAAGGGCCTCAGAAATCCTATCTGTGAACTTGGAAATGTCCCCTACCTCTGAAGGTCTGTAGGGGAGTCACATAGGATCCTCCCCTTTGCTCTGCTTCTTGTTAACGTTGCTGGGCCCCGTCTTTGGGCTACTTGACTGCGGCCGTTTTTCTAGCGCAGATAACAACTTTTTGAGGAAAACTCCCACCTCCTCCTTTTCAGGTTTTTCAGCTTCCTTTTCCTTGAGAACTTCTACCTCATCATCAGAGTCTGTATCGGTATACTGACCCTCCACATAATCTTCCTTACTAAACAACACCTTTGGAATTGATGGGTTTTGCTCCGACTTCTCCAACTCCAAGAGTTGGGCCATTAGAGCCTTACGGTTGCTCTTCACAAATTCTGGGGTGATGGTGTTTCCTTCTTGACTCGCAGAGTTCCCCCCTCCTTTCTTCTTCACATCGACCACCGAGGAAAAGAGTTCCCCGACCATACTTGTGGTGGCTTTCATCTTTACGCAAGGTGTTTCAAACCTAGGTGGAACACGAACTCCTCCTCTTTCTTCCATTGTTTTCAGTTGAGTCTAGACCAATGTGTTTGTCGGTCCCACGGATGGCACCAATGTTGCGTCCCAGAATCCCGGGGTAGGATTGTTGGAGGTTAGCTACACGTGGAAGGGTCTTGTGAAGGTTCCTACAAAACAGAAGCACCGTTAGCCTTGACACGAAGGGCCCCGAAGGGGGTCTTCGTGACAACACTCCGGCGTGAGAGTAAGTTTTTGTATAAGGAGAGGAATCAAGTGAGTAAGGAAAATGTTGGAGAGAATTTGGATCCTTTACCCGATCGTCTGAGTGTCGTTTATATAGTAGTCTTTGAGGGGCAAAGTGGTCATTACTCCCTCTCACGCCTCCTTTCCTTGCATTAAATGCTTGATGGGGTTGCAGGGGCTTCGAGCACCGGGAAACAGGCTGGACTGGAGAAGATGTCGTTCACATCGCCTGTCCCATCGTTCTACCTCATACTCGCCTGTCCTTCTTGTCGGCTAGATCCCCTACACCCACTCGATTGTTTCCTTTGCCGAGTTTGTCATTATCCCTTCCGCCAGGGCGATTACCGAGGTGGAATCCTTGGCCCGTCATTGAGGGCAAGAGTTTCCATGTAGCCCGTCGCCTCGGAAAGAGCTTCTTCGTAGCCCTTCTATTTTTGAGGCCCTTATGAATGGCCTTTTGGGGTATAGCCCAATAAACACGGCTCAGATTGCTTGAAAAAAAATTCGCCAAATCTACCTGTCTAATAAAAATTCTCGTGCGGCGGCTCTACAACAAAAGTTTGCAAATTTGACTCTCAAAGCATGCACCTCCATGGATGATTATTTTCAACAACTAAAGGATTTATCCATTCAACTCGCGGATGTCGACCACCCGGTCAGCGAGTCTAGCCTCGTGTTGCAATTGGTTCGAGGCCTTCCACCAGAATACGATGTGATCGGCGCCTTGGTTAATCAAAATGGCCCTACGTAGCATGTTTCAATTGGAAACTTAGTGCCAAGCCGTTCGACAGGGGAACTCCACTACCATTCTCGCTACTCCGACCGAACCTGTCAACTATCGTCGTCCGTCATAACCAAATGGTCCACCGGGCGGCTATTCTGGTCAACAATATCAGGGTGGTCAACGCGGCGGGGGTCGCGGAGGAGGCCGCAGATACCAAGGAAATCAACGTAGGAGTGGTCGTGGAGGTCGTGGATATCAAGGACGGGTTCGGGGAAATAATACACCATGGCAACAGCAGCAACAAAATTGGTCCTTTGTGTGGACGCCACCACCATCTCCCTACCCGTCTTACCCCTCTGCAAACCCTATGCCTCAAAAGTGGACCTCAAATAATCAGTGGAATGGGCCTTCAAATGGACCTATGGGTGGACCTAGTTTTACAAATCAACAGCATGCTAATTATGTAGCTTTCGGCAGCCTAAATCCCACACAACCACGCCCATCTCATGGCCCAAGTAACACATTTACAGGGTACGCAAATTATAACCCGATTAAGCTAGCAAATATGATGCACCAGGTTAATTTGAATGGCATGGATCAGTCATGGTACATGGACTCAGGAGCGGCTTCACACATTACCTCTGACCCAGGTTAAATTCTCACACCTGTATCTAATTTTTCTGTTAAGTCGATATTTGTTGGCAATGGCAACTCATTACCGGTTCACGGGTCCGGCCACATAACCCATTTTGTTCCTAACGCCACATATCATTTAAAAAACATACTTTTCACACCAAATATTGTCAAAAATCTTTTATCTATTCGGCAATTTACAATTGATAATCACGCTTCCGTTGAATTTGACCCCTATGGCTTTTCTGTGAAGGACCTCAAGACTAGAACCATCCTTTCCCGCCACAATAGTACGGGGGAACTCTATCCTATCACCACACCGGCTCCACAAGCTGCTTTTGTCACCACCTCAGACGACCAATGGCATAATCGGCTTGGACATCCCGACAACACTATTTTAGATCTACTTCGTTATCGTTATTTTATTAATTGTTATTAACCTTCGGGCTTACCTTTATGTCATTCTTGTCAAGTTTCTAAACATCATTGATTTCCGTTTTATGATTCTCTTTCCGTCACTTATGCTCCCTTTGATATAATACATTGTGATTTGTGGATGTCCCCCATACTTAGTAAATCTGGGTATAAATATTCTATGGTGCTCATAGACAATTTTACACATTTTGTATGGGTATACCCATTAAAGTTTAAATATGAAACCTTCCAAAACTTTGCTAAATTTCATCGCTTTATACAAACCCAATTCAAAACATGTATCAAAACTTTTCAATGTGACTTAGGCGGTGAGTTTGATAATCATAAATTTAAAAACTTTGCCTCGTTAAACGATCTAACTTTTAGATTTTCATGTCCCCAAACGTCTCAACAAAACGGTCGGGCCAAAAGGATGCTTCGACGTCTTAATGACGTCATCCGTACACTTTTATCACATGCACACCTACCACCCACCTTTTGGGTGGAAGCTCTTCATACAGCCGTTTACCTCCCCAATATCTTACCCACAAAACGTTTAATTCTCACGACACCTAATTTTGCTCTTTATGGTTGTCACCCTTCCTACAACCACCTTCGGTTTTTTGGATGTGCATGTTATCCCAACACCACCGCCACCCAAGCGCAAAAACTTCAACCCTGTTCCACTCTATCCTATCACCACATCGGCTCCACAAGCTGCTTTTGTCACCACCTCAGACGACCAATGGCATAATCGGCTTGGACATCCCGACAACACTATTTTAGATCTACTTCGTTATCGTTATTTTATTAATTGTTATTAACCTTCGGGCTTACCTTTATGTCATTCTTGTCAAGTTTCTAAACATCATTGATTTCCGTTTTATGATTCTCTTTCCGTCACTTATGCTCCCTTTGATATAATACATTGTGATTTGTGGATGTCCCCCATACTTAGTAAATCTGGGTATAAATATTCTATGGTGCTCATAGACAATTTTACACATTTTGTATGGGTATACCCATTAAAGTTTAAATATGAAACCTTCCAAAACTTTGCTAAATTTCATCGCTTTATACAAACCCAATTCAAAACATGTATCAAAACTTTTCAATGTGACTTAGGCGGTGAGTTTGATAATCATAAATTTAAAAACTTTGCCTCGTTAAACGATCTAACTTTTAGATTTTCATGTCCCCAAACGTCTCAACAAAACGGTCGGGCCAAAAGGATGCTTCGACGTCTTAATGACGTCATCCGTACACTTTTATCACATGCACACCTACCACCCACCTTTTGGGTGGAAGCTCTTCATACAGCCGTTTACCTCCCCAATATCTTACCCACAAAATGTTTAATTCTCACGACACCTAATTTTGCTCTTTATGGTTGTCACCCTTCCTACAACCACCTTCGGTTTTTTGGATGTGCATGTTATCCCAACACCACCGCCACCCAAGCGCAAAAACTTCAACCCTGTTCCACTCTTTGTGTTTTTCTTGGATACCCAGCTGATAACCGTGGATATCGATGCTACGACATCACCACCGGCAAGGTCCTCCTGTCTCGTCATGTCACATTTGACGAGACTTCCTCTCCATTTCCACAAACCTCAAATCTATCCGACTACTCCTTCCTCGATGACCCTGACTTCACCTCCTTCCAAATACCCGTCACATTTAATCACCAACCATCCCCTCAGGCTACGGCCCCATCGAACTCTAGCACCGACCCGCTGTCTCCATCCTCTTCTTCATCGGCCACCCCCCAAATATCCACCTCCACTAGTCCCAACACATCTATTAACTCGACTAGCCCTCCTGCGCCATCTCCTACGTCGCCCCCACATACTACCCAACCTCAAGCCCAACCCACTCATCCCATGACCACAAGGTCCAAACTCAAAACTACCAAACATGTCCAACACATCAACTTACACACCACCACCCAACCTCCCATCTCTCCCATCCCAAAGTCCCCACACCAAGCCATGTCGGACCCAAACTGGTTAGTTGCCATGGAAGACGAGTTTCATGCTTTAAAGGGAAACGATACGTGGGAACTTGTACCCCGGTCGTCTGATAGACCGGTTATACATTGCATGTGGCTTTTTCGACATAAGTTTAAATCGGACGGATCTCTAGACATATATAAGGCTCGGTTGGTTGTGAATGGAAAGTCTCAAACGGTTGGAGTGGATTGTGATGATACATTCAGTCCGGTTGTCAAACCGGCCACTATTCGTACTATTATGTCATTGGCGGTTTCTAGGGCTTGGCCAATTCACTAATTGGACGTTGAAAATGCATTCCTATACGACGATTTACGGGAAACAATTTATATGCATCAACCTATGGGGTTTGTTGATCCTAAGTATCTACAACATGTGTGCCGTTTAAAACGGTCACTGTATGGGCTTAAGCAGGCTCCCCGTGCCTGGTACACTCGGCTTTCTACATATCTTCTATCTCAGGGCTTCCGCAGTAGTGTTTGTGATAATTCGCTATTTACCTTCTCGCACGGGGGAAACTTGGCTTATTTATTACTTTATGTTAACGATATTGTGTTAATCGACTCGACACTACTTTACTTCGACAGATTATTACCAACTTATCAAGGGAGTTTGCAATGACAGACATGGGAAAATTGCACCATTTTTTTGGGAATTTCAGTCACACAAGACAACAATGGTCTTTTTTTATCGCAAGCTCAATATGCTCGGGATATTATTCACAGGACCGACATGTCCTCCTGCAACCCATGTGCCACACCAGTCGACACCTCTACCAAACTCAGTGCCGACGACGGCCAGCCCTTGACTGACGGGTCACATTACCGGGCCTTAGCAGGTGCCTTGTAGAATTTGACTTTCACTAGACCCGACATCACCTACACGGTTCAACAGGTATGTTTATTCATGCATGCACCCCGGGACTCGCATTATCAATAAATGAGGCGGATAATTCGCTATCTTAATGGAACTATAAACTACGGTCTACGGTTAGTTCCTTCCAAAACCACCTCCCTTATAGCTTATTCAGATGCCGATTGGGGTGCTTGTCCGGACTCAAGACGGTCCACATCCGGCTATTGTGTGTTCCTTGGAGATAATCTTTTATCCTGGTCATCTAAACGTCAACCAACAATCTCCAAATCTAGTGCCGAAGCAGAGTACCGCGGGGTCACAAATGCTATCGTAAATGCTGTCACCGAAGCAACATGGCTTCGAAAACTCATGATGGAATTACACGTGCCTCTATCTAAGGCCACGATCGTTTATTGTGCTAACATTTCCGCTGTTTACCTAACCGGAAACCCGGTACAACATCAAAGAACTAAGCACATAGAAATAAATATTCATTTTGTCCGAGAGAAGGTAAAACTTGGGCATGTTCGGGTCCTTCACGTCCCGTCCTCCGCTCAGAACGTCGACATATTCACTAAGGGCCTTCCTCGCCAGCTCTTTCAGTCATTTCGAGCCAGTTTAAGCGTACAACAACTTCCCGTTCAAACTGCGGGGGAAATTGGCGGACTATATTTAGATGTATATTTTATGTATTATTTGGATTGATCCCTTCCAATTATAAATAAGGGATTGAATTTGATTCATCGTAAACCTGTATATATAGGGTCTTCCAAATCAATAATAATTCAAGATTCACAATAACCTTTATTAACTAAACCAGCTCGGTTTCAAAAACAGGTGCGGTTTGAAAAAAACCCGGTTTTGTGCAATTGTGCACCTCTACGTCTACCCTCTTTTACTTAAGCTTGTTAATTTATACGAGCAATATGACCGCGCGTTGCTGCGGTTGATGAGTTCCTTCAAAATTACCACCTAGTGGCTTTAGAAGCTTAACAAAATAGGAACCTACATTTGCAAAAGTAGGTTATTGTTAGTTTCTTGTGTTTTAAAGTATGTATTTAGATTAGTAGGTAGTTGTTACCTTTAGTATCCTCAGAATTTATATGTAGTACCTACCAACAACCTGCATTTTGAAAGTTTAGCTATGTAAAGTTCATTTGCTTTTAGAAAGTGGAATTTGTGACTGTAGTATTAGTTAGGTATTACATGTAATTGTGTGTCAAAATCAGAGCCGCATTTGTCGAAGTCTGTTAGTTTTCCTTTTCTTTCAGCCTCTTGGTCAGCACTATGCTTATGGTAACACAAAAAAAAAGAAAGACAATTATAGAAACACTTGGTTATAAATACAGCAAATTGTAAGACACCGGCTACAGTAAAAGTAAAGAATTAAAACATATACCAAAACATAGCGTAGGTTTAGATAAACGATCAATAATTTAGAAAGCATTGAAAATTTGAAGTGTTAGCCGCACATTTACAGAACATACACATCTATTGAAACAAAGGCAAAAAATTTAAAGTGTTGGTATACATATTATTCACTATTACTACAGCCAATGCCTTTGTTCATTTAGAACAGATTACTATGAAAGAAGTCCTACTAAGACAGATGCAAAAGCTGAACACTATTAGCAGAAAAGAAAATTAAAATGAATAAACAAAAAAGAAGAAGATAGAAATCACTGTTACATACAAAGAAAACTAACCTTTGCATTAGCTAACAAAGCTGTAACAAAAAACGCAGCAGAAATTTCTACCTGCAGACTATTGAGAAATCATAAAGATTAAACAATACGTTTGGCCCTCTAATGATGACAAAGAAATTTGTTATCAAATTAATACCTACACCCCTGTACACACATATAAGAATAATACTTGATCAAAAGTGAATAAAAGCTCTAATGATGACAAAGAAACTTGTTATCAAGTAATGTTCTCACCCCTATAACACATAATAATACTCTGATTAAAAAGGTATATAGTCAGAGTAAATCAGATGTTATATATAGAGAAACACTACATTTGATTCGAGTAAACAATAAATACAAATATGGTGAGATTAGATATAGAAGAAGCCTAGGAAGTCAATTACGCCTTTCCCTAAAATTCCACAACCCATCCTGCCATAAATAGAAGAAAGAAAGTTAACAAAATAAAGCAAGAAAACTTTATGTGAATGATAATTATAGTTCTCCTGTGACCTAAGGTATACATAGGTTGTTGTAGATGATAACTGTAGTTTTCATGTGACATAAGCAATTAGAAAATCTATCTATAAGTACTCGGGTGTGTAATTTGTCTCTATGTGATGCTTTGTATATGCAGAGGATATGTCATGTGTATAAAAGGATCATAAAAGAGTGATCCTCGTTTCTACCATTGGTGAAAGGTACTGCATAGAAAGATCATAAAAGAATGAACATGAAGATCTTATAACTAACTTTATGAAGGTACAAAGGGGAAATCACAAACAAAAATAACCAAACCTCTTCTTATCAAGCTGCAATGCATTTACACCACCTCTTAGACTATCACTAACTGAAAGTTTACTCCTCACAGCAGAAATTGGTCCAGAAAGCTCATTATCCAATACAACTCCAGCTCATTTCACCACCTACATAAACCAACAACTACAGCGACAAAATAACTACCCAAATGAATTACATTCAAGAATGCCAATCAAGCATACGCAAACCAAATTTGTTCTTCCAAAACAAACGAAAGGTTTTAGTGATTCAGATTCTAGGTGATATGTTTTGTGCAACTTAAAGTAAAAACGAAAAAAAATGGATAAGTGTACCCGGTGATTGTAGATGATGCGTCGAATGGGGAAATAAGAATCAGTGAATAAAATAAACTTTTATTTTATCTACAACAAAACCGAATCAGCCCGTAAATTGAAATGTCGTTCCTCGTCTCATTCGATTTGGAGTATAACTACACTGAACAGAGATAGCTGTACGCGTCGTTGATTCAACGGTAACAGAGCAACCACGTAGCCGCTTCTACGTCATCAGATTGGTAAGAAACATTGGCTCATAAAATAATCATCATAGCCTCGAAAGATATTGTAGTGACAATTAAGTACTCTAAACAGAATAGCATGCATACAGAAAGTTGGCTCAGATCTGTAAGGAATCATTCATAGAAGAACAAACTTTCATGGCTGCAAAAGCTACTACCCTGCCATAGAAAGACAAAACTTTCATGGTTGCAGACGCTATTACCATGCCAAAAAGTCAGTTTCAGCCATCCAATTGTACAGATTTACCATCACAGCCAAGAAACCAATAAAGATTGTTGCACTCATAAAGACTTTAGATCATCAATTCCATAACAGAGTGTTGCACTCATAAAGAAGCCAAGAAATTTTCTGCCCAATAAGGATTTTGCAAATAGCTAATGACATTAGACCAAACGGTACCAACCCAGTGTACAACTTAGCTTCAAGATTTGATATATAAGGTACTACCGGTTACATCGAATCAGATCCACGACCCATCGTTAACACATGTAGCACAATCAAAAGTAATGAGGTCCCATGGTAAGAATCATCGCATACTTAAGAGAAAACTCTAACCTAGACGCCACGGAAGACGATCAGGGGCAAGCCGGATTTTTTACATCATATATTATCATTGCCTTTGTAAGGCTCAAATCATATGAAAAGCTCAGATCCGGCAGTCGGCTGCGCTAACGCCATGCCATAGCCGGAAAATCACAGCAACAAACAACGATCAGATCATCGCCGCATTTTTAAGGCTCAAATCGCATCAGGTTCTGCCTATACATACACACATCCACGAAAATGAAATACATTAAGCCAACAAAACACAAAATGAAGGTTGAACACTGTGTTGTAACTATCTAACTTTGGTATCTGAGTTATTAAGAACACAAAAGCAAACCCAAAGCCAACCACCAAAAAACGTTTCAGATCTAAAAGTGAAAACCCAAATTCGATCCAATGGAATTTTCAACATGCAACACCAATCTATAAGAAATATAAATCAGAAGAGTGAAACAAATACCTATAATGGAAGAAGACGACAACCAGCGCAATAAGTGACCTACAAATAAAAATTAAAATATGAATGAAATAAACCAAACTAAAACTAAGAAGCAAGAAATAACAGCAAAGATAATTGTTACCGGGAAGGACTGAGTCGACGGACTCAATTACGGCGAGGCCAGTAGGTAAACGAAACCCTAATGTGAAGGTTTACAAAAGCAAACCCAAAAATCGATAGAATCTTCGACAGAAAAGGAAGGAAATCGGCGTTTTATCAACGGATCGGAGCAACTGTAACGTCACTTCAACGTCCGGAGAAAAAACAGAGATACCAATAAGCTTCAGCCATGGGGGAGATTCTTGGGTATCTGCTCCAGCCATGGCGAGATTCTTGGGTAGCCTCAACGGATCGGAGCAATTACATCGTCGCTTCAACGTCCGGAGCAAAAATCGTCGCTTCAAGGTAATCGGAGCAACGACGGAAGAAGAGACAGCCACCAAGCCACCCACATCAATCTGTTCAACAATCATGAAAGCAGGTGTTATCGATAGATCCGACTGCGAGGACCAGAAGAGAGAGGCCGGAATGTATCGATGCCTTCTCTCTCTAAAAGAGAAAAAGAATAAGAGAGATGAAATGGGCTGCTCATATTAGGAATGATTTCAGAGAGAGAAGAAAAGAGAAAGGAAGATAATGTGTGATGTGTAGAGAGATGACGATGCACCGCCCTCCAACTCCAATAGAAAAAAAACACGCCCAAGGTAATAGTGATATTGTGTCACTGACAATTTAACCGAATTGATATATAAGGTAATACTTAGTAATCACGTGGTCCATTTTTTAGCTCTCAAAGTGATCTCGAATCTTTCTTAACTTAGGCTCCAACTTGTTAAGTTTTATGTTTAATGTGATATAGATTTTTTTTTCGTAGCAATCCCTAGATACTTTAGGATTGATTTACTATCACTTTTTTTTGACAAATAACACCGACCATGCATTTGTAATAATTTAATTAAATCCTTACCATTTACATAGAGGAGCAAACACCATATATATTATATAATACGAAATTTAAATAAGAAGTTTTGTTTGGGTAAGAAGGATAAGAAAGAATTTCAGCCAGTGGATCTTGATTTAATAAAAAAGAAAGGAGTATTTTAGTCTTAGCTATCTTTGTTGACTTTTTATCTACTACCCCAATTTTTTTTTTAAAACAATCATAACTTTCACACAGGACATTACTTTTTAAGAAAAATTACACCATAAAAACAAACATTTTTTTTATCTTTGATATATAAAAAAATTAAAAAAAATACTATTTCGATTTTTGACACAATGTTCAGATCATTGTGTCAAAAGTATATATAGTGTTGCTATATATAAAAATTTTTAAAAAAAATTACTCTTTCGGTTTTGGACATCATATGACACAATTATCTGAACATTTTGACTCAATATGACACAATGATGTGAACATTTTTGACATAATGATTTGAACATTTTGACACAATGACACAATGATCTGAATATATTGATACAATCGAAAGAGTAATTTTTTAAATTTTATATAACAACACTGTACGCGTTTTAAAAATAAAAAACGCTCGTTTTTTATGTCATTTAAAAAAAAATAATGTCGTATCTAAGAGCTATGAAGGTTTAAAAACTTGGGACATTTGATAAAAAGTTAAAAATATTCTTGCATCTTTTTTTTTTTAGTTTTTCTCTTTAATTCTCCACACGGAAATTTTGGGTCATAGATCTTCTTTTAATTGAAGATCTAATGACTATGATTCATTTTTATCCTTTTTATCCAAACTAAACTCCTCACAATAACCTCACTCATATAACACTAGGTAAAAGATCATATACAAAGGGCAAAATCATGTGAAGTGTGCGAAAGAGTTTTGACCATTGATTTAATAAATCAATGGTTTAGATCTAATTAGATCTAATCCAAATGTGAACAAAAAAAATAAGCGTGGTAAAATGGGTATATCCTACAACTGTAAAGTTTCCCTCAACTTTTTTAAACGTCTATAACTTTTTGTATGACATTAGTTTTTTTTAATTATATCATAAAATCGAGCATTTAGTTCTCTTTATTTCGAGTATAGTATTGCTATATTTTTTTCAAAAAAAAATTAAACCCTTTTTTTAGAACTCGTCTATGTGTCCTCGTAACCTTGCGTGTTTATGAAATAAAACTTGTGTGCGTGTTTATGAAATAAAACTTGCGTGCGTGTTTATGAAATAAAACTTGCGTGCGTGATTATGAATAAAGCATGCGTGAACATATCTAGTGACAAAATGGTGATAATTGCTATATTGACACCATTTTGCTACAAAAAACACGGTGGCAAAAATGTGTGGCACCCTATTGACACCTATTTGCCACCACAAAAATCGTGGCAAATATTACGTGATTATTAAATATATCTTGCGTGCGTGATTATGCAATATATACCTTGCGTGATTATGAAATATGACTACGAATTTTTTTGTCACAACATATATGGTGGAAAATTAATGACAATTGCCTTTTTGACACCATTTTGCTACAAAAGACACGGTGATGACAATATATTGCCACCGATCACAAAAATCGTGACAAATATCGACTACAAAAGAAGATTTTTGTCACAATATATTTGGTGGCAAAATGTTGACAATTGCCCTTTTGACACCTATTTGTCACCATAAAAATCGTGAAAATATTGTATGATTATTAAATATATCTTGCGTGATTATCAATATACCTTGTGTTATTACGAAATAAAGCTTACGTGATTATGCAATATAGCTTGTGTCATTATGAAATATCACTACTATAGAAGAGATTTTTGTCACTAACATATTTGGTGATAAAATGGTGATAATTGCCCTTTTGACACCATTTTGCTGAAAAAAACGTTTGTGACAGCTATTCGTCACCAAAAATAACTTTTACGACCAGCGACCACAAAAATCATGGCGATTATCAAACGTAAGCTGGACAATTTTACCCTTACTTCGCACATTCCCACGAAAAAAAAACCTTTGTAGAATAATTTTCCTCTATAACACTAAGCTACAAGGCTATGAGTTACTATCACCTCTAACTTAGTGTGAAGCATTACTATACTATTTAATCATCATCACCAAGATGTCCTACTTTAAAAACTAAGATGTCCTTTAAAAAGTAATAATACGATATTTACTTAGTTTACAACTTTTACCTAGGTAGGACGCACGCCATCAAGCATGCATTCAAGGTCGACCAATAACCAATTTGCTCCACTCATTCATTGTGGGTGGGGATAAACCCATGTGGCCGTATTCTTGTTTTATATATAGATATTTGATTTGATGATATCATGTACGTTACGTATTATATATATACTCTTCAATTCAACAATCAATTCATCAAAGAACATACTTATCTTGATTGGGAGACTTTGAGATCTGAATATCAGTCAAGTCACTGTTTTTTATTCGGATGATGCAGAGACACGAAGGCGGCTCTGAGAAGATGGAGCGTAAGACAATAGAGAAGAACAGAAGGACTCACATGAAAAAACTTTGCTTACAGCTTAACTCTCTTGTTCCTTCATTGTTGTCTCTACCTGATCGTAAGGTAATCTATCTATCTATCTTTACCTAATTTCTAATTAATCCATCAACATATATATATTCTACATCTTTCTAGTGTCCGCGCGTCTTCTATGTTGGGTAAATCAAACCAGAACTTTTTAGTCGGATGATCATATAATTCTCGTATTTAGTGGATAATTATGCGTCCAACTCATTATATAACTAACAAAAATAAAATTTATATGTAAAAAATTAATAAATTTTAACTGGGTACCGGGTAGTTGCCACTCGTTTTAGTTGCAAACAAGCTGCAATTAGAGCATTCCTAGTAGAATCCTCATCTCCATCCCTATAATTTATACTTTTATTATTATTTTTTCTCTCTTTTTCACTCACAACCACAATTAAAATACTTTTTATACCTTTATCATTCCATTTTCTCTATCTTTCATTCACATCAAACATCAAATTTTACAAAATCACCAACTTTTTCATCAAATATAGGGGTGAACAGTATTTTTTTCTCTCTTCCCTACTCACAACCACTAATAACCAAACCGTAAATTTTAGAGTTTTCACTCATATAATTATAGGGGCTCTACTGTGAATGCTCTTACCATTTTGCAATTGATTCGCGACCTCGCAAAAATACGCATACGAAATTTACTACCGGTGGCTTGTTTGCGACAGATGGATCTATGGCCCGCATTGTTAGCAACCAAATTTGTGATGAGTCCTTCTTTATTCACAATAAAACGGTTAATTTTACACCAACCTGTATTGTGACAAAAAAATATACCGTTGCAAACATTGATATCGAGATTACCATCATAATTATTTATTCACAATAAATTAAACGGTTAATTTTACACCAACCTGTATTGTATTTGAGGGGATCATTGGGGTTGTAGTCCAATGGTAAAAGACAAAGTCTCTTTAATGGAGACCAAGGTTCAAACTTTGGTAATAGTGTAAATTGGTGGAATAAAAAAAATTAGCCGTTAAAAAAAAAAGTATTTGAGGGGATCGACCACTTGACTATTGATTGTCACTCTCTTGTGGTCCTGATTAATTGTGATAGGCTAATTTGGTATCACAATGAGTTCGGACAAAAATGGGTAACAAAATATGGGACCATGTGTTTCGTTTGCAAATACCTCTAATATTTCTAATTAGGGTTTCTTCCCGCAGTTAATCACGCAGGAGAGCCAGTTCGATCATTCAATTGCTTACATCGAGCAATTAAGAAAGAGAATAGAAGTATTGAAGCATAAGAGAGACGAAGCCTTGAAATTTGTTAACGATGGGAACCGAAATAATCCACGTTGTAATGTCGACAAAGACCGCCACGGGTCGTCGGCAGTAGGTTGTGACGGCGGTGTAACTCCGCCGTCGACGGTGGAGGTGCAAGAACTGGAAGGCGGTTTGAAAATGCTTTTGATCAGCGGTTCACAAAAGAAAGTTTCGGTTTCTGAAATCATTAAGATAGTAGAGGATGGAGGAGCTGAGGTGGTGAAGATAGGTTACACCACTCTTGGTGATAAAGTCGTTTATACCCTCCATGCTAAGGTACGAAATTACTCTATTACCCTCCTTGAATATTGTTGTGTAACATGGAATGTAATATATTACTTTCATTTTTAGTTTAAAAGTTAGTTTTTAGAATTCATCTAATATGTATTCAATTTGTAGGATTTAAATCCTTGTACCTGGTATGTATATATTATCGATTGATTTAGGACACGTTTTTTTTTTTTGAAGGCAAGAGTTACGAGGATCGGCATTGAAGTTTCAAGTGTACAACAAAAACTACAAGATTTGATCAACCGACATGAAGAAAGAAGATGATTAAAAACCAGTGACACATATGGTACGCAGAGGTGATGAGTAAAGATAAGAGTAAAACATCTTTATTACACAACTAGACGGTCATTGACGCATACGTTTTAGAACAACACAATGTTAGTTCAGTCATCAACATGAATGATTGTTTGATTAATTGATTAATTTGGTAACACACTAATTTATTATTACTGCTTTGTTGATAATTTATAGCCATTGGTTTACACTAGTACAAATATGACATTCGGTCACACCAGAAAAGTGTGACTATAAGTGATTAGTCACACTTTTTTTTCGTTCCATCCGTGACCAAAAGTCTCGCCATTTTAGGTCACATATAGTCACATTGAATTTCAGTGACCGTATGATACGAAAAAATGTGACCGTAGATAAAAAGTGTGACTATAGACTAGCGATTTTTCTTGTTGGATCAATGATTTTATCGAATAATGTCATCATAAACCCTTTTTAGTAACACTTATTTATTTTGTAGTGACAAAATGTTCCCAAATGGTAACATGGTGTTCGTGTTCACTGTGACGTTTTGCTAATAATTGGTCATATAACTATTAAATTAGTGTGACTATTGTTTAGGTTTTAGAGACACACAATTTTGTTATGTGTGACTATTTCATAAACGTTGATGTAGAAATAGTTTGAAGTGTGACTATTTCATAGTTTTTAGTCACATAAAAATGTCTTAAAGTGACTATTTGTTGGTATATGATCACTACTAAACACCTAGTTGGTAATATAAAGTAACCATTACATATCTTTAGTGACATAATGTTCCCAAATGGTCACATGTTTTTGTGTTTACTGTGACGTTTTGCTAACAATTGGTCACATAACAAATATTTAGATGTGACTATTGTTTAGGTTTTTGAGACACACAATTTTATTATAAGTGACCATATCATGAAAGTTGATGTAGAAATATTTTGAAGTGTGACTATTTTATAGTGTTTAATCACACAAAAATGTCTTAAAGTGACTATTGGTTGGAAAATGGTGACAATTAAACACCTAGTTGTTAATATAAAGTAACCATTATATACCTTTTAGTCACATAAGAGAAATATAAATGTGACTAGAATTGTTTTTTAATCACATTAAGTATTTGTAAGTGTCATTTTTGCTAACCTTTAGTCACATTATTTTTAACCTTTTGTTATTACATTTCCCATTTAGTCACATATGTTACATAAATACATCACCCTAACCTACTTTTAGTCATACTTTTAGGTTTTATGTGATCGTTTATGTATTTTGGACACAATTAATTAAGTAAAGTGTGACTATATGTTGTTACACACTTGTTAATATAAAGTGACCATTTTATACCGTTTAGTGGCATGAAACAAATTAAAATATGACGAGAAACGTATAATTATTGTCACATGAAATATTTTTAAAAGTGTGGCTATTACCTAACCTTTCGTCACACATATACTGTTTTTAATTGTGACTATTGTCTAACCTTTTGTCACACGTATTTTATTTATGTCTAACTATTGTCCAACCTTTCATCACACATTTTTTCTCATAATAATTGTCACACATACTATTTGTATGTGTGGCCATTGTCTAATATTTGGTCACACATCATTTGCTATCATTCCACACACAAAAAATTAAATGATAATTATAATAACAATAATAAACCAAAATCTCATACATAAGTTTTGAACTTAAATGCTAAATACATAAACTTCTAACCAAAAGCTAGCTACATAAGTTTTGGTACAATAGAAGAAATTTTAGGATTTTAGTGACCTTTCACATCGGAAAAGAAATAAAAATCAGGATTCCCAAGCACAAGCCTGCATGTACTAAAGACCTACATCATGCATATAATACTTCTTAGTTCATATAACAACGAATCAAACAAATTAATACAGGGCCTCTTCATTACATAAAATTGCATATATATACACACACACACACACACACATATATATATATATATATATATAATATTACTAACCTGTGTTTAAGTGTGAAGATCGGTATAAGGGACAACACCTGAGAATGCAATGCCTAGAATTCTGCAAACATAAGTCATAAAAATCCTATTAACAACTTAACCAATACACTAATAAAAATGATTCTTCGTCATTAAATTAAAAGTAATAACAACCCCCTGCACATGACATTGGTATTCATCCCTTACCTACTCAAAGATCATAAATCAGAATGCATCGTAAGATAAACCTTATAAACTTACAATAAATAATAGAAAAATGTATTAACTAACTAGGTTTGTAACCCGTGTGTTACACGGGGTGACATGTAATCAATTCAATAGAAACATATATAACTTAAGGTATTATGTACGGTAAAAAGGTTTTCAGCAAAGAAAGAAATCCAATAATATTAGGATGAAACATTCTCATAATTTAGTTTCTTGTAGAAAGCTTACTTACCTCTTAGATAGCACTGCTCATAATTCTCAAGACCAAGTCTACACAACATGGATTTAGTTCCCTATACAAACATTCAAATAAACATACACAAGATTAGTAAATAAGTAATAAGCAAAAATTATTTCTCAATTCAGTAAATAAACATAGTTCAGATTAGTAATTCTGCAACATACGACCTAAATAAACACACAATGGATAAACCAGTAAAAAAGAATTAGTGTAATCAATTAATAAGCAAACAAATCAGCAACATCAGACCATTAATGTCACAAAATTCAAATGAGTGATTCATTACACTTTTTAATCAACAAAAGAGTACATTTTGAACACTAACCTTTATTTGTTTTCTTTAACACATAGAATGAGCCATAATATATACATGAACAGGTGCACACCTTTATAGAGCTCAAACACAATATCAAATTATCAATATAACTAACTGAATTCATGCAAAATTACACATCTTATGCATTCCGGAGTAATAAGGCCATTCATATTCCTTTTCACCCATCTGTTTGATGGGTTTTATATGGTCATTAGTGCACACACGCAATCAAAAGCACGAATGTCGTCAATAATGGAAGGGAGATTTGTGCAAAAAATAGGTGCTTAGAGAAAAAGGTTTTCCCTAAGTATATGTGAGGTTATAAAGATGATTTAGTGGATCAACTTAACATTAGTCTATTTTTCAGTGAAAGAAACATTCCATCATGATCAATTATATCTAGGCCCTGGTCAAGATTTCATATCTTAAGATTATATCACCATATTTGTGCATGTGTTTTCTAACAGAAAAGGCGGATGTTTTGAGTTAGTACCTTAATGATAGTCAAACATTCCGTGCGATGGACACCACGGAAAAGTAAGCAAAATCAGAATCATCATTACATGGGAACATTCTCTGAGCTGCAAGCTTGATCCTCTTCTAAAGGTCCTGGTATTCCTTCGGACATTAGTAGTTAAAACATCACAGAATAAATATGATTTAGAACTATTGACAGATAGTAAAGTTAGCATAAATATGAGCATAGTTAACATTTAGTTAATTTTTAGCAGAAAAAGTTACTTCTAACACGTATCTACATAATACTTTGAGAAATCTCATATTGGATCTTAAGTTTAAAAGTTGAAATACACAATCAAGTAACTGATCCAAGAAAGCAATATATCCTAACACAGACCGGCTACATAAGTGGCAACAAAATTAATGGTTACAGCTGCTACCTGGATCCAATATATATACCCTTATAGAGCCTTTGTACCAATTTACTTCCTATAAAATATGTTGCTCCTGTTGGTAATCTAGTTCCTCAACAAGAAATCATATCGTAGATGGCCTACATTAGCCTAATTTTGTAATAATCTCAATACAATAGTCATCATAAAATGATATAAAAAACCTCCCAATTATAATCAAAAGCAAATCAATACATTTGTCATATTAATCATAAACAAAGAGACTTTAATCTTACAAGCAAAACTTGATTATCAGATTAATGACAGATCAAACTTGTGCAACTAAAGACTGAAAGGAGCTTATTACTTGCATCAGAAAATAACATAAATAATTCAGAAAGCAGAAAATGGGTGTAAAGCCGAACCTTAACTATAAGCTACATTGATTAAGTTGAATTAACTTCTAATTGGAGATTGCATCTGATAAGCTTCCGCACGTATTCAATCACGTCATTCCTTTTATCCTCCGAATCCAAAGTCAGGGTGTATGAAACTCAACACTTCTCAAGCCGCATCTTCCGCTAATACCCAAGTCTCGAGCCGAATCGAATTTGGAAACGGTTATACAATGGTTTAGCAAAAGACGACAGAAACAGACTGCTGTCTGTCGGAGGAATGCCGGTCGCCGATAGCTAATCAGGGGCGTGCGTCGTAGGAGAGCAGACGGGGATGAGCGTAACTAGGGTTGGGGATTTGGGAATGGCCGATGGCGTGCGTCTGAGAGGTTTTAAGTTAAAATCTAATTGTTTAAAACAAAATATTAAAATTAAAAAAAAAATCAAAAGAATAAGAAAAAACGCAGATTACGGGCAATGTTTTAAAAACCGTTTTTTTTAAGAAACGGAAAACTTTTCAGGACCGGTTAGACCGGCAGGTTAAGCCGGCTAGAGGATTTATATATATATATATATATAGGGTTAGGTTCAAATGAGAACTTTTTCTTTTGAGAACTTTTGAGAACCAATTTGGGCCACTAATATTCAAGGGGGGGAGCATTCAAATTCATGGGGGGGGTTTTCCATATATATAAACTAGTAGCTAAGATTAGTTCTTTTTAGTTCTCAAACCCAATTAGTTCTCAAATGATCCTCTCCCTATATATATATATATATATATATATATATATATATATAGGGTTAGGTTCAAATGAGAACTTTTTATTTTGAGAACTTTTGAGAACTAAATCTCAACCACACATTTTAGGGGGAACCACTACAATTCATGGGAGGGAGGATACATGTAAATAAACTTGTGGCTCAAATTAGTTCTTTTTAGTTCTCAAACCAAATTGGTTCTCAAATGATCCTCTCCCTATATATATATATATATATATATATATATATATATATATATATATATATATTTTATAAAAATGCTAATAAACTTGTACACCTCAACAAAAATAGTTAAAATACAATTATAATTCACTCAAAAATAATACTAACTAGGTATTTCATAAGAAAATACAAGTTTTAAACTTTAAAAAATAATAAAAAATAACAATAAGTTAAAAATTTTCAAAAAAAAAGTCAAAAAACCGGTTGAACCGGAAAACCGCCCGGTTTGAAGCAGTCCGGTTATGTCCAAAAAACCGGTATGAGGATCGGTTGGCGTCCGGTTCGAACCGGTTTTTAAAACATTGATTACGAGAATCGAAAATGGGACCTTCCGGGTTAAAAAGAAACACCCAGTCGCCCAAACCATTGAACTTAAATTTGGTTTGGAACTAGGATTGATTTTTATAATATATGTGAGTTCATCTCTAATTTTTTATATATAAATGAACTTGATTAGGCATAATCGACTCCAATTGGATATAATCAAACTTAATTGAACATAATCAACTTCAATGGATATAATCGAACTCAATTAGGCATAATCCACTACAATTGGATATAATAAAACTCAATTAAACATAATCAACTGGATATAATCGAACTCAATTAGGCGTAATCAACTACAATTGGATATAATTGAACTTAATTGGACATAATCGACTCCAATTATATATAAGCGAACTCAATTGGGCATAACCGAATTCAATTGGACATAATAGAACTCAATTGGGCATAATCGACTATAATTAGATATAATCGACTCGAGTTAGATATAATCGAACTCAATTGAACATAAGCGACTCTAACGGGATATAATCTTACTCAACTGGGCATAATCGACTACCATTGCACATAATCGAACTCAATTGGATATAATCAGACTTCACTTAACAAAATTGAACTCAATTGCGCATAATCAAGCGCAATTGGACATAATGAAGCTCAAGTAGACATAATCGAACTTAATTGGGCACAATCAAGATCAATTGGGCATAATCTAACTCCATTGGGCATAATCAAGCTCAACTGGACATAATCGAACTCCATTGAATATAATCGAACTTAATTGAACATAATCTAACTTAACTGAACATAATTAAGCTTAATTACACATAATCAAACTCAATTGGACATAATCGAACTCAATTGGGCATAATCAAGTTCAGTTGGACATAATCAATTTCTATCGGGCATAATCAAGCTCAAGTGGATGTAATCGAACCCAATTAGGCATAATAAAGCTCAACTGAACATAACCGAACTCTATTGGGCATAATCGACTCTAGTTGGATATAATCGAAAACATAATTGAATCTCATTGGACATAATTGACTCCAATTGGATATAAATGGACTTAAATGAACATGATCAATCTCAAATGGACATAATCAAGCTCAGCTGGACCAAACCGAACTCAATTGGGCATAATCGAGTCCAATTAGATATAATCAAACTCAATTGGACATAATCGACTCCAATTAGATATAATCGGACTTAATTAAACATAATCAAGCTCAAATAAAATAATCAAGCTCAATGGAACATAATCAAATTGAACATAATCGAACTCAATTGGACATAATCAACTCCAATTGAAATTATATTTGAATACCTTATTTTTTTTGAAATATAATGGCAACACCTATTGCAAACCCCATTTTTTAACCTTACAAACCTTCCTAAAACTTTTAATGACATATATAAAATTTTTGGTTACCCTCTAAATATTTTCTAATTTTTTATTTCTCACTCTCACCTAAAACATGTATATATATATATATTGAAAAACCCTATAAGTATTTATATATATATAATATAAGTACTATTATAATAAAAAGTTGTGTAGTAAATAACATCGAAAATATTTAAGTATGATAAAAAAAACTAACAAAGCCACCTAAAACACAATCGAAAATACTTTGAATACCCCCGCTCGATTTTTACAATTTGTTTTTAGAATCGTCGCATTTCCCCCCAAAACCCCCGCGTGATTTTCCCCCAAAAAACTCTTCAATCAAACGATTCATCTTTGAGCTCTTCGATCAATCTTCATCTTCTTCGACATTTTTGGCTACCAAAGACTAGAAACCCCTTGAAGCCACATCCTTCTTTCCGATGAATCTAGGCGTTTCACTTCGTGGGTTCAACCGTCTGTAATTTGGGAGTCCAATCGCATACCGACGCATTGAATATCATGTATAGATTCTTCAATGGCAACATTGAATTCGGGATGATAAGACGCCGAAAGAAATTAATTTAGGGTTCGTGTTTCTCTGACCTATATTTACGATTACCATTATCTCTACCCTAACCCTAATTTTTAACTTAAATACTCAATTTATGTTTCTTAGATCTAAACTAAAATCGCACTTGTGAGATCATATATATAACTCGTCTTTGAATTTTTATTGCAGAGTTATGGATGCTTAAGCAAAGAATAAGGCATCGTATCATGCTAAACTGAAAGCGCAAAAACAGGATAGACGCATTGATTCTGCGCTCGTAAGGTATTCAAATTATCATTTTGATGTAAGAATTTGTGATAATATATATAACGTTTATTTACACACTTGAATGATTATATTGGTATTGGTTAGCTAGCTGAAACTGGGATACCGACGCATGCCGATGCATTGAATATTGTGTATAGGTTCTTCAATGGCAACATTGAATTTGGGATAAGAAGACGCTGAAAGAAATCAACTTAGGGTTCATGTTCTCCGACATGTATTTACCATCTTCAAACATACTTAAATCGGACGAGCATCTGTTATTACATCTATACACTTGCTGGCCTTTGGTTGTAGTTATTACTTTGTTTAATTTTGTGTTGTATGTTCAGTTCTACGCTTATTTCATATCTGATTTTCAAGACTGGGTTTATATGGTTTGATTATTGGGTTTATTACATGTAATATGGTGTTAGATGCTTTGCTAATTTCATATTGTATAGGCTATTACGTTGTATAGGTTACAAACTCTCACCGTGTATCTATAAATCTAAATGAGAAAAAATGCTAAGATTTGGTGATTACCAATCTCAGTTGATTATTTAGGGGTCAAATTAGGCTGGAGTAGCTGAAAATGTAACAAAACCAACTCGGACTATCCAGTCATTGTGGGGTAATTTTACATATATAATCTATAAACGAATAGAATTAGTACAAAGCATCACCTAACTTTAACAAATGGATATGTGCGTTAGTTTTATATTATTTACGACTTATAGCTGTTATTTATTTTATTGTAATGAAGTTATAAAAAATATTCATTTTTAACTTTCATTTGCAGGGGTACTTGGAACAGGGAAGTTGCAGTAAGGGAATCTGGAGCTGTTCTTCTTGTATTGTGTTCTAAGGCATTAAAATCCAAAGTGATCATATTCAAGTAACTTCTAAACATTGATCAGTTAGAGGTGATAATTTTGACCCATTGATTTATATATGAGTTTATCTGTTTATGTTACATACTTACTAGTCAAACAGTTAGTACCAAAAAAATATATCTAGAAAGGAAATGAATATAACAAGTTAAAAGTCACCCAAAGTGTATTTTGATTTTAATTGGTTCAACACGTACTTAATTTATTTATTAAATCAGTTTCAGATATATTTTTTTTATGCATCTAAGCCGAGGCCTTAAAGTTCTTATAGCAATTTTCTTTTAGCATATTTACAACCCTTTATGCTACAAACCAAAATGCTGTGTACAAATCCATGCATTTATAGTTATTCTCCTCATGTAAATATTTGATAATTTTGAGGTTTTATAAATGACGGATATTATTGTCAATGCGTAAATTCATAAAATATCTCCTATCCATTAAAAATGGAAGGAAATTCTAGAAGAAAAACTTGTCGTAACTCTTTCTACAATAGTAGATACGTTGATTTAGACGCAATAAAAAATGGCTCAGTTTGAGTTATGGTTGATCTATAATAGGTCAAACGGTTAACATTATTTTGGTAAGATGTCAAATGGGTTATGTGTCACAAGCTGATAGAAAGCAAGTCTGAAGAGTTTTTTTTTATGTATTTTAATAGTATAGTTTTCTTGACATGTTTAATATGTGGATTTATAAAAATTCAACAAAGGTTTACGATTATGATATGTATAAACAGTTTTCTTGAGTTGTTTGTGATTGTTGGGTATTTTGTTCCAGGACTGGGAGATTTTGTTTATGGGTCAATACTACACCGTGTTTGATTATGGTCAGTCGTGAGTTATAAGATCATTCTTTCCCTGATTTGTCTCTGAAATAAGAACCCAAACTCGTATTCTAAATGGTGTTAATACTAATTATTGTTATTTGATTGTATTAATATCTTATTTGGTGGATTTAAATGAAGAACTAAAATGATGAAATCATCCAAGCATGTCTAAATTGAGTTTAGTGATTCTATAACATTGTTTGTGATATGTTTCAGGAGGTTCTCCCTGTTCTAAATTTTGCAATAGGAATGAGAAAAATTCAACGAACCAGTGTTAGCAGTTTTGATATTTGCTTTAGTGGCATTATTCCCAACCATCTTTCTACCATCTACTTCGTCCATGTGGGTGACCGAAATGAGCTTTGGTTATGGTTTTGGGATCCTCTTAATCATTGGCAGAGTGACATTTGGCACCTCGGTTCCTTATTTCATTGGTCCTTTCTTTTACCGCAAAACTCAAGTGAGTTTCCAGTATCCATATGAATGAATGTTTGTCATATACTGATTATGGAACATTTTAATGACTTGCACGTAAATATGATCCCTAGATACAGATAAAAATGCAATGCCAAACACACCCTTCATTTTTTTTATCGTTTTAATGTTCGTTTGATTATTGTGGTTATGTGTAGGGGTGGTGGAAAGGTACCCTAAGAAAGCTTCGATCTTGAAGTTAGCAGGTGAAGGAAACTAAAAGGAAACTGGTTTAACCAATTTAGAGTTGTCGCGTTATTGAGGATTTCACCCTTTCCGTATATGGTGTACAAGTATTCTTCTGTGGCTACCGTTGTTAAATTAGTTCCCTAATAGGTAGAGGACTTGGAATCTAAAAGATTCTTGATTTTAAACAATAAAAATAAAGATTTTTTGGGGTGGGAGAGAGAGAGCAAAATGGTGGTTTAACAAGAATGTTATTATAATTTGACATAGAAAAGCAAATCATACATATTATCTGACTACTATATCAATGCATGTCATAACAGAATGATATATTTCTGATCAGAAAGCAGATGCAGCCGGCTACGTCCGCCTTTTACTTGAAATGTAGCTTGTAGACGAAGCTCGTCACCAGATCCAAAGGAATTAACGAAATATTTAACAAATGGGTGTCTTATCATAGATCTGTGATGATAGAATGGTGAGAAAAGGCTGCTGTTCAAATGATTTTATTGTTTTTGTTGAAAAGATCACTGGGATATACAAGGCTATGCCCATGAGAGTTGGTCAAGCTCAAAGGACTGTGAAATTATTATTCAAGGTAAATATTCCTGTCACTTTCCGGCGATGTTTGCCCTGTTGTACTCAATATAATGTTGATAACATTTATTTTGTTTTATTTTAATTTCAGACTTACATTGATTGTCTTCATATAAAGAAGACGGATAATTCGAGAATGAATGCAGAACATACAATGGAAACTGAAAAAAAAAGTACTCAAGATGATCAAGGAACACCAATGGATGATAAAGAGCAAGCAATGATGTTAAACCTTTGTTATTATTGCCAGGTATATCTAACAAGAAAACAAGCTTCTGCAAGCTAGGCTGAAGGAAATTGGTCCAACCATCATGAAGAACTGTGATAAGTTGAAAGAATATGCGATGAGGGCAGCTTTCTGATAGTGTAGTGGTAGTGGTATTAAGTAGTTGTTTTTTTTTTTTTTTGTAATGAACTGATGGATGTTATGATCTACTAATTTTAATGAATGAATGTTTTCTGCATATTTCTGTTTTTGTAAATATAACTCTGTTAATTTTTAGCTGTTAATCTTTAAATGTTTAGTTGTTAATTAATTTAAAGGTAAACAACGAGTATTTAACATTTTATTAAACAAATTGGGATGATTATAATTTCATGAAAAATGATTTTATCTACACAATGGCTCAGAATCAGTTTACAGAAAACATTAAAAAAATTATAGGGTTCTAGGATTCCGGGGTTCGAACCATATTATACTTATAGGCTATAAGTATAATGTGACAAGAACAAGTTAAATACTTGGTTTTTGAAATAATTTCCGTTCTCAGGGGTTAGTCCAGCGGGTTAATCTTATGATTTTCTTTGATAGGTTGCTAGTTCGAATCCTGGCAAGTGGCAACACTATATATATATTTTTTAAAATGTCTAATAAAATGAGAAATGACCAAATACTAATAGTCACATTTTTTTTTCATTTATCATGACCAAAATTCATCTTTAGTCACACATCAAATTGTCATAAAATAAAACATGATCAAATTATACTTATAGTCACATAGTTTTTCCATTTATCTTGATCGTATTTCATCTTTAATCACACATCAAATTGTAAAAAAATGAAAGATGACCAAATTATACTTATAGTTACATAGTTTTTTTTTTCATTTATCATGACCATATTTCATCTTTAGTCACACATCAAATTGTCAAAAAATGAAAGATGACCAAATTATACTTATAATCACATATTTTTTTCGTTTATCATGACCCGAATTCATCTTTAGTCACAGATCAAATTGTCATAACACGAAAGATGACCAAATTATACTTACAGTCACATATTTTATTCATTTATCATGACCATAATTCATCTTTACTCACACGTCAAATTATCATAAAATTAAAGATGACCAAATTATACTTATAGTCACATATTTTATTCAATTATCATGACCAGAATTCATCTTTAGTCATACGTCCAATGTCACTAAATGAAATATGACCAAATTATACTTATAGTCATATTTTTTTCTTCCATTTATCATGACTAGAATTCATCTTTGGTCACACATCAAATTGTCATAAAATGAAATATGACCAAATTATACTTATAGTCACATATTTTATTTAATTATCATGACCAGAATTCATCTTTAGTCACACATCAAATTGTTATAAAATGAAATGTGACCAAATTATACTTATAGTCACATTTTTTTCCCATTAATCATGACTAGAATTCACATTTGATCACAAATTAAATTGTCATAAAATAAAAGACGACCAAATTATACTTATAGTTACATATTTTATTCATTTATCATGACCAGAATTCATCTTTAGTCACACATCAAATTGTCATAAAATGAAATGTGAACAAAATATACATATAGTCACATGTATTCCCATTTACCATGACCATGAATTATCTTTAGTCACACGCTCAAAACTAAAACTATGACCATATAAAATTTAGACTGCCATAAATTTTTCTTACTGTTAATTTTTAGTTACACCTAAGAAAATAAAAAATATGACCATATTATACTTATAGCCACATGTTTGCACATTTATTGTGACGATGATTTATCTTTAGTCACACGTCCAAATTTGAAATGTGACCATAAACGGTAGCTTACAGTCACACCAATAACTATTTTGACCAAAATATGTTTAAGTTACTGTCACACTCAAAATTAACGTGTCAATATATATTACATTTAGCCATATTTAATTGCATAAGCAATTGCTTCACGTGAACATATACGTATCTATAGTCACTAGTACATATTATCAGAAAAAAAAGTCGCAAGTGGTGACATTTGGTCACATTATTCGAAATGTGACGCGTAATTGTCACACATGTAATGTAAAAATGTGACCATATTAACTGATGGGGCTTGCAATGGTCACACAAAACGATATAAAATGTCACCGAAACATGTCTGGAAAATTAAAAATGACCTACGGTCACACTTTTAATCGAAAGTGTCACAAGCCCGAAACGTGAAAAGTGTGACCGTATGTCATATTTGTACTAGTGTTAAAAATTGAGGTTTTCATGTTTAAAATAAAGCACAAAGAATTCCACCAAAAGAAGAGTTGGCTCAGATTTTATATCATCACAGCCAATTGGAATAGTTTTAACATAATACAACTTTTGCCTATCCATATTGCATAATTTACAACCATCTAAAGCATCTCATAGTTATTATTATACAAGTATCAAGTTTTGTACAATCAAGTAGAAAGAATTTTACCAAAGCACACAAAAACATAATAAAACTATCAAAACCTCCAAAATAGATTTCAAGGCTTAGATTTTAGTAAACAACACACTCATAAAGTTCTTGAGTTGCCTTCTGAAAAAATTGATCACGTGTAAGAAATTATTAAGGCATGTCAAATAAATCATTGTGAAACCTTTATTCATAGTGTGCCCATTATCATCCATACTAACCCTTCTTGTCACTGAAATCACCTAATCTTCCTCAACTTTGTCAATTTGAATAACCTTTGATGAGTTCACGAGCTTACAAGTTTGCATGGTTACGGGATTTCATGCTTACAAGTAACAAGTTTGTACATTAACGAACCTACAAACTTACATGTACGCAATCTTACATTTTGAAGACTTTTAAGTTATCCGTTTTGAACCTTCCCAAATTTCATGTTTTGAGTTTACATATGCACTTTCAAAGTATACATGCTTAGAAGTTTACTTGTTCAGGAGTTTACGAGTTGGCAAGTTCACATGTTTACGGGATTATATGTGTATAAACCTTAGTCATGTTATTCCTTTATTCATTTGGCCCATTTATTCTATTAGTATAAACTTCAGGATTAACTCTCTCATATACTTGGTGCTATTCTCATTCACTCGACTCAATTAACATGTGAGTATTCATAGCCCCTTTTCTAATTATATGTTTTGGGGTGCGACACGTATACCTATTTCAAAACTCTCATTCTATGTTTGTCAAATGCTATGCAATTCTATGATTGTCTATGTGTCTGATTCTTGTTATGCTACAACAATGTGTCAAAGGTTATTTCTATGTTGTATGTTGAGTCTATGGAAGTCTATTGGAATCACTTGACGCTTGACATTAATCGTATGCGTAATCATTAACAACACCAAGCTTATGGTACCAGTGATAACTATTGGTTGACAACCCACCTGTTATTCGAAAATGTATTGTTACTTTCGATAGGTGATTGAGACCTATCGAAATGTATTCTTATTTTCGATAGAATCTTTTATACTTATTACAATGTCTATTTCAAAATCTATTATAATGTATATTTCAAAATCTATTACAATGTATATTTCAAAATCGATCTAATGTTTATCATATACTTGACATCTAATCGCATGTTTTCAACTACTATGCTATGTACTAAACATATATTTACTCACCAACTATTCATAGTTGACACTATATCTTATACATGTCGAAGGGTTACTAAGTGTTGATCAATGTGCTATCACATAGGACGCTGGACCTAGAACATAAACATTAATTATATTACATGTTGTTTTTATATCATACTATGTACTCGATTCTTTTTATCAATGTAAAATGGTGACTAGATATTATAACTATAGTAGTTATCATGTGCTATTAAACAATCCTCATGCCCTGACATATTCTGTCATCGGTTAGGGTGTGACAGATTGGTATCAGAGCCATGGCTATAAGGATTTAGGTTATTAGACACGGATGACCTAGACTTTTGCCTTAGGTGTCCAAACATGATTTACCCATGTCTTGCATACGTAGTATAACTATTAATGTTCATATAGCACTGCTTAGTCTTACATGATTCCATGTTGCAGGCACACTTACGCAACACCGAACACACATGTTCACGTGACACTAACTCCTTAGGCCTAATATCTAGTTTTCCTCATGATGCTTCCTATCATTGTTATATCAATGATCTTCTATTTTTCTCGTCAAAGTTAAGTTCTGAGCGGTGAGGCATGTAGTAACCGGAAGGGTAGGCACAGGTAGCCGAGTGTTCTGTCTAGAAAGGCATGCCATACAAATCTAGACCAACTGTTGGACCTGCATGTCGATCTAGGAACACTTGGTGAGAACGTCTTAACCTATTAGGCCAAAGCATGTCGTACCAGACATCACACGGAACTAGAATAACTTTGACCAGTCAAGGTTGTAGTTTCCCAATAGGGAAATGAGAGCCATTCCATTGGTGTTTTGAGTTTTTGTTTTGTAACCTAATTCAAAATCAAACTCTATGGTATTATATTGAAATGCTATTTTCACAATTTTAATGGTGTGCTCTTCTTGTGATTTTCACTATTGGACCATTATTTTTATTATTTTGCATATTCTTTGCTAATGCTTGATTTAAATGATTTAACATTTTCAATCTCTAGTATTTTATCACGCTCTATGTTACTCTTGAGATTCATGTTTCACGATTCCATGATTTCACATGCTATACTATGATTTTTACTATTACTTATGACTCTATTAGATCAAAGTTTATGATTTCATATATTCCCCTTTGTGTTTTATTGATAACTCGAGTCTTATGATTTCACGATCCTATTCCGGATTTAGATTTCATGATGTTTACACAATCAATTCACTACTATCACGGTTTTTCACATCCTTGATTTATCCATACATCTCCCTTGTGTTTCTAAATACTTGTCAATTATTCATTTAGCATGCCATCGTCACCACAGTTAGCCATTGGACCGTTATTCTATTTATTAAAGTCTTGTGATTTCATAAAACTG